>CM035433.1:79512138-80112138 GCA_020310875.1 Ceratopteris richardii
CCTTTTTACTGGTAAGCCTTGACAAGGGCTTAGCTATCTCTGAGTACCCGTTATTCCTTCAGCAGATACTATGTGACCAAGAAGAGTACCCTTGGTGACCAAAAAGTGACATTTATCAGGAGTTAATTTCAAACCTGTTTTTGAGACATTGCTCAAAGATTTCCTTCAAATTTTCCAATCATGGAAATCTTGAACTGGTACTCTTCTATTTGTGCTTGAAAACAGTGAAAAGTCATCCATAAAAATGTGAAGAAAGGTTGTTAACCACTTGCCCAATATCAGATACATTGTTCTATTAAATGAAGCTGGTGCATTCTTCAAACCAAAAGCCATGTGGGTATAGACATAAGTGCCCCATGGAGTTACAAAGGCTGTTTTGTCCCTATCATCGGGATGGATCACTATCTGATTGTAGCCGCTGAAACCATCCAGGAAGCTATATAAAGTGTGACCAGCTACTTCCTCAAGTACTTTCTCTATGAAGGGCTGAGGAAATCCATCTTGAACAGTCACTTTATTCAAGGCATGAAAATCAACGTAGACTCTTATTTTTCCACTCCTTTTCTTGGGCACAATAACCATAGAAGAAAGCCACATGGAATGTTCTACTGGAACAATTATACCTGCTTCTTCTAGTTTTGTAATTTCCAATTTTACCGCTTCTGCATACTTCGGATTGAGTCAATACAGCCTACTTCTTGTAGGTGCAGCTCCATCAACTAAGGGTATCCAATGTAATCCAAGCTCCTCTAGTATCCCTGTTGGATCTTTGTAGGACCATGCGAAGACATTTTTGTAAGAAAAAAGTAAAGGAGTTACCTTCTGTAGCAAAGGAGGATAATGCCATAGCCAAGAGGCCAAGTGGACCGGGTTCTCTTCATCCCCTAGATTTACTTCTTGAACCAGCGTTTCAGGACTAGTCCTTTTTGAGAAATCATCTCCACTGTATGCAGGAGTGGACTTTAACTTATATTTTGTAATATGTTCTCTGGTCCATCCTTGAGGTGTATCTGAAAAGGGGAGATCTTCTCTGCATTCAGGCTCATAATCTTCCTTTTCTGAAACCACTATAGTTGTTGCCCCTTCAACATTCGTAATCTCCTGCAAGCTCTCATTCTTCATCTCCTTGTGGACCTCATGGCCTTTTCCTGCAACTCCTTCATCTGCAACTTCTTCCTCTATTTCATTGATTTCCACCGTGCAACATTCTGCACTTTCCATCATCCAATTCAATAATGTATCTTCTTCTTGGGGTACAGAGGGCATTACCTGAGTGTCCATAGTATACCCAGTAGTTTTCCCCGAGTCGAATCCTTCTTCCAAATGTAGTTGCAGCTGGCTATTGGTGCTTGTTGAAATCCATAGTTTGTTTTTCCCCCAATCTTGGAAATCTTTTGCTTGCCTCAGCCAAGGTCTCCCCAGGAGTAAAGCTTTTGTTTTTCCTCCTCTTTATCCTGGAATCCTTGTTGTTCCTCTTTACGGATTGCTGCTACTTGTCTGGCTCTAGTCCTCATGGGCATTGCAGAGGATGAAACAACATAAGACTGAGTGGTCATACCTTCTTCTTGTGGAGAGACTGCAATCATGTGGATTGGATCAGGACGGATTCTTGGGCAGTCTTTGGTATAGTGATCCTTAGCCTCTGGACAATGTTGACAAGAGGTGCATCTTCTAGAAGGGAACACCTATTTTGTAGATGGCCATACTCACCACATCGATAACACATCAATGGCCTATTATATCTAGGCTTGGTCGTACGATTTTCCTCTCTATTAGGTGCATTTGAAGTACTAGCATAATTTGAATCCAAAGCTTGAGGGTCACCTCCTTGCTGTGTACCCTTGAGGTAGTAATAGTAATTGACAGCTTACCTTGTTAGGGCAATTAGCATTGGAATGTCCATTTTTGTTACATATTGTACACCAAATCTACCTTCTTATATCCTGAGTGGTCCGCAAATCTTCTAACTCACGGCGAAGTTGGGCTACTTCATCATCAGTGCGACAGAGTGGTGGCAAGACCTTCTCTTCTTGTTGATTTTGTTGCATTTTCAATGCCTCCAATTCCTTCCTTAGTTGCCCAATAGGGTCTAGTTCTACAGCATCATTCGTTTGTGTATCCCCTTCAAAATGTTGCCTAGCTTCTTCAATGCGTGATGCTACTGCAACAAATCATTGAGGGTTGCATCCAAGCTAAGAGACTCACGTAACTTCTGCTGAGATGACCTGGGCAAAGCTTTTTCTATCCATTTCTTAACCAAGAAATCGCATGGAGCATGTGGAAGACGTGCAACGAGTGCTTTTGTCCTAGTGTGAAGTTCATGAAAGGATTCACCTGGTCTCAACCTTAAGTTCTCTAGCTGATCTAGAGCTCTTTCGAGGGAGTCACTTGGTCGAAATGTCTGTGAGAACGCCGTCTTCAAAGCCTCCCATGTAGCAAAAAGGCCATCTGCATATTGACTGTACCATTTGTCTGCAAGGCCTTCCAATGAGGATGGGAAGAGTGCCAACATTGCATCCTCTCTATTCTGCAAACCTTGTCCTCGGCATAAGCAGATGAATCTCCTTGAAGGTAGGGAACTTGATATTAAGTCTGGAGAGTAAATGAGAGAGATCCTCCATTTGCACTCGTGTTTCTTTTGATGTATCTAAGGAGAAGTCTAAGGTTCTCCTATGCTTCTCCTTTGACAATGGTGTCGCACCCAAATCAATAGATAAATTCAAGGAACGTAGAGGGCAAGTAGGTTCACTATTCGAAGATATAGCTAACTTGTTAAGGCTCCTTCGTACACGAAGAGGCTCCTTATCTGCTCGCGTATGGGTCATGTACCTACTTGCAAATGCAATAGGGCAAAATACTGAAAAAGAGGACTATTTACTATCCTCAGGGCCTCTCACAGAAATGCAAGGGTCCCACCAGGCATGCCAAATTGTAGAGGAGGTACTGGGGTATCTACTTTTAATAGGAGCATGCAGCAAGCACTCCAGTACTTCACCTACTCAAGGGAGGTTCTCCTTAGGGAAATATACCCTTTAACACTTCTATGAGCAGACAGATATCACTGATTGCACAGAATTGTGAATAGTCAAGAAAATATTAATGAAAATTGACAATGAAGGAAGACCAATCACTCCTTAATGATTACAACATAGGCAAGAGAAATGCTCTAAGTTGATGCTCTGGGCTAGCATCCCACTCTAGAACTAATCACATTCATTATAAGAGATTCATCCAATCCATACAATGATCACAACTAGATGCAGGTTAGCCCTAATCAATACAAAGTCTGAAGAATTGCTCTAAGGAAAAAAACATAAAAATACCACTAATTCACACTGAAAGACAAGGCTAGGCCACTCTCTTCACACTATAGTGCTATTATCCCTCCACTGGGAAGCCCACGCTCTATATCCACACCACAGAGTGACTTCCTACAATAGGCTTGTAACCACAGAGTGGAAAGAGAGGACCCTTGTACGCATGTAAGTATATGTGTGTATCTGAATGTATCCCAAATGAACACAAGTCCATTGCTTTTATAGGCTCCAATAGGCCAAGAGAGTCTTGCCAATTCCTCAGGTCCACTGATCATGCGCCGGTTGATTTCCCAAAATTGGAGGGTTAGGTCAATTATGCCACTTGATTTGAATTGGATCCTCAAAAATAGGTAGTCGTCAAGAATGGTTGGCGGCGACATAAATTTTCTTCATTTTCACTTTTACCACTTACAGTTTTACCATCACTTTTGCATGCAACTGAGATTCTCATTTTGTGCCGCCCTGACATTCAAAGGATCCTTTTTCTCTCGAACCGTAATTGATGGGAAAAGGCCAGCACTATGAGAATAACAGCTTGGAATCAAGCAGCATCGCATTTGAGCTCGCATCAAACCAACCATCTCCCCTTAGTAAAAAGCTCTTCAAGATGTTCTTTGATAGAAGAGTGATGATAAAGACTAGCATCTTCATCTTTGATATCCATGAATGTTTGAACAAGTAACTTCATAGCCTTGCATCTTCGTAAATGTATACTCTTGCCACAATGACCACAGAACCTTGATTGTGTGTGCCACTCAAACATAGCCCTTGCATAGCCTGTGATTGAGAGCTCCTCCAATGTTGGCTTTTGTATACAATCCGTGCTCATCATAAATAGAGAGAGATAAAATTCCATGTGAAAAATCAATAGAAACGTGATTTCCTCCCTCCTCTTGAGCTTGTTGATCGCCTCACATATAGGGGAAGGGTGCCGGGGTGGAAGGAAGAGGTGCAGGGTGTGGAGGGAAGAGGCGAGGGGGCTGGAGGTATGGAGGTTGGAGGTGGCGGAGTAGGAGAAGGTAGGGCTGTGGGGAAGGAGGAGGTTGGCACGGGGAAGAGGAGGAGGAAAAGAGAAAGGAGGTGGATGGGTTAGTGAGGGGAAGGAGGTAGGGCTGTGGGGAAGGAGGGGAGGAGGCAGGCGGGGGGAAGAGAGAGGTGGCGGGGGGGGAGAGAGGTGGCGTAGGGAAGAGAGAGGTGGTAGGGGGGTGGGGGATGCGGGGATGGAGGGGCGGGGGGGGGGGGGGTTTGTGCGGGGTGGAGGGCCGGTTGGGGAGCTGCGGGGTGGGGAGGGAAGGGGGTGGCGGGGGCCGGTGGGAGAGAGAGAGAGAGAGAGAGAGAGAGAGAGAGAGAGAGAGAGAGAGAGAGAGAGAGAGAGAGAGAGAGAGAGAGAGAGAGAGAGAGAGAGAGAGAGAGAGAGAGAGAGAGAGAGAGAGAGAGAGAGAGAGGGAAAGAAAGAAGTGCTCAAGCTTCTCTGTCTTTTCCTGAGAGCCATTAGAAGGTTGTCACCATCTCCTAATCGGAGCAGTACATACACAGCTTCAGAGGGGGAGAGAAAGGGAAGAACTATCATAATACAACTAGGGAGATATTTTGTGCCCTCCCTTGGGATCTAGAATTAACCAGTGCAAGAATGCCTTTAGATGCATCACTCAACCACCTCGTTGGTTTCTTCATGACCAAGGTTGGTGGGGGCTCATTTTGGGCTACTTAGTCAGGCAACTCTGTATTTCATTGGGCTTGTTGTCTCTTTGAGGAAGACATGGGATTAGGTACTCAAACAAACTGGAACTACACAAGTAGAATTAGAAAAAAATGACTCCATTTGGTTCCCGATATGTAGCATTTCACTAATTGAAAACTAGGCCGTCCAAATGGCTGAAAAAATTTCATCCAAAGGATTCCAACAATGGAAGAAGCTCTAGTACCAACCACATAGGAGTTCGATAAGATTTAAGGTTAGTTATCAATAGAAAGTGGTTCTTAACTTGGTCTTCGATATGATGGAACCTTGAATTCAATGATCTTTGGTACCTTCTCTTGGAAATTAGGAAAGTAATCCTCATGCATCAAAATTCCCAGATGGGAATGTGGACTAATATTAAATATGCTCAAAGTTCTTATGCCATCCATGGTGTGAAAAAATACCTTCGGGGTGTGAGGACCTTATGCACCTATTCTTCGCATGCTGAAGAGGTGCCATTATTTGGGGTGGACAATAAGAGTGTACCTTATGCATGATTGATGGATAGACTAGAGGCAAGTCCTACTTTAGGAGGTCATGCAAAAGATTTGGAGAGAATGATGTTCTACCAAGTTTGAAATCCTAGAACAAGAATGATTTATTGAATCTTTCCTAGAATTTGTGTTTAAAAATGTTCACGCGAGTGTAATGAATGAAGATGAACCTCAAATTAAAACTAAGAAGAAGGTGAAAACATCAATTAAAACCACGGTGAACTTTGTGTGCTCTTCAAAACAACTTTAACATGATCTCCCAAGGCCATTATTAGTTTTATATGTGATGATGGTTTTGATGGACCTATTCTTCATGTTTCTAACAAGTAATTATGTTTCTTGTACTCAGGTTAGCTCTTCTTCAAATCAATGATCTGTAGTTTCTTTCAAAAGTGCTATTAATCATATTGTTTTCTTTAGGTATACATCTAATTCTTACACTAAGAGAACTATTTTCTTGAAAGGTTTAGCGAGCCTAAAAGTTCCCATGTTATTGTTTGAGGATATTGATATGGTTGTTACTTATTGATATTTGATCAACATCCATGAACTTGTTGAAATAACTTCCAACACTGGATTTATTTAGAACATTAGGTAAAATGGAGTACATCCCTAAGCGCTAGATAATTAACATATACAAACATAATCTTCTTTGTTCAATTAGTAACTTAAACCAAAACGTATGAATTAGAAAGAAGCCTTACCATCTTGATGCCTTGCAAAAGCGAAAAGCCCCTAGAAAGCACTAAGGAACTTCATGATGAATTGATGTCCTTCATGCAAGAGCCGATTGCTTTTAAGCTTGTTTCTCTATATTGTTTCAAGTTATAGTGGTAAATGATATTACTATTTCTCACTTCCTCTACATCAAAGGGATCCACAAGAGCGCTTTAGAGTTCACCATATTCAAATATAGCACTCAAATCAAGAAGTTGGATAACAATGATTATCAGCCATGGATGTTTAGAATCTCTAGCTATAGGTTGTCATATATGATGGTATCCTAGTTGTGTACACCTTGAATGGGCTTGGTATGATGAGAAGTGGAAGGCTTCTACATCATCTATGTATGTCAAAGATACTCTTCCTAACTTTGAGCACGTGGTGGCCTTAATGGTGACTAGGGAAATGGTTTTTGTAGGCTCAAAGACAAAGGGCAGTGAGGCACAAGCTTTCTATGTACACAAGGAGCTAGCATAGAGGAGGAGGTACACAAGGGTGAAAATCAAATGGTGATCGTGATGAAGAACAAGGCTCCAAATACTCTTCATCAAGATGGATAGAAAATTCAAAGTTAGAGTAGGAAGGTTCAGCTAGAATAGAAAAAACCAAATCTCAGAAGCCTGCTTCATTTGTAGCACGTATGAACCCTATGCAAGGCATTTATTTCAAATGGAGAAGAAAATTTCAACCTACAATGGTTAAGGTAATTACGCATTTACTTCAAATGAAGATGAGAGCATGCTAGCTACAATGCAGATGAGTGACTATAAGACACAAGGGTGAAGCACATTACACTACTAACTATTCCTAATTGGTCGCTTGATTTCCATGTGCATACAAATGCAAGTCTTCATGGAGTTGGAGCACTTCTAGCACAACCATGTTCACATAAGGTGGACAACCTATTGCTTATGCAAGCAGATTACTAACAAACATGGAAGAAATTATAGTACCATAGAAAGATAATGTTTGGGTATTGTATTTGCACTTCAAAGCTTTTGATATTGTATTCAAGGAGTACATTTTATTTTCATATTGTATTATCAAACAATAATGTATTTCATCAATGGGCCTAAAGTGGCTAGAAGGGTTTGATGGTAGCTACTATTCTTTTAGAAATATTACTTTGAGATTGACACCAAGCTAGGTAAAGAGCATCACATGGTAGACCAAGTGTCAAGGACGGCCATGAGTGAAAGCAAAGAGCTACAAGATTTTCCACAAGATGTCATGTGCCTATTATCCAAGAGAAAATGAGAAGGCAAAAAGCTCCAACAATATTTTAATTGAGCTACTCTTGGATTTGGATTTTCACCTTCATAACTCTTGGCCATAAGCTCGTATTAGAGCAATTTGGGCCTTTTGACATAACACAAGAAGAGGCACTACTAGCAAGAATCCGTTCCCTTGGGTCTATGGTAAGGAGGCACTAGCTCCCTTCAAATTCATCATCATAAAAGAAGTTGAAGCCAAGGTTGTCGGAATTGATCCTCACATTAGGAAACTAGTAGCATTGGAATAATAAAAGGAAGCAATAATGAAGATAGGTATCTAAGGGCTATTGAAGTGAAGGAAGGATCCTTGGCCTTGATGCATCAAATCTCGCCAATACCCACTAAATTGGCACCAAGTGTGAAGGACCTTGTAAAGTGATGAGGATATTACCCAAAGGAGTAATCGAGGTGGAAGAGTTGAAGAGTGAGAAAGTGGGCCTTGTTAACATTCATAGGGTGAAGGCATACTTCAATTAAAGCAATCAAGAGGGATATCACTTACTATATATACCATAAGATCATTTCAATTTTGTTATATTATTAATTTCTCATAGATTAAAGAGTCTTTACTTGTAGTAAATGAAGAGAAAGGTTGCACCGAGATGGTGAAAACACTTGAAGCAGGGATCTATAGCATTCTAGTTTTGCCAAAATATATTGCCAAATCACCTTCATGTAGCTTGTTGTTGGAACCACTTTCAATCACCCTATTGGGCCATATGGAGGCACTCATTTTCTTCCTCCCATTTTGCATCCATTTGGCCATTTCAGCATTGGTGTTCTCTCTTTGGTGACCCTCGACCATTGGGGCTTGGGGACTCCCTTGAGGTGACCCCTCACCTTTGGGATCTCATAATGTGTGGATAATGAATGATGAGATGTTCTCCGAGGAATTATGGAAGATAGAAAGGAAGAATGTGCTAAAGCCATTAAGAATTGAGAAACTCCTTTCCTTGTGAAAGTATAGGAGGTCAATGATAACTTGAGAGATTAGAGCTATCCCAACTTTGTCTAAAATCACTAGAGAAAGGTGAGTAATTCACCTTGTAAGGCATTTGAGGTGAAACTTGGGCTTGGGCATTTTTCGAAAGAGGGGACCCTTCGTCTTGGATAATTCTAGAGAGAGGTGTTGGAGTTAGATGTCTACGAAAGCACACGAAGATCACAAGGAAGAAGAAGAAGCTTGGAGCACAACACACAATACTGAATGTATTACCATTAGAATGTAGAAAGATAAGTAGCATGTTAGGGCAATAGGCGTATATACAAGCTGGAAGAAAGAAACCTCCTAAAGAGGGAAAAAAAGTACCTCGACAATCCTAGAGTGTTCACACACATAGCTACCTAAATATATCAATCCACAAAAGGAAGTAAGCGCACACCTTTGTGAAAAGCTTCAAACTTCTCCCTAGGCAGGCTCTTGCATGGGCACATATGTCAAGCTCATCTCCCCAATAGAGAACCTTTGCCTGACATATGATAATGCTCCTCAATGTGCTTAGTGCAACTATGGAACACAAGGTTCCTCGCAACTACCAATGCACTTTGATTGTCATTGAAGATGGTGGTGGTAGAAGACTGACCAACACCCAAATCAGCCATAAGGCATATGAGCTTCCCTATACTCAGCCTCACAACTGGAAGTGGCCATAGTAGGCTACTTCTTGCTCAACCAAGATATAGCAGCATGTCATCAACATACACTACAATGATCAGAAGCATATCATTAGCATGCTTAACATATAAGGTGCTTTTAGTTGGATTGCTCTCAAAACCATATGCAATTAGATAGGCATGTATCTTTTCATACCAAGCACATGGTACTGGCTTTAACCATATAATGCCTTCTTTAACTTGCACACCTGGTTTTCATGCTCTTTTTGCACAAAGCCACACAGCTGAAAAACATACACTTCTTCATGCAAGTCACCATTCAGAATTATTTTAATGTCCAACTGATCATGTCCATTCCAACCATGATGAGCTGCAAGTGCACAGATGCTATGAACAATAGTCATTTGGCAAGTAGGAGCAAAGGCTTCATCAAATTCAATGCCTCATTCATGCCCATAACCCTTTGCAACAATCCTAGACTTATACCTATCAACTGTTCCATCAAGTTTACACATGAGCTCATATACCCACATAGTGCCAATGGCCGTCTTGCCAGGAGGCAATTCACATAAAGACCAGGTACCATTTTTCATCATAGCATCATATTCAGATTGCATTGCAGCCATCCAATGTTCATAACTTTGTGCTTCATCAAACAAAACAGGTTCAATCTCATCACATAGGCTAGAGGGAACCATAGCATAGCAATCTAATCCAAAAGAGGCACTATGAGAGCCTAACCTAGTACAATATGACAAAGGTGCATCTAATTTTTTGTCACGCAAAGTCTGCACCAACAATTTTGGCATAGTTTTTGCCTGCTCAATATCAGCTCTCTCATCAACAAATGCATCATGTAAATCTACATCAGAAATAGAATGATCTGCATCATCACACAAAACCTGCAAAGGTTGAGAAGTTGTATCATTAGGATCAGCACTAGACTCTCCACCTGTGAAAAGAGGCAAAAAAGTATCATACATGTCTTTGGAGCTAACAAATGTCTCCTTAGTACATGAAAGTAATGGTTGAATAGAATCCTCCACAAAAACAACATCACAGCTAACCAAAATATGTTTAATCCGTCAATGATACAGACGATAGCCTTTACTTTCAAAACTATACCCAACAAAAATACATTTTATTACTTTATCATCCAATTATATGCAACGTTGTTCAGGCACTAATGCATATGTCAAACAACCAAAAATATGCAAATGAGCAACAAATGTCTTGTGACCATGCCAAGCCTCATATGGAGTGATAGATTACAGCACTTTAGTGGGATACCTGTGAAGTACATATGCTACACACATAACAGCCTCAAGCCAAAAACTATGTGGTAAAGCCTGACTCTTGAGCATACACCTTGCCATCTCCATGAGTGACATGTTCTTCCATTCAACAACTCCATTCTATTTACGTTTATACAACACCGGCACTATACACTAATGTTTTATCCCACGTTCAGTTAGAAATGCATTAAAGTCAAAAGACATATATCCCCCCCCTTGGATCAAAATGGAGGGTTCCCATTTTACATGATGATAGATAAATACTTCGGACTTTGCTTTCAATGGATATACCCATGCATGCGTGGAAAAATCATCGATGAAAGTCATGAAGAAAAGATAGTTTCCAAAAGAGGGTGTTTGCATAGGACCACAGACATCAACTTTGAACAAGCTAAAGTCTCTGAGTAGCTCGAACTGAATCATCTTTTGGAAAGGAGGAATGCTGCATTTTAAGCAAAATATAGCCTTCACATACATGTTTCCTAGGCACCTCAAGTTTGGGCAAACAAGACACCATTTCATAATTCTACAGTCGTGGCAAACTAGCAAAATTCAGATGACCAAAGTGTGCATGCCAAAGCTTTGCATCTGACATAGACAAAATCACATACTACACATGCTGAGTCATTCACAGATCTTTCATAGTCTATGAGCATATACAACCCACAGCATAAAATGCCAGAAGCAATAATGAGAATGCCATTTGACATATCATGAATTGTGCATCTATCATCAACAAATTTCACAACCAAGCAAATCTTGGCTAATGTAAAAACTGATAATAGATTTTTCTTGATCCCTGGCACAAATAAAGCATCTAACAATGAGAAAGAACTACCACCAGTAGTAGTGAGAAAGATCTTACCAACTCCCATGATAGTATAAGAGGAGTTGTTGGTGCATGTAATAGTATTCCCTGTAGGGGCAGACTCCATTGAAGAGAAGAAACTGTGCTGCAAGGTAATATGTTTGGTTGCCCCACTATCAAAGTACCAAACATCTGAGTCTATTGAGAACATGCACTACTCATGAGAAGATGGTTCAAAACTGCAAACAGTAGTAAACGCCCATTCTTCATCCTCCACAAGATTAGCAAACTCTATTTTTAGTGGAGAGGCCTTTGCAACAACCATTTTGGCCTCTTTTTTCTTTGCCTCTTTAGCATCCAGTTTTGGATAGCTCTTAATGACATGATAATTCGCTTTACAGTATTTGCAAAACAATTTCTGATTTTCTTATTTCTTCTCATCTTTGTCTTCCTTCTTTGAATGTGCAGCATTTGCATATTTTTGCTTACTAATAGAAGAGCTCCATTTACCTTTGCCCTTCTGACTACCCAAGAAAGCTTGATCTGCAACACACATAATAGACCTGTTCTGCCTAGATTGGTAATCTTGCAACAAAATAAAAACTAACTCTTCAAATGTTAAGGCATTTGGATTTCCTTTCATCATCAAATGAAGAGTAGAAGCAAAACTCAGATATGAGTCAAAAAGACCATTCAGAACAGTCTGCACAAGTAAACTGTCAAGGACTTCATCTACAGAATCAACTGTTCATTCAAATCCTTGATCTTTGTCAGAAAACTGTCCATAGAATCACCTTCATTCATGTTCTCACTCTCTAACTATTTTCAAAGGTAAGCAATATGAGCCTCATTCCTAGCTTGGTACAATGTGATAAGAGTATCCCAAGCATCCTTAGCTATTCTACAATAGGGAATGTGAGGAGTAATGACATGTTTAACAGACAAACTTATCAATGCATGTGTGTGAGCATCTCTGCCATCCCAAAAAATTTTCTCTATAGTAGGCACAACAAAAAGAGTAGCACAAACACGAATCTATAGAATATCATCATCTTCAACACCATTTGCATCAGCTTCAGTATCTGTATTTATAGTACCTATATTCACAGGCGTAATAGGAGGTCTTTCAACATCCTCCACAATATTCCATAGTCCTTTTGTGACCAATGCATGACCCATCATATAAGCCCACAATGGGTAATTAGTACCATCCAACTTATCCTCAATAGCTAACATATGAAATACACCAGTGCTTTTCAACCATGGCCACTAACTAAAATAACCTGATGCAAAAAAAGTGATTGTATCTTAAAAATTTGAAGAGAACTACCTTGACAAGTTCTACTAAACTTGTAGCGAACTTTGAGATGCTTATACTAGCAAACTAAAACTCATATATATCTTTGGCATAAATAGACAAAATAGCCTACAAAAGCACTATAATTCTGCATTTTGAGGCCGAAACGAGCTCATATTGTGATTTCGGCACCACACAATGAAGTTGTTTTGATGTCTGAAAGAACCTGAGTATGCTCACCAAATTTTGTGCGATTCTGAGACTCTAACCGGAGAGGTTTCAATGATGCCCTAGATGAAGCACAAACCTGCTTTGATACCAATTGTTGGAGTTAGATGTCTGTGGAAGCACATGAATTATAGCACAAGGAAGTAGAACAAGCTTGGAGCACAACACACAATACTGAATGTATTACCACTCAAATGTACAAATATAAGTAACCCATTAGGGCAATAGGAGTATATACAAGTCGGGGGAAAGAAATGCCCTAAAGAGAAAAAAATGTGCCCTGACAGTCCTAGAGTGTTCACACAGATCCCTACCTAAATATATCAAGTAGAAGACACCCTCTTTCCCTACTTGACATCATGTTTAATGACTAGTAGGCCACTAGTTCACCTTTGATGGTGATTAAGGTCACTTTCATGGAAAGGGAGAGAGGGATGACTCAAAGCCCAACACAACCACAATACCCCATCATGGGTGACCCCAAGCCTAGAGCAACTTGATGACTTGCATGGAAAGGGAGAGAGGGATGACTCCAACCCCAACACAACCACAATACCCCATCATGGGTGACCCCAAGCCTAGAGAAACCTCATATCTCATCATGGGTGACCCCAAGCTTAGGATGCTCCAATATCTCATTTGGGTGACCCAATATCTCACCATCAGCAACTTAGCGAGAATTTAAGGAGATTATGGTTCATGACCATCAATAGGGACATCCTTTTCTTGATACAAGGCGGCTCCATCTAGGGGGTGACCCAAGTACAAAGCGACCCCATCTCCTAGGTGCAACACCTAATAAGGATGATTATTCAACTTTATCATGGGTAACATATCATGAGGAGAATTATAAGGAGACTTGGACAATATGAGAGGTTTGGAGAGAGATCTATATCAAGGCAATGTCTTGCATGGACACTATAATGACCATCTAGTGAGTCCTCTAGTCAGAGCACCAAGGGGCGACTAATGTTTTTGAGCATCAAGGAGGAGATCTTAATTGGCATGATGCTAATTAAGGTGATGATTCCAATTCCTCTTCGAAAGGCAACTATGTCTCCTCTTCAAAGCCAGCTTTGTCCCTATTGCAATACATCCAATCTATCTCCAAATTTGACTAATGGGTCTGAGTGCATTCGTCGCTATTCAAATTCATTGTTTTAGGAAGTCCCTCCAAATTTGTCAGGAGATGGTCTTGCAAATCCATCTTGGGAGGCTAGAACAAAAATCATCTTGAAACCTCTTGCAAATTTGCGTTGCGAATTCTGCTACACATTCACATACCAAATTATCATCACCAAAATGGAAAGCTTTATACTATCCAAGAGATACACTGATTATTCGATTGCATGACCATTTTGGAGCTTGTAGAGTTGAATCTTTATTCGTTTAAGCTTATGGAGGAAATTCCTTAGCATAAAAAATTCTCTTGCATGATATGAATGCTTGGAAAGAGAGAGAGAGAGAGAGAGACAGAGAGAGAGAGAGACAGAGAGAGAGAGGGAAGGGAAGGAGAGAGAGAGAGAGAGACAGAGAGAGAGAGAGACCTATCTACTAATGTTATGGCAATTATGAGAGATAGAGATTTAGAATCATTAGGGAGAGAGAACTAGAAAAAAGGGGAAATGGATGTTGTAAGGTAGAGAGAGAGAGAAAGAGCTGGATACACATAGGTGGATATGGAAAGATACCTCTCATGAATCAAGTAAGGAAGATCAAGATGTTTGTTTTAGGAATTCGAAAAAGTTCATAATGTTTGCAATTGTAACAAAGAAAAGGAGTTTCTTCAAATACATTGTTGGGATAGAGAAGACTAGGCTTTCAGAGAAGAGACGACATGGAATTCTAGAAAAGTTGGAGAGAGAGAAATAGAGAGAGAGAGAGAGAGATTTCTCACTATATACTATGTATAGATTAGGAGGTAGAAAGAGAGACAAAGGGAGCGAGAGAGAGAAAGAGGGAAAGAAAGAAATACATAGATAGAGAGAGAGAGAGAGAGGTAGAAGTTAAGGTATAGAGCACATAGATTCTTAGATTGTTGCTCCCAATCGAAGTTTGTTGTAGATTCTAGGCACCATAGAAGGAGATGATTTTAGGATAGATAACTTAGAGAGAAAGTGCCTACTAAAAATCAAAGGTGATTTTGTAGATAAGAAGGCAACTAAATGAGAGATTACATAGGATTTTTAAACTCATTAGGATAAAGTAGTCTTCTAGTCCGGTGAAAAAATCAAGTAATTGTTGGATAAGAGTAAACCATTGAACAAACATCCAAGTTAGATGTTTGAGACAACTAAACATTAAGTGCTCCAAATCAAATTCAAGTGAATCAAGAGCTCTCAAAGTCTTGTGAGGGATAAGAATCCCACCTTCATAACTAAGTCCATGCACCAGTCATGCCCAGAAATGGACTAGTAATTTGAATCCACCCAGTTCACATGTTTGTGCGGAGATCGCACCTAGTAGAAAACTACGAATCACTATTAAGCAAGGATAAAGGTGATAGAATTGTCCACTTATATCCTCTCAAGGTAGAGCTTTAGTTAATATCTAGAAAACTCTAGATAGGGGTACAGAAGATAAATTTATGATGACTTAGTGTGATGCCTTCACTAGTAGTGAACGCATTAAGATATAGGCCAAAGGTCAACTATGGACTTCTACAAATCACTAGATAGGGTAGTAGAGTGTGGGTGTCCATCAAACAAATATTAACCTTTTGCAATTTATATTAGGTCAAATAATTGAATCGAATTGTTTCTAAATAAGATACGGAATATTCGAAGGACTTAGGTTGTATTAGCATTGCCCCAAATTCCATAATGAAGACACAAACAACTCCATTTCCTTGTAATATCCTCATCATCTATAAACCATGAAGCCTCGTATTCAAGATTCAAGCATCATCTAGTTTGGGATTCCTATGAGCAAGGTAATGCATAATTGGCCTGTCATCAAAATGAGGTGCTTTCAAGTATGCAACACAGTACATCCATGAGTGATGGATATTGAAGATATTCTAACATAATCTTCTTTGTTGAAATAGGAGCTTTAGACAAAAAGGCATGAATTACATCTGAAGAATCAAAGGAGCATCAAGATTTTTCTATGAGATAAGTGTATACAGACTCACCTCACGTCTCCCAACCTAGGGAACTATGAAGAAGGTTAAAAGCTCAAATAAAGTGATCATACTACTTGTTTCCTTACTAAAAACAAGTCAAAATTCTAGGAGATCTACACATATATGATTAATGGTGTTACATGAAATACAAAGGAATGAATAATCCTATTACAACTTAACTTATATACACTTATAGCCATAATGGGTCGCTTATCTTTGTATATTCACTTGGTAATACATTCGGTATTTTGTGTTGTGATCCAAGATTCTTCTTCTTCCTTGTGTTGTTTGCATGCTTCTCTAGCCCTCAAACTCCAACAATTGGTATCAGAGCAGGTTTTTGCTTCATGTAGGGTGTCATCAACACCCCTCTGATCAAAGTCTCAAAATCACATGAAAATTGGAAAGCATACTTAGGTTGGTTAGGAAATCTCAATGTGCACACATAGAGCTATTTATTATATGTTTTATTCTTCACCTTTAATGGATATCAACATAAGAGACATGGAAATCTTAAGTGTAGGTGCAATAGGAATAGGAGTTAGAGACTTGATTAGAAACAATGAGCAATTAGAGTCCTTGAATTGAATTGAATATATGTGCAAACTCACGAAAGATATTGTAAGTACATGCTAAAAGATTACTCTCAAACTAAGAACACTAAAAGAACATATGAAGGTTACAAGTAACGAAACTTGAATAAATTTAAGGTAATGATGAGCTATTGGGATTCTCATGAATCAGTAATGCTTAATTGGCTTCTCCTCATCATGAGGACCTTTCAAGTATGCAAAATAATGAGGTCCTTTCAAGTATGCTATATAATTAACATATATAAACATAAACGTCTTTGTTAAATTAGGAACCTTCAACCAAATCCATGAATCACATATCAAGAATGTTCATGCGAGTCAAATGAATGAAGACCAACATCAAATTAAAACGAAGAAGAAGGTGAAAACATCAATTTAAACCACGATAACACTTATTTCTTTTATTAAAACTACATGAAAGTTTAGGAACTACAAAGGGATTTATAATCCTATTAGAGGTCAAATAATGAAACAATTATTCTTGATTTACCTTATTTCTCTAATTTTTTCTATCCTCAAGAGATTAAGGTGAACTTTTTGTGCTCTTCAAAACAACTTAAACATGATCTCCCAAGGCCATTATTAGTTTTCTCTGTGATGATGGTTTTGGTGGAGCTATTGTTCATATTTCTAACAAGTAATTATGTTTCTTGTACTCAGGTTAGCTCTTCTTCAAATCAATGATCTACAGTTTCTTTCAAAAGTTCTATTAATCATATTGTTTTCTTTATGTATACATCTAATTCTTGCACTAAGAGAACTATTTGCTGGAAAGGGTTAGCCAGCCTAAAAGTTCCCATGTTATTGTTTGCGGATATTGATATGGTTGTTACTTATTGATATTTGATCAACATCCATGACCTTATTGAAATAACTTCCAACACTGGATTTATTTAGAACATTAGGTAAAATGGGTGTAATTATGATATTGATAGATTGCATATATTTCTTCTTTCTCCTAGTTTCCTTCATAAGCATTAGCATCTCCTGTGAGGTGAACAAATCCTTTTGTTTTAAAAATTACTATCAAGTTAGAATTTACCTTTTTATGGATTTCCCTTATTAGAACTTTGGTTTTCCTCATTTGTTCCTTACCTTTTAGAGCATATTTGTATCAAGAATAAACATTAACTTAATTCATAAACAAGCTATTAGAATATATTATCTTCCAGATAATATTAAAACTAAGAATATTAAGCTCATTCATAGAAACTAACCGAAGGATGAATTGAAGAATGGGAGACCTCTCTCTTATCTAACTTGTTTTCCATAAGAACCCAACCTAGCATTTGTGTGTTGTCACAAGCATTAACAATATGTGATCTACTTGTCTTTATCAATGATCTGATTATGGGGAGTTTTCTTTTAACCAACTACAAATACATTAATAACGAAGGAATACAAAAAAAAAAGAAGGAGATATAAACAAGCCTAACAATCTTGATGCCTTGCAAACGTGAAAAGGCACTAGAAAGCACCAAAAAGCTTCAAGATGGCTTGGAGCCAATTTCTTTTAAACTTGTTTCTCTCTATTAAAAAGACTCTTGATGCTTGAAGGGGTGGAAGCTCTTGGTTCTTCCAATCCTTTTAAACACAAATTCTAGGAAAGATTCAATAACTCATTCTTGTCCTGTGATTTCAAACTTGGTAGAGCATCATTCTCTCCAAATCTTTTGTGGGACCTCCCAAAGTAAGGCTTGCCTCTAGTCTATCCATCAATCAAGCATAAGGTACACTCTGATTGTCCACCCCAAATAATGGCACCTCTTCAGCATGCACGAATAGGTGCATAAGGTCCTCACACCCCGAAGGTATTTTTCACACCATGGGTGACATAAGAACTTTGAGCATATTTAATATTGGTCCATATTCCCATCTGGGAATTTCGATGCATGAGGATTACTTTCTTAATTTCCAAGAGAAGGTACCAAAGATCATTGAATTTAAGGTTCCATCATATCGAAGGCCAAGTTAAGAACCACTTTCTATTGATCACTTCAAGACATTTTGGTGGTTTCTTAAATCTCAAGATATCTTAAATCCTATTAATGTTTCTCCATTTAATACATTTTGGATTAGGCATTTCCTACACTTAACAAGACATATCTTTCAATCTTGCCACGCATTTATCTTTTGTTTAAAGAGGCACTAGTCCTTGTAGTCAACTATTTGAATATGATCGATGACCTTAAATCTTATCAAACTCCTATGGGCTTGGTACTAGAGGTTCTTCCATTGTTGGAATCCTTTGGATGAATTTTTTTTTAAACATTTGGAGGGCCTAGTTTTCAATTAGTGAAATGCTACATATCAGGGACCAAATGGAGTCAATTTTTTCTAATTCTACATGTGTAGTTCTAGTTTGTTGAGTACCTAATCCCATGTCTTCCTCAAAGAGATATCAAGCCCAATGAAATACAGAGTTTCCTGACTAAGTAGCCCAAAATGAGCCCCCACCAACCTTGGTCATGAAGAAACTAAGGAGGTGGTTCAGTGATGCACCTCAAGGCATTCTTCGAGTGGTTAGTTCTAGATCCCAAGGGAGGGCACAAAATATCTCCCTAGTAAATAGTGAAAAAATGTGATAAATTTATTAGATGGTCCTCTCACTAAATAGTGAAAACTTTTAAAATTTTAAATAAATGAATGGATAATGTCAATCAAGGTAGAGAGAGAGAGAGAGGGAGGGAGAGAGAGAGGGTGTAGGGAGAGGTAGAGAAAGAGAGAGAGAGAGAGAGAGAGAGTCAGATCTGTCTAGTGGTGTTATGGCAATTGTGAGAGATGGAGATTTTGAATAATTAGGGGGAGAGAAGTAGAAAAAAGTTGAAATCGATGTTGTAATGTAGAGAGAGAGAGAGCAGGATACACATAGCTGGATATGGAAAGATACCTCTCATGAACCAAGTAAGGAAGGTCAAGATGTTTGTTTTAGGTATTCAAAAAAGTTCATAATGTTGGCAATTGTAACAAAGACAAGGAGTTTCTTCATATACATTGTTGGGATAGAGAAGACTAGGCATTCAAAGAAGAGACGACACAGAATTCTAGTAAAAGTTGGAGAGAGAGAAATAGACAGAGAGAGAGAGAGAGATTTCCCAGTATCTACTATGTATAGATAGGAGGTAGAAAGAGGGACACAGGGAGCGAGAGAGACAGAGAGAGAGGGGGAAAGAAAGAGATAGATAGATAGAGAGAGAGAGAGAGAGAGAGAGAGAGAGAGAGAGAGAGAGAGAGAGAAAGGTAGAAGTTAAGGTATAGAGCACATACATTCTTAGATTGTTGCTCCCAATCAAAGTTTGTTGTAGAGTCTAGGAACCATAGAAAGAGATGATTTTAGGATAGAGAACTTAGCGAGAAAGTGCCTACTAAAAATCAAAGGTGATGTTGTAGATGAGAATGCAACTAAACGAGAGAGATTACATAGGATTTTTAAACTCATTACGATAAAGTAGTCCTCTCCTTGATCATTTCATACTTATTTCTTTTTTTGTCATTAGTTATTTAGAAAGCTATTCTTGTCACATAATTTTTTGCATGTATCTAATCTTAGCATATTGTGAGACAACTAGGCCACGAAGTGAGTAGTGGTCTATCTCTTTATGCCTCATGGAGAATATAAGTTTTTTGTCTTGAAGGCATTGGTTCTCCCAGTAGGAGTAACTATTTTGAGTGAAATAACTTGCGTTAGCAAGGTCTTTAAGTATAATTTATGTGTGAAAATTCTCATGGGTTCATTCTTCAAGAGTTTAGATAAGAAATTGTCTATGTGAACAATGGTTTTGTGAGTGTGCTTGTGAGGTCATTGATGCTTCAAGGCTACATAGGGAAGGTGTCTATTTCTCCCATCATTATTAGATCTTTTCAACATATAAAAGCATTCAAAGAGGACAAGGAGAAGCCATCGAAGTATTTTGAAGTAAGATGAGCTACTAAATCAAGTTCAAAATCGCACACCAAGCAAAGGAGATTCAACTAGTGAATATGAAAGCATCAATCTCATCTAATGGGAACTTTTGAGTTACAGAGGTAAAGGCTATTGCTATTTCTCACTTGCTCTACATCAAGGGGATCCACAAGAGTGCATTAGAGTTCACCATATTCAAATATAACACTCAAATCAAGTAGCTGGATAAAAATAATTATTAGCCATAAAGGTCTAGAATCTCTAGCTATAGATTGTCACATAGATGTTTACCTAGTTGCATACACTTTGAATGGGCTTGGTATGATGAGAAGTACAAGGCTTCTACATCAGCTATGTATGTCACGGATAATCTTCCTAACTTTGAGTGTGTGGCAGCCTTGATGGTGACTAATGAGATGAGTATTGTATGCACAAAGGGAAAGGGCAATGAAGCCTAAGCTTTCTATGTAGGTAAAGGTAGATGAAGATCACAAAGGAGCTAGGGCAAAGGAAGAGGTAGATCAGGGTGAAAATTAAATGCTGATCGTGATGAAGAACAAGGAAGCAAATACTCTTCATCACGATGGATAGACATTCAAAGTTGGAGGAGGAAGGTTCAACTAGAATAGAGAAACCGAAATCTTAGAAGCCTGCTTCATTGTGGCATATATGGCCCCTATGCAAGACATTGCTATCAAACAAAGAAGAATAATTCAACCTACAATGGTCAAGGTAATTATGCATCTACTTCAAATGAAGATGAGAGCATGCTAGCTATGATGAAGATGAGTGAATATAAGATATAAGGGTCAAGCACATGCTACATCAATAGCGCATGTAGCAACCACATGAGTTGCAACAAGGAGTTTTTCTCAAACATGCAAGTGCCATTGATTAAAGGTCATGTGGAAGTAGGTAATGACACTCCTAATGCTATTGCACACATATGTGATGTTAGGTTGGATGGATCTCACAAAGCCAAGTGTTTGAAAGGTTTTTTCATGTTCACACAATCACAAAGAATCTAGTCTATATGGGGAAATGGTTGAGAGAGGACTTCAAGTCAAGTTCAACTAGAAGGAATCTTTTGTGGAAAACCCTAAAGAGGCGTATAGATTGATAGCCAAATGCAAAAAGGAGGGAAGGCTATTCACTATGGATGTGAAACCTAGTGTGGACCATACAAGCTACTTCACATTTGGAAAAAAGAAGGTAGCAAAATTTTGTCTCCCTACATTAAATTGATCTAGGAACAAGTTATTAGAATATGTATATGTAGAAGAGTAGTTGCCCAAGATTTGTGTCAACATGCAGAGAATTGGAAGGAAATACTTGAACAGTGTTTCAACACAGGCTTGAGGTTGAACCTTGCTAAATGTCAATCTTCATTCACAAAAGGTACACTCCTTGGCCACATAATTATGGCCAAAGGGTTAAGTGTTGATCAGGCTAAGGTAGCTATGATCCTTTCCATGCCCATTACGTAGATTCCTAAGGAAGCGCAAAGATTTTTAGGTCATGCAAGATACCATAGGAGATTTATAAAAATGTATGAGAAAATAGTTAAGCCTCTTTCAAGTCCTACAAGCAAGAAGATCCCTTTCTCTTGGAGTTTTAAAGAGAAAAAACATTAAATGAGCCAAAACTAAGGTTTTGTAATGCACCACTACTAACTATTCCTAATTGTTCACTTGAGTTTCATGCGCATACAAATGCAAGTCTTTATGCTGTTGGAGCGGTTCTAGCACAACCATGCTCACATAAGGTGCAAAACCTATTGGTTAGGCAAGAAAATTTCTTACAAAGGCAGGAAGAAATTATAGTCCCATAGAAAGAGAATATTTGGCGATTGTATGTGCACTTCAAAAGTTTTGGCATCGCCTTCTAGGAGTACAGTTTATTTTCATCTTGGACTATCTAATGCGATAACTTGCATTGACAAGGTCCCTTAGTGTAGCTTATATGAGTGATCAGAGATTCTATGAGTGTGTGGAGGAGGCCATCTACTCTTCAAGGCTGCATACGACACACAAACGTGGGCATTTCGAGATACAAATGCACTCAAGGAAGACGCCTGATCAAGTTCATGAATATCTTCTCAGTAAGTAGTGACAACAATGCGATTAAGTTATAAGATGGATTGTTTCAATCGGAGAGGGACTCAATCCGCTCAGAATATAAAGAACTTCACGAAGGTCGGTGTTTGTGTGTGTGTGTGTATTCAACGTTTCTTCAGAATATAAAGAACTTCACGAAGTATGGAAACCGCAAACCACAGACATAATAATTCTTTCACAAAACGTATTGAAATACTGAAAATGTACTTCCGCATCTGCACCGAAGTGTGCTCTGCCGGAAATATTTGTTCATAATATACAGAAAGATATGGTGTGTGTGTGTGAGAGAGAGAATATACAGAAGATCACGAAGTATGGAAACATTCCATTCAGCTAACTACAGGAGGTATTATCTGTTTCTTTGATCTAGTTATTCCTTCCCGAAACCGCAAAGCGCAGAAATGATGATCCTGAAAACCTTTTTTTTAATATAAAGGAAGTTCGGCAATAGCTTACTCTCCCGGACTTGAATTAAATAAAGAAAAGTACAAGAGGAGGGGACTAGTGCCCACGGGACCCCCCAAATCCCACAAAGCAGGGGAAGCTTTTACAGAGCTTAGATGAAATTACAAAGAAGGTTAATTACCCTCTCATCACCCTCATGTGGGGCCCACTTGGGTTTAAGCTTGTTAGCGATCAAAAGGAGTACTTGATGATGCCTAAAGGGGGGGGATTTTTTACAGTTGACAATCCTTTTGCCAAGGAGGAACAACGATTTCTCAATTGACCACTCCTTGGGGGAGTCACCGAAGTTGAAAGCACATCTTTCCCGCCAGATTTTCCATAGGACCTCCCCTCTGATGGCGTTCCAGAGAGTCGCGGAGCAGCCGATCGCTTCTCCCAGCAGGGCTTGCTGCCAACTGAGACGTTTTTGAAGTCTAATTCTCTTTCCAACCACCTGCCAGAGTCTGTTGGAGTTGGGGCAGGTAAAGAAGATGTGTGAAACATCTTCGATAGACCGGTGGCAGCGTTTGCACCAGGGAGGGATCCCACAAATTTTGCTAGCCTTAAGGTTGGTCCAGATTCCATGATGAAGGATTTGCCATAAGAGGACAGACTTTTTGATTTCTATGAGGGGGTGCCAGATAGCCATGAACTTCATGTCCCACCGAAGCCGCATCCATGACAGGCACCACTTTTTGTTGAGGTTAGCCTGATAGTCGATCGTTTCTTTGATGTTCGGGACTTTTGATAGGCTATTCCCATTGTGCCATTTGAGACCAAGCGAGCTCGACATGTCGTGTCCCATGAGAAGGCGAACTTTGTGTCGGTCCCAGGCGAGACATCTGCTTTGCAGCGTGTTCCATTCTTCATGCGAAATGTTGATGCTAGGATCAATATCCTCAGAGTTGATCCAGCGGTTGGTGTCTTGTTTCCAGAGATGTTTCCATTTTTTGAAGCCTTTGTTCCATAGCTTCTTGGCATTTTGAATGTTCCAAGATTCCACACTCCGGATGCCATGGATCGGAAACCAGATAGAGTCGTTTTGTCTGATACCGGCAGCCCACTTCCAGTCTTCACTTATTCTTGTGAAGCTTTTGACTTTATTCCAACTCTTCCATAGGGAGCACACCAGATTAGAGCCTTTCGGGAAGACGGGGATCCGGGAAAACAACAAGGTCAAGATGTCAAGATTCTTCCAATTTGGGAAGCCCATAGGGAGCACACCAGATTAGAGCCTTTCAGGAAGACGGGGATCGGGGAAAACAACAAGGTCAAGATGTCAAGATTCTTCCAACAAGGTCAAGATGTCAAGATCCTGAAAACCTTGAAATGCTCTTTCACAAAAGTATTCAACTCCTGCAAAGCTCCTTCTGCATCTGCACCGAAGTGTGCGCGACTGTGAGTCTCTCATGACTCCTAGTCGAGCGGAAGCAGCAGCTGTATAAAGATCAGCTGCTTTGCCGTATCGCTTAATGGACGCTTAACATGATCTTCGTTAGAACTTTCATCCTCGCTTGCCAAAAAGTCATGGTTCGTGGTACAGTTTTCGACCTTATGTGCTTTCCTGTCACTCCGCATGCTGCGTTGAAGGTGCCCACGTCTGGAGCTGTCTACCAGGGACGCGGTTTAAGAACGGAACCCCTCCATTGCTCACTGATGCTTGCGTCGCGAGAAAGAGAGAAACACAAAGACAGGCTCGGATTTGCGATGTATGTTTAAAACTTCGCCCAAGTGCTCAAAAGGGACTAACAGACCCAGTTCCGACGAGCTGCTTATGTAGGTCGGACTAAAAAGGAGACTAGTAGTACAAAAAATAGATCAACTAAATTTTGAAAAAAGAAAAAGTGAGTTCGTATGTTAGTTATGGTATTATACAAAAGGACGTCACATTTTCTTATTTCAAAATGAAGTTGATCTATACTGTTTTTTAAACTTTGTTGGGAAATCGCATCTTCATGTCTCTCAAACAACACAGCTTAAAACCCTTTTCAACATAGAAGTTGGATATGGACTCCTCACAGTACTATGTGGAAAAGTAAAGTATTTTTTAATGTTAAAAGCATTATTTTTGCATGTTTCCATCTTCTTTTTGCTTCATAATAATTATAATATGTCTTTCTCAGAATACTCGAGGTTCTTCCATGCATGCTATCTCGTGCTATTGCTGTTTTAATGTCCAACTAATGTACATTCCAACCATGATGAGCTGCAAGTGCACAGATGCTCGGAACAATAGTCATATGGCATGTAGGTGCAATGGTGCCATCAAAATCAATGCCTCTTTCCTGTGCATAACCCTTTGCAACAAACCTAGCCTTATACCTGTCAACTGTACCATCTGGTTTACGCTTCAGCTTGTATACTCACTTAGTGCCAATGGCCTTCTTCCCAAGAGGCAAGTCACATAAAGACCAAGTACCATTCTTCATTATAACATCATATTCAGATTGCATAGCAGCCATCCAATTTTTTGAATTTTGTGCTTCATCAAACGAAACAGGCTCATTCGCATCATAGAGACTAGATGCAACCATAGTATCGCAATCTAATGCAAAAGAAGCACTATGAGAGCCTGAATGAGTACGATATGAGAGAGGTGTATCTAATTTGCTGTCACGTAAGGTGTGCACTAGCCATTTTGGCATAGTTCTTGTCTGCTCAATATCAACCCTCTCATCAATAAGTGCATCATGTACATCTGCATCAAAAATGGAATTATCTGCACGATCACATGAAACTTGCAAAGGTTAAGAAGTTGCCTCATTACGACCAGCACTAGACTATCCACTTGTAAAAAGAGGCAACAAAGGATCATACATGTCTTTGGAGCTAATAGATGTCTCCTTAGTACATGAAAGCAATGGCTGAATAGTATCTTCCACAAAAACAACATCACGACTAACCAGAATGCATTTAGTCTCTGGATGATACAGACGATAGCCTTTACTTTCAGAACTGTACCCAACAAAAATAAATTTTACTGCTTTATCATCCAATTTTTTGCGATGTTGTTCAGGCACTAATGCATATGCCAAACAACCAAAAACACGTAGATGAGCAACAGATGGCTTGCAGTCATTCCAAGCCTCATATGGAGTGATACACTGCAACGCTTTAGTGGGACACCTATTCAGTACATATGTTGCACACATGACAGCCTCAAGCTAGGACCTATGTGGTAAAGCCTGACTCTTGACCATACACCTCGCCATCTCCATGAGTGACCTGTTCTTTCCTTCAGCAACTCCATTCTATTGAGGTGTATATGGCATTGTACACTGGTGTTTTATCCCATGTTCAGCGAGAAATGCATTAAAATCAGAAGACATATATTCGCCCCCTCGATCAGAACGGAGGGTGCCCATTTTACATGTTGACAAATTTTCAGCCAAAACCAAAAACTCTTTGAAGCACATGAACACTTTGGACTTTGCCTTCAATTGATATACCCATGCATGCCTGGAAAAATCATCGATGAAAGTCATGAAATAAAGATAATTCCCAAAAGAAGATGTTTGCATAGGACCACAAACATCACTATGTACAAGCTGCAATTTCTGAGTAGCCCGAACTAAATCATCTTTTGTTGTATATTATTGAACAATACATTGCTAAAGTGTTATATTATTAATGTATTAATATGTTTTTGATGTTTCTGATATAGCAGCTGAAGGTTCGTGAGGAGCGTGCAAGGCGTGAAAGGGTGGACATCAATAATCCGAATAATTATTATTTAGCTTGTAAATAAACCTGCATAGAAGGTTCTATTGTTAAAAAAGTAATGATTAGCATAAGGATCATTGTAGACCGTAGTTTCTGTTATTGAAAGCAATGGCCTTCTGTAAAAGTTATCAACTTTTAGTTTCACGCTTGCTTTTCAAAGCTGCCCTCTTGTAACCACTCTTTTCGACGTAATCAAAATTCCTATAAATACATGCACTCTGTGGACTGTCAAAACAGAGTGCATGGGGGGAGATTGCACCCAATCTTGCGTTCGGTCTCGTCTCTTGTTGCCTCTATTGTCTATGTGTTTTTCTACGTCCGTAATCTCTGTATGCGCGTGAGCAAGATCCTGACAACAGTGGTATCAGAGCTCTGCACGCGTCAATACAGAGGGTTCTGTTCTCTGTTCGCGATTCTGAATTCCGATTCCATCTCCATCTCCATCTCCGTCTTCGTCTTCGGTTTCGGTTTCTGTTCCTGTTCCTGTTTCGTCTTCGGTTTCGGTTTCTGTTCCTGTTCCAGAACCAGAACCTACGTTTTCACCTACGTTTATTCCTTCGGCTTACTCCAAGGCGTCGACTAAGGCGTCGACTAAGGCAAAGAACTTAGGCAATAACTTAGGCAATACATTGGCAACATTGACACCCAAGGCTCCCTTGGCGACCGTTGGCAGCCGTTGGCTACACGCAAAGCAATTTTAAATTTTGAGTGGTAATAGAGAGGTTTAGAGTCCCTAAGGTAGGAGGATTTGAACCCACAACCTCCTACTTTCAAGGGAAGTACTTTGACCACTCCACCATCTCTTGGAGTTGTACTCAAGTTCTCTCTCTTTATTACTTGTGAAAGGCGCGTGCATCGATTTCAAGATTGGACCCAAGAAAGAATCAAGTGTATCTCTCAATCCGTAGGCCGGATTGAGGCGTGTAATATACCGTTGGAAAGCTCTCGGAACGAACTTTCCAATGAGCTAGATTGGAAGTGTGAATTCCTTCAAAATCCTTGGGTGGCACTTGATTGAGTGTTCAAGATACCAAGCAAGTTTGAGAACATGGGATCGAGACACCAAGGTTGCAAACAAGAAGGTTCAATACACCAAGGTTGAGAGCAAAGGTCCAAGAGCACCATGGAGGATTAGAGTAATTCACCTCTTCCTCCAGTTTGGACAGAGGAATCACTGGAGAAGGATTTAAGTACCTTGGGTAACGATATCTCTCTACACTCTCTTCTTTGCATGCAGGGTACAATAAACAACAAACTAGTTAAAATTCTACATGACGATGGTAGTTCACATGACTCCATTTCACATTTATTAGTACAAGAACTTAAATTACAAACGTTTCCTTCTTTGTATAAAGTGAAAGCTGCATTTGAAGGTAGTCGTTATAATGTAACATGAGAAGTGCAAGATGTTACGATTAGCATAGGCCCTTATGTTGATTCACGAACATTTTTAATTGCACCTTTGCAATCTTATGATGTTATACTAGGTATGCCTTTTCGTCACCATTATCACCCACGTATTGACTACCATACTCATACCTTTGAGTTTGCTTTCAAAGGTCAAATCATTACTTTGTCTGCACGGCATGATTTCCAGCCATTTCAATTGATTAGTCACACTCAAGTAAAACA
The DNA here is from genome assembly GCA_020310875.1 of Ceratopteris richardii. Taxonomy (NCBI): domain Eukaryota; kingdom Viridiplantae; phylum Streptophyta; class Polypodiopsida; order Polypodiales; family Pteridaceae; genus Ceratopteris; species Ceratopteris richardii. Next base: position 79,540,467 of record CM035433.1, read on the forward strand.
TGCATTTAGGAAAGGATTCAACTCATGCATTGTTTTTTCAATGTCATTAATGATTATACTCATACACTTCCAGATGCATATAAACCATTCATGAGTACTTATAAGGATTGTTTTATGTCTGAATATCCCTCTAAACTACCACCAGTTCGAGAATCCTTTGACCATAGCATAGACTTAGTCCCTGGTAGTTCTCCTCCTCATAAAGCACCTTATAGACATGGCCCACTACATCAAAAGGAAATAGAAAATCAAGTAAAAGCCCTACTACAAAAAGGACTTATAAGGCCTAGTTCTTCCCCATTTGGAGCACCAGTTCTCTTAGTAGAGAAGAAGAATAAAACTTATCGAATGTGCATTGATTATAGAGCCCTTAACAAGATTACGATCAAGAATAGATACCCTATTCCTCGAATAGATGATCTCTTAGATAAGTTACGAGGAGCTCGTTTCTTTAGTAAAATTGATCTTAAATCGGGTTACCATCAGATTCGTATGACACAAAGTGATATTTTTAAGACTGCATTTAGAACTCAAAATGGCCATTATGAATTTATGGTAATGCCCTTCGGACTTACTAATGCCCCTGCTACATTTGCGCAAATGATGAACAATATCTTTCTTGATTACCAAGCTTTTGTTCTTGTATTCTTTGATGACATACTTATTTACAGTAAGAATGATAGTGAACATGAAAAGCATCTTGAAACAGTTTTTCATTTGTTACGAGAGAACACATTTTATGCTAATCCTGAAAAGAGTTATTTCTTTCAGCGTAAGCTAGAATATTTAGGACATATTATTTCAAGTGAAGGTGTGCATGTGGATCCGAAAAAGATTAGAGTTATCATAGAATGGCCTACACCACAATCAGTCAATGATGTTCGTTCTTTTCTTGGGTTGGCTAGTTTCTATAGGAAGTTTGTTCGAAATTTTTCTTATTTAGCATTGCCTGTTACCTTGTTGTTGAAAAAGAAAATAAAATTGGCATGGGGAATTACCCAACAACAATCCTTTGACAAACTTAAACATGCACTTTCACATGCACCTGTTTTACAATTACCTGATTTTTCACAACCCTTTCATGTTGTTACTGATGCTAGTGGTTCAGGAATAGGTGCTGTTCTGATGCAAAATGACCATCCCATTGCATTTGAGAGTAGAAAGCTTAAACCCTCAGAGCATAATTATAGTATGTATGATAAAGAATTGTTAGCAGTTGTGCATGCTTTGCGAATTTGGAAACACTATCTTATGGGCTCTGAGGTCTTAATCAAAACCGATCGACATGCTATTAAACAGTTATTAAATCAGCCCTTAATCTCTGATAGGCATCTTAAATGGGCATCATTCATTCAAAATTTCCAACCCATGATACAATATCAGCCTAGTAAAGCTAATGTTGTAGCGGATGCTCTTAGCCATTTTCCTTTGCATTCTGTTGTTTTGAATAATATTTCTGCCATCCAAATTCATTCTTTTCAAGAAATGGTTTCCACTTATGCATCTGATTTGTATTTTTCACGTGCATGGCATGACTTCAACAATGCTGCATCTTTACCTGATGAACATTATACATTTCATAATGGTTTTCTCTATTTTCAACATAGATTGTGCATAACCCAAGCTTTTAAAGATTTTGTCATTAAAGAAATGCATGAACCATCTTACATGGGTCATAGAGGCATACAAAGCACCATTTCTGCTTGCAAAGATTTCTTCTTTTGGCCATACATGGAAAAAGACATTGCACATTATGTTTCTCAATGCATTGTATGTCAGCGTGTCAAACGTCATCATGGTAAACCATTTGGATTATTAATGCCACTTCCTATTCCAAAGGAACCATGGGAACAAATCTCTATGGATTTTATCACAGGTCTTCCTATCACTTCATCACATAATAATATGATTTGGACAATAGTTGATAGGTTTAGTAAATATGCATATTTCATTCCATGTAGAAAAACTTTGACTGCACCTCAAGCTGCAAAATTATTCATTAAATGCATTTTTCCACATCATGGATTTCCTAAAGTAATGTTATCTGATCGTGATGTTAGGTTTTGTAATCATTTTTGGGTTGCCTTTTTTCAACATTTTGGTTCTAAAATAGATTTTAGCTCTGCATTTCATCCTGAAAGTAAAGGACAGAGTGAGGCTACAAATAGTACTATTCTTGATTTATTGCATTCTTATTCATTAGATAATCCTAATAACTGGGATGAAAAGTTGCCATTGCTTCAATTTGCTTACAATAACACTTCACACACCACTACTGGTCGTGCACCTTTTGAAATATTTTTTGGTAAAAGCTTCCCACTCCCATGTCCCTCACCCAAACCGACATTCCGATGGCTGATTCTATTGCTCAAGATCACGTTTCTATACTTCATGATGTTCACGAGCACATTAGGAAAAGTCAAGAGCGATATACACGTATTATCAACACTAAACGATTAGCCAAAGAATTCAAGGAAAATGATTTTGTAGGGAATAATTAAAAGACGTCTCAAAAATATTTTGCAGCATCCTAAAATTAAACTTTCACCATTCTATTATGGACCGTTTCGCATTATAGAAAAAATTAATGATAATTCATTTCGATTAGATATTCCATCCCATTGGACCATTCATAATTCTTTTCATATTAGTTTACTTAAACCATTTAAAGGAACTTTACCACTTGATCCACTTCTTGATGACCCTCCTTTAGTTGAAGAACAATCTGAAATCTTAGTTCCTGAGAAAATCATTGATTATGATGTCACTACTACACCCACAGGTACTCAATATCATCGATATTTGGTTAAGTACAAAAATCACTCTATTGAAGAATGTCAATGGATACATAAAACACAATTAACACCTCATTATGATCACTTAATTTCTGCATATCATACACACACACATTAATGTAACAGCTCCATGAACATTTCCATGCATGTATTTTTTTTACATGGCACATGCCTATTTTTATTCAGTGATGAAACATGTGACTGGCCATCTATGTTTATTCTTTTATCACCTGAGGTCAGTCGCTTGTTCAACTGCGGGGCATGTTATACCTTATGGAATCTGTTGAACAATGCATTGTTGGATTGAAATATAAAATAGCCAATGCATTGTTGGATTGAAATATAAAATAGCCAATGCATTGTTGGATTGAAAAATAAAATAGCCAATGCATTGTTGGATTGTCACATGGAATATGTTGAACACTGCATTATAATTGTTAGAGTGTTGAATTATTTTATCAACTGAGGTCAGTTGCTTGTCAACTGGGAGGCATGTTGTATATTATTGAACAATACATTGCTAAAGTGTTATATTATTAATGTATTAATATGTTTTTGATGTTTTTGATATAGAAGCTGAAGGTTCGTGAGGAGCGTGCAAGGCGTGAAAGGGCGGACATCAATAATCCGAATAATTATTATTTAGCTTGTAAATAAACCTACGTAGAAGGTTCTATTGTTAAAAAAGTAATGATTAGCATAAGGATCATTGTAGACCGTAGTTTCTGTTATTGAAAGCAATGGCTTTCTGTAAAAGTTATCAACTTTTAGTTTCACGCTTGCTTTTCAAAGCTGCCCTCTTGTAACCACTCTTTTCGACGTAATCAAAATTCCTATAAATACATGCACTCTGTGGACTGTCGAAACAGAGTGCATGGGGGGAGATTGCACCCAATCTTACGTTCGGTCTCGTCTCTTGTTGCCTCTATTGTCTGTGTGTTTTTCTGCGTCCGTAATCTCTGTATGCGCGTGAGCAAGATCCTGACAACAGTGGTATCAGAGCTGAAGGTTCGTGAGGAGCGTGCAAGGCGTGAAAGGGCGGACATCAATAATCCCAATAATTATTATTGAGCTTGTAAATAAACCTGCGTAGAAGGTTCTATTGTTAAAAAAGTAATGATTAGCATAAGGATCATTGTAGACCGTAGTTAGTTTCTGTTATTGAAAGCAATGGCTTTCTGTAAAATTTATCAACTTTTAGTTTCACGCTTGCTTTTCAAAGCCGCCCTCTTGTAACCACTCTTTTCGACGTAATCAAAATTCCTATAAATACATGCACTCTGTGGACTGTGGAAACAGAGTGCATGGGGGGAGATTGCACCCAATCTTTCATTCGGTCTCGTCGCTTGATGCCTCTATTGTCTGTGTGTTTTTCTGTATCCGTAATCTCTGTATGCGCGTGAGCAAGATCCTGACAACATCTTTTGGAAAGGAGGAATGCTGCATTTTTCCCAAAATACAGCCTTCAAAAACATGTTTTCCAGGTGCCTGAAGTTTGGGCAAAGAGGATACCATTTCAGATTTCTGGAGCCGTAGCAAACTAGCAAAATTCAGATGACCAAAGCATGCATGCCAAAGCTTTGCATCTGACATAGCCTGAGAATCATTTACTGCACATGCCAAATCATTTACAGATCTTTCATAGTCTATGAGCTTATACAACCTACGACATAAAATGCCAGAAGCAATAATCACATCGCGATTTGATAGATCATGAATTGTACACCTGTCATCAACAAATTTCACAACCAAGCCAATCTTGGCTAATGCAGAAACTGTTAACAGGTTCTTCTTGATCCCTGGCACAAGTAAAGCATCTAACAAAGTGAAAGAACTATCATCGACAGTAGTCAAAATGATCTTACCAACTCCCATAACAGGATAAGAGGAGCTGTTGGCACATGTAACAGTATTCCCTTTAGGGGTAGACTCGAGTGGAGAGAAGAAACTACGCTACGAGGTAATATGTTTGGTCGTCCCACTATCAAAATACCAAACATCAGAGTCTACTACAGACATGCACTGCTCATGAGAAGATGGGTCAAAACTATAGACAGTAGTAAACGCCCATTCTTCTTCCTGCACAAGATTCACAAATTCTTTTTTTGGTGTAGAGGCCTGTACAACAATCATTCCAACCTCTTTCTTCTTTGCCTCTTTAGCAACCACTTTTGGACAGTTCTTTATGATATGATCATTCCCTTTACAGTACTTACAAAATGATTTCTACTTTTCTGATTTGTTCTCATCTTTATCCTCCTTCTTCGAATATGTAGAATTAGCAAATTTCTACTTACTAGTTGAAGAGCTCCATTTTCCTTTGCCCTTCTAACTAGCTAGGAAAGCTTGATCTGCAACTCGCATAATGGACCTGTTCTGCCTCGACTGATCTTCGTGTAATAGAACAGAGACTAACTCCTCAAATGATAAGGCATTTGGATTGCCTTTCATCATCAACTAAAGATTAGAAGCAAAACTCTGATATGAATTAGGAAGACCATTCAAAACCGTAAACACAAGTGAGCTATCTGGTATAACCTCATCAACAAAAATCAATTGTTCCTTCAAGTCTTTGATCTTCGTTAGGAAACTGTCCATAGAAACACCTTCATTCATGTGCTCACTCTCTAACTGTTTTCGAAGGTAAGCAACACGAGCCTCATTCCTAGCTTGGTACAATGTGGTAAGTGTATCCCAAGCATCCTTAGTTGTTCTACAAGAGCGAATGTGAGGAATAATGGCACGTTTGATAGACAAAGCTATCAATGCATGTGCCTCGACATCTCTGCCATCCCAGGGAACATGCTCTAGAGTAGGTGCAGTAGAAACTGCAGCACGATCAGGAATATGCAAAATATCATCATCTTCAACACCTTCTACATTAGCTTCAGTACCTCCAATTGTAACAGTTGCAGGTGTGATATGTTGAAGATAAATGTACAAGCTCATTTTCATATGAGCCATGCTTGGATAGATTTACCAAATATAAAGATATAGGAAAAGTGGAGGAAAAAAGGAAAAAATAATAAAAGAAAAAGTCTAGTCAAAATTCATGATGAGTAAGAGATACAATATCTTGCCTTGTAGTTAGTAGCATGTAGTGGAGAAAGTGGTGAGTTAAGAAGGAGGCACAAACTTCTTCACATGCTCATTGGTTATAAAATTAAAGTGGTAGCACATTCAAAACAAGGAGAGAAAGAGGCAAGAGCTCCCAGTAGTCGGATCTAGCCATTTTGTCATTTTCGCTTCCCTTAGGCTCCTTCCAGCCGCACGTCAGTTTGTACATAGCTCTGTTGCAGAGCTCATATCTCACTGCATATGTAACCATTTTGTGTGTTTAAATATTCATTGGAAAGCTTATCTTGCATAATTTTGGCATACCAAATATATCTTTGAAAGCTTATGTAGTTTGTGAGATATCAATGAAAGAGTGAAGTCCAAATTTTTAGTATACCTGTGAAGATAGGTAGTCTATTTTGGTCGGTTAAGTTTCCTGACCAAAACATATCCAAAGTGCATGATTTTTGTTGTATTGCAAAGCTCTTAACATTTGCTTTCATTGTCTCAAATATCTTATTGAGATCGTTTATATTCCTTGAGATATCTGTCAGACAGTAAAGTCTAGTTTTACTATGTACTTATGTGTGCAGTTCATCTATCTTGGTGAGTTGAGTTTCCTGACCAAAACTCATCCAAATTACTTGTTTGTTATTTTGTTGGAAAGCTAGTTTTGTCTTCTTTCTCTGTATCAAATATCTTTCTCAAAGAATATATATTCAGAGTATTATCAATTTGAGAGTGAAGCTCAGTTCTTTAGCATATCTATGTGGACAGGTAGTTCATCTTTGACAGTTGTGTTACCTAATCAAAACTTGTCCACATTAAGTCATTTATAGCTTGTTAGAAAGCTCTTTTTGTCTACTGTGATTGACTAAAGTCTCGAGTCCATTTGAGTTTTGTGTTGAGAGCAGCAAGCTATCTAAGGTGTAGATGTTTGTCCAAGTGCTGGACATACAAGGGCTCACTACACACTTCCGTTGCGCATAGGAGAACTCATTCTCCACAGTTGGTATCATAGCAAAATTAGTGCTGAAGCTTCATCAACAAAGCTGGAGATAAAGAAAAGGAAAAGAGGAGCTACAAAACAAGAAGGAGCTTCACAAGCGCAAGAGCAAAGGACTATAACTATTCGAGGTAACTCTCAAAGTCTTTGATACCTTTGAATGGCTGACTTGGGTCAACAAGTAGAGAAGTTGGACAAGGATAACTATCCCGTGTGGAAGTTTAGAATGACCAACTACCTAATGGGCAAAGGCTTATGGGGTATTTTGAGCGGCGATGATGCTAAACCTCAAATCAATCAAGCTATAGCCACCGAAGTCCAAAGGAGGCAAGCAAAAGAATGGGAAGAGAGGAATAGGAGAGTCATGTTTCTCATTTCAGAAGTCATTACTAATGCCATGGTAGGTCATATTCAACATCTAGAGAAAGCTAATGATGCTTGGGAAGCTCTTGAAAGGATGTATTCAACAAATACCAAAGTTAGGAAACTTCAACTCAAGAATGAGTTGAACACAATCAAGAAAAGTTTGAGTCAATCCATAGCTGAATATACTTTGAAGATTAAGGAGCTAAGTGATGCTTTAGCTTCTATTGCCACAACGGTTGAAGATGAAGATCTTGTGTGTTATACTCTCAATGGCTTGAGAGAAGATGAAAGATGGAAGCCTTTTATAGCTTCCATTAACTTGAAAGATGTATATCCATGCTTTGAACAACTAATCCCTCATCTTGTCACAGAAGAGCTTAGCTTGGGTGGTCCCAAAGGAAAGGACAACCACAACCAAATGTTATATGCAGGTCGATGTAAAGGAAGAAACTCAAGAGGAGGCTCAAGAGGAAAAGGAAGAGGTCAAAACCACTCCAACTGCAATCAAAACAATTCGGAAGACAACAAGGATGCATCAAATGCCAATGCACAAGGAAGAGGCCGAGGTAGAAGTAGAGAAAGAGGCCAAAGCTCCTACAATTCTCATAAAGGTATAACATGCTATCATTGTGGTAAAGTAGGACACTATGCTAGTGATTATTGGTTGAAAAATGGAAGACCAAATGGAGGCAATCAAAGGAACCAAAGCAACTATGCAAGCACCTCAAGTGAAGGAAGCAAGGACACACTACTTGCAATGAGACATGAGTATAGAAGCTCTTGTGAAGATGACAAAAAATGGTACATTGATTCAGGTTGTAGTAACCATATGTCATGCCAAGGAAGTTTGTTCACTAATCTACAGGTACCAAGTGGAAAAGGATGTGTTGAAACAGGTGATGATACTCAACACATGATTGAACACATTGGAGATATAAGGCTTGGAGATACAAGCAGAGGAAAGGTACTGTCTAATTTGCTTAATGTTCATACAATTTCAAAGAACTTGATTTCCGTGGGACAAATGGTAGAGAAGGGTTATCATGTCATATTCAATGAGAATGTGTGCTTCATAAAGAATCCAAAAGAAGGCTTCAAGGTCATTGCTCTAGGTAGAAGAGAAGGAAGGATGTTCACTTTGGATGTCCAACATCCACATGGAAGGTCATGTACATTCAATGTGGGAACAAGAAGATTTCATAGCTGCACTTATGGAACAAAAGAATAGGACACATCAACATTCCAAAGCTAAAAGACATGAGCAAATATGAAGTGGTAAGAGGTCTTCCAAAATTTAATAGCATTGGACTACATGAGTTATGTGAAGCTTGTCAACTAGGAAAGCAAACGAGGCATCCATTCAAAAGGAGCAATTATGTGGCTCCAAATGTCTTGGACTTGATACATACGGATGTATGGGGACCAACCCAAGAGGCATCAATGGCTGGTAATAGATTTTTTGTCACCTTCATTGATGATCACTCAAGAAAGGTATGGCTGTTTTGTATGAAGCAAAAATCAGAGGTGTTTTCTATATTCAAAAGATTCAAAGCTGAAGTTGAAAAGGAAACAGGAAGGTCTATCAAAACCTTAAGGTCCGATGGTGGAGGAGAATACTTCTCCAAAGAATTTTTAGATTTTCTACAAGAGAATGGGATCAAAAGGCAATTCACTTGTAGGTATACACCACAACAAAATGGAGAAGCTCAGAGGTAAAATAGGCAAATTGCTGAAATTGCAAGATGCATGCTCAACAAGATGAAGGTACCATTGTACTATTGCGCTGAAGCTACCACAATTGCCATTTACTTGATGAACAGGTGCACAACATCGCGAATACATCACTAGACTCCTGAAGAGGTATATTCCGGTTAGAAACCTGATCTTACACACCTCAAAGTGTTTGGATGTGTTTGCTTTGTTCACATTCCACAAGAAGTTAGAACAAAGATGGAACCAAGGTCAGAAAAATGCATTTTAATCGGCTACTTGACGGAGCAAAAAGGATACAAGTGTTACAACCCTAGAAGAAAGGAATTAATAGTCTCGCAAGATGTGGTCTTTGATGAACTAAGACCATGGTATGAAGATAAAGGAGAGGAAAAGATTCTTGAAGAAGATTGTGATGATTATGCAAGAACAAATCAAAGAGAAGTTCAACAATCAAGCACAAAGGATTCAAGTCTAGACGCATCTACATCAAATGAAGAATGTTCAACATGGAGGGGGAGTCATTCTTTGTCTCCAAATTCAGCTCATAGTAGAGCCAAAGAGGAAAGTGCTACTCCAAACAGTGAGGTAGATGCAAGTGAAGAAGAATATGAAGAGGTAATCACTCCGATGGTAAAGTTGAATAGGTTAAAGAAGCAACTTTCTAAAGGCAATCAAAGAAGATCTTCAAGGATAAGGTATCCAAGTCAAAGGTTGAGTTATGATAGTTTTGTGGCCACACATTTTGCATACATGATGCAGGTTATCAAAGACAAAGAGCCTTAGACATATGAAGAAGTTTGCACACAAAAGGAATGGAAGCAAGCTATGAAAGAGGAGATCAAAGCTCTCAAAGATAATCACACATGGGAGCTAGTGCCAAAGAAAGAAGGTATGAAGATTTTTCCAAACAAATGGGTGTTTAAAGTAAAGAGGAATGCTGATGGTTCACTAGCTAGATATAAAGCTAGATTAGTTGCCAAAGGATTTAAACAAACACAAGGCATAGATTATGATGAAGTTTTTAGCCCCGTTGCAAAGATGGGAACTATCAGAACCCTAATAACAATTGGTGCTTCAAGGAGATGGCCATTATATCAACGCGACATCAAAAATGCCTTTCTCAATGGAGAACTACGAGAAGAGGTATACATGAGTCAACCGGTTGGATTTGAAGATGAAAACCATCCAGATTTTGTTTGCAGGTTGAAGAAGGCACTTTATGGCTTGAAGCAAGCACCAAGAGCATGGAATCAAAGATTGCTAGAGTATCTAACTAAGTGTGGATACAACCCAAGTATTGCAGATCCTTCGGTGTACATGAAGAAGGAAGAAAATAGAGAGGTATCTATTTGCATGTACGTGGATGATCGCATCATAATAGGAAATGATGTTACAGGGATTAAAGATATCAAAAGGAAGCTTGGTAAGGAGTTTAAAAGTTCAAATCTTGGAGAGCTGAAATATTTTTTTAGGAATTGAAGTTTTTTATGGAAAGAGCGGCATCTACTTGATGCAAAGGAAGTACTTGTTGGATGTTCTTTTTAGATTTAGAATGAGTGAATGCAAACCACTCACTCAACCCATGGACACAAATACAAAGATTTGTTCAAATGATGGAGAACCATTGGAAGATGTAACGACATACAGAAGCATTGTAGGATCATTGATCTATGCAAACATTACAAGACCTGATTTGTCTTATGTTGTTGGTGTACTTTCTCAGTTTATGCAAGCCCCGACAAGTGAACACTTAAATTCAGCCAAGAGAGTGTTGAGATATATAAAGCATATAGTTAATCATGCTTTGTTTCACAAGTTTGATGAAGAACTGTAGGTCAAAGGCTTTAGTGATGCTGATTGGGCAGGCTCAAAGGAAGATAGTGTTGGAGATAGACGTCTACGGAAGCACGCCAACAACACAAGGAAGAAGAAGAAGCTTGGAGCACAAACACACAATACTGAATGTATTACTAGAGAATGTACAAAGATAAGTAGCCCATTAGGGCAATAGACATATATATAAAAGTGCCTTGGTGGTCCTTGAGTGTTCACACACATCACTACCTAAATATATCAACAAATCCCCCCTGGGAGTGATGCGATGAACAAGGAGCTGGCACTCATGTATAAGGAAGTGCCAAGCTATGTGGAAATCACTCCACAAAAGGAAGTAAGCCCAAAGCTTTGCGGAAAGCTTCAAACTTCTCCCTAGGTAGAGCCTTCGTGAAAAGGTCTGCAATGTTCTCCTGCGTGGGCACATATGCCAAGCTTATCTCCCCAGCAGAGAACCTCTCCCTGACATAGTGATAATGCACCTCAATGTGCTTAGTAAGAGCATGGAACACAGGGTTCCTTGCAACTGCCAATGTGCTCTGACTGTCAGTGAAGATGGTGGTGGCAGAAGACTGGCCAACACCCAAATCAGCCATAAGGCGTCTAAGCCACACACACTCAACAATCGCTGTGAAAGCTGCCCTATACTCAGCCTCACAACTCGAAGTAGCCACAGTAGGCTGCTTCTTACTCAACCAAGATATACATGAGCTACCAAGCATGAAGCAAAAACCACTGGTGGACACACGAGTGTCATAGCAACCAGCCCAATCTGAGTTAGGAAAAGCATTCAAAGCTGGCGGTAGTGATCCCCCCTTGGGATAAAACAACCCAAGTAGCCGAGTACCACTCAAGTAGCGAAAGATGCGCTTAACCACTTTCCAATGCGTGACTCCTGGGCAATGCATAAACCTGCTCATCTGTCAGACAGCAAACTAAATATTTGGTCGAGTAATGCATAAGTAAATCAAGCATCCAACAGCTTGCTGATAGAGAATAGCATCAAATGCATCTCCAGCATCATGAAGACTCAATCGTAAACCTGTCTCCATAGGAGTGGTAATAGGCTTACAGTCTTCAAGGCCAAAACACTGGAATAATGTGTCAATATATTTCGTTTGACACAAAGCCATTCCACCATCAACGTGCATAAACTGAATGCCCAAATAGTGATGCAAATGCCCCAATTCAGACATCTCAAATGAGGCATGCAAATCAGCCTTAAAATCAGCAATATGTGTCTCAATAGGACCAGTGAGCAGCATGTCATCAACATAGACAACAATGATTAGAAGCACATCATTAACACATTTAACATATAAGGTGCTTTCAGTTGGACTGTTCTCAAAACCATGTGCAATCAGATAGGCATGTATCTTCTCATACCAAGAATGTGGTGCTTGCTTTAAACCATAGAATGCCTTCTTTAACCTGCAAACCTAGTTTTCATGCCCTTTCTGCACAAAGCCACGGGGCTGAAAAACATACACTTCTTCATGCAAGTCACCATTCAGAAATGTTGTTTTAATGTCCAACTGATGTACATTCCAACCATGATGGGCTGCAAGTGCACAAATGCTCCGAACAGTAGTCATACGGCATGTAGGTGCAAAGGTATCATCAAAATCAATGCCTCTTTCCTGTGCATAACCCTTTGCAAAAAGCCTAGCCTTATACCTATCAATTGTACCATCAGGTTTACGCTTCAGCTTGTGTACCCACTTAGTGCCAATGGCCTTCTTGCCAGGAGGCAAGTCACATAAAGACCATGTACGATTCTTCATTATAGCATCATATTCAGATTGCAAAGCAGCCATCCAATTTTCTGAATTTTGTGCTTCATCAAAAGAAACAGGCTCATTCTCATCACAGAGACTAGATGCAGCCATAGCATAGCAATGTGATGCAAAGGAGGCACTATGAGAGCCTGAATGAGTACGATATGACAAAGGTGCATCTAATTTGCTGTCACGCAAAGTCTACACTAGCCATTTTGGCATAGTTTTTGCCTGCTCAATATCAGCTCTCTCATCAACAAGTGCATCATGTAAATCTGCATCAAAAATGGAGTGATCTGCATCATCATATGAATGCTGAGAAGTTGCCTCATTAGGACCAGCACTAGCCTGTCCACCTGTAAAAAGAGGCATCAAAGTATCATACATGTCTTTGGAGCTAACAGATGTCTCCTTAGTACATGAAAGCAATGGCTGAATAGCATCTTCCACAAAGACAACATCACGGCTAACTAGAATGCGTTTAGTCAAAGGATGATACAGATGATAGCCTTTACTCTCAGAATTGTACCCAACAAAAATACATTTTACTGCCTTATCATCCAATTTTCTGCGATGTTGTTCAGGCACTAATGCATATGCCAAACAACCAAAAACATGCAGATGAGCAACAGATGGCTTGCGGTCATGCCAAGCCTCATATGGAGTGATAGACTGCAACGCTTTAGTGGGACACCTGTTCAGTACATATGCTGCACACATGACAGCCTCAAGCCAGAAACTATGTGGTAAAGCCTGACTTTTGACCATGCACCTCGCCATCTCCATGAGTGACCTGTTCTTTCGTTCAGCAACTCCATTCTATTGAGGTGTATACGGAACTGTACACTGGTGTTTTATCCCACGTTCAGCCAGAAATGCATTAAAATCTGAAGACATATATTCCCCCCCCTCGATCAGAACGGAGGATGCCCATTTTACATGCTGACAGATTTTCAGCCAAAATCAAAAACTATTTGAAGCACATGAACACTTCGGACTTTGCTTTGAGTGGATATACCCATGCATGCCTGGAAAAATCATCAATGAAAGTCACGAAGTAAAGGTAATTTCCAAAAGAGGGTGTCTGCATAGGACCACATACATCACTATGTACAAGCTGCAATTTCTGCGTAGCCCGAACTAAACCATCTTTTGGAAAGGAAGAACGCTGCATTTTGCCCAAAATACAGCCTTCACAAACATGTTTTTGAGGTGCCTCAAGTTTGGGCAAAGAGGACACCATTTCAAATTTCTGCAGGCGTAACAAACTAGCAAAATTCAGATGACCAAAGCGTGCATGCCAAAGCTTTGCATCTGACATAGCCTGAGAATCATGAACTGCACATGCCGAATCATTCATAGATCTTTCATAGTCTATGAGCTTATACAACCCACGAAATAAAATGCCAGAAGCAATAATAACATCGCCATTTGAGAGATCATGGACTGTACACCTGTCATCAACGAATTTCACAACCAAGCCAATCTTGGCTAATGCAGAAACTGATAACAGGTTCTTTTTGATCCCTGGCACAAATAAATCATCTGACAAAGTGAAAGAACTACCATCAGCAGTAGTCAGAATGATCTTACCAACTCCCATAATAGGATAAGAGGAGTTACTGGTGCATGTGACAGTATTCCCTGTAGGGGCAGGCTCGAGTGAAGAGAAGAAATTGCGCTGCGAGGTAATATGTTTGGTCCCCCCACTGTCAAAGTACCAAACATCTGAGTCTACTGCAGACATGCAGTGATCATGAGAAGATGGGTCAAAATTGCAGACAGTAGCAAACGCCCATTCTTCTTCCTGCACAAGATTTGCAGACTCTGTTTTTGGTGTAGAGGCCTCTGCAACAACCATTTCAGTCTCTTTCTTCTATGCCTCTTTAGCAGCCAGTTTTGGACAGTTCTTTATAATATGATCATTTTCTTTACAATACTTGCAGAACAATTTCTGCTTTTCTGATTTCTTCTCATCTTTATCCTGGTTCTTCGATTGTGCAGCATTTGCAGATTTCTGCTTACTAGTAGAAGAGCTCCATTTTCCTTTGCCCTTCTGACTAGCCAGGAAAGCTTGATCTGCAACACACATAATGGACCTGTTCTGCCTGGACTGACCTTCCTGCAACAGAACAGAGACTAATTCCTCAAATGACAAGGCATTCGGATTACCTTTCATCATCAACCGAAGAGTAGAGGCAAAACTCTGATATGAATCAGGAAGACCATTCAGAACGGTCTGCACAAGTGAGCTATCTGGTATAACCTCATCAGCAGAAATCAATTGTTCCTTCAGGTCTTTGATCTTTGTAAGAAAACTGTCCATAGAATCACCTTCATTCATGTGCTCACTCTCCAACTGTTTTCGGAGGTAAGCAACACGAGCCTCATTCCTAGCCTGGTACAAAGTGGTAAGTGTATACCAAGCATCCTTTGTTGTTCTACAAGAGCGAATGTGAGGAATAATGGCACGTTTGACAGACAAAGCTATCAATGCATGTGCCTGGGCATCTTTGGCATCCCAACGAATCTGCTCTGCAGCTGGTGCAACAAAAACAGCAGCAGGAACAGGAATCTGCGGAATATCATCTTCGACACCATCTTCATCAGCTCCAACACCTGTATTTGTAGTACTTGTCGTTACAGGTGTAACAGGACGTCTTTCAACACCGTGCACAATGTTCCACAATCCTTTTGCAACCAGTACATGTCGCATCATATAAGCCCATAATGGGTAGTTGGTACCATCCAACTTATCCTCAGCAGCCAACATACGGAGTACATCACTGCTTTCAGCCATGGCCGGTGACTAAAATACCTTGATGCAGAAAATTTACTGTATCTCAAAAAGTTGAACAGAACTGCCCAGATGAGTTCTGCTAGACCTGTAGCAGACTTCGAGACGCTCAAACTGGCGAATAGAAACTGGTATATACCTTTGGCACAAAAGGACGAAATAGCCTGCACAAGCGCTACGATAGTGCGTTCGGAGGCTGAAACGAGCTCAGATCGCGAAAACACCCTGAGTATGCTCACCAAATTTCGTGCGAATCTGAGACTGCAAACGGAGGAGTGTCGACGGCGCCCTAGAAGAAGCGACGACCTGCTCTGATACCAATTGTTGGAGATAGACGTCTGCGGAAGCACGCGAACAGCACAAGGAAGAAGAAGAAGCTTGGAGCACAAACACACAATACTGAATGTATTACTAGAGAATGTACAAAGATAAGTAGCCCATTAGGGCAATAGGCATATATACAAGCCGGGGGAAAAAAACCTCCTAAAGAGGGAAAAAAGTGCCCCGGCGGTCCTAGAGTGTTCACACACATCACTACCTAAATATATCAACAGATAGAAGATCAACCTCAGGTTATGTGTTCATGATAGGAAGCAAACCTATCACATGGAGCTCAAAGAAACAACCTACTGTTGCAATTTCATCTATGGAGGCTAAATATAGAGGATTAGCATTTGCCACATGTGAAGCAATGTGGATTAAAAAGCTTTTGGCTGATCTTGGAGTGCATGTTGGAACCATCCCTATATATGGTGATAACATGTCAAGTATCTACTTGGCAAGCAATCCTATGTTTCATGCAAGGAGCAAGCACATAGAGGTCCACTACCATTATGTAAGGGAGAAGGTGCTGAGCAAAGATGTGGAGATAAAGTCCATTAGAACCAAAGAGCAGGTTGCAGATATGTTTACAAAGTTCTTGGATGCTTCTAAACTCAAAGGCTTCAAGGATGTGATAAATTTTCAGGACATGGATGAAGATAACTCTCAAATGAGCTTGAGGGGGAGTGTTGAAGATAAATGTACAAGCTCATTTTCATATGAGCCATGCTTGGATAAATTTACCAAATATAAAGATAAAGGAAAAAGGGAGGAAAAAAGGAAAAAATAATAAAAGATAAACTCTAGTCAAAATTCATGATGAGTAAGAGATACAATATCTTGCATTGTAGTTAGTAGCATGTAGTGGAGAAACACATGTCGCATCATATAAGCCCATAACGGGTAGTTGGTACCATCCAACTTATCCTCAACAACAAACATATGGAATACATCACTCCTTTCAGCCATGGCCGATGACTAAAATATCTTGATACAGAAAATTGACTCTATCTCAAAAAGTTGAACAGAAGTGCCCAAACAAATTCCGCTCGAACTGTAGTAGACTTCGAGACGCTTATACTGGCAAACAGAAACTGGTATACACCTTTGGCACAAGAAGATGAAATAGCCTACAGAAGCGCTGCAATAGTGTGTTCGGAGGCCGAAACGAGCTCAGATCGTGATTTCGGCACAACTGAGCAAAGCCGTTTTGATCTCAAAAACACGGTGAGTATGCTCAGCAAAATTCGTGCGATTTTGAGACTGCAATCAGAGGAGTGCCGACAGCGCCCTAGATGAAGCGACAACCTGTTGTGATACCAATTGTTGGAGTTAGACGTCTGCGGAAGCACGCGAACAACACAAGGAAGAAGAAGAAGCTTGGAGCACAACACAAAATACTGAATGTATTACTAGAGGATGTACAAAGGTAATGCCTAATTGGCTTCTCCTGATCATGATGTCCTTTCAAGTATGCAAAATAGTACATCCCTGAGCACTAGATAATTAACATATACAAACATAATTTTCTTCCTTAAATTAGTAACTTCAACCAAAATGTATGAATTAGAAAGAAGCTTTACCATCTTGATGCCTTGCAAAAGCGAAAAGGCCCTAGAAAGCACTAACGAACTTCATGATGACTTGATCTCCTTCATGCAAGAGCCAATTGCTTTTAAGCTTGTTTCTCTATATTAAAAAATACTCTTGATGCATGAAGGCGTGGACGCTCTTGGTGCTTCTGATCCTCTTAGACACAAATTCTAGGAAAGATGCAATAGATCATTCTTCTCGTGGGATTTCAAACTTGGTAGAGCATCATCCTCTCCAAATCTTCTGTAGGACATCCCTTCCAATACCATTCCAAAGGGCATGGGAGTATCCGAGCACCTCCCAAAGTAGGGATTCCCTCTAGTTTATCTAGTTTATCTGTCAATCAAGCATAACGTTCAATATTGCCAAGCATTTATCCTTTGTTTAAAGAGGCACTAGTCCTCCTAGTCAATTATGTGAATCAGATCAATGACCTTAAACCTTACCAAACTCCTATGGTTTTAACCCTACATTTTGGAAGATCTTTGTGGAAACAACCGTACAAAGATGTAAAAGAAAATTTAAAAGCTATTTCTTTGTAAATGTGGCTCGAAATGTGAAGAACTCGAAGTAAGGATGGCTTAGAGACATAACGGAAAAGACAATATTCAGCTCACAAGTACATGGATAAATTAATTTTTTAAGTGTGTATGAGCTGGATAGCTCTTAGTGTGCTAACTGAGGACCCTTATCATTTCATACTCCTTTCTTCTAGTAATTAGTTTCTTAGAAACCTACTCTTGTCACGTAAATATTTCTCAAAGCTTGTATTTAACCTTTTCATATTGTGAGACAACTAGGCCCATAAGTGAGTAATGGTCTACCTATGTATGCCTAGTGGAGGATATAACTTGTTTGTCTTGAAGGCATTGGTTCTCCTAGGTATCAGTAACTATTTTGAGTGAGATAACTTGCACTAGCAAGGTCTCTAAGTATAAATGGTGTGAAAAATATTATGGGTTCATTCTTGGAGAGTTTAAATAAGCGATTATCTCTGTGAATAATGGTTCTGTAATTGTGCTTGTGAGGCCATCTATGCTTCAAGGTTGCATAGGGACGTTGTTTATTTCTCCCATCATGGGTCTTAGATATTTTCAAGATACAAAGGCATTCAAGTAAGATGAGGCGAAGCCATTGAAGTATCTTGAAGGAAGGAGAGCTAATGTACCGAAGCAAAGGAAAGTCACGTAGTTGTTAAACGTTGTACTTCTAACTGTCAGAAGTGCGTTGTAGCTCAGTGATGAGTAGCACCTCCTTTAATGTCAATCCGGGAAGACGTGAGGATGGTATGAAGACCTCGAGCAAGTGGCGGCACAAGTGCGTGAGTGAGAAGCACACAAGCGTGCACACACATACACACACACGCGCACATCCTTAGATTACTTTCAAAAGCTCTTACAAGTTTGTTTCAATTACAATCTAACCCCAAAAATGAGCTCTCTAGCTCTTTTTATAGTTTTTTGACTAGTTTTGGCCCTGTCCAGACCTAGTGTCCGGCCTAGTTAAAAATTAGGTTCCAGGGCTTATTTGAGGGCTCAAACGAAGTCTAAAAATTATGAAAGTTGGTATGATGGTACCTCTAACACTCCTCAAGCTCGAGGATTCCTCGGCTTGCACAAAATGGAGTCTAATCTACCAAAAACGGGATTTACAATGTTTGTGTAATGATTAAAATCACTTGAGTTGTACATAATCCATGGAAAAAATGATCTGGCCTTGTTGCCGTATTGTGCATGATTCCTCTGTTGCTTTGTATGCCAACACTCAACACTCCCCCCTTCCTAGCGTCTGTCGCCCCTGACAGACCTTTGTTCTCTCGGATGGTCGATGTAATATTGGATGACATTGGTGGCCAGTTCATGTTCTCCGATCCTTAAGCCTCTTGCTAGATCAGCTTCCAATGCATCCCAATTTATTGCACCAGGGGTTTCTGGTTGCGGGGTGGTATAGTACTCTGAGTACATTGCTTGTTCACACGCAAAGAGTTGGAGCAGATGTGTTGGCTTTGGTGCGAAAATCTCCGAGTGATACTCCCAGAAACCTGATCTGAACATTTCTTCGAAGGTCTGTTTGTAGCAGGCAGGGAGGTATTTGATGCGTGCATGCCAAGCGTAAGCCACACGAATACTGGGGGTGGTGCTCATGTCATACACCAAGTCATAATTTCCATTGCTAAACCCCGGGAGACGTACCTGTGGTGCGGCTGCATTTCTAAAGGTCTTCAGGACTACTTGCATCATATCTAAGATTTTAAGCATCATTTGCGCTGCTACATCTTGCATGGGCTTCAAGCGGGGCATCCAGTGGCGAATGGTTCCCATCATATATGCTACTGACGGTGGTCCCTGTGGTGGCGCAATGTACGGGTAGTTCAGCCATTCCTTGCATTACGCGTTGTTCTGTACCTTGATATTGAATGCCTTCCACGACCTGCGGCGGGGAACTGGACCGTAGCATGGATTGTACAGGAGGTGCAAAGGCGCGTTGTTCCATGTGCGTAGCATTTCTGGATATGTCTCTAGAAGTTTCTGCCGCCATGTTGGTTGACGAATTTTGCCTTTTTGCACCTCTGGAGGAAGGTCTTCGGGTTGAAATTGGGTCGCAAAGGTAGGAATCTGACCCGTGACTCTTTGTATTTCTGCATTATAATCAGCCAAGATAATATAATACGGCCTGTATTGGAGTTCAGATGAGAGAATCAGGCGCCTCGATGACAGGTTCTTAAAGTAAGCTGATTGTAACACAGTTTCCTCTATGACCCTCATGGCCTGATTTTGCACTACTGTGCGCTCTTCGTGCGAACTCCCGATTTCCTCCACTTGACGTAACCATGGGGGCCGTGGTGCCTCGAATGTGTCCTGCGCTTCTTCTGTTTGTTGGCCTCCTGGGAATGGTTGCGGATCGTATTCTTCGTCAAACGTTTGTTCCACAGGAATTTGCACAACTTCTTCGTCCGTGGGAGCCTCTGGAGGGGAAGATGGTCTCTCATATTGTAGTAGGCGTGTTTGCAATTCAGTGACCTGTTTCTGGAGATCTTTTATGGCCTCTGCGTCTGTGAGAAGTGAAGCCGCAGAGGGGGTGGTTGGAGAGGCTGCTGTTGGTCGTTGTTGGTGTTCCTGCTTCAATTGTCCCAGTTCCTCCGATAGTTTATCATGTGCTTCAAGCAGCATGGCATAATCTTCCAATATAATCTTGATATTATCGGGGGTCACTGCTTGAAACTTGGAGGGGCTGATGGGTGCCCCCGGTGTGCTCTCAATAGCTGCCTCCAGGTTCTCTTGATTTTGTATTTGCAGGCGTCTATTCTCTTCCTGAGCAGCCGCAAGATGGCGTTTGAGTAGTGCCATATTTCGCTGAAGTTTTGAGTTGCGTTCCAGCTGTGTCCGGAGATGACCTTCTACCACCTGCACCGCTTCCTGATCTATGTTCTGTAACTGTACCTCCAATATGCTATGAGCTTCTTGGAGAGTTTGGAACTGTGTGTGGAGGCAAGCATTTTCCTCTTCTAGTGCCGCAAGGCGGTGCCGTAGTGTCTCTGAGTGCTCATGCAGGCGTTCGTTTTGTCGCTGGAGCTGAATGTAATCTGTCCTTAAATTTGATGTACAAGCCAACATGGTGTCCAATGCATTTCCTATAGATGTGTGGGTGGTGTTTACAGTGGGAGATGCATGGGAAGGGAATTGGGGAAGGGAGACAGTGAATGATGTGTCTACGGAAGTTGTGTGTGTGAGTGAAATTGGTGGAGGGGGAATGGGAGGAGGTGAAATCGTGGGGGAAGGTGCCGTGGGTGGTGAAATATCCATACCCTCAGGAGTGGGTGTGAGTGTGGGGTCTGCCATATACATTGGGATGGTAGGTGGTGTGTGTGTGGAAGTGGTGAATAGATGCGAAGTGGGGTGGGGAGCTGAAAGGACAGGAGATGGTTGGGACCCCGTTTGAAAAGCTCTAGCAAGGAGGTCATGGAGGGATTGTAGAAATGGAGGGAGAGAGGTCGGGGTTTGAGGTGGTAAATTTGAGGGGGGCTGGAAGGGGTGCGTGGTAGCAGGGAAACCCATGAATGTGGATCTAGGGTCAGGATGACCTATGGCTGAGGGCATGGGGGATGGTTGCCCTAGAGCAGGCTCTAGGAGGGGTTCGGTGGATTGTGTAGTGATGGGGTTTGCTTCGAAGATTGGGTTGTCAGTGGTAGAGAATAGGGTTGCACTAGAGATGGGAGTACGGAAGATGAAGGTTGGGTCAGTGGGTTGAGTGGTCGATGTGGTTTCCACTGTTTCCGTTCTAGGAGGTGATGGTGGGGGTGTGGGTGGTAGAGGTTCGGTGGGCTCCTCATGGGTGGCTGGGTGCTGTTGGCTAGCAGTTTGGGAGGTTGTCCTGATAGTTTCAGATGTAGTAGTTGGCTCTTCTGCAACTGTAATGGGAATTTGGATATTCTTACCTGAGCGAGGCCGTGTCTGGAACCTTCGTGGGTCATATTGAACTGTAGGCCTCTGAATGGCAGTGCGCACTGCTTCTACTACTCCATATGTTTCTGCCATCAATAAGAGACCTTCCCTGTACTCTGAGTCAACTCCCGCTTCTTCCAACAACTGAGTCATGAGTACTCTGCTACTCTGTTCAGTGAGTAGTTGTTGCGATCGCACTCTTTCCATAATCTGGTACAGCCTTTGGAGTTCTGCTGTATAGGCTGGGGCTTCAGTGGTCTCCTCTTCATATGCACCTTCTTCTTCTGGGTGTCCTGGATGTTGACTTTGCTGGGCGTCACTCCAATGTACATGTCGACCGTCTGTAGACTTCCTTCTTCGTCGTGAGGATGTGCCTTGCTCCTCTGCCTCTGAATAAAACTCCACATCAGAGAATTGTGTACTTTGTAGGAATGCTTCGAAGTCCTGGGGGTCCAGTCCTTCAGCATCTCCAGTGGCAGCAAATTCGAATTCAGGTGGAATAGGAGGAGCCGATGGGGTAGCTTGTGTCGTAGTGTCAGATTCCGACCTGGGTATCCTGATGGTAAAGGGAGGTACAGTGGCCTCCCTTAGTGGTGATGCCTCAGGAGTAGTCAGGACTTCCCTTGTCTGGACACAAGGGATCGCACCCCTCATGCGCTTGGATTGATGTGTGGACGTCTTGAGCCTTTTAAACATTTGTAATTGTGCCCAAGTTAAGGCACGTTCAATGGGGACATCATATGCTAGGCATCGGTAAATAATGCGTGTGATTGCACAGCATCCGTTCACTACTAATTTCCTAGAAGCCCGTTTGTTTGCTTCATACAACTGATCTATAATCCATACTGGTAGCTTAATGGGTAACGCACCTGCTTCCGCTAAGTAGAGAGCGAACCAGATCTTCTTGTGTGGTTGTGTGAATCGGTCTTGGCCGGGAAAGGCGAAATGTTGCATGCACATGCGGAGAGGAATGGACACATTCGGGGTGAGTGCTGCCATGTCTTTAAGCTTCAATAGTTTCCTATCCTTCATGTTTGTGGGAACAAGAGCATCCTTTTCAGAGGGTACATGCGTGCCGTGCATATTCAAAGCGTCGCTTACCAATTCCACAGTAAGTTCAAACCTCTTCAACTCGTTGTTGCCCAGCAAGGAGGGAAGCACAAATGATCCGGGTTTGTCCTTTTCTTCATTAGCTTGTAATGTGGAGACCAAATAGTAACATCGGAGGAGATCTGGTTTAGGTAGTGGTGCTTCAAAGTATTCTGCCAGCCCTGCTCGTTGCCATATGGTCTGGAGATCCTCGGTGTTCTGTAAGGTCTCGAACTCCTTGGAGAAAAATTGAAATCGAACCCATGATCTGTCATATTCGCACTTAGACTCCCATATATACTTGGCCTCGCCTAATGGACCTGGCATGCCATTGAACCAATGAGAATTGGCATGGACTCTTTCCGTGATCCCTGTGGGTGGATCCGGCACTGGGATTTGCTGGAGGTGCTGCAGCTCCACTGGTCGTTCAGTTGGTGGCACATCCACAGGTAGGCTATCCACATCAATTCCTGCAGTAAGTATCCCTACTTGTGAGCCCGAACCTGTCGCTTCTGCCATTTTACTTCTTGCCTTCTGATTCTGTGGGAATATAGAATCATGTGTTAACATCGTAATGGACAGAATAAATCCGTTGTTGTCCTCGTTACAACATTAACATGAGGTAGATGGTGAGTTAGTGGTTAGTAAGTGCACGAAGACAGTGTGTGTAGTTAATGTTTGTGTATTCCTAGGAGACTAATGCCGTTAGTAAGTGGGGGTGAATTTACAAATTGGGGTCGGGGGTTTATTATAGGTCTTGAGCTGCCAAATGCAGTGGATGGGTTTTTCCTTTGGTTTCGTAGAGGCGCTAGAGAACATTATAGGTGTATCAGCTGGAACATGAGGCCTTTTAGGGACCCATTTACAAGTGATTACATGCGTGCTCTTGGTTCTTGGTGTGTTCCTAAGTGTTGAGAACGAGTGAATACGGGCTGTACACGTAGTTGGGTTATGCTGCATAGGTTGTGGCCTTGGCAGCGTAGCTACTTGTGCCCTCAAGCAAGCCTTAGGCACCCAAATTTGTCTTGATTGTGGGCTAGCCTTCATTGACTTTGTGGGCACCCAAATGGATTTCACTTTAGCAGAAGAATTTCTGACAGACTTCTTAGTGGCGTCACGTTGTTGGTTACTAGTGAGAAGCTTTGCCCGTGTGGTTGTCATGAGTGCAACCGGGTGTTCGCCTTTCCGCACCCACACTTGGTTTACTTTCCGGGACATTCTGTTGTGCAGGTACTTTTGATCTCGGACATAGGTAGTACTCTGCTTCTTCTGCCTTTGATCCAACTTTGGTTGCTGCCTCCTTCTGGCCTTTGGAAAAGAAGGGAGTTCCATTGCATCCCTGACTCCTTTTTCGCAAATATCATTCCTCTGCAACACATGGTTTTGAACAAGAACAGCATGGTCATCTTCATGTGTACCCCTGGAAGGACCAGGAGTCTGTGCCTTTCCTAGTTCCTTGAGTGCTCCATTGTCTAATTCTACTGTAACTCGACTATGATTGACCCAAACCTGGAGAAGTCCACTTCTTAGGTTTAAGTTAATCGCTTGGTCATAGATCCAATCCTGACCCAAGACTAGAGGTTCAGTGAGATCCTCATCTTGACACACCAGTACTTTAACTGTCATTGCCTCATCATGAATGTAGAGGGGAAGTTCCACCTCGCCCATGCAAGGGGTTTCCACGCCTCCCAATCCTATGAGATATGCTTCCACAGGATTGACAGTTAACTGTAACTCTTGACAGTAAGACACTCTAACAGCACTAGTGGCTGCACCTGAGTCAATCAAGGCTCTTACGGTCCTTGCACTCTTTCCTTGTCCTATATCTAGGGTTACGAAAGGACGTCGATCAGTTATCCTATGTGAGGTTCCTGCGACTTCACACATTGCCATATGATATCCTTGATCTGCATAGTCATTTGTCCTAGGCTGCTCTCTACCTTGCCTTTGTAATTTCATCCTTCTGATGCGTTCTAAAGCTTCTGCTTGAGCTTCTTCTCTAATTCTCTTTTCTTCCTCTTTGCGTTTCTTAGCAGTGTTGAGTCGACTCAACATTTCCTCCGTGAGGGGTTCCTGATACAACTTGACTCTGCATCCGCTAATATAGTTAGGGAGAACATCACCCTCTAATGTGGCCAATTGTACTGCTCCGCTCGTGGAGATCCTATTGATGATCATAGGTCCGTAGCCTCTCTTTTCTAGCTTCCTTGCGTGTTGTTTCAGTGTATAGACTAAAACTAGATCTCCTGCTTTCAAACCTTTATCCTTCACATGGGCATCGAAGTATGCTTTCTGTCTCTTCTTGGCTGCATATATTCCTGCAGCGGCTCTCAGTCTTGTTTCTCCTAATCGTTCAAGGTCAAAGATCCTAGAGGAGAGCTCATGACCTGTCCATTCGTACTCTTGTGCTACTTTCAACGTAGGTATTAAGAAGTCCAAGGGTAGCACAGCGTTTTGGCCAAATACCATCTGAAAGGGAGTGGCTTGGAGTACCGTTTTGTAGGCAACTCGATATGCCCAAACAGCATGGTGTAGCTGTTTGTCCCAATCAGAGCGTTTAGTGTTCACTAATTTCGTCAGTACATTGCATAAGATCTTATTAGTGCTCTCAGCTTGTCCATTAGCTTGAGGGTGATAGGGGGCAGACTTCTTGTGTATTACCAAGAATTATTGGAGTAGATTTTCAATCACTTCATTTAAGAAATGAGTACCTCTATCACTTACAAGCTCTATAGGTAGCCCGTATCTCGTGAATACATTCTCAAACAAGAATTTGGCAGTAGTTTGAGCATCGTTCTTTGTCGTAGCCTTTACCTCTACCCACTTGGTGAGATAATCTGTTGCAACAATGATGTATTCCGCATGAGAACCTTTAGCTGGGGGATTAATAGGACCTACGAAGTCTATTCCCCACTTAGAGAATGCACGTCCACCCATCATAGGTTTCAGTGGCATCTCATCTTTGCGTATAGGATACTGAGTCCTCTGACAGACATCACACCGTTTCACATAGGTATGTGCATCCATGTGAAGGGTAGGCCACCAGAAGCCCGCAAATAGTATCGCCTTGATCACCCGATCTGGTCCAAAGTGTCCTCCTGCTACACCTTGGTGAGCAGTTTCCAAGATCTTAAGATATTCACTCTCATGGACACACAGTCTCAGGTAACCATCTTTACCGCGTTTGTATAGATTATCACCAATGAGTGAGTAATCCAAGGCTTCTTGTTCTAAACTCCTTTTCCTAGCCAGAGTCATGTCTGGAGGGAATGTGTTTGTCCTCAAGAATGATACTAGAGGTTCACTCCAATCTGGCACAATGGATACTTGATAAAGAGTGGCGTGTTCCACAGGTGGTTTAGTGCAACAGATTGGGCATTCCTTGCACAACTTTTGTACATCAGCCTCCATAGTTGGCCAATGTACTCCGAGTCTCTTTAGGGTCTGTAAAGTGCGTTGCTTTGAATGGTGTTGCTCTAGAGCACCTACATGTGCTAATTGCAACCATTTAGCGTACTCATCCTCTTCTACGCAACAAGCCAAGATCCCTTGATCTGTGTGCTTGTACATGCTTCCTGCCATGATGTGGTACTTTTGGGCTTTAACTACCTCTCTATTCCGTGTGTTTACTACTGGATGGTTAGGCCCGTATGTCAATATTGGTACCAATGGCTTAGCCCACTGCGGTACAACTTCCAAATTAAACAGGTAAGCATCAGGAAGGTCATCTGCTACTCCTTGTGGGGCTTCTCCCGACGTGAGCCTAGAGAGATGATCTGCTCTTAAATGAGTTCTACCCTTCCTTACCACAACTTCAAAGTCATATTCCATGAGCAAGAGAAACCATCTTACTAATCTTCCTGTATTGCATGGCTTGTTTACAAGATATAACAATGCCTGATGATCAGTAAAAAATTTAAACTTATTTGCAAGCAAATAGTATCTAAATTTCTTAACTGCATACACCATGCCTAATCCTTCTCGCTCTGTAGTGGTGTAATTCCGTTCAGCCGCATTCAATTGTCTACTGGCATAGGCAATTGGAAGATCCATATTACCTTCACCAGTAGGTTGTGCAAGCACACATCCAATAGCATAATTGGATGCATCCACGTGAACATGGAATGGCTTATTCCAATCTGGTGTAGTCAAGATTGGTGCTGAACATAATCTTCGTTTAAGCTCCTGGAAGGAATTCTCACATTCATCTGTCCACTCAAAGTTAGTCAAAAGCCCGTACATGGGCTTTGCAATGACAGCATACATGTGTATAAATCGTCGGTAATAACCACAATGCCCCATGAAAGCTTGTACTTCCTTGACATTCTTTGGCCTAGGTATCCCTGCTATGGCTCTCACTTTTTCTTCGTCGGTAGATATGTCATTTTTTGACACTATATGTCCTAGAATCTTGCCTTGCCTGACCATAAAAACGCACTTTTCTGGGTTCAAGTAGACTTGATATTCTCTACATTTGTCAAAGATTTGTCTGAGTTCAGGAATATGGGTTTGTCTAATATTGGAATGAGCACAAAGATCATCAACATAGACTTCTAAACTCTTCCTCAGGAACTCCTTAAACACATGGCACATCAGCCTCTGGAAGGTGGCTGGTGCATTGGTAAGCCCAAATGGCATTACTCTAAAAGCAAAAATGCCCCATTCTGTGGCAAAGGCTATCTTATGCTGATCCTCTGGGGCTATGGCTACTTGATTGTAGCCCGAAAATCCATCAAGGAAGCTGTACACTTCCTTGCCTGCCACTCTTTCTAAGAGATGTTCTGTGATGGGAAGCGGATAGTTATCTCGAATTGTGGCTGCATTAACCTTTTTCAAGTTAATGCACACACGCAGCTTGCCATTCTTCTTGGGCACCACTACGATGGGGGATACCCACTCAGTGTGCTCGATTTCATAGATAAATCCAGCTTCAACCAATCTATCTATCTCTTCTTTGATCTTAGCAGCGTAATTATCGTTATATGTATAGGGCTTTTGCTTAGAGGGTTTAGCATCTAAAGTCATGGGAATGGTGTGTGAGCATATGTCAGGATCAACACCTTTCAAATCCTTGTAACTCCAAGCGAATACATCTCTGTATTCTCTTAGCAAGACAATCAACTCGTGCTCTTCTTCTTCTGTCAGGTCATGGCCTATATACGTGCATCTCTCCTCTCCTTCTTCTATGGCCACTACTATTTTCTTGGTAGTTTCTTTGTTATCATAGGCCTCTCCTGATTGTGCCTCTCGTTTAGGCATTCTAATCATGACTCTCCTATCATCTATCTCATACTTCTTAAAATTTGCTGGGACCTCAAACAAAGATTCTTCCTCTTCTGGTGAGGTTTCTCTTTTTTTCCGTTTCTTTCCTTCTTCCTTCGGGGTCACATGTGTTGCTAATCTTACATCATTTGTAACTTCTCCATGCCTCTGGGGTTGAAATTCTACTTCATAGAAGTATTCTTCATCTGATGCAAATGGTGGGTCCATAATGATAGACTCGAGATCGGAGTCACTTGCATCCTCAAATGCATCAGGGCTAGGTTCGCATTCTTCTAAAACTGCCTCTCCCATGATCGGCTCTATGGAGAAGACTGAAATGTCATAGCCATCCTCATCACAGTGAGGTGTCCATTGTTCTTCATTGATGGCTACGTCCATGGTTGCTAAAATTTCTGCCCAGCCATGGGGTTCAAATTCCTCGTCAGGAAAGACTACAGGTGCATAGGCTGGGTCTTGGATTGATCTATGGGTTTCTTTCGCACCTACCTCTCTGGCTTTCTCTCTCTTCTCTTCTTCTACTGCTACCTTGCACATCCATAAGTGGGTGTCTTCATGCATCCATGAGGATCCGGACCCTATGGAATGCACCGATTCTATGTCATCTTTAGCTCTATGGATGGGATTCCATTGGATAGGAGGGACATCTCTATGAGAATAATCCTTGAGATTGACTTTGGTCGTAACACCCAAGTGTTGCAAATACAAGGAGTTGGTTCCCCAATCCTGTACGACTTGCAACTGTCGCATAAATGGTCTTCCCAAAATCATCTCATAGGCATGATTTTTGCTGAAGTCACATATAGCAAAGCTATGCTCAAACTCAACACCACAAGTGGAGAGAGTTATGCCTTCTAGCAATCCCAAGGGCCTCTCTATATGACCATCGGCCATTTGCAATTTCATTCTCGTTGGCCTGAGTGCCGGCTTGCCCCAACGCTTCCATAGGGAAGTAGTGGCAATTGCAACTCCTGCACCTGAGTCCAAAATTGCCTTGGTGGTGTACTCCTGGTAGGTGATGGGAAGATAGGTGTTCCCTTCTTCACCTTCACACATATCTCCTATCTTATCCAAGGGAATTTCTGGCACTGTCCTATAGGATCCTACCTGGGAACGAGGTTGTGCTATCTCTGGTACTTGTTTGGCTACATGTTTCCATAATTCAGGTCTAACCTTGAGTAGCTCTTCTAACTTGAGATTACTCTGCACGTTAGTGTTCTTCACTACCTCTGTGTTCCTAGGTATGACTGAGTCGTCGTTCCTTACCATGACTGTGGGTGCTCTCATACATGTGGACTTTGCTTCCCATGGGCCTGTGAAGTGGGGTAGTTCCTGTATGGAATTAGACTCAAAGTCCAATCTCTCATGAGACTGAGTACTCTCATGTTCCCCGTAAATAGATGGGATGTCTTGTGGGAATTGGTCGTGTGCATCATCCACAAGTTCAAAGGGAGGGGCGACTTCACTTTCGTTATCCCATTTGTCTTCTTGAATCTCTCGTAGGAAGTCTGGTGCAAACCGATTCATAGAAGAAGAAGTGTCTGGCTCCGTAGAATTAGGTACATAAGCAACCTGGGAAGGAGGGCGTATTCTATCGTTGGCTCTCTCCTCGTTCTCATAGATGGCGGGAGCACAAGCTTCCTGGGAAGGATTACTTATTCTATTACTTTTCCGAACAGGCTCATACGCTCCCTGAGAAGGAATGTAGGCAACCTGTGGAGGTACGTGAGCTTTCGAGGGAGGCTCATCTGCCTTTTGGGAGGGAAGATAAGCTTCTTGAGGAGGCACATGGGCTTCCTGAAGAGGCTGGCTTATCCGTTCTCTTGCCCTTTCCTTTCTTTGAGGGGTAGGTTCCTTTTCTGATTGTGCAATTAGCCTCTCTATTCTTTCTAAGGAGGGAAAGTTGTCTGGTTTAGTGGAATTGGCCGCATAAACTTCCGATGGGGAATGGTTCATGTTTTTGCTTGCTTTCTCTCTCTCTTGATTTTTTTCTTCCTTGGCAGATCTTGCAATTATCCTCTCTAACTTCTCTAGGAATCCATCCAAGTGTAATTGGGTTTTGGCTGAGCTCGAGTAATTGAAAAGGCGACTGGCTTCAAACATAGTCTGAGCCAATGCGACCATTTTCGCGCACAGTTTGGTTCTTTCTATCTCTAGGTCAGCTCTAGGATAGCACTTGTCATGATCCGTGACGTTTGGCCCTTCTTGGATTCTGGCCTGATATGCTTTAAGCATCATGTCTATGTCTTCAGGAGTGGGATCAGCTAATACCGATCCTGTTTGGGGTGGTGGGTGGGTTACGTGGGGTGTCTTAGAGGGTGGAGGGATGGAGGGTGATGGGGATGGTAGCGGTGGGAATGTGTGAGAGTGCGGTTGAGATGTGATCTCTATGATTTTAGCCTTGGTTTCTCGTAGACTTTCCTCAAGTTCACTCATCTTCTTTGCCCATTGCCTTTTCATGCGTTCGCGGCTATCTCTCCAAGCTCTTGTTCTCTTTTTATTTTGGCTCTCAGTATCGCTAGCGTCTGGGCTCTTTTCCTTGCCTACCCCTTGGTTTTGCTTCACTGCTTGAGCTCTCGTGACTACCTGTACGGGTGTAGTGGAAGTAATACTTTCGCTGGAATCTACCACTAACTCAATAACGTTGATGGGCGTGATTTTTGGCATATTATTGGGGTTCTTTGGACAATCTCGTAAGAGATGCTCTTTTCCACAATCTTGGCAAAAACCTTGGATCGTCACTGACTGGGGTTGTGTAGGAGGAGGCAAGGGACAATCACGAATGAGGTGATCTCCTTGGCATCTGTAGCACGGTCCTCTTGGGAATGAAGGTCTTACTTGCCTAGGTTGAGGCCTAGGGTTGGGGTTTGCATACATGACGTTCGTGCAATCCGACTCCCAAATTATTTCATTTGGCTCTTCACTATAGTAGGACTCACCATGTTCTGGAGACTGCATGTAGTACGCCTGGGGACTATCAACATGTGTAGAATCAAAGCTATGGTCACTGAGGTCGTTTTCAGAAAGCAAGGATGTTACCGGAACTAAGGCTCTATTCATGCTCTCTTCTGCAGCAGTATACTTTACCGGGATCACATTGGCTGGAGCTGGGGGTTGTTGTGCTAGCACAGGCTGAGGCCTTGGTTGGTTTTGATATTTTGGTTGATAATTTTGTTGAGGTCTGCCATATGGCTGTGGAGGGTACTGGTTCTGGTATCTGCCTTGTTGGTAGGGCTGAGGGTAGGGTTGCCTAACTGCCTGCTTGTTGTATGGGCAATCTTGTGCGGTGTGATTGGTGTATCTCCGTTCTATGGTGCAATATTGGCTATTAGGATTTACTTGGGGCTGAGCCATAATGGGGCAGACATTTGCCATGTGGTCACCACCACAGGTGTAGCACCTTTTCACAGGGGCAAACCTTGGGATTTGTTTACTAGTTAACCCTAATTTTTGAGCTACTTTCTCTGCGAGTTCCTCAATTGATGTGGATTGCGTGGAAGATTGACTAGATGCACTATCTAAATCTTTGTAGATTTTGGAAAGCTCTAGTTCTTCCCCTAGGTTATCTTCAATGTCAATGCACATACGTACACACTCTTCTATAGTCCTAGGGTCTTTCAGATACACATAGGATCTCAATTTCGTACTCAACAATCCATCAAGGAATAAGGCTACTTGTTTGGCAGATGTGGGTAGCTCCGAAACAGGACATCTTTCAAGGTATTGCCTAAATCTTCTTCCTGCAAGTCTCACAGTCTCTTGAGGGGTTTGCTTGAAGCCGTGAATCAGTGAGGAGGTGTTGTGTCTTATGCCACTCTTGGAGAACTCAATAATAAATGCTTCTAGGAGTTGGTCTATGCTCCTGAACTGGTGCTCATCCAACGGCTGAAACCATGTAAGTGCGGTGTTCCTAAGGGTTAGACCGAAGGCATTGTACTGCGTGAATAGATCCTCCACTTGCTCAGCTCTCAAGACTTGCTTGAACTCCACCACATGATCATAGGGATCTCCTGTGCCATCAAAGTAATTCTTCATGGACTTAACTAGCTGAGTCGGTCTCAGAGTTCTTGCGTGCTCTCTAGGTCTCGGCAGAGGGAATCCATCCACATTTCTTTGGTTCCTGTGAGCTCTAAGCACCTCAGGTTCTACCCTATTCGTCTCCGTCCTCGTTCTTTCTCTACCCACTGGATTGGCAAAGCTTACTTCTGGTCTATCTCTACTTCTGTCCCTTTGCATTCCATGAGCTTGGGATGTTCCAGCTCCAGGGTGACCATAGGATACATTTGATCTTGGTTGGGGGAAAATGAATTCACCTTTCCAAGTGTAAGCATGCCTATCATTTTCCGTAACCGCAAAGATCCGTTCTGAAGCGTGATCTAAGTAGGTCACTCTGCCTGGACCATGAGGATCCTTAAACTCGTAGATCATGATATTTCCTATATCAATTGGCTGATTAGATTTATACCTCCAAAAGGCTTCGTCAGTTTCTCGATTGAGGAGCAACTCTATGCTCTTGTTGTCTTGGGGAACCCACTCAGGTGTGATAATCCTAGTGAGAACAGATTTGCCTCGAGGGGTTCTAGGTTCTACACCCATGTTTCCTTGTTCCAAGTCACCTAAGTTTGCTTCGGAGATTGCATTCCCAAATTCATCTGTCCTATCTGGGTGACTGGTAACTACGTATATGGTTCCTTCTTTGTCCAGGTATGCACCGTTTTCAAACTTGACAGCTGGGTGCTCTAGTCCTATGGATTGGTCAGGGTTTTTAATCTAGACCACAGATCTTCCTAGGCCGTCCTCATAGATGCTAGCACCTAATCGGTTGGTCCTAAGGTATTCCAACTGTGTTTTGTAAGGGCCTTCTACCCTGTACAAGTAAGGCACACCTGAACTTCCCGTAGGTCTGTCCATGCCTTGAGACATCTCTGACTCACTGGTTTCAGAGCTAGGGTAGTATGAGTGGTGGCTCAACTGCTGGGCCCAAGACCTAGCAGTGTGGTTGACACTAGCCTCTGAAGATCTAAGGCTTTGTCTCTCCCTTACTAGGTGTCGTCCTGATCTAAGGTTCATATGCCTATCTAAGTAGCCCAATTCTTTTCCCAGAGTACAACCTCGTTGCTGGTTACTTTATATTAGTTGCTTGGTTCTTTTTAGGTATTTTATCGTGTTTAAGGCCTTTTCTGATATCACGTCGTCAGGAATATTTGAATGTTGTTTCGCACTTAGAGTTGATCGTTCCACGTTAAGTTCTTTCCCTTTAAAATTCTCAACAGTACAAGGATTATGCCCTTAGCTTGAGCTTGAAAGTTTAGGTATGCTTCAACTTGATAGTGGCCTATCGTCGCCCTGACTTACTCCTACTTCTAATCGTTATTAGCCTAAGCTAGGAATTGACGAAGAGGAGTTGAGAGTATTCCGACCTTTCTTGCCGAACCTTGCTCTTTAGTGCTCGAGAAGTTGATTCTCAAGCTTGCGCAAAACCCTTGCTTGGACGCTCTCAATTACTTCTCAATAGACCTGCATATGTCCCAAGATTAGCTCCAAGTAGACCTTTCAATTGACAGACAATTTATTTCAGACACTTTTTTAATGACCCTTGTTCCCCCTTTTGTATTGCTAGAAATTTCCTCTAGAGCTCCCTTGGTGTTTCTACCCCTCTGTGTGTCAACTTCCAAATATCCTATCTGAAAATCAACGTGTTATTCTTATAAAAAACAGTTGAGGGCGTGTAGTATATGCCGCGAGCTTTCCGACAAGCCCTAGAGCTCAGAAAATGGATTTTGTATGAAAAAGTTATGACCGTTCAGGGTTTAGGGGGTTAACTTAGACAAACAGAACCTTTCAGGGTTTTAATGCATTTTTCTAAGGCCTTTGCAAGTGTATGAGTATTTGAGAGTGCAACTAAGCCCAAAGTTTAGCCTAAATTTCCAAAAAATTTACCCTCTTAATTTTTGCCGAAAATGTCTGTCTGTCGCGATAGACGCTGTCTGTCGCGGATTTCTGTCTGTCGCGATAGACGGTGTCTGTCGCGATAGACGGTGTCTATCGTGGAATTTTGGTCTGTCACGATAGACGGTGTCTGTCGCGATAGACTGGTCTGTCGCGATAGACGGTGTCTATCGTGGAATTTCGGTCTGTCGCGATAGACGGTGTCTGTCGCGATAGACTGGTCTGTCGCGATAGACGGTGTCTATCGTGGAATTTCGGTCTGTCGCGATAGACGGTGTCTGTCGCGATAGACTGGTCTGTCGCGATAGACAGTGTCTATCGTGGATTTCTGTCTGTCGTGATAGACGGTGTCTGTCGCGATAGACGGTGTCTGTCGCGATAGACTGGTCTGTCGCGATAGACAGTGTCTATCGTGGGTCTCTGTCTGTCGCGATAGACGGTATCTGTCGCGATAGACAGTGTCTGTCGCGATAGACGGTGTCTGTCGTGATAGACAGAAAAAACGCAAATTTTTGAGAAACTTCTAGTGATCTAGAGTGCCCTCAAGGTGTAGGTTACCGTGTTAATCATGCATTCACAAAATTTTAAGATTTTCTGTCTGTCGCGACAGACAGAGATCGTCGTCCCGGGACCTGTGCAGAGCGTGTCGTACCTGCGCACACTGCTGGGGATGCTGATACAGCAAGAACCTGCAATGAAACTCAAGAAACATGCAAAATACGCACACACAATATTGCTCTCTAGCTCTCTCTCACAAGTGAAATTGAGGAAATGAGGTGGAGATGGTGATATGATCAAAACTGAAAATTTTCGCGATGATGGAGATGGAGGTGGGAGATGGTGATGATGATGATGGTGATGAATATGGTGAAGAAATTAAAAGAAATTCAATGAGAGTGAAGAAAATACCTACAACTCCAACGCGTCAACTCTACGTCTTACCATCACACGCTCGTCCTCAAAGCTCGATCCCCGGCAACGGCGCCAAAAATTTGGTGTAGCTCAGTGATGAGTAGCACCTCCTTTAATGTCAATCCGGGAAGACGTGAGGATGGTATGAAGACCTCGAGCAAGTGGCGGCACAAGTGCGTGAGTGAGAAGCACACAAGCGTGCACACACATACACACACACGCGCACACACAGCAAGACAAAGAGAGAGAATCAATGGAGTTCTTTAGATTACTTTCAAAAGCTCTTACAAGTTTGTTTCAATTACAATCTAACCCCAAAAATGAGCTCTCTAGCTCTTTTTATAGTTTTTTGACTAGTTTTGGCCCTGTCCAGACCTAGTGTCCGGCCTAGTTAAAAATTAGGTTCCAGGGCTTATTTGAGGGCTCAAACGAAGTCTAAAAATTATGAAAGTTGGTATGATGGTACCTCTAACACTCCTCAAGCTCGAGGACTCCTCGGCTTGCACAAAATGGAGTCTAATCTACCAAAAACGGGATTTACAATGTTTGTGTAGTGATTAAAATCACTTGAGTTGTACATAATCCATGGAAAAAATGATTTGGCCTTGTTGCCGTATTGTGCATGATTCCTCTGTTGCTTTGTATGCCAACACTCAACATGCGTTTAAGCGATTCTTGGGTTCTTGGGAGTGGAAGGGGTCTGTTAGATAGAGGCCCTATACTTGGTTCCCAAACTAACCACTTACACACAGCAATATACTGATACTGAGTGCTCTATCAAGATTCTGTTGTAATTAGACATTCTCGTTCACGGCTTAGCTCAGCCACGTGTACCGAATACGTTAAGATACTATGTGGCATCTGCACATAACTTACTGAAAATACCAGAAACAAGAGTAATCGTCAACCTTTACCAAATGGATACCACAATCTGACCAATGTCCGAAGACACAGCGAATCCAGGTATTCAGATACAGTGTACTGAAGGTTCAGTACGCAACCCAAGAAGTCTGACTGTCGTTTAGACTTTGCCGTATGAACCTGGACCTCAAAACTAAGACAACTTAATAGAACCCGAATAACAGAAGAGCTACCACAACTGCACGGACTTCGCCACACATTTGCAGAACATTCAAGAAAAGAGATAACCCGATACGCGAACTAGCAGAGACTCACAACCGCAATGGATACCAGCAGACAACAGACAAGACGAAACACAGATACACAGAATACTCAAAAATGCGACAAGATACTCTAAATTAATCAACTCGACACACAATAACGCTATATACAAATCACCCAGATAGATAGTCTGGTGATCTCTCGAACGTCTATAAAGTTAACAAACAGAACAAATGTCGACGACAAACAAGACAAAAGGCGAGCATAAAACTCAGACTACTTGAAATTATGCAAACAAACACTACAGTAATGCCCCGCTCAGACTGGTGATCTGCCACGGAACGTCATTGGTGCGTCTTTCTTTGATATATATAACTTTTACAAACTGTCTGTAACAACTTTTCGCTCGTGCGAACAAGATTCAGTTATACATTTCCAATCCGGTTGCCGCTTACACTCTGGCACGCACGGTGGACTCAAACCCGCAGGCTTACAAAACTACTGCTCATCTATAATGCCTTCTAAGTACATATTTCTAGCTAATCTAAAGGTGTGGGCGATCTTTTTCTTTAGTGTTTCTAACAATTGTTTGAGGGTGTCCGGTTCTATTAGTTGTGCATCTATTCTTACAGAACTTAAGGCTATGGCTTCGGTTAGCAAAATCTGTGCTTGGGTCTGCAGAAAGGCTTCCTGTAAATAAAATTTGTTTGTGAGTGCTGCATCTCTCGATATCTTCATATCTACAACCTGTTTTTCCATATTGATTACTCTTTCTTTTTTATTGTCCAATTGATTTTCCCATCTCTCGATCTCTTGATTCTGGAACTGGATTGTTTTGGAGTATGCATCCCTTTCTCTGCGTAAATCTGTTATTACCTTCTGTGTTTGGGCTTCTTTTGACAAATATCGTTTGAGCATATTATTTACATCAGCTAATTGATCTTTGTATCTTTGTAGTTCTTCCGCTGTCTTCATTGCCAGATAGTGCTGTTCTTGGCCTTTCTGTACCACTTCATCGAGTTGAACTCTTGTCTCTTCTAATAGATTACCTAATGCTACCCTGGCATCTTCTTTATCCTTTAGATCGATCTTCAACTGACTGATTTCGGCCTGTGCTTCGCTTAGTAACTTGTCCTTTTGGTTGAGATGTGCCCGTGCGGTATCTCTTTGATCGGCAATTGTTTGTTGCTCTGCAAGCTGGGCTTGGAGATGGGTAATTCCGGTGTACAGCTGATGGTTTTCTGCTTTGACTGCATCTATTTCTTCTTGCTGAGGCCTGATATCTGCTTCTAGTACGTCCACCTTGTGTTGTAATTCATTCCGAATATTATCGGTGACTTCTCTCATTTGGATTGGCAATTGCTGTGATAACTGAATTAGCAAATGGTTTCGATTGGCGGCTTCGATGGGGGAGTGGGAAGAACCGAATTTGACTGTGATACCTTATCTCTGGTGTGTTGTGCAGTTTCTGCGGCTGTGGACTCAACTGCCTTAAGCAGCTCTTCGAGAACTTCTTTAGCAATCTGTTCCTCATCTGCTTGCTGTTCCCCCTCAGATTGTTGCTGGGATGCTTCTTCTGTAGAGCTTGAGTCGGCTTCAGTATGATTCTCCTGTTCTTGTTGCCCTTGGGAAGATGACTGCACGGAGGATTCATGCTGCATCGATGTTGCGGTGTCGTGGAATGTTTCTTCGTCATGTTTTTCTTCTTCCTTGTCGTCATCTTTGTTTCCTTCGGCTGATCCCTGTGCTTCACTCTCAGAAGAACTGATTCTGATTCTCTTCCGGCGGAAGAGTTGGTTTAGCTCCTCTTCATCTTCTTCATCATCGTCCCATAATTGCACAGATTCTTCATGTCGTAGGACCGGGCCTCTGGGTGGTGGTTGTGCTGCAAGGATGGCCAGAAACAGGAATGATATGATATGGGGGAGTCTCGATCTTGGCATTCCTCCCTTGTTTACCTGTTTGATGCTTGCTACGCATTCTTTGTGAATGCGGTGGAAGAAATAGGACGCAAATTTTACTGGTTCTCGGGCGGCTAAGTCTATGGCGGAGTAGAAGGGACGGGATATTCCATAGGTGCGTTTCTGTAGGTTGAGAATAGCTACTAAGAATTGGAGGGCTGATCTTTCAGGTTCTCGTCCTCAAAGGATCACGTATTCGTTTGACGAATACCTAGGAAATAATTGGGTCATTGTTGCTATGGGGAGGTTCGGGCCATTTTCCCGACCTTGCGAAGGGAGTCCGAATGATTCAGCGAATGTTTGGAAGGTGATCAGTGTACGGGATGGTAGGGAGGTAATGGACCAACTCTGCTCGGTGGCAGGTGTGTTGGCGATGGCGGAGATGATCTGGGCAAAAAATGGGTGGGATTCCACTGAATGCCAAGGCAGTTCAGCGAAATTGGATAGCCCACGAATGCGCAAGAACTCTCCTACGTCGGCAGGGAGTCCATCACGGAAGGTGGCATAGTTAGCCAAAGCTTCCATGGCGCACATAGAGATAGCAATCACAAGTACACAGAGCACAGGGTACGCATAATAACACGAATCACACAAACACAATAGCGATTTTCGGTGAAACAGAAAAGGTTAAGTAGATGCGTCGCAGTGGAGAGCAATCAAGAATGATTAATCATCGCGCGGTATTGAGATGATAATTCTTAACTTCGGTGTGCATGCGTGAGTAGCTGG
Organism: Ceratopteris richardii; assembly: GCA_020310875.1. NCBI lineage: Eukaryota > Viridiplantae > Streptophyta > Polypodiopsida > Polypodiales > Pteridaceae > Ceratopteris > Ceratopteris richardii. The sequence continues at coordinate 79,579,210 of CM035433.1, forward strand.
AAGGGGCACGGCGGCTGTGAACATAACTAGGTATCAAAACGCGGATATTTATAGACTTAATTTATTAAGCACGCCAAAAAAAATAAAAGAAAAGAAAATAAAAGAAAATAGAATGCGAAGAGATGCGGTCAACCGCGAAACGTTTTAGTGTGGATTAGATGCTTGTTGATACGGTCGCAGCTTTGATCCATTTATCACCTTTGCAAGAGAAATTTCGGTCAAAGTGGTCAATCAAAAAGTTGCTGGGCCCACTTGTTCAGCAATCCGGTAGAGACCAAACCATCATAACTTGAATTTGGCAGCAGAGCGATTCGACTTTGCATTGTAAAAGAGTACAAGTTGTCCCACCGAAAAAATTGGAGTCTTTAGATATCGATCATGTGTTCGAGCTTGTCTTAGCTGTACTTCCTGCATAGTCAAAAAATTGTGCCATCGATGCTCGTCTAATTCTCTGAGTGTATCCAACCGAAATGACAGTGATTCTTTAGGTAGCAGTTTCTGAGTGATTGCTACTCGTAAACTTGGTATAACTATCTCCATCGGTGCTATTGCTTCCAGTCCATAAGCTAGTTTGAAAGGGGTTAGTCCTGTTGCTACCTTGTATGTAGTCCGGTATGCCCATAATACTGTAGGCAGCAGTTGATCGCATCTTTCCGGTGCTTCCAAAATGAGTTTTCGAAGCATATTCAACAAAGTCTTGTTTGTACTCTCAGCCAAACCATTTGCACGAGAATAATATGGTGAACTAAATTTATGTGTGACCTGAAACGAATGTGTGAGTACTTTCATTAAATTGTTGACAAAATGAGTGCCTTGATCTGTAACAAGTTCCAACGGTGAGCCAAAACATGGAAAGACATCCTTCAATAGACACTTAGCTACCACAACAGCTGTGGCAGACCGTAAAGCCCAGGCTTCTGCCCATCTGGTAGCATAATCAGTACATGTCAAAATATAACGATTATTACTGAGGATTGCTGGTGGTGTAATAGGGCCAATGAAATCTAGACCCCACTTCTCAAAAGGCTCTAATGGTAAGACAGGTTGTAGAGGGAAAAAATGACGTTGCAGGGGCTGTCCCGATCTCTGACAATTATCACATTGTTTGACAAACTGTGATACATCCTTGTACATAGTAGGCCACCAGAGACCACTTTGCAGAATTTTCCGGTGTGTTAAGTCTACAGCAAAATGGCCACCAGAAGGAATTGAGTGAGCCAGATTAATGATTGAGGTAACTTCATGTGGTGGAATACAACGAAGTAAAACTCCAGTGTGATCCATATAGTATAATTCCCCAGCAATCAATCGGAAATCGGCGATTGAAAATTGAAATTTTCCTTCATATTGCACGAGAAGTCTGAGTAGGAAGGTATCCATCAATGAGGAAGGTCAAGATCTGATCATAATATGTAGATGGCATAGGTGGGTCTGTAATTTCATCATTAGTCGGTTCAAAGACATAAATTGTCGGTGTTGTGTCATCTATACCGACCGGAGCTTCATCGGAATCTAAGTGAGAGAGAAAATCTGCTAAGGCATGTGAACTGCCTGGCTGATGAATAACTTCGTAGTCAAATTCTTGTAAAAGCAGAACCCATCGTGCTAATCGACCATCTAGATGCTGTTGCCGAACTAGATAGACAAGTTCAGCATGATCTACATGAAAAGTAAATTTACGGCCCAGCAAATAATATCTGAATTTCTTGATAGAATATACTAGACCTAGACATTCTCTCTCTGTTACAGAGTAATTCTTTTCAGCAAGGGCTAATCTTCAACTTGCATAGTACACTTGTCTGAACCACTTATCGGTTTGTTGCATTAGAACGCTCCCTATTGCTATATCTGAAGCATCAACGAATACATGAAATGGGCGATCCCAGTCAGGAGGCTATAAGATTGGAACCTGTGTTAGTAATCCCTTTAGACGATCAAAAGCAGTTTGACTTTCCGAGGTCCAGTCAAAGTGTCGAGGAGTCTTGGTTATCAATCGGTTCAGTGGTATTGTCAAATGAGCAAGCCACCGTAAGTGTCGACCATGCCATCTTACTTGGCCCATGAAGCGCATTACTTCCTTAGGTGTAGTGGGTACAGGTGCTTCTAACACAGCTGTGATTTTATCTGGATCCACCTGTACACCCTGTGCAGATACAATGTGACCAAGTAGCTTTCCACATGAAACCGCAAACATAGATTTGTTTGGGTTCAAACAGATACGGTATTCTCTGCACTTTTCAAAGCAGCACCATAAATGGAACAGGTGTGCTATCATCTTACCGAAAATCGAAAAATCATCAAGATATACTTGAATAAAAGAGGTAAGGTAAGGAGAAAATATTTCCTGCATACACCTTTGGAACGTACTCGGGGCATTTCTTAATCCAAACCACATAACAGTGCATGCGAAAACACCCTAGTTGGTAATGAAGGCGGTCTTCGGTATATCCTGTTCAGCCATTCTAACTTGATTATACTCACTGTACCCATCTAAGAATGAATACATTTCATGTCCTGCTACTCTATCAAGCATTGTGTCAAGAAAAGGTAGCGGAAATGGATCAGGCACCGTAGCTGCGTTCAGTTTCCGGTGATCTACACATATTCATAACTGCTTATTCTTTTTAGGGACAATAACAATTGGTGAGATCCACTGAGCATGCTCTACTGGTCCAATAAATCCGACTTTGAGTAGCCTATCAAGTTCTGCCTTTACCTGTGATGCATTTTTGGACTCATCCGGTAGCTGGATTGCTTAAGTGGTTTTGCTTTCGGCTTCAGCATGACCCTGTGTTGATAGATGCGCGGGTCCAAACCCTTCATATCTTTGCAATCCCATGCAAATACATCAGAAAATTCTCGAAGTAGTTGGATTAAATCGGCTTGAAATAGCTCAGGTAAGCTCTCCTTTATCTTAATAGGTCGTGGATTTTCTTCATCCCCTAAATTGTAAGTGGTCAGTTGATCTTCTGGAACATAGAATTATCGAGGCTTCTCTATATTCTCAGCTGGCTTAAATAGTTGTGATAGATCAGCGTCATCTATGGTAGCCTTATCTTCTTTCATATCTTTTTCTGTTACAGTCATCACCGTACAAACTATAGGATTCTAATTATCTACAACGGATTGTAGATCAACAGTTCCTAGGGAGATCAAGTCAATGTTATTTTTCAGAAACTCTTCTTCTTCATCATCTGACAACCCCTCTAGCATATGGACTGGTTCTGCAAAATAAGGTCTAGCATGCAACTCGTAGTGTTGCATAGCATCTAATTTTACAACGTACTTACGATTATTATCTTTGAAAGTGAGTTCTTGTGCAGACCAATCTTGTATCACCTTAGCGTGCTTCAGCCAAGGTCGGCCGAAAAGGAGATTATAATCAAGGGTGGATTACGGTAATTCTAGACAAAGGTCATTTTAAATGTTGTACCTTGTAAAGTTATTGGTACATTTCGTACAAGTCCTACGGGATGGACTCTTGATTGGTCGGCCATTCTGACAAAAAACTGAACTGGTTCAATTTCGGTCCACCTTAACTTTTTACACAGTGCAGCAGTAGCAATGTTGACACCAGATCCTCCATCAATTAGTACCTGTGTGATTTTATGATTTTTATACCATACCGTGATTAAAGGAACTGAATGATCGACCGTAGAATCAGGTTCCGGTTGCACTGTTGCTGTTGCTGGAATGCAAGAAGGCACAGGACTGAACTGTTGTTGGAATTGTTGTCGAACTCCTGGTACTAGTGCAAGTAATTGGCCCAAAGGAAGAGTGATGGATGCTTTATATAAAATTTCCCAGGCCTTTTATGATTGGATTGTGTTTTCTACAAATTCTAAAGATGATGCGCTTGCTAAGGATGATGTGCCTGTATTAGAACCCTGTTGTTGTGTTCCTTCCTCGGTTAACGGAGTCTGGGTCACCGGAATAGGATCTAGGAACAATGGAGGTTCTGCGGTGGTCCATTGACTAGCTTTATCATACATCCTTTGTTGTTCACGTATGCCTGGTTCAAATATTTCTGCTACTGGTTACAGTTAATTACCGGATCGGGTCTAAATTACTGGAGCGTGCATTTCTACTGGTGTGATTTGTACCATATTAGCCATTGGGTTTTGACGTTCTTTCTTCCTCTGATCATACTCAGCTGCATCCTTACAAAATCTTCTAATGTGACCAAATTCACCACAAAAATGACAGCGCGCTGGTGGCAAATTGGGATTTTCCGGTGCTGGTCCGGTCTGCCAGCACTTTGCATTGAAGTTATTAATTCTCTATCCTCTGTAATTTTGATATCCTTGTTGCTGGTGCCAGCAGTTTGCATTGAAGTTATTATTTCTCTATCCTCTGTAATTTTGATATCCTTGTTGCTGGTTGTTTCTCAATTGCGGGGGTACATAGTGATTGCTGGCTGCCGTGGTTCTTGTATAATTGCATTGATAGTTGCTGGTCCCTGTACTTTGGCGTTATATGCGTAGTTTTCGGTAGTGTGTCCGGTAGTGTTGCAGATAGCACAAAACAACTCATTAAGTGCACAAGTGGCACTAGTATGGCCTGAATTCTTGCATGTAGTGTAGTACATCTATCTGGTCAGGTCTTCCACAAAATTTCTATTTGCTTTTAACCACTCTAGATCTTCTGTAAATCCTCCAACCTTGTTTTCCAGCTGCAAAGCCATTGCAATCACTGCATCTAGCGTCATAGCTCCTACACAGCATATGATCATAATCTGTTTAAGTTGCGGAGTCAATCCATTGATAAACCATTGAGTAATAACGTCATCCGGTAGGTTGGCATGTGCTGGTGGTAACTACCTCAAATGAGTCCTGAATAGAGTGGTGTATTCCTGTACTGTTTGATTTATCTCTGTCTATTGTTTTGCAGGTAGTCAAAAATTTCGGCTGGATTCTTGTTTAGCCTGAATCTCTGCAAAAAGGCATCCCTTACTGCTTCATAGGTGCCGAAATGGTTAATATCATATTCTGTAAGCCATCTAGCTGCTTCGTTAACCAATGTCGATTGGAAAACAATAGCCTTATATGCCAGATCAGGTGGATGGTTGAGCACTATATAACTTATCTCAAATGTGCGTACATGAGCATCTGGGTCATCTCCGGGGAATCCACCAAATTTGGTGTACGTTACTCCTGTTGGAGTCAGTCTGGGAGGGCACAGTTGTTGTTGTTGCTGATGCTGCTTCTGCTGCTGTTGTTGTTGTTGCCCGTTCATTATGCTGATGGTTGTATTGTGACTATCTTCTGTATCCCGGGGCTGAATATCTAAACTATCGGAATCTGTATCGTCAGCCTATGCACTTTTCGGTTTGATAATCTTGTTCAGTATGTTTCGAATCTCGGTTTCGAACAAGCTACCTTCCTGCTTGATGTCAACTATAGTAAAGCTTACTCCCAATAGCGGTGAGTGGGCTGAAGATTCACCAAAAAATGGTAAATCGTCGCCGAAAAACTGCGATCTTTCAGCAATTGTTACCAAAATATCATCAGAATGTGTCGAATCTTCACCAAAACAAGGTGCTTTTTCTCCTTCACTAATTTCTTTGGTTAAGGTGTTTCTAATCGTAAACAAATTTGAATCTTTATCCAATGTTGTTAAACTAACTTCAGGCTACGTCCTGGTAGATTTTGGAGTTACTTTATCTTCGACAGACTGTGCCGAAATTGTACCGGAATTTACCAGAGGCGTAGCACGTTCCACTAGAATATGACCGGAATCACTACTAAAGTTCTTTACTTTCTTGACAACTGGGTTAGACCTAGTTGTACTTCTACCTCCCGGAGTCGTACTTAGTAAATTAAGTACCCCAGGCTGGCGGTTCTTTGGATACGTTTCACTGGATCGAGTAACCGGCATGTATCATCTTTTGTACTAATCGTGTACTATTACTGTCGATTTACAATTTACAGTCACGTTTCCACAACTGGTTTGCAACAATATGATCTGTTGCCACCTTCCCACAGACGGCGCCAGTGTTAAACGCTGTACTTCTAACTGTCAGAAGTGCGTTTGAGCAATTCTTGGGTTCTTGGGAGTGGAAGGGGTCTGTTAGACAGAGGCCCTATACTTGGTTCCCAAACTAACCACTTACACACAGCAATATACTGATACTGAGTGCTCTATCAAGATTTTGTTGTAATTAGACATTCCCGTTCATGGCTTAGCTCAGCCACGTGTATCAAATACCTTAGGATACTATGTGGCATCTGCACATAACTTACTGAAAATACCAGAAACAAGAGTAGTCGTCAACATTTACCGAATGGATACCACAATCCGACCAATGTCCGAAGACACAGCGAATCTAGGTATTCAGATACACCGTACTGAAGGTTCAGTACGCAACCCAAGAAATCCGACTATCATTTAAACTTTGCCGTATGAACCTAGACCTCGATACTAAGACAACTTAATACAACCCGAATAATAGAAGAGCTTCCACAACTGCACGGACTTCACCACACATTTGCAGAACATTCAAGAAAAGAGACAACCCCATACGCTAACTAGCAGAGACTCACAACCGCAATGGGTACCAACAGACAACAGACAAGACAAAACACAGATACACAGAATACTCAGAAATTCGACAAGATACTCTAAATTAATCAACTCGACACACAGTAATGCTACAGACAAATCACCTAGAGAGACAGTCTGGTGATCTCTCGAATGTCTATAAAGTTAACAAACAGAACAAATGTCGACAGCAGACAAGACAAAAGGCCAACATAAAACTCAGACTACTTAAAATTATGCAAACAAACACTACAGTAGCGCCCCGCTCTGTCACCCAGACAGATAGTCTGGTGATCTGCCACGGAACGTCACTGGCGCGTCTTTCTTTGATTTATATAACTTTTACAAACTGTTTCTAACAACTTTGCACTCGTGCGAACAAGATTCAGTTATACATTTCCAATCCGGCGGCCGCTAACATAGTGAATATGAAAGCATCAATCTCATATCTTGGGCATTTTTGAGTTATAGTGCTGAAGGATATTACTATTTCTCACTTCCTCTACATCAAAGGGATCCACAAGAGTGCATTAAAGTTCACCCTATTCAAATATAACACTCAAATCAAGAAGTTGGATAACAATGATTATCAGCCATGGATGTTTAGAATCTCTAGCTATAGGTTGTCATAGATGATGATATCCTAGTTGCGTACACCTTGAATGGGCTTGGTATGATGAGAAGTGGAAGGCTTCTACATCATCTATGTATGTGAGAGATACTCTTCCTAACTTTGAGCACGTGGTGACCTTAATCCTGACTAGGGAGATGGTTTTTGTAGGCTCAAAGACAAAGCGCAATAATGCCCAAGCTTTCTATGTACGTAAAGGCTAAGAAAGAGGAAGGAGCTAGCGTAGAGGAGGAGGTACACAAGGGTGAAGATCAAATGGTGATCGTGATGAAGAACAAGGCTCCAAATGCTCTTCATCAAGATGGATAGAAAAATTCAAAGTTAGAGCAGGAACGTTCAGCTAGAATAGAAAAAACCAAATCTCAAAAGCCTGCTTCATTTGTAGCACGTATGAACCCTATTCAAGGCATTTATTTTAAATGGAGAAGAAAATTTCAAGCTACAATGGTTAATGTAATTATGCATCTACTTCAAATGAAGATGAGAGCATGCTTGCTACAATGCAGATGAGTGACTATAAGACACAAGGGTCAAGCACATTACACTACTAACTATTCCTAATTGGTCAATTGATTTCCATGTGCATACAAATGCAAGTCTTCATGGAGTTGGAGCAGTTCTAGCACAACCATGTTCACAACCTATTGCTTATGCAAGCAGATTACTAACAAACATGGAAGAAATTATAGTACCATAGAAAGATAATGTTTGGGTATTGTATTTGCACTTCAAAGGTTTTGGTATTGTATTCAAGGAGTACATTTTATTTTCATCCTGTATTATCAAACAATAATGTATTTCATCAATAGGCCTAAAGTGGCTAGAAGGGTTTGATGGTGGCTACTATTCTTTTAGAAATATTACTTTGAGATTGACACTAAGCTAGGTAAAGAGCATCACATGGAAGACCAAGTCTCAAGGACGACCATGAGTGAAAGAAAAGAGCTACAAGATTTTCCACAAGAAGTCATGTGCCTATTATCCAAGAGAAAATGAGAAGTCAAAAAGCTCCAACAATATTTTAATTGAGCTACTCTTGGATTTGGATTCTCACCATCATAACTCTTGGCCATAAGCTCGTATTAGAGCAATTCAGGCCTTTTGACATACCACAAGAAGAGGCACTACTAGAAAGAATCCATTCCCTTGGGTCTATGGTAAGGAGGCACGAGCTCCCTTTAAATTCATCATCATAAAAGAAGTTGAAGCCAAGTTGGTCGGAATTGATTCTCACATTAGGAAACTAGCAGCATTGGAAGAATACGAGGAAGCAATAATGAAGATAGGTATCTAAGGGCTATTTAAGTGAAGGAAGGATCCTTGGCCTTGGTGCATCAAATCTCGCCAATACCCACCAAATTGGGACCAAGTGTGAAGGACCTTATAAAGTGATGAGGATATTACCCAAAGGAGTAATCGAGATGGAAGAGTTGGAGGGTGAGAAAATGAGCCTTGCTAACATTCACGGGGTGAAGGCATACTTCAATTAAAGCAATCAAGAGGGATATCACTATATATACCATAAGATCATTTCAATTTTGTGATATTATTAATTTCTCATAGAGTAAAGAGTCTTTACTTGTAGAAAATGAAGAGAAAGGTTGTACGGAGATGGTGAAAACATTTGAAGCAGGAATCTATAGCATTCTAGTTTTGCCAAAATATATTGCTTGTTGTTGGAACCACTTTCAATCATCCTATTGGGCCATATGGAGGCACTCATTCTCTTCTCCCATTTCGCATCCATTTGGCCATCTTGGCATTGGTGTTCTCTCTTTGGTGACCCTCGACCATTGGGGCTTGGGGCCTCCCTTGAGGTGACCCCTCACCTTTGGGATCTCATAATGTATGGATAATGAATGAAGAGATGTTCTCTAGGAATTATGGAAGATAGAAAGGAATAATGTGCTTAAGCCATTAAGAATTGAGAAAATCCTTTCCTTGTGAAAGTATAGGAGGTCCATGATAACTTGAGAGATTAGAGCTACGCCAACTTGGTCTAAAATCACTAGAGAAAGGTGTGTAATTCACCTTGTAAGGCATTTGAGGTGAAAAGTGGGCTTGGACATTTTTGGAAAGAAGGGACCCTTAGGCTTGAATAATTGTAGAGAGAAGTGTTGGAGTTAGATGTCTACGAAAGCACACGAACAACACAAGGAAGAAGAAGAAGCTTGGAGCACAACACACAATAATGAATGTATTACCATTAGAATGTACAAAGATAAGTAGCACGTTAGGGCAATAGGCGTATATACAAGCTGGAAGAAAGAAACCTCCTAAAGAGGGAAAAAAAGTACCTCGACAGTCCTAGACTGTTCACACACATCACTACCTAAATATATCAACAAATCCTCAGTGGGAGTGATGCAATGAACAAGGAGCTAGCACTCATGTATAGGGAAGTTCCAAGGTATTTGGAATCAATCCACAAAAGGAAGTAAGCCCACAACTTTGTAAAAAGCTTCAAAGTTCTCCCTAGGCACTCTTGCATGGGCACATATGCCAAGCTCATCTCCCCAATAGAGAACCTTTGCCTAACATAATGATAATCCTCATCAATGTGCTTAGTGCAACCATGGAACACAGGGCACCTCGCAACTGCCAATGTGCTTTGATTCTCATTGAAGATGGTGGTGGTAGAAGACTGACCAACACCCAAATCAGTCATAAGGCATCTGAGCTACACACACTCAACGGTGGCTATGAAAGCTTCCCTATACTCACACTCACAACTAGAAGTGGCCACAGTAGGCTACTTCTTGCTCAACCAAGATATAACAGCATGTCATCAACATACACTACAATGATCAGAAGCATATCATTAGCATGCTTAACATATAAGGTGCTTTCAGTTGGATTGCTCTCAAAACCATGTGCAATTAGATAGGCATGTATCTTTTCATACCAAGCACATGGTGCTAGCTTTAACCATATAATGCCTTCTTTAACCTACACACCTAGAACTTTCATCCTCACTTGCCAAAAAGTCATGGTTCGTAGTACAATTTTTGACCTTATCTGCTTTCGTGTCTCTCCGCATGCTGGGTTGAAGGTGCCCATGTATGGAGTTGTCTACCACGGATGCGGTTAAAGAACGGAACCCCTCCATTACTCATTGATGCTTGTGTCGCGAGAAAGAGAGAAACATAGAGACAGGCTCGGATTTGCGATGTATGTTTAAATTTCGCGCAAGTGGTCAAAAGAAACTAGGTGGATATGGAAAGAAACCTCTCATGAATCAAGTAACTAAACATCTCTGGATAGAGTACCTTCTTGCTTCGATTCCTTACGAGAGTTTGAAGTTTCAGATGGCCATAAGACTCTAACATAGAACCTTAGGTTGCATGTTCATCTTCTATAGCGATCAGAAATGCCGCTTTTTGATTCTTTCAACCAAGTGAAAAACATAATATAAAGAAATCTAGAAATTCAAGCAACATAGATTGCTGCAAGAATGACGTCCATCATTATTGCCGTTGTGCGATAGATTAGAACTCATTAACAGAAGCTATGAGCAAGCTTCCATGGAGTTCTTGAAATCCGTGGAGAAGAAGATACATCCATTGATTTTTTATTCTTCATATCTATCATTTTTATGTTTGAATTTCTTACAAATTGAATTTCTACTCATTGCATTTGTAGTCATGTAGTTATGAGATCCCAAACGTGAGGGGTCACCTCAAGAGAGGCCCCAAGCCCCAATGGTCGAGGGTCACCAAAGAGAGAACACCAATGCCAGGATGGCCAAATGGATGGGAAATGGGAGGAAGAGAATTAGCACCTTCATACGGCCCAATAGTGTGATTGAAAGTGGTTCCAACCACAAGCTACATGAAGACAATTTGGCAATAAATTTTGGCAAAACTAGAATGCTATAGATCCATGCTTCAAATGTTTTCACCATGTTGGTGCAACCTTTCTCTTTCTTTGCTACAGGTAAAGACTCTTTACCCTATGCGAAATTAATAATATCACAAAATTGAAATGATCTTATGGTATATATTCTAACTGATATCCCTCTTGCTTGGCTTTAATTGAAGTATGCCTTCACCCTATGAATGTTAACAAGGCTCATTTTCTCACTCTTCAAGTCTTTCATCTTCATTACTCCCTTGGGTAATATCCTCATCACTTTATAAGGTCCTTCACACTTAGGTGCCAATTTAGTGGGTATTGGCGAGATTTGATGCATCAAGGCCAAGGATTCTTCGTTCACTTCAATAGCCCTTAGATACCTATCACGAATTTCAATTACTGAAATGCTACATATCAGGGACCAAACGGAGTCATTTTTTCTAATTCTACTTGTGCATTTCCAGTTTGTTGAGTACCTAATCCCATGTCTTCCTCAAAGAGACATCAAGCCCAATGAAATATAGAGTTGCCTGAGTAAGTAGCCCAAAATGAGCCCCCACCAACCTTGGTCATGAAGAAACTAAGGAGATGGTTGAGTGATGCATCTCAAGGCATTCTTGCAGTGGTTACTTCTAGATCCCAAGGGAGGGCACGAAATATCTCCCTAGTAAATAGTGAAAAAAATGTGATAAATTTATTAGATGGTCCTCTCACTAAATAGTGACAACTTTTAAATTTTAAAACAAATGAATGGATAATGTCAATCAAGGTATGAGAGTTTCACTAAATTCTTAAAAACTACATAGCATTTTAAATTTAAATGAATTTTAAGTAGAAATATTTTAACCATACATTTCAGAAAATCAACACCAAAGGTTTTGGAAGATCTTTGTAGAAACAATGGTACAAAGATATAAAAGGAAATTTGAAAGCTATTTCTTTGTATATGTGGCTCAAAATTCGAGGAACTTGAAGTAAGGATGTCTTAGACACATAAGTGAAAAGAAAATAGTCAATTCACAATTACAAAGATAATATTCCTTTTTTTCAAGTGTGTATGAGCTACATAGCTCTTACGCTAAGAAAGGGTCCTTGATCATTTCATACTCATTTTTTGTAATCATTGGTTTTTTAGAAAGCTATTCTTGTCACATAAATGTCTGTCAAAGATTGTACCTAATCTTAGCATATTGTGACACAACTAGGCCACGAAGTGAGTAGTGGTCTATCTCTGTATGCCTAATGGAGGATATAAGTTGTTTGTCTTGAAGCCATTGGTTCTCCTAGTAGGAGTAACTATTTTGAGTGAAATAACTTGCATTAGCAAGGTCTCTAAGTATAAATGATGTGTGAAAAATCTCATGGGTTCATTCTTCAAGACTTTAGATAAGCAATTGTCTGTGTGAGCAATGGTTTTGTGAGTGTTCTTGTGAGGTCATGAATGCTTCAAGGCTACATAGGGAAGGTGTTTATTTCTCCCATCATTATTAGATCTTTTGAACATACAAAATCATTCAAAGAGGACAAGGAGAAGCCATTGAAGCATCTTGAAGTAAGGTGAGCTACTAAATCAAGTTTAAAAAAACACACCATGCAAAGGAGATTCAACTAGTGAATATGAAAGCATCAATCTCATCTCATGGGAACTTTTGAGTTATAGAGGTAAAGGCTATTACTATTTTTGACTTCCTCTACATCAAAAGGATCCACAAGAGTGCATTAGAGATCACCATATTCAAATATAACACTCAAATCAAGTACCTAGGTAAAAACAATTATTACCCATGGAGGTCTAGAATCTCTGGCTATAGATTGTCACATAGATGATGTTTACCTAGTTGCATACACTTTGAATGGGCTTGGTATGATGAGAAGTGGAAGGCTTCTACATCAGCTATGTATGTCAAGGATAATCTTCCTAACTTTGAGTGTTGATGGTGACTAATGAGATGAGTATTGTATGCACAAAGACAAAGGGCAATGAAGCCTAAGCTTTCTATGTAGGTAAAGGTAGACGAAGATCACAAAAGAGCTAGTGCAAAGGAAGAGGTAGACAAGGGTGAAATTCAAATGATGATCGTGATGAAGAACAAGGAAGCAAATACTCTTCGCCAAGATGGATAGACAAATTCAAAGTTAGAGGAGGAAGGTTCAACTAGAATAGAGAAAACCAAATCTCATAAATGTGCTTCATTTTGGCATATATGGCCCCTATGCAAGGCATTGCTATCAAAAAGAGAAGAATAATTCAACCTACAATGGTCAAGGTAATTATGCATCTACTTCAAATGAAGATAAGAGCATGCTAGCTATGATGCAGATGAGTGAATATAAGACACAAGGGTCAAGCACATGGTACGTCAATAGCCCATGTAGCAACCCCATGAGTTGCAACAAGGAGTTCTTCTCAAACATGCAAGTGCCATTGCTTAAAGGTCATGTGGAAATAGGTAATGACACTCGTAATGCTATTGCACACATAGGTGATGTTATGTTGGATGGATCTCACAAAGCCAAGTGTGTGAAAGATTTTTTCATCTTCACACAATCACAAAGAATCTACTCTATATGGGGAAATGGTTGAGAGAGGACTTCAAGTCAAGTTCAACTAGAAGGAATGTTTTGTGGAAAACCCTAAAGAGGGGTATAGATTGATAGCCAAATGCAAAAAGGAGGGAAGGTTGCTCACTTTGGATGTGAAGCCTAGCGTGGACCATACAAGCTACTTCACATTTCGAAACAAGAAGGTAGCAAAATTTTGTCTCCCTACATTAAATTGATCTAGAAACAAGTTATTAGAGTACGTATATGTAGAAGAGTAGTTGTCCAAGATTTGTGTCAACATGCAGAGAATTTGAAGGAAATACTTGAACAGTGTTTCAACACAGGCTTGAAGTTGAACCTTGCTAAATGTCCATCTTCATTCACAAAAGGTACACTCCTTGGCCACATAATTATGGCCAAAGGGTTAATTGTTGATCTAGCTAAGGTAGCTATGATCCTTTCCATGCCCATTTCATAGATTCCTAAGGAAGCGCAAAGTTTTTTAGGTCATGCAAGATACCATACGAGATTTTTAAAAATGTATGAGAAAATAGTTAAGCCTCTTTCAAGTCCTACAAGCAAGAAGTTCCCTTTCTCTTGGAGTTTTGAAGAGAAAAAGCATTAAATGAGCCAAAACTAAGGTTCTCTAACACACCACTACTAACTATTCCTAATTGTTCACTTGAGTTCCATGTGCATACAAATGCAAGTCTTCATGCAGTTGGAGCAGTTGCAGCACAACCATGCTCACATAAGGTGCAAAACCTATTGATTATGCAAGAAAATTACTTACAAAGGGAGGAAGAAATTATAGTCCCATTGAAAGAGAATATTTGGCTATTGTATGTGCAGTTCAAAAGTTTTGGCATCGTGTTCTAGGAGTGCATTTTATTTTCATCTTGGACTATATAATGCGATAACTTGCATTGAGAAGGTCCCTTAGTGTAGCTTATATGAGTGATTAGAGATTCTATGAGTGTGTGGAGGAGGCCATCTATTCTTCAAGGCTGCATAGGACATACAAACATGGGCATTTCGACATACAAATGCACTTAAGGAAGCCGCCTGATCCAGTTCAAAGATGAATCTTAGGCAACAATGCGATTAACTTATAAGATGGTCCACTTAGTAAAATGCAAATTTTCAAAATGACTCAATAAATAAATGGATTGTTTTAAACGGAGAGGGACTCAATTCAAATGAACTTTAAGCGTGACTCAATCCGCTCAGAAAACCAACATAACAGTTTAAACGAGGTGTTGGAAGGTCGGTGTTTGTGTGTGTGTGTGTGTGTGTGAATATTGTATTCAACGTTTCTTCAGAATACAAAGAACTTCACGAAGTATGGAAACATTCAACTGGGCGAACTATAGGAGTTATTATCTGTTTGTTTAACCTAATTGTATCGGAAACCACAAATCACCTAATTGTCGGTGTTTGTGTGTGCGTGTGTGTGTGTGTGAGAGAGAGAGAGAGAGAGAGAGAGAGAGAGAGAGAGAGAGATGAGAGCCAATATTGTATTCAACGTTTCTTCAGAATATAAAGAACTTCACGAAGTATGGAAACATTGAAATGGGCCAATCACAAACCACAAAACGTATTGAAATACTGAAAATGTACTTCTCGCTAAATGGAAGATCAACATCATCTTCCTCGCTAAATGGAAGCTTAAAATATCTGTTCATAATATACAGAAAGATATGGTGTGGGAAGGTCAGAGAGAGAGAGAACAAACACATTCCCTCAGAACATACAGAAACATATCGTGTGGGAAGGTGTTTGTGTGTGTGTGTGAGAGAGAGAGAGAGAGAGAGAGAGAGAGAATATTGTATTGGACATTTCTTCAGAATATACAGAAGATCACGAAGTATGCAAAGCGCAGAAATGATGATCCTGAAAACCGCAAAGCGCAGAGGTATTCCATTCGACTCCGAAGTGTGCGCGACTGTGAGTCTCTCGTGACCTTATCTGCTTTCCTGTCACTCCGCATGCTGCGTTGAAGGTGCCCACGTCTGGAGCTGTCATACTCTATCTCTTCAAAAGAAAGATGGGAGGGTCTTACCTCAATTATTTGGTAGGAAGAATTTCGACACACATATCAGCTTGTTTTTCAGGCGTTATCACAACAAACAATATTACCAGATTGTTGATATTTTGAGATGCTTGATTTCCTTGATTAATTCCTCACCCTTGTCTAAATCATTGTTCTTCTCTGACAAAGTCAATCCAAGTGTGCTTCATGCTTCATGTGATTTAGTAGTATATTGCGCTACAGTAAGTGAAAAAGAACTTATACTTGTCACAATGGCACATAAAACATACGTATTCTACCCATTCAAAAATTTAGCAAGATCTCAATCAAGATACTTGACGATTGTAGGCCAGCAAAATCAGCCATCATTAAATTCTTCCCCGTGCCCCTATTGCAAATTCTTCCTTAAGGCCTAGTAAATTTTTCCCTATTGCAATTCATCCAATCTATCTCCAAATTTGTCTAATGGGTCTGAGTGCATTCGTCCCTATTCAAATTCATTGTTTTAGGAAATCCCTCCAAATTTTTCGGGAGATGGTCTTGCGAATCCATCTTGGGAGGTTAGAACAAAAATCATCTTGAAACCTCTTGCAAATTTGCCTTGTGAATTCTGCTACACATTCACATACCAAATTATCGTCACCAAAATGGAAATCTTCATGCTATCCAAGAAATACACTTATTAATTGATTGCATGACCATTTTGGAGCTTGTAGAGTTGGATCTTTATTCGTTTAAGCTTATGTAGGAAATTCGTCAGCATAAAAATTTCTCTTGCATGATATGAATGTTTGGAGAGAGAGAGAGAGAGAGAGAGAGAGAGAGAGAGAGAGAGAGAGAGAGTTAGATATGTCTACTGTTGTTATGGCAATTGTGAGAGAGGGTGATTTTGAATAATTAGGGAGAGAGAAGTAGAAATAAGGGGAAATCGATGTTGTAATGTAGAGAGAGAGAGAGAGAGTTGGATACACATAGGTGGATATGGAAAGAAACCTCTCATGAATCAAGTAACGAAGATCAAGATGTTTGTTTTAGGAATTCAAACAATTTCATAATGCTGGCAATTGTAACAAAGAAAAGGAGTTTCTTTAGATACATTGTTGGGATACAGAAGACTAGGCATTCAGTGAAGAGACGACACGGAATTCTAGCAAAAGCTGGAGAGAGAGAGAGAGAGAGAGAGAGAGAGAGAGAGAGAGAGATATTTCTCACTATCTACTATGTATAGATTAGGAGGTAGAAAGAGAGACAAAGGGAGGAAGAGAGAGAGAGGGAGAGAAAGAGATAGATAGATAGAGAGAGAGAGAGAAAGGTAGAAGTTAAGGTATAGAGCACATATATTCTTAGATTATTGCTCCCAATCGAAGTTTGTTGTAGATTCTAGGCACCATAGAAAGAGATGATTTTAGGTCAGAGAACTTAGAGAGAAAGTGCCTACTAAAATTCGAAGGTGATGTTGTAGATGAGAATGCAACAAAACGAGAGAGTGTGTGTGTGTGTGAGAGAGATAGAGAGAGACATAGAGGGAGAGAGAGACAAAGAGAGAGAGAGAGAGAGATCAAAAGAAGGAGAGAGAACGAGGGAATTCGCTAGCCACACATGCATAGAGTTTGATGACATACAGAGAGAGAGAAAACAAAGGAGAGTTGATAGAGAGGCAAAGAGAGAGAGAGAGAAAGAGAGAGAGACAAAAATAGATAGAACATAGGAGTTATGGTAGTGCTATAAGTTTGCATAGAAAAAAATTATTAGAGGGACAGTATGTGAACTTCAAATCGATGGCACTCTGATCACATGGAGGGATGGGTATGAGAATTGTGCTAATTTTTTTAAAAACTAATAGCTTTTAACTTTCAATGAGCTTTAAGTAGACATATTTAAACCGCACATTTTGAAAAACAACACCAAACGATGAAAGATCTTTGTAGAATTGATGGAACAAAGATGTAAAAGGAAATCTAAAAGCTATTTCTTTGTAAATGTGGCTCGAAATATTCACTTCACAAGTACAAGGATGTTTTTTTTTAGTGTGTATGAGCTAGAAAGCGCTTAGTGCTAAGCAAGGTTCTTATCATTTATTACTCATTTTTTGTAATCATTGGTTTCTTAGAAAGCTATTCGTGTCACATAAATGTTTCTCAAAGCTTGTATTTAATCTTTGCATATTGTGAGACAACTAGGAAACTTGCCATTAAGCTTGATTCCTAGAGATTAATTGGGTTTCTTCATTAAGCTCTATTTAGCTTAAATAAAACTAATCAAAGCTCTATTTTCTTGCCATTCCAATGAGCAAGAAAATAGAATACTTACTTTCGGAGGACTTGCTTTTCCTAATCAAGACTCCTAATTTGTGATATCTAAGTATCACATCTGGGAAAACAAACTAGCTACTTGAGTTGCATGGCAGCCAAGAGCATTGCACCTATCTAGTTTGCTATTTTCCTAGATATCTGAGCCAAGTTAGAGAAAGGAGGTAACGAAAGTATAAGTGTTTAACAAACAATCATGCATTGTAGGCCAGCAAAATCAGCCATCATTTAATTCTTCCTGGTGCCACTATTCCAAATTCTTCCTTAATGCCTAGTAAATTCATCCTTATTGCAATTCGTCCAATCGATCTCCAAATCTGTCTAATGGGTCTAAAGTGCATTCATCGCTATTCAAATTCATTATTTTAGAAAATCCCTCAAAATTTGTCAGAAGATGGTCTTGCTAACCCATCTTGGGAGGCTAGAACAAAAATCATCTTGAAACCTCTTGCAAATTTGCCTTGCGAATTCCACTACAAATTCACATACCAAATTATCATCACCAAAATGGAAAGCTTTACACTATCTAAAAGATACACTTATTATTGGATTACATGACTATTTTGGAGCTTGTAGAGTTGGATCTTTATAGGTTTAAGCTTGTGGACGAAATTTGTCATCATAAAAACTTCTCTTGCATGATGTGAATGCTTGGAGAGAGAGAGAGGGGGGGGGAGGGAGATAGAGAGAAAGAGAGAGAGAGAGAGAGAGAGAGAGAGAGAGAGAGAGAGAGAGAGAGAGAGAGAGAGAGACAAAGAGAGAGAGAGAGTGTTAGATCTATCTACTACTGTTATGGCAATTGTTAGAGAGATAAAGATTTTGAATGATTAGGGAGAGAGAAGTAGAAAAAAGGGGAAATAGATGTTGTAATGTAGAGAGAGAGAGAGTTGGATACACATAGGTGGATATGGAAAGAAACCTCTCATGAATCAAGTAAGGAAGGTCAAGATGTTTCTTTTAGCAATTCAAGGAAGTTCATAATGTATAAAGACTGTTGGACTCTCATGAGTGGGGGAAACACCTCTTGAAGAAGTAGTTTGAGACTTAGTAAATATTGATACAACTTTGGAGATCTTTTATGAGCCTTGAAAATTGTGCAATGTTGTATCGGGTTCTTTTTTCTATGTTCTCTTGTACATTGAGAGTTTATTGTGTTGTGGATATGTGCAAAGATGTCGTGAGCATGATGCCATCACCTCTATCATGCTTGGACGATTAAGGTAATCGTACTGCTACATCTTTTGGAGCTTATAGAGTTGGATCTTTATTCATTTAATCTTGTGGGAAAAATTCATCAACATAAAAAATTCTCTTGCACGATACGAATGCTTGGAGGGAGAGAGAGAGAGAGAGAGAGAGAGAGAGAGAGAGAGAGAGAGAGAGAGAGAGAGAGAGAGAGAGAGAGAGAGAGAGAGAGAGAGAGAGAGAGAGAGAGACAGAGAGAGAGAGAGAGGGACAGAGAGAGAGAGAGTGAGTGAGAAAGAGATAGAGAGAGAGACTTAGATCTCTCTACTGTTGTTATGGCAATTGTGATAGAGATGGAGATTTTGAATGATTAGGGAGAGAGAAGTAGAAAAAAGTAGAAATTGATGCTGTAATGTAGAGATAGAGAGAGGAAGCAGTTGGATACACATAGCTAGATATGGAAAGAAACCTCTCATGAATCAAGGAAGGAAGATCAAGATGTTTGTTTTAGGAATTCAAGGAAGTTTATAATGCATAAAGAGTGTACGACTCATAAATTGAGTATTTATTGTGTTGTGGATATGTGCCAAGAAGCCGAGAATGATGTCATCACCTCTATCATGCTTGGACCATTAAGGTAATCGTGCTCTTATATATTTTGGTAAAGAAGTCACCTTTGGATTGTTGCTTGCGATTGTAACGAAGTAAAGGAGTTTCTTCAAATACTTTGTTGGGATAGAGAAGACTAGATATTCATGGAAGAGGCAACACGGAATTCTAACAAAATCTTGAGAGAGAGAGAGAGAGAGAGAGAGAGATTTCTCACTATCTAATATGTAGAGATTAGGAGGTAGAAAGAGAGACAAAGAGAGCGAGAGAGAGAGAGAGGGAGAGAAAGAGATAGAGAGAGAGATAGAAAGGTAGAAGTTAATGTATAGAGAACATACATGCTTAGATTGTTGCTCCAAATCGAAGTCGGTTCTAGATTCTAGGCACCATAGAAAGAGATGATTTTAGGATAGAGGACATAGAGAGAAAGTGCCTACTAAAATTCGAATGTGATGTTGTAGATGAGAATGCAACAAAATGAGAGAGAGAGAGAGATAGAGAGATAGAGATAGAGAGAGAGAGATAGAGAGAGAGACAAAGAGAGAGAGAGAGAGAGAGATGTGCGGATTGATATTGAATAAATTTCAAATCTCAAGGGAGAGAGAGAGAGAGAGGCAGAGCAGAAGAAGAATAAGAAGAGATGTGTTGCTTAATACACACTAAAGATCGAACCTCAAATTTAGAGACAGCATGAGAAGGAGAGAGAAAGAGGGAATTCACTAACCACACAAGCGTAGATTTTGATGACATAGAGAGAGAGAGAGAAAAAAACAAAAGAGATTTGATAGAGAGGCAAAGACAGAAAGAAAGGGAGAGACAGAGAGAGAGAGAGAGAGAGAGAGAGAGAGACAAAGATAGCTAAATATAGACAAAACGTAGGGTTTATGGCAGTGCTATAAGTTTGCATAGAAGAGAATTAGTAGAGGGAAATTGTGTAAACTTCAAATCGATTGCACTCTAATCAGATGGAGGGATGCGTATGAGAATTCTTTTAATTTTTTTAAAACTAATAGCATTTTAACTTTCAGTGAGTTTTACGTAGACATATTTAAACCGCACATTTTGAAAATCAACACCAAATGGTGAAAGATCTTTGTAGAATTGATGGTACAAACATGTAAAAGGAAATTTAAAAGCTATTTCTTTGTAAATGTGGCTCAAAATTGAAAGAACTTGAAGTAAGGATGGTTTAGAGACATAAGCCAAAAGAAAATATTCAGTTCACAAGTACAAGGATGCTTTTTTTAGTGTATATGAGCTAGAAAGCGCTTAGAGCTATCCGTGTCACATAAATTTTTCTCAAATCTTGTATTGAATCTTTGCATTATTGTGAGACAACTAGGCAACTTGCATTAGCAAGGTGTCTAAATATGATTGATGTGTGGAAAATTTCTTGGGTCCATTCTTCAAGAGTTTAGATAACCGATTGTGTGTGTGGAGAGTGGTTTTGTGAGTGTGCCTGTGAGGTCATCTATGCTTCAAGGATGCAAAGGGAAGTTGTTTAGTTATCCCATAAGTGGTATGAGATCTTCTCAACATACAAAAGCATTCGAGGAGCATAAGGAGAAGCCATAGAAGTATCTTGAAGGTAGCAGAGCTACTATATCAAGTTCAAAATCACACACCAAGCAAAGGAGAGTAAGAACCTCTATTACAAAGGATTTATGGTTCTTGAATAGTTGGAAGCTCTTGTTCATTTTTATTCTCGTAGCAAGATATTCTAGGAAGGAATCAACAAATTATTCTTTTCATGGGATGTCAAATGTAATAAAGTAAGTCTATGATCTAAGGGTCCAACGGATTCAGACGGATCTGAAATCAGACACCATTTGATCATTAGTATGTATGAGCAAAGGTCTCGGGTTTAGACTTACTAGGAGGTCTTGTGCTCTTATGAAAAAGTGATCCACTTTAGCTTAGTGGTTAAGTCTCAAGGATGGGAAGGAGGAGGTCTTGGGTTCAATCCCCATGGGGAACATGGAGAGAGTGTTTTGCCCAAAGAGATCTAGAGCCTTCTAGAAGCATCCACTTGAGTTAACTCGAGTTAACTGGGACAGTTGGTGCACATGCAATTAAATGGTTGACAAATGGTTGGTTAGTATCCACCTACCCAAGAGGGTATTCCCAAAGAGAGAGCTATATATAGAGGCATTTGGTTGGGAGGAGATTCATCTCTCTAGCACATGGTGGTCGTAATCTATAGTTCTCTTGCATTGGCATCAGAGCTTCTAGGTTGAAGATCCATCGTGACCTTGATAGGTTCATCATCATCTTTGAATGATCTTTTTTGGTGTGATTTGTTTTTCGAATGCAGATGAGTTTATTCCTCATTTTTTTATGCCTCTCCCACAAAAGTTTCAGGTATTATCTCTAACTAGATTTTCTAGGTTTTGATCCCTTCACATGTTCATTTCACAATCGTGTGATTTCTTTGGGAACTTGAAAACCTTTGTGATGGAACATCCATCCTTCTTTGCTAGTGTTTTTTTAAATGAAAAACCGATTATAATTCCAGAGTTGCTGAATTTCTCAAACTCAAGTCCAATTGGTTATTTTTGACCAATTTTGTAGTGACAAGAGCTTTTCACTTCTTGTCTTTTCGATTCCTTTCTTACGGATGCTTTAGGTACCTACCCCGGTTGAGACTTAACAGGAATCTCTGTACTGCTTAAGTCTAAGCATCTACTCATGCTTTCTAGATTTGTACCAAAATCCCTTTAAGGATAGACAAACATTATGTTTTACCTTCAACAGACTTAAGGACCGTGCAGACTACATTCTTGGAATTTCTTACTCTATTCAGGCTTGGAAGAACTTACTCTTTTCATACATTTCCACTAGATAAATGGAACCTAAGTGAATAATTCCCAAAAGGAATTTTATTGCCAATACTTGGGCAACTGTAGAGTAGTTCCAATCGCACATTCTTTGACAATCATGGCCAAGCTTGATCAAATCTGTTTGACCTTGCAACTAGAATAAAGACTTAGTCTTTATTATTAAGATCTCTAAACTAACAAAAGCATATTTTTTTCTTATCCATGGGCTTTTAGAAATCTTTCCCCTTCTAAGTCCAAGCATAAAAATCTTTGATATACCTTTGGGTTATATCACTATTTGGACTTTAAGTAACCATACCAAAGGTTTTCGAACTGCTAGGAACTACTTGCTATTAAACTCACTTGAGAGATTCTAGTCTCACATATAGGGAGATATATTTCTTTCAAGAGATTTAGATTCCTACCAAGGAATCAAGTAATACTAAGCCAATAATTCATCTTGGAAGCTTTTACTTTCTAGTACAATGATTCATCTTGGAATCTTTTTCTTAACTGGAATGATCTTCAAAAGAAATTCTTGACTTTTGGACAAGACCAAGACTTAAGGCTTTCTTCCTTGTCCGAAAGATATTTCATTTAATCCAAGGAAATAGTTAACTAGGCTATTTTCTTTGTTGGCTTATCTAAAGGAAGTAGCTTAATTCCTAAAGATTACTTTGATCTATCTTTTAGGAAAATATCTTGATTCCTAAAGATTACTTGGGTTTCTTCATTAAGCTCTATTTAGCTTAAACAAAACTAAGCAAAGCTCTATTTTAACACTACAAGAAATAGGGGGGCATAGCGATGCCCCCGAATTGAAAAAAAAAACGAGCACCATCGCTTATGGGATGCTAGCGTCACATAAGCGAGAGTTCTATTCTTGAATTTTTTTTTAAGGGGATACATCGCATAAGCGATGCCGGCATCGCTTATGTGATGCTAAATCTCTGCATCGCACATAGCATCACCACCTAGCAACATTATTTGTGACGTGGGCAAACTAGATAGCATCGCATATGCGACGTCCTTTCCAGAGTGTCGCATAAGCGACACTCTAGAATGTTAAAAAAAAATCGATTTCTCCCGGCACTTTTCTGCCAAGATCTGGACGAGAGCAAGAGAACGAGAGAGAGAGAGAGAGAGAGAGACAGAGAGAGAGAGAGAGAGAGAGAGAGAGAGAGAGAGAGAGAGAGAGAGAGAGAGAGCGAGAGAGAGAAAGAGACACGCAAAGAGAAAGAACAGGTATGCGCACACACACACACTTATGCACACATACATATGCATACACACACATATACACACATAGACACACACACACACATACACATAGACACACACACATATACACACACAAATACACACATAATGTTGGATACACACACATATACATGCATACACACACACATCTGGGAAAAAAAACTATCACTTTAGTTGCACGGTAGCCAGGAGCCTTGCAAGTATCTAGTTTGCTATTTTCCTAGCTATCTAAGTCAAGTTAGAAAAAGATGGTAACAAAAGTATAAGTATTTAACGAATAATCATGCATGTGCAAATGCCTGTTCTTGCATGCAAATGCAAGTGAGTACATGCACATGTTGGCATTCTCCTTTCATGAACTAAAACTCATTAGGATAAAGTAGTCCTCTAGTCCGGTGAAAAAATCAAGTAATTGTTGGATAAGAGTAAAGCATTGAACAAACATCCAAGTTAGATGTTTGTGACAACCAAAGGTCAAGTGCTCCAAATCAAATTCGAGTGAATCAAGAGTTCTCAAAGTTTTGTGAGGGATAAGAATCCCACCTTCATTACTAAGTCCATGCACCATTCATGCCCAGAAATGGACTAGTAATTTGAATCCACCCAGTTCACATGTATGTGCCCAGATTGCACCTAGTAAAAAAACTATGAATCACTAGTAAGCAAAGATAAAGGTAATGGAATTTTCCACTTGTATCCTCTCAAGGTAGAGCTTTAATTTTTTATCCAAACAACTCTAGATAGGGGTATACAAGATAGATTTATGATGACTTAGTGTGATGCCTTCACTAGTAGAGAAGGCATTTAGATATAGGCCAATGGTCAAGTATGGACTTCTACAAATCACTAGATAAGATAGTAGAGTGCGGGTGGTCATCAAACAACTACTACTCTTTTGCAACTTATATTAGGTCAAATAATTGAGAAAAATTCAATCATCTCTAAATAAGATAGGGAATATTAGAAGGACTTAGCTTGGATTAGCATTGCCATGAATTCCATAAGTGAAGACACAAACAACTCCCTTTCCTTGTAATATTTGCATCATCTATAAACCATGAAGCGTCGTATTCAAGCTTTAAGCATCATCTAGTTTTGGATTCCCATGAAAAAGGTACTGCATAATTGTCTTGTCATTAAAATGAGGTGCTTTCAAGTATGCAACACAGTACATCCATGAGTGATGGATATTGAACATATTCTAACATAATGTTCTTTGTTGAAATAGGAGCTTTAGACCAAAAGGCATGAATTACATCTGAAGAATCAAAGGAGCGTCAAGATTTTTCTATGAGATAAATGAATACAGACTCACCTCACCTCTCCCAACCTAGGGAACAATGAAGAAGGTTAAAAGCTCAAATAAAGCCATCATACTACTTGTTTCCTTACTAAAAACAAGTCAAAATTCCAGGAGATCTACACATATATGATTAAGGTTGTTACATGAAATACAAAGGAATGAATAATCCCATTACAAGTTAACTTAAAAAAAATTGATTCTTGATTATTCTTATCTCTCTTATTTTTTTCTAGCTTCAATAACTTACGGCGAACTTTATATGTGGTTCAGATAAACTTAATTAGTATCCCCCAAGGACATTATTAATTGTCTATATAATGAAGGTGTTGGTGGTGCTTTTGTTGGTATTTATAATAGTTATATATGTTTATGTTTCTTGTACTCAGGTTAGCTCTTCAAACCAATGGTTTGGACAGTCCTATTTACCATATTGTCTTTTGAATGTATGGATATAATTCCTACAATAGTAGAACTTTGTTGGGAAGCTTTAGGTATCCTAAAAGATCCTTGTTATTGGTTGGTGATATGGATATGGTCGTCAATAAAATTCATGGAGATGAGCATAGAGGATCTATAATTTACGTTTCCAAAAAACAATAATGAGTTTATTTGATCAACATCCATTACCTTATTGACATAACGTCTTACATAGAATCTTATTATGCATACATATTTTGTTTTTCTATTTGTTTCCTTTATATGGATTAGCATGTCGTTTTAGATCAGCAGTTCCTTGTGCTAGAACTTACCTTTTTGTGGATTTCCGTTATTCTGAATTTGGTTGACCTCATTGTTCCTTATCTCTTACATCATAGTTTCAATAAACGAACTATGTATGGCATTAAGAACGGATTTTTCGCTTAACATTCTCCATTCAAAGCTAGGAAAAACCATAATTAGAGGTATACAAGACATGTTGTTTCACTTTAAGAAGAACTCTAGAGATCTAACAACCATAAGAAGGGCGATGACAAAGAGGGAGAAAATTCATACACAAATATTTGAGCTTCTTAATTCATTTGTTGAGAGCAAACGGTGTTAGCAATACTACCAACCCTAAGACATATTTAGAAGTGGCCTTAATCTCTTATTTATAAATTTTTCCTTTGGCACTCCCAACAGTTGGAAGGCATCCAAATTTTTCTTACAAGGAAGAAAACTATCACTCGAGAAATGGTAAAAATCATGGACATGCCTCTGTCTACCATGAGATAATAAGGAGAAACCTCATTAATCTCTTGAGCTTCATATGAAATTTCCAAACTTTTGGCTTTCGGCATCAACTTGATCTAGAAACGAGATATTCAAATATATCTTCTTCCAGATAATATTTATAGAAATCAACCGCGGATGAATTGAATATATCTTTTGTTTTTTATAAATATGTTTTTGTCTTGTAAAGTTTTTGCAAAAGGCATATCCAATCTCTACATATTTTGAGAGAAACAGTTCCAAAAGTGAGGAGGGAAACAGTTCCAATCTGTGCATGCCTACTAAATGCAATAGCTTCTCTCTCTCTTGGAGGCATGGATTATCATTGTGGGAGTTAGGATTTTGATGGCGATAACTTGCATTGGCAAGGTCCCTTAGTGTTGTTTATATGAGTGATTAGAGATTCTATGAGTGATTAGAGCTCCATAGGACATACAGATGCGAGCATTTTGACATACGACATACGAATGAACCTTTGAAGCAAAGGAAGGATATTGTCTCAGTAAATAGTGACAACAATGCAAATTTTCAAATGGACTCAATAAATAAATGGATTGATTCAATCAGGGTGAGAAGTTTTTGATAAGGGTCTACAAAAGTACATAACAATTTAAGTTCAAATGAACTCCAAGCATAACTCAAGCTGCTCAGAAAACAAACATAACTGATGAGATGTCGGAAGGTCGGTGTTTGTCTGTGTGTGTGTGAGAGAGAGAGAGAGAGATGAGATGAGAACGAATATTGCATTCAACATTTCTTCAGAATACAAAGAACTTCACTAAGTATGGAAACATTCAACTAGGGGAGAGAGAGGGAGAGGGGAGAGAGAGAGAGAGAGAGAGAGAGAGAGAGAGAGTTAGAGAGATCTGTCTATTGCTGTTATGGCAATTGTGAGAGAGGTGGATATTTTGAATGATTAGGGAGAGAGAAGTAGAAAAAAGGGGAAATTGATTTTGTAATGTAGACAGAGAGAGGGAAAGAGCTGGATAGACATAGCTGGATATGGAAAGAAACCTCTCATGAATCAATTAAGGAAGATCAAGATGTTTGTTTTAGGAGTTCAAAAAAGTTATTTATGCTGGCAATTATAACGAAGGAAAGGATTTTCTTTAGATACATTGTTGGGATAGAGAAGACTAGCATTCAGAGAAGAGACGACATAGAATTCTAGCAAAAAATTGAGAGAGAGAGAGAGAGATTTCTCACTATCTTCTATGTATAGATTAGGAGATAGAAAGAGAGACAAAGGGAGCGAGAGAGAGATAGAGGGAGAGAGAGATAGATAGATAGAGAGAGAGAGAGATAGAAGTTAATGTATAGAGCACATACATGCTTAGATTGTTGCTCCCAATGGAAGTTGGTTGTAGATTCAAGGCACCATCGAAAGAGATGATTTTAGGACAGAGAACTTAGAGAGAAAGTTCCTACTAAAAATCGAAGCTGATGTTATAGATGAGAATGCAACTAAATGAGAGAGGGAGAGAGAGGTGATGTTTTAGATGAGAATGCAACTAATCGAAGGTGATGTTGTAGACGAGAATGAAACTAA
This sequence comes from Ceratopteris richardii, assembly GCA_020310875.1. Lineage (NCBI taxonomy): Eukaryota > Viridiplantae > Streptophyta > Polypodiopsida > Polypodiales > Pteridaceae > Ceratopteris > Ceratopteris richardii. Next base: position 79,607,058 of record CM035433.1, read on the forward strand.
TCGAAGTGCCTACTAAACGAGAGACACAGAGAGAGAGAGGAGAGATGTGCAGATTGATACTGAATAAAGTTGAAATCGAGAGAGAGAGAGAGAGGCAAAATAGAAGAAGAAGAAGAAGAAGAAGAGATGTGTTGATTAATACAAACAAAAGATCAAACATAGTTTAGAGAGAGCATGAGAACGAGAGAGAAAGAGGGAATAAGCTAGCCACACATGAGTAGAGTTTGATGACATAAAGAGAAAGAGAACAAAAGAGAGTTGATAAAGAGGCAAAGAGAGAGAGAGAGAGAGCGAGAGAGAGAGAGAGAGAGACGGAGAGAGAGACAGAGATAGATAGAACGTAGGAGTTATGGTAGTGCTATAAATTTGCGTACAAGAGAATTAGTAGAGGGAGATTATGCAAAATTAAAATGGATGGAGAGAGACAGAGATAGATAGAACGTAGGAGTTATGGTAGTGCTATAAATTTGCGTACAAGAGAATGAGTAGAGGGAGATTATGCAAAATTAAAATGGATGGCACTCTAAACAGATGGAGGGACGGGTATAAGAATTTTGCTAGATTTTAAAAAAATAATAGCATTTTAACTTTCAATGAATTTTAGGTAGAAGTATTTTAACCGCACATTTTGAAAATCAACACCAAAGGGTGAAAGATCTTTGTAGAATTGACGGTACAAAGATGTAAAAGGAACTTTAAATGCTATTTCTTTGTAAATGTGGCTCAAAATTTGAAGGACTTGAAGTACGGATGGCTTAGAGACATAAGCCAAAAGAAAATATTCAGATCACAAGTACAAGGATTCTTTTCTTTTAGTGTGTATGAGCTAGAAAGCTCCTAGTGCTAAGCAAGGATCTCTTATCATTTATTACTCATTTCTTGTAATCATTGGTTTCTTAGAAAGCTATTCTTATCACGTAAATGTTTCTCAAAGCTTGTATTTAATTTTTTCACATTGAGAGACAACTAGGCAACTTGCATTAGCAAGGTCTCTAAGTATAATTGATGTGTGAAAAATTTCATGGGTTCATTTTTCAAGAGTTTAGATAACAGATTGTCTATGTGGACAATGTTTTTGGGAGTGTGCTTGTGAGGTCATCTATGCTTCAAGGATGCATAGGAAAGCTGTTTATTTCTCCCATTAGCATTATGAGATCTTCTCAACATATAAGCATTCAAGGAGCATAAGGAGAAGCCATCAAAGTATCTTGAAGGAAGGAGAGCTACTAGATCAAGTTCAAAATCACACACCAAGTAAAGGAGAGTAAGAAGCTCTATTACAAAGGCTTTATGATTCCTGAAGAGTTACAAGCTCTTGTTCAATTTTATCCTCTTTGCGATAAATTCTAAGAAAGATTCAACAAATCATTCTTTTCATGGGATGTTGAATCTGAGAGACCATTTTCTATGAATCTTATAGAGGTAATTCCTTCTGATACCATTCCAAAGGGCAGGTGAATAGCCAACCAGCTCCCCAAGTATGACTTGGATCTAATTGATATCTTGATCAAGCATAAGGTGCACTTTCACTCCCCTCCAAATAATGGCACTTCTTGACCATGAGAAGAATACGTAGGCAAGGTCCTTACATCCTGGATAGCATCTTTTACACAATGGATGGCACCCCAAATCTATGCAGCTATCGTATTGGTCCATGCTTTCGTGTAGGGAATTCACAACCTAAGGGTTACTTTCTTACTTTCTTACTTTCTTACTTTTCTACTTTGCACTAGATGGTACCTAAGATCATTGCATTTAAGGTTTAATTAGATCCAAGTTCAATTCATGCACCACTATCTATTGTTGACTTCAAGAAACACTAATGAAATCTTAATTCCTATTGCTATTTTTCGGTTTAATTCTTTTTGGAGTAGGCATTTCCTACACTGTAAGAAGACAAGTGTCTAAATCTTGGCAAACATTTATCAGATTTCTAAAGAGCCACTAGTCCTTGTAGTAGACTCTGTGAATCTAATCAATGACCTCAAATCTTATTGAACTCCTATTGGGTCAGTACTAGAGAGGGAGTGTTGGAAAAAGCCAAGCATGAGAACTTTTGCATACAATTTAAATTACATCCCCTCATGTCTTTCAATAAATCATCTATCACACTTAGATGTGATGGATCCTATTTTCTAGGAAAAGAGCATCCTACCTTAAAGAGAGTCCTTTTCAAGTTGTATATACATGCCCAATACTTGAATTGATGGGATGTTGCATATGTGTTGACTTTACAAGTTTGGAGAAGCTAGTAGGCCCATCCTTCTTCATATATTATTGTTATTAAAATCTTAAGCACATTTTTCTTGATATATTTTGGTAGTGATGTGTGTGAACCTTCTTGCCACTAGGCAAGTATGAAGACCAAGTATCATTCTTCATTATAGCATCATATTCAGATTGCATAACAACATCCAATTTTGGGAAATTTGTGCTTCATCAATGAAACAGGCTCATTCTCATCACAGAGACTAAATGCAGCCATAACATTGCAATCGGATGCAAAAGAGGCACTATGAGAGCCTGAACGAGTACGATATGACAGAGGTGCATCTAATTTGCTATCACACAAGGTCTCCACTAGCCATTTTGGCATAGTTCTTGTCTGCTCAATATCAGCTCTCTCATCAATAAGTGCATCATGTACATGTGCATCAGAAATGGAATTATTTGCACCATCACATGAAACTTGCAAAGGTTGAGAAGTTGACTCATTAGGACCCGCACTAGACCATCCACCTCTAAAAAGAGGTAGCAAAGTATCATACATGTCTTTGGAGCTAACACATGTCCCCTTAGTACATGAAAGCAATGGCTGAATGACATCTTCCACAAAAACAACATCACGGCTAACCAGAATGCATTTAGTCTAAGATGATATAAATGATAGCCTTTACTTATAGAACTGTACCCAACAAAAATAAATTTTACTGCTTTATCATCCAATTTTCTGCGATATTGTTCAGGCACTAATGCATATGCCAAACAACCAAAAACACGTAGATGACTAACATGTGGCTTGCGGTCATGCCAAGCCTCATATGGAGTGATAGACTGCAGTGCTTTAGTGGGACACCTATTCAGTACATATGCTGCACACATGACAGCCTCAAGCCAGAAACTATGTGGTAAAGCCTGACTCTTGACCATACACCTCGCCATCTCCATGAGTGACCTGTTCTTTCCTTCAACAAATCCATTCGGTTGAGATGTATACGACACTGTACCCTGGTGTTTTATCCCACGTTTAGCAAAAAATGCATTAAAATCAGAACACATATATTCCCCCCCCGATCAAAACAGAGGGTGCCGGTTTTACATGCTGATAGATTTTCAACCAAAACCAAAAATTGTTTGAAGCACATGAACACTTCGGACTTTGCCTTCAATGGATATACCCATGCATGCTTGGAAAAATCATCGATGAAAGTCATGAAGTAAAGATAATTCCCAAAAGAAGGTGTCTGCATAGGACCATAGACATCACTATGTACAAGTTGCAATTTTTGAGTAGCCCGAACAGAACCAGCTTTTGGAAAGGACGAACTCTACATTTTGCCCAAAATACAGCCTTCAAATCATGTTTTCGAGGTGCCTTAAGTTTGGGCAAAGAGGACACCACTTCAAATTTTTGTAGGCGTAGCAAACTAGCAAAAGTCTGATGAACAAAGCATGCATGCCAAAGCTTTGCATCTGACATAGCTTCAGAATCATTTACTGCATATGCAAAATCATTTACAGATCTTTCATAGTCTATGAGCTTGTAAAACCCATGACATAAAATGCCAGAAGCAATAATCACATTACCATTTGACATATCATGAACTGTACACCTGTCATCAACAAATTTCACAACCAAGCCAATCTTGGCCAATGCAAAAAATGATAACAGGTTCTTCATGATCCGTGGCACAAATAAAGCATCTGACAAAGTGAAAGAACTACCATCAGAATTATTCAAAATGATCTTACCAACTCCCATAACAGGATAAGAGGAGTTGTTGGCGCATGTAACAATATTCCGTGTAGGGGAGGCTCGAGTGAAGAGAAGAAACTATGTTGTTAGGTAATATGTTTGGTCGCCCCACTATCAAAATACCAAACATCAGAGTCTACTGCAGACATGCATTGCTCATGAGAAGATGGGTCAAAATTGCAGACAATAGTAAACGCCAATTCTTCTTCCTGCACAAGATTAGCAGACTCTGTTTTTGGTGTAGAGGCCTCTACAACAATCATTCCAGCCTCTTTCTTCTTTGCCTCTTTAGCAGCTAGTTTTGGATAGTTCTTTATGATATGATCATTCCCTTTACAGTACTTACAAAACAATTTCTGCTTATCTGATTTCTTCTCATCTTTATCTTCCTTCTTCGAATATGCAGAATTAGCAGATTTCTACTTACTAGTTGAAGAGCTCCATTTTCCTTTGCCCTTCTAACTAGCCAGGAAAGCTTGATCTGCAACTAGCATAATGGACCTGTTCTGCCTAGAGTGATCTTCCTGCAATAGAATAGAGACTAACTCCTCAAATGATAAGGCATTTGGATTGCCTTTCATCATCAACTGAAGATTAGAAGCAAAACTCTCGTATGAATCAGGAAGACCATTAAGAACGATCTGCACAAGTGAGCTATCTCGTATAACCTCATCAGCAAAAATCAATTGTTCCTTTAAGTCTTTGATCTTCGTTAAGAAATTGTCCATATTATCACCTTCATTCATGTGCTCACTCTCTAATTGTGTTTGGAGGTAAGCAACAGGAGCCTCATTCCTAGCTTGGTACAATGTGGTAAGTGTATCCCAAGCATCCTTACCTCTTCTGCAATAGGGAATCTGAGCAATCGTGGCACGTTTGATACACAAAGCTATCAATGCATGTGCCTGGGCATCTTTGCCATCCCAGTGAATCTGCTCTACATTAGGTGCAACAGAAACTGCAGCACGAACAGGAATATGAAGAATATCATCATCTTCGACACCTTCTGCATCAGCTTCAATACCTGCAGTTGTAAATGTTACAAGTGTGATACGACATTTTTCGACACCCTGCACAATGTTCCACAATCCTTTTGCAACCAACACATGTCGCATCATATAAGCCCATAACGGGTAGTTGGTACCATTCAACTTATCCTCAAAAACCAACATACGGAATACATCACTACTTTCAACCATGGCCAGTGACTAAAATACCTTGATACAGAAACTTGATTGTATCTCAAAAAGTTGAACAGAACTGTGCAAACGAATTCTGCTAGACCTGTAGCAGACTTTGAGATGCTTATACTGGCAAACAGAAACTGGTATATACCTTTGGCACAAAAAGACAAAATAGCCTACACAAGCATTGTGATAGTGCGTTTGGAGGCCGAAACGAGCTTAGATCACGATTTTGGCACCACAAAGCGAAGCCGTTTTGGTCTGGAAAACACGCTGAGTATGCTCACCAAAATTTGTGTGATTTTGAGACTGCAACTGGAGGAATGTCGATGTCACCCTAGATGAAGCAACGACCTTCTCTGATACCAATTGTTGGAGTTAGACGTCTGCAGAAGCACACGAACAACACAAGGAAGAAGAAGAAGCTTGGAGCACAACACACAATACTAAATGTATTACTAGAGAATGAAGAAAGATAAGTAGCTCATTAGAGCAATAGGTGTATATACAAGCCGTTGGAAAAAAACCTCCTAACGAGGGAAAAAAGTGGCCCGATGGTCCTAGTGTGTTCACACACATCACTACCTAAATATATCAAAAGTACATGCTAAAAAATTAATCTCAAACTAAGAATACCAAAAAGAACATATGAAGGGTACAAGTAATAAAACATGAATAAATTTAAGTGTAATGATGAGCTATTCAGAGCCTCCTCAACAAGGTAATGCCTAATTGGTTTCTCCTGATCATGACATCCTTTCAAGTATGCAAAATAGTACATCCCTGAGCGCTAGATAAGTAAGATATACAAACATAATCTTCTTTGTTAAATTAGTAACGTAAACCAAAACGTATGAAATAGAAAGAAGCCTTACCATCTTGATGCCTTGCAAAAGTGAAAAGCCCCTAGAAAGCACTAACGAACTTCATGATGACTTGATCTCCTTCATGCAAGATCCAAGTGCTTTTAAGATTGTTTCTCTATATTAAAAAGACTCTTGATGCGTGAAGGGGTGGAAGCTCTTGGTGATTCTGATCCTCTTAGACACAAATTCTAGGAAAGATGCAATAGATCATTCTTCTCGTGGGATTTCAAACTTGGTAGAGCATCATCCTCTCCAAATCTTTTGAAGGACATCCATTCCAATACCATTCTAAAGGGCATGGGAGTATCCATGCACCTCCCAAAGTAGGGCTTCCCTCTAGTTTATCCGTCAATCAAGCATAATGTTCACACTTATTGTCCATCCCCAATAATGGCACCTCTTTGGCATGAGAAGAATATGTGCATAAGGTCCTCACACCCCCAAGGTACTTTTCACACCATGGATTGCACAACAAGTTTGACCATATTGAATATTGGTCCATATTGCCCTCTGGGGAATTCAACACATGAGAATTACTTTCTTGATTTCCAAGAGTAGGTATCAAAGATCATTGAATTTAAGGTTCCATCATATACAAGACCAAGTTAACAACCACTTTCTATTGATCACTTCAATACATTTTTGTGGTTTCTTAAATCTCAGGATATCTTCAATCCTATTACTATTTTTCCATTTAATACATTTTGGATTAGGCACTTCCTACACTTAAGAAGGCGACTCTTTCAATCTTGCCAAGCATTTATCCTTTGTTTAAAGAGGCACTAAAGAGGCACTAGTCCTCGTAGTCAATTATGTGAATGAGATCAATGACCTTAAACCTTATCAAACTCCTATGGTTTTAATCGTACATTTTTGAAGATCTTTGTGGAAACAACCGTACAAAGCTGTAAAAGAAAATTTAAAAGCTATTTCTTTGTAAATGTGGCTCGAAATGTGAAGAACTCGAAGTAAGAATGGCTTAGAGACATAACGGAAAAGACAATGTTCAGTTCACAAGTACATGGATAAATTAAATTTTTAAATGTTTATGAGCTGGATAGCTCTTAGTGTGCTAAATAAAGATCCCTTATCATTTCGTACTCGTTTCTTCTAGTAATTAGTTTCTTAGAAACCTACTCTTGTCACGTAAATATTTCTCAAAGCTTGTATTTAATCTTTTCATATTGGGGACAACTAGGCCCATGAGTGAGTAGTGGTCTATCTATGTATGCCTAGTGGAGGATATAACTTGTTTGTCTTGAAGGCATTGGTTCTCCTAGGTATCAGTAACTATTTTGAGTGAAATAACTTGCATTAGCAAGGTCTTTAAGTATAATTCATGTGGGAAAAAATATCATGGGTTCATTCTTAGATAGTTTAGATAAGCGATTATCTCTGTGAATAATGGTTCTCTAAGTGTGCTTGTCAGGCCATCTATGCTTCAAGGATGCATCGGGAAGTTAAAGCATCAATCTCATCTATTGGGAACTTTTGAGTTATAGAGGTAAAGGATATTACTATTTCTCACTTCCTCTACATCAAAGGGATCCACAAGAGTGCATTAGAGTTCAACATATTCAAATATAGCACTCAAATCAAGAAGTTGGATAAGAATGATTATCATCCATGGATGTTTAGAATCTCTAGTTGTAGGTTGTCATAGATGATGATATCCTAGTTGCGTACACCTTGAATGGGCTTAGTATGATGACAAGTGGAAGGCTTCTTCATCATCTATGTATGTCAAAGATAGTCTTCCTAACTTTGAGCACGTGTTGTCCTTAATGGTGACTAGGGAGATGGTTTTTGTATGCTCAAAGACAAAGGGCTTAGAGACATAAGTGAAGAGAAAATAGTTAGTTCACAAGTTTAAAGATAATTTTCTTTCTTTCAAGTGCGTATGAGCTACATAGCTCTTATGCTAATAAAGGGTCCTTGATCATTTGATACTTATTTCTATTTTATTATTAGTTATTTAGAAAGTTTTCTTGTCACATAAATGTTTCTCAAAGCTTGTATCTAATCTTAGCATATTGTGAGACAACTAGGCCACGAAGTGAGTAGTGGTCTATATTTATATGCCTAATGGAGAATATAAGTTGTTTGTCTTGAAGGCATTGGTTCTCCCACTAGGAGTAACTATTTTGAGTGAAATAACTTGCATTACCAAGGTCTCTAATATAATTCATGTGTGAAAAGTCTCATGGGTTCATTCTTCCAGAGTTTAGCTAAGCAATGTCTATGTGAACAATGGTTTTGTGAGTGTGCTTGTGAGGTCATCGATGCTTCAAGGCTACATAAGGAAGGTGTCTATTTCTCCCATCATTATTAGATCTTTTCAACATATAAAAGTAATCAAAGAGGACAAGGAGAGGCCATCGAAGTATTTTGAAGTAAGATGAGCTACTAAATCAAGTTCAAAATCACACACCAAGCCAAGGAGATTCAACTAGTGAATATGAAAGCATCAATCTCATCTAATGGGAACTTTTGAGTTACAGAGGTAAAGGCTATTACTATTTCTCACTTCCTCTACATCAAAGGGATCCACAAGAGTGCATTAGAGTTCACCATATTCAAATATGACACTCAAATCAAGTAGCTGGATAGAAATAATTATTAGCCACGGAGGTCTAGAATCTCTAGCTATAGATTGTCACATAGATGATGTTTACCTAGTTGCATACACTTTGAATGGGCTTGGTATGATGGAAGGCTTCTACATCAGCTATGTATGTCAAGGATAATCTTCCTAACTTTAAGTGTGTGGCAGCCTTGATGGTGACTAATGAGCTCTAAGCACCTCAGGTTCTACCCTATTCGTCTCCGTCCTCGTTCTTTCTCTACCCACTGGATTGGCAAAGCTTACTTCTGGTCTATCTCTACTTCTGTCCCTTTGCATTCCATGAGCTTGGGATGTTCCAGCTCCAGGGTGACCATAGGATACATTTGATCTTGGTTGGGGGAAAATGAATTCACCTTTCCAAGTGTAAGCATGCCTATCATTTTCCGTAACCGCAAAGATCCGTTCTTAAGCGTGATCTAAGTAGGTCACTCTGCCTGGACCATCAGGATCCTTAAACTCGTAGATCATGATATTTCCTATATCAATTGGCTGATTAGATTTATACCTCCAAAAGGCTTCGTCAGTTTCTCGATTGAGGAGCAACTCTATGCTCTTGTTGTCTTGGGGAACCCACTCAGGTGTGATAATCCTAGTGAGAACAGATTTGCCTCGAGGGGTTCTAGGTTCTACACCCATGTTTCCTTGTTCCAAGTCACCTAAGTTTGCTTCGGAGATTGCATTCCCAAATTCATCTGTCCTATCTGGGTGACTGGTAACTACGTATATGGTTCCTTCTTTGTCCAGGTATGCACCGTTTTCAAACTTGACAGCTGGGTGCTCTAGTCCTATGGATTGGTCAGGGTTTTTAATCTAGACCACAGATCTTCCTAGGCCGTCCTCATAGATGCTAGCACCTAATCGGTTGGTCCTAAGGTATTCCAACTGTGTTTTGTAAGGGCCTTCTACCCTGTACAAGTAAGGCACACCTGAACTTCCCGTAGGTCTGTCCATGCCTTGAGACATCTCTGACTCACTGGTTTCAGAGCTAGGGTAGTATGAGTGGTGGCTCAACTGCTGGGCCCAAGACCTAGCAGTGTGGTTGACACTAGCCTCTGAAGATCTAAGGCTTTGTCTCTCCCTTAGTAGGTGTCGTCCTGATCTAAGGTTCATATGCCTATCTAAGTAGCCCAATTCTTTGCCCAGAGTACAACCTCGTTGCTGGTTACTTTATATTAGTTGCTTGGTTCTTTTTGGGTATTTTATCGTGTTTAAGGCCTTGTCTGATATCACGTCGTCAGGAATATTTGAATGTTGTTTCGCACTTAGAGTTGATCGTTCCACGTTAAGTTCTTTCCCTTTAAAATTCTCGACAGTACAAGGATTATGCCCTTAGCTTGAGCTTGAAAGTTTAGGTATGCTTCAACTTGATAGTGGCCTATCGTCGCCCTGACTTACTCCTACTTCTAATCGTTATTAGCCTAAGCTAGGAATTGACGAAGAGGAGTTGAGAGTATTCCGACCTTTCTTGCCGAACCTTGCTCTTTAGTGCTCGAGAAGTTGATTCTCAAGCTTGCGCAAAACCCTTGCTTGGACGCTCTCAATTACTTCTCAATAGACCTGCATATGTCCCAAGATTAGCTCCAAGTAGACCTTTCAATTGACAGACAATTTATTTCAGACACTTTTTTAATGACCCTTGTTCCCCCTTTTGTATTGCTAGAAATTTCCTCTAGAGCTCCCTTGGTGTTTCTACCCCTCTGTGTGTCAACTTCCAAATATCCTATCTGAAAATCAACGTGTTATTCTTATAAAAAACAGTTGAGGGCGTGTAGTATATGCCGCGAGCTTTCCGACAAGCCCTAGAGCTCAGAAAATGGATTTCGTATGAAAAAGTTATGACCGTTCAGGGTTTAGGGGGTTAACTTAGACAAACAGAACCTTTTCAGGGTTTTAATGCATTTTTCTAAGGCCTTTGCAAGTGTATGAGTATTTGAGAGTGCAACTAAGCCCAAAGTTTAGCCTAAATTTCCAAAAAATTTACCCTCTTAATTTTTGCCGAAAATGTCTGTCTGTCGCGATAGATGCTGTCTGTCGCGGATTTCTGTCTGTCGCGATAGACGGTGTCTGTCGCGATAGACGGTGTCTATCGTGGAATTTTGGTCTGTCACGATAGACGGTGTCTGTCGCGATAGACTGGTCTGTCGCGATAGACGGTGTCTATCGTGGAATTTCGGTCTGTCGCGATAGACGGTGTCTGTCGCGATAGACTGGTCTGTCGCGATAGACGGTGTCTATCGTGGAATTTCGGTCTGTCGCGATAGACGGTGTCTGTCGCGATAGACTGGTCTGTCGCGATAGACAGTGTCTATCGTGGATTTCTGTCTGTCGCGATAGACGGTGACTGTCGCGATAGACGGTGTCTGTCGCGATAGACTGGTCTGTCGCGATAGACAGTGTCTATCGTGGGTCTCTGTCTGTCGCGATAGACGGTATCTGTCGCGATAGACAGTGTCTGTCGCGATAGACGGTGTCTGTCCTGATAGACAGAAAAAACGCAAATTTTTGAGAAACTTCTAGTGATCTAGAGTGCCCTGAAGGTGTAGGTTACCGTGTTAATCATGCATTCACAAAATTTTAAGATTTTCTGTCTGTCGCGACAGACAGAGATCGTCGTCCCGGGACCTGTGCAGAGCCTGTCGTACCTGCGCACACTGCTGGGGATGCTGATACAGCAAGAACCTGCAATGAAACTCAAGAAACATGCAAAATACGCACACACAATATTGCTCTCTCGCTCTCTCTCACAAGTGAAATGGAGGAAATGAGGTGGAGATGGTGATATGATCAAAACTGAAAATTTTCGCGATGATGGAGATGGAGGTGGGAGATGGTGATGATGATGATGGTGATGAATATGGTGAAGAAAGTAAAAGAAATTCAATGAGAGTGAAGAAAATACCTACAACTCCAACGCGTCAACTCTACGTCTTACCATCACACGCTCGTCCTCAAAGCTCGATCCCCGGCAACGGCGCCAAAAATTTGGTGTAGCTCAGTGATGAGTAGCACCTCCTTTAATGTCAATCCGGGAAGACGTGAGGATGGTATGAAGACCTCGAGCAAGTGGCGGCACAAGTGCGTGAGTGAGAAGCACACAAGCGTGCACACACATACACACACACACGCACACACAGCAAGACAAAGAGAGAGAATCAATGGAGTTCTTTAGATTACTTTCAAAAGCTCTTACAAGTTTGTTTCAATTACAATCTAACCCCAAAAATGAGCTCTCTAGCTCTTTTTATAGTTTTTTGACTAGTTTTGGCCCTGTCCAGACCTAGTGTCCGGCCTAGTTAAAAATTAGGTTCCAGGGCTTATTTGAGGGCTCAAACGAAGTCTAAAAACTATGAAAGTTGGTATGATGGTACCTCTAACACTCCTCAAGCTCGAGGACTCCTCGGCTTGCACAAAATGGAGTCTAATCTACCAAAAACGGGATTTACAATGTTTGTGTAGTGATTAAAATCACTTGAGTTGTACATAATCCATGGAAAAAATGATTTGGCCTTGTTGCCGTATTGTGCATGATTCCTCTGTTGCTTTGTATGCCAACACTCAACATGCGTTTAAGCGATTCTTGGGTTCTTGGGAGTGGAAGGGGTCTTTTAGATAGAGGCCCTATACTTGGTTCCCAAACTAACCACTTACACACAGCAATATACTGATACTGAGTGCTCTATCAAGATTCTGTTGTAATTAGACATTCTCGTTCACGGCTTAGCTCAGCCACGTGTACCGAATACGTTAAGATACTATGTGGCATCTGCACATAACTTAATGAAAATACCAGAAACAAGAGTAATCGTCAACCTTTACCAAATGGATACCACAATCTGACCAATGTCCGAAGACACAGCGAATCCAGGTATTCAGATACAGTGTACTGAAGGTTCAGTACGCAACCCAAGAAGTCTGACTGTCGTTTAGACTTTGCCGTATGAACCTGGACCTCAAAACTAAGACAACTTAATAGAACCCGAATAACAGAAGAGCTACCACAACTGCACGGACTTCGCCACACATTTGCAGAACATTCAAGAAAAGAGATAACCCGATACGCGAACTAGCAGAGACTCACAACCGCAATGGATACCAGCAGACAACAGACAAGACGAAACACAGATACACAGAATACTCAAAAATGCGACAAGATACTCTAAATTAATCAACTCGACACACAATAACGCTATATACAAATCACCCAGATAGATAGTCTGGTGATCTCTCGAACGTCTATAAAGTTAACAAACAGAACAAATGTCGACGACAAACAAGACAAAAGGCGAGCATAAAACTCAGACTACTTGAAATTATGCAAACAAACACTACAGTAATGCCCCGCTCAGACTGGTGATCTGCCACGGAACGTCATTGGTGCGTCTTTCTTTGATTTATATAACTTTTACAAACTGTCTGTAACAACTTTTCGCTCGTGCGAACAAGATTCAGTTATACATTTCCAATCCGGTGGCCGCTTACACTCTGGCACGCACGGTGGACTCAAACCCGCAGGCTTACAAAACTACTGCTCATCTATAATGCCTTCTAAGTACATATTTCTAGCTAATCTAAAGGTGTGGGCGATCTTTTTCTTTAGTGTTTCTAACAATTGTTTGAGGGTGTCCGGTTCTATTAGTTGTGCATCTATTCTTACAGAACTTAAGGCTATGGCTTCGGTTAGCAAAATCTGTGCTTGGGTCTGCAGAAAGGCTTCCTGTAAATAAAATTTGTTTGTGAGTGCTGCATCTCTCGATATCTTCATATCTACAACCTATTTTTCCATATTGATTACTCTTTCTTTTTTATTGTCCAATTGATTTTCCCGTCTCTCGATCTCTTGATTCTGGAACTGGATTGTTTTGGAGTATGCATCCCTTTCTCTGCGTAAATCTGTTATTACCTTCTGTGTTTGGGCTTCTTTTGACAAATATCGTTTGAGCATATTATTTACATCAGCTAATTGATCTTTGTATCTTTGTAGTTCTTCCGCTGTCTTCATTGCCAGATCGTGCTGTTCTTGGCCTTTCTGTACCACTTCATCGAGTTGAACTCTGGTCTCTTCTAATAGATTACCTAATGCTACCCTGGCATCTTCTTTATCCTTTAGATCGATCTTCAACTGACTGATTTCGGCCTGTGCTTCGCTTAGTAACTTGTCCTTTTGGTTGAGATGTGCCCGTGCGGTATCTCTTTGATCGGCAATTGTTCGTTGCTCTGCAAGCTGGGCTTGGAGATGGGTAATTCCGGTGTACAGCTGATGGTGCTTTGACTGCATCTATTTCTTCTTGCTGAGGCCTGATATCTGCTTCTAGTACGTCCACCTTGTGTTGTAATTCATTCCGAATATTATCGGTGACTTCTCTCATTTGGATTGGCAATTGCTGTGATAACTGAATTAGCAAATGGTTTCGATTGGCGGCTTCGATGGGGGAGTGGGAAGAACCGAATTTGACTGTGATACCTTATCTCTGGTGTGTTGTGCAGTTTCTGCGGCTGTGGACTCAACTGCCTTAAGCAGCTCTTCGAGAACTTCTTTAGCAATCTGTTCCTCATCTGCTTGCTGTTCCCCCTCAGATTGTTGCTGGGATGCTTCTTCTGTAGAGCTTGAGTCGGCTTCAGTATGATTCTCCTGTTCTTGTTGCCCTTGGGAAGATGACTGCACGGAGGATTCATGCTGCATCGATGTTGCGGTGTCGTGGAATGTTTCTTCGTCATGTTTTTCTTCTTCCTTGTCGTCATCTTTGTTTCCTTCGGCTGATCCCTGTGCTTCACTCTCAGAAGAACTGATTCTGATTCTCTTCCGGCGGAAGAGTTGGTTTAGCTCCTCTTCATCTTCTTCATCATCGTCCCATAATTGCACAGATTCTTCATGTCGTAGGACCGGGCCTCTGGGTGGTGGTTGTGCTGCAAGGATGGCCAGAAACAGGAATGATATGATATGGGGGAGTCTCGATCTTGGCATTCCTCCCTTGTTTACCTGTTTGATGCTTGCTACGCATTCTTTGTGAATGCGGTGGAAGAAATAGGACGCAAATTTTACTGGTTCTCGGGCGGCTAAGTCTATGGCGGAGTAGAAGGGACGGGATATTCCATAGGTGCGTTTCTGTAGGTTGAGAATAGCTACTAAGAATTGGAGGGCTGATCTTTCAGGTTCTCGTCCTCAAAGGATCACGTATTCGTTTGACGAATACCTAGGAAATAATTGGGTCATTGTTGCTATGGGGAGGTTCGGGCCATTTTCCCGACCTTGCGAAGGGAGTCCGAATGATTCAGCGAATGTTTGGAAGGTGATCAGTGTACGGGATGGTAGGGAGGTAATGGACCAACTCTGCTCGGTGGCAGGTGTGTTGGCGATGGCGGAGATGATATGGGCAAAAAATGGGTGGGATTCCACTGAATGCCAAGGCAGTTCAGCGAAATTGGATAGCCCACGAATGCGCAAGAACTCTCCTACGTCGGCAGGGAGTCCATCACGGAAGGTGGCATAGTTAGCCAAAGCTTCCATGGCGCACATAGAGATAGCAATCACAAGTACACAGAGCACAGGGTACGCACAATAACACGAATCACACAAACACAATAGCGATTTTCGGTGAAACAGAAAAGGTTAAGTAGATGCGTCGCAGTGGAGAGCAATCAAGAATGACTAATCATCGCGCGGTATTGAGATGATAATTCTTAACTTCGGTGTGCATGCGTGAGTAGCTGGAAGGGGCACGGCGGCTGTGAACATAACTAGGTATCAAAATGCGGATATTTACAGACTTAATTTATTAAGCACGCCAAAAAAAATAAAAGAAAAGAAAATAAAAGAAAATAGAATGCCAAGAGATGCGGTCAACCGCGAAACGTTTTAGTGTGGATTAGATGCTTGTTGATACGGTCGTAGCTTTGATCCATTTATCACCTTTGCAAGAGAAATTTCGGTCAAAGTGGTCAATCAAAAAGTTGCTGGGCCCACTTGTTCAGCAATCCGGTAGGGACCAAACCATCATAACTTGAATTTGGCAGCAGAGCGATTCGACTTTGCATTGTAAAAGAGTACAAGTTGTCCCACCGAAAAAATTGGAGTCTTTAGATATCGATCATGTGTTCGAGCTTGTCTTAGCTGTACTTCCTGCATAGTCAAAAAATTGTGCCATCGATGCTCGTCTAATTCTCTGAGTGTATCTAACCAAAATGACAGTGATTCTTTAGGTAGCAGTTTCTGAGTGATTGCTACTCGTAAACTTGGTATAACTATCTCCATCGGTGCTATTGCTTCCAGTCCATAAGCTAGTTTGAAAGGGGTTAGTCCTGTTGCTACCTTGTATGTAGTCCGGTATGCCCATAAGACTGTAGGCAGCAGTTAATCGCATCTTTCCGGTGCTTCCAAAATGAGTTTTCGAAGCATATTCAACAAAGTCTTGTTTGTACTCTCAGCCAAACCATTTGCACGAGAATAATATGGTGAACTAAATTTATGTGTGACCTGAAACGAATGTGTGAGTACTTTCATTAAATTGTTGACAAAATGAGTGCCTTGATCTGTAACAAGTTCCAGCGGTGAGCCAAAACATGGAAAGACATCCTTCAATAGACACTTAGCTACCACAACAGCTGTGGCAGACCGTAAAGCCCAGGCTTCTGCCCATCTGGTAGCATAATCAGTACATGTCAAAATATAACGATTATTACTGAGGATTGCTGGTGGTGTAATAGGGCCAATGAAATCTAGACCCCACTTCTCAAAAGGCTCTAATGGTAAGACAGGTTGTAGAGGGAAAAAATGACGTTGCAGGGGCTGTCCCGATCTCTGACAATTATCACATTGTTTGACAAACTGTGATACATCCTTATACATAGTAGGCCACCAGAGACCACTTTGCAGAATTTTCCGGTGTGTTAAGTCTACAGCAAAATGGCCACCAGAAGGAATTGAGTGAGCCAGATTAATGATTGAGGTAACTTCATGTGGTGGAATACAACGAAGTAAAACTCCAGTGTGATCCATATAGTATAATTCCCCAGCAATCAATCGGAAATCGGCGATTGAAAATTGAAATTTTCCTTCATATTGCACGAGAAGTCTGAGTAGGAAGGTATCCATCAGTGAGGAAGGTCAAGATCTGATCATAATATGTAGATGGCATAGGTGGGTCTGTAATTTCATCATTAGTCGGTTCAAAGACATAAATTGTCGGTGTTGTGTCATCTATACCGACCGGAGCTTCACCGGAATCTAAGCGAGAGAGAAAATCTGCTAAGGCATGTGAACTGCCTGGCTGATGAATAACTTCGTAGTCAAATTCTTGTAAAAGCAGAACCCATCGTGCTAATCGACCATCTAGATGCTGTTGCCGAACTAGATAGACAAGTTCAGCATGATCTACATGAAAAGTAAATTTACGGCCCAGCAAATAATATCTGAATTTCTTGATAGAATATACTAGACCTAGACATTCTCTCTCTGTTACAGAGTAATTCTTTTCAGCAAGGGCTAATCTTCAACTTGCATAGTACACTTGTGTGAACCACTTATCGGTTTGTTGCATTAGAACGCTCCCTATTGCTATATCTGAAGCATCAACGAATACATGAAATGGGCGATCCCAGTCAGGAGGCTGTAAGATTGGAACCTGTGTTAGTAATCCCTTTAGACGATCAAAAGCAGTTTGACTTTCCGAGGTCCAGTCAAAGTGTCGAGGAGTCTTGGTTATCAATCGGTTCAGTGGTATTGTCAAATGAGCAAGCCACCGTAAGTGTCGACCATGCCATCTTACTTGGCCCATGAAGCGCATTACTTCCTTAGGTGTAGTGGGTACAGGTGCTTCTAACACAGCTGTGATTTTATCTGGATCCACCTGTACACCCTGTGCAGATACAATGTGACCAAGTAGCTTTCCACATGAAACCGCAAACATAGATTTGTTTGGGTTCAAACAGATACGGTATTCTCTGCACTTTTCAAAGCAGCACCATAAATGGAACAGGTGTGCTATCATCTTACCGAAAATCGAAAAATCATCAAGATATACTTGAATAAAAGAGGTAAGGTAAGGAGAAAATATTTCCTGCATACACCTTTGGAACGTACTCGGGGCATTTCTTAATCCAAACCACATAACAGTGCATGCGAAAACACCCTAGTTGGTAATGAAGGAGGTCTTCGGTATATCCTGTCCAGCCATTCTAACTTGATTATACCCACTGTACCCATCTAAGAATGAATACATTTCATGTCCTGCTACTCTATCAAGCATTGTGTCAAGAAAAGGTAGCGGAAATGGATCAAGCACCGTAGCTGCGTTCAGTTTCCGGTGATCTACACATATTCATAACTGCTTATTCTTTTTAGGGACAATAACAATTGGTGAGATCCACTGAGCATGCTCTACTGGTCCAATAAATCCGACTTTGAGTAGCCTATCAAGTTCTGCCTTTACCTGTGATGCATTTTTGGACTCATCCGGTAGCTGGATTGCTTAAGTGGTTTTGCTTTCGGCTTCAGCATGACCCTGTGTTGATAGATGCGCGGGTCCAAACCCTTCATATCTTTGCAATCCCATGCAAATACATCAGAAAATTCTCGAAGTAGTTGGATTAAATCGGCTTGAAATAGCTCAGGTAAGCTCTCCTTTATCTTAATAGGTCGTGGATTTTCTTCATCCCCTAAATTGTAAGTGGTCAGTTGATCTTCTGGAACATAGAATTATCGAGGCTTCTCTATATTCTCAGCTGGCTTAAATAGTTGTGATAGATCAGCATCATCTATGGTAGCCTTTTCTTTCATATCTTTTTCTGTTACAGTCATCACCGTACAAACTATAGGATTCTAATTATCTACAACGGATTGTAGATCAACAGTTCCTAGGGAGATCAAGTCAATGTTATTTTTCAGAAACTCTTCTTCTTCATCATCTGACAACCCCTCTAGCATATGGACTGGTTCTGCAAAATAAGGTCTAGCATGCAACTCGTAGTGTTGCATAGCATCTAATTTTACAACGTACTTACGATTATTATCTTTGAAAGTGAGTTCTTGTGCAGACCAATCTTGTATCACCTTAGCGTGCTTCAGCCAAGGTCGGCCGAAAAGGAGATTATAATCAAGGGTGGATTACGGTAATTCTAGACAAAGGTCATTTTAAATGTTGTACCTTGTAAAGTTATTGGTACATTTCGTACAAGTCCTACGGGATGGACTCTTGATTGGTCGGCCATTCTGACAAAAAACTGAACTGGTTCGATTTCGGTCCACCTTAACTTTTTACACAATGCAGCAGTAGCAATGTTGACACCAGATCCTCCATCAATTAGTACCTGTGTGATTTTATGATTTTTATACCATACCGTGATTAAAGGAACTGAATGATCGACCGTAGAATCAGGTTCCGGTTGCACTGTTGCTGTTGCTGGAATGCAAGAAGGCACAGGACTGAACTGTTGTTGGAATTGTTGTCGAACTCCTGGTACTAGTGCAAGTAATTGGCCCAAAGGAAGAGTGATGGATGCTTTATATAAAATTTCCCAGGCCTTTTATGATTGGATTGTGTTTTCTACAAATTCTAAAGATGATGCGCTTGCTAAGGATGATGTGCCTGTATTAGAACCCTGTTGTTGTGTTCCTTCCTCGGTTAACGGAGTCTGGGTCACCGGAATAGGATCTAGGAACAATGGAGGTTCTGCGGTGGTCCATTGACTAGCTTTATCATACATCCTTTGTTGTTCACGTATGCCTGGTTCAAATATTTCTGCTACTGGTTACAGTTAATTACCGGATCGGGTCTAAATTACTGGAGCGTGCATTTCTACTGGTGTGATTTGTACCATATTAGCCATTGGGTTTTGACGTTCTTTCTTCCTCTGATCATACTCAGCTGCATCCTTACAAAATCTTCTAATGTGACCAAATTCACCACAAAAATGACAGCGCGCTGGTGGCAAATTGGGATTTTCCGGTGCTGGTCCGGTCTGCCAGCACTTTGCATTGAAGTTATTATTTCTCTATCCTCTGTAATTTTGATATCCTTGTTGCTGGTGCCAGCAGTTTGCATTGAAGTTATTATTTCTCTATCCTCTGTAATTTTGATATCCTTGTTGCTGGTTGTTTCTCAATTGCGGGGGTACATAGTGATTGCTGGCTGCCGTGGTTCCTGTATAATTGCATTGATAGTTGCTGGTCCCTGTACTTTGGCGTTATATGCGTAGTTTTCGGTAGTGTGTCCGGTAGTGTTGTAGATAGCACAAAACAACTCATTAAGTGCACAAGTGGCACTAGTATGGCCTGAATTCTTGCATGTAGTGTAGTACATCTATCTGGTCAGGTCTTCCACAAAATTTCTATTTGCTTTTAACCACTCTAGATCTTCTGTAAATCCTCCAACCTTGTTTTCCAGCTGCAAAGCCATTGCAATCACTGCATCTAGCGTCATAGCTCCTACACAGCATATGATCATAATCTGTTTAAGTTGCGGAGTCAATCCATTGATAAACCATTGAGTAATAACGTCATCCGGTAGGTTGGCATGTGCTGGTGGTAACTACCTCAAATGAGTCCTGAATAGAGTGGTGTATTCCTGTACTGTTTGATTTATCTCTGTCTATTGTTTTGCAGGTAGTCAAAAATTTCGGCTGGATTCTTGTTTAGCCTGAATCTCTGCAAAAAGGCATCCCTTACTGCTTCATAGGTGCCGAAATGGTTAATATCATATTCTGTAAGCCATCTAGCTGCTTCGTTAACCAATGTCGATTGGAAAACAATAGCCTTATACGCCAGATCAGGTGGATGGTTGAGCACTATATAACTTATCTCAAATGTGCGTACATGAGCATCTGGGTCATCTCCGGGGAATCCACCAAATTTGGTGTACGTTACTCCTGTTGGAGTCAGTCTGGGAGGGCACAGTTGTTGTTGTTGCTGATGCTGCTTCTGCTACTGTTGTTGTTGTTGCCCATTCATTATGCTGATGGTTGTATTGTGACTATCTTCTGTATCCCGGGGCTGAATATCTAAACTATCGGAATCTGTATCGTCAGCCTATGCACTTTTCGGTTTGATAATCTTGTTCAGTATGTTTCGAATCTCGGTTTCGAACAAGCTACCTTCCTGCTTGATGTCAACTATAGGAAAGCTTACTCCCAATAGCGGTGAGTGGGCTGAAGATTCACCAAAAAATGGTAAATCGTCGCCGAAAAACTGCGATCTTTCAGCAATTGTTACCGAAATATCATCAGAATGTGTCGAATCTTCACCAAAACAAGGTGCTTTTTCTCCTTCACTAATTTCTTTGGTTAAGGTGTTTCTAATCGTAAACAAATTTGAATCTTTACCCAATGTTGTTAAACTAACTTCAGGCTACGTCCTGGTAGATTTTGGAGTTACTTTATCTTCGACAGACTGTGCCGAAATTGTACCGGAATTTACCAGAGGCGTAGCACGTTCCACTAGAATATGACCGGAATCACTACTAAAGTTCTTTACTTTCTTGACAACTGGGTTAGACCTAGTTGTACTTCTACCTCCCGGAGTCGTACTTAGTAAATTAAGTACCCCAGGCTGGCGGTTCTTTGGATACGTTTCACCGGATCGAGTAACCGGCATGTATCATCTTTTGTACTAATCGCGTACTATTACTGTCGATTTACAATTTACAGTCACGTTTCCACAACTGGTTTGCAACAATATGATCTGTTGCCACCTTCCCACAGACGGCGCCAGTGTTAAACGCTGTACTTCTAACTGTCAGAAGTGCGTTTGAGCAATTCTTGGGTTCTTGGGAGTGGAAGGGGTCTGTTAGACAGAGGCCCTATACTTGGTTCCCAAACTAACCACTTACACACAGCAATATACTGATACTGAGTGCTCTATCAAGATTTTGTTGTAATTAGACATTCCCGTTCACGGCTTAGCTCAGCCACGTGTATCAAATACCTTAGGATACTATGTGGCATCTGCACATAACTTACTGAAAATACCAGAAACAAGAGTAGTCGTCAACATTTATAGAATGGATACCACAATCCGACCAATGTCCGAAGACACAGCGAATCTAGGTATTCAGATACACCGTACTGAAGGTTCAGTATGCAACCCAAGAAATCCGACTATCATTTAAACTTTGCCGTATGAACCTAGACCTCGATACTAAGACAACTTAATACAACCCGAATAATAGAAGAGCTTCCACAACTGCACGGACTTCACCACACATTTGCAGAACATTCAAGAAAAGAGACAACCCCATACGCTAACTAGCAGAGACTCACAACCGCAATGGATACCAACAGACAACAGACAAGACAAAACACAGATACACAGAATACTCAGAAATTCGACAAGATACTCTAAATTAATCAACTCGACACACAGTAATGCTACAGACAAATCACCTAGAGAGACAGTCTGGTGATCTCTCGAATGTCTATAAAGTTAACAAACAGAACAAATGTCGACAGCAGACAAGACAAAAGGCCAACATAAAACTCAGACTACTTAAAATTATGCAAACAAACACTACAGTAGCGCCCCGCTCTGTCACCCAGACAGATAGTCTGGTGATCTGCCACGGAACGTCACTGGCGCGTCTTTCTTTGATTTATATAACTTTTACAAACTGTTTCTAACAACTTTGCACTCGTGCGAACAAGATTCAGTTATACATTTCCAATCCGGCGGCCGCTAACATAGTGAATATGAAAGCATCAAGCTCATATCTTGGGCATTTTTGAGTTATAGTGCTGAAGGATATTACTATTTCTCACTTCCTCTACATCAAAGGGATCCACAAGAGTGCATTAAAGTTCACCCTATTCAAATATAACACTCAAATCAAGAAGTTGGATAACAATGATTATCAGCCATGGATGTTTAGAATCTCTAGCTATAGGTTGTCATAGATGATGATATCCTAGTTGCGTACACCTTGAATGGGCTTGGTATGATGAGAAGTGGAAGGCTTCTACATCATCTATGTATGTGAGAGATACTCTTCCTAACTTTGAGCACGTGGTGACCTTAATCTTGACTAGGGAGATGGTTTTTGTAGGCTCAAAGACAAAGCGCAATAATGCCCAAGCTTTCTATGTACGTAAAGGCTAAGAAAGAGGAAGGAGCTAGCGTAGAGGAGGAGGTACACAAGGGTGAAGATCAAATGGTGATCGTGATGAAGAACAAGGCTCCAAATGCTCTTCATCAAGATGGATAGAAAAATTCAAAGTTAGAGCAGGAACGTTCAGCTAGAATAGAAAAAACCAAATCTCAAAAGCCTGCTTCATTTGTAGCACGTATGAACCCTATTCAAGGCATTTATTTTAAATGGAGAAGAAAATTTCAAGCTACAATGGTTAATGTAATTATGCATCTACTTCAAATGAAGATGAGAGCATGCTTGCTACAATGCAGATGAGTGACTATAAGACACAAGGGTCAAGCACATTACACTACTAACTATTCCTAATTGGTCAATTGATTTCCATGTGCATACAAATGCAAGTCTTCATGGAGTTGGAGCAGTTCTAGCACAACCATGTTCACAACCTATTGCTTATGCAAGCAGATTACTAACAAACATGGAAGAAATTATAGTACCATAGAAAGATAATGTTTGGGTATTGTATTTGCACTTCAAAGGTTTTGGTATTGTATTCAAGGAGTACATTTTATTTTCATCCTGTATTATCAAACAATAATGTATTTCATCAATAGGCCTAAAGTGGCTAGAAGGGTTTGATGGTGGCTACTATTCTTTTAGAAATATTACTTTGAGATTGACACTAAGCTAGGTAAAGAGCATCACATGGAAGACCAAGTCTCAAGGACGACCATGAGTGAAAGAAAAGAGCTACAAGATTTTCCACAAGAAGTCATGTGCCTATTATCCAAGAGAAAATGAGAAGTCAAAAAGCTCCAACAATATTTTAATTGAGCTACTCTTGGATTTGGATTCTCACCATCATAACTCTTGGCCATAAGCTCGTATTAGAGCAATTCAGGCCTTTTGACATACCACAAGAAGAGGCACTACTAGAAAGAATCCATTCCCTTGGGTCTATGGTAAGGAGGCACGAGCTCCCTTTAAATTCATCATCATAAAAGAAGTTGAAGCCAAGTTGGTCGGAATTGATTCTCACATTAGGAAACTAGCAGCATTGGAAGAATACGAGGAAGCAATAATGAAGATAGGTATCTAAGGGCTATTTAAGTGAAGGAAGGATCCTTGGCCTTGGTGCATCAAATCTCGCCAATACCCACCAAATTGGGACCAAGTGTGAAGGACCTTATAAAGTGATGAGGATATTACCCAAAGGAGTAATCGAGATGGAAGAGTTGGAGGGTGAGAAAATGAGCCTTGCTAACATTCACGGGGTGAAGGCATACTTCAATTAAAGCAATCAAGAGGGATATCACTATATATACCATAAGATCATTTCAATTTTGTGATATTATTAATTTCTCATAGAGTAAAGAGTCTTTACTTGTAGAAAATGAAGAGAAAGGTTGTACGGAGATGGTGAAAACATTTGAAGCAGGAATCTATAGCATTCTAGTTTTGCCAAAATATATTGCTTGTTGTTGGAACCACTTTCAATCATCCTATTGGGCCATATGGAGGCACTCATTCTCTTCTCCCATTTCGCATCCATTTGGCCATCTTGGCATTGGTGTTCTCTCTTTGGTGACCCTCGACCATTGGGGCTTGGGGCCTCCCTTGAGGTGACCCCTCACCTTTGGGATCTCATAATGTATGGATAATGAATGAAGAGATGTTCTCTAGGAATTATGGAGGATAGAAAGGAATAATGTGCTTAAGCCATTAAGAATTGAGAAAATCCTTTCCTTGTGAAAGTATAGGAGGTCCATGATAACTTGAGAGATTAGAGCTACGCCAACTTGGTCTAAAATCACTAGAGAAAGGTGTGTAATTCACCTTGTAAGGCATTTGAGGTGAAAAGTGGGCTTGGACATTTTTGGAAAGAAGGGACCCTTAGGCTTGAATAATTGTAGAGAGAAGTGTTGGAGTTAGATGTCTACGAAAGCACACGAACAACACAAGGAAGAAGAAGAAGCTTGGAGCACAACACACAATACTGAATGTATTACCATTAGAATGTACAAAGATAAGTAGCACGTTAGGGCAATAGGCGTATATACAAGCTGGAAGAAAGAAACCTCCTAAAGAGGGAAAAAAAGTACCTCGACAGTCCTAGACTGTTCACACACATCACTACCTAAATATATCAACAAATCCTCAGTGGGAGTGATGCAATGAACAAGGAGCTAGCACTCATGTATAGGGAAGTTCCAAGGTATTTGGAATCAATCCACAAAAGGAAGTAAGCCCACAACTTTGTAAAAAGCTTCAAAGTTCTCCCTAGGCACTCTTGCATGGGCACATATGCCAAGCTCATCTCCCCAATAGAGAACCTTTGCCTAACATAATGATAATCCTCATCAATGTGCTTAGTGCAACCATGGAACACAGGGCACCTCGCAACTGCCAATGTGCTTTGATTCTCATTGAAGATGGTGGTGGTAGAAGACTGACCAACACCCAAATCAGTCATAAGGCATCTGAGCTACACACACTCAACGGTGGCTATGAAAGCTTCCCTATACTCACACTCACAACTAGAAGTGGCCACAGTAGGCTACTTCTTGCTCAACCAAGATATAACAGCATGTCATCAACATACACTACAATGATCAGAAGCATATCATTAGCATGCTTAACATATAAGGTGCTTTCAGTTCGATTGCTCTCAAAACCATGTGCAATTAGATAGGCATGTATCTTTTCATACCAAGCACATGGTGCTAGCTTTAACCATATAATGCCTTCTTTAACCTACACACCTAGAACTTTCATCCTCACTTGCCAAAAAGTCATGGTTCGTAGTACAATTTTTGACCTTATCTGCTTTCGTGTCTCTCCGCATGCTGGGTTGAAGGTGCCCATGTATGGAGTTGTCTACCACGGATGCGGTTAAAGAACGGAACCCCTCCATTACTCATTGATGCTTGTGTCGCGAGAAAGAGAGAAACATAGAGACAGGCTCGGATTTGCGATGTATGTTTAAATTTCGCGCAAGTGGTCAAAAGAAACTAGGTGGATATGGAAAGAAACCTCTCATGAATCAAGTAACTAAACATCTCTGGATAGAGTACCTTCTTGCTTCGATTCCTTACGAGAGTTTGAAGTTTCAGATGGCCATAAGACTCTAACATAGAACCTTAGGTTGCATGTTCATCTTCTATAGCGATCAGAAATGCCGCTTTTTGATTCTTTCAACCAAGTGAAAAACATAATATAAAGAAATCTAGAAATTCAAGCAACATAGATTGCTGCAAGAATGACGTCCATCATTATTGCCGTTGTGCGATAGATTAGAACTCATTAACAGAAGCTATGAGCAAGCTTCCATGGAGTTCTTGAAATCCGTGGAGAAGAAGATACATCCATTGATTTTTTATTCTTCATATCTATCATTTTTATGTTTGAATTTCTTACAAATTGAATTTCTACTCATTGCATTTGTAGTCATGTAGTTATGAGATCCCAAACGTGAGGGGTCACCTCAAGAGAGGCCCCAAGCCCCAATGGTCGAGGGTCACCAAAGAGAGAACACCAATGCCAGGATGGCCAAATGGATGGGAAATGGGAGGAAGAGAATTAGCACCTTCATACGGCCCAATAGTGTGATTGAAAGTGGTTCCAACCACAAGCTACATGAAGACAATTTGGCAATAAATTTTGGCAAAACTAGAATGCTATAGATCCATGCTTCAAATGTTTTCACCATGTTGGTGCAACCTTTCTCTTTCTTTGCTACAGGTAAAGACTCTTTACCCTATGCGAAATTAATAATATCACAAAATTGAAATGATCTTATGGTATATATTCTAACTGATATCCCTCTTGCTTGGCTTTAATTGAAGTATGCCTTCACCCTATGAATGTTAACAAGGCTCATTTTCTCACTCTTCAAGTCTTTCATCTTCATTACTCCCTTGGGTAATATCCTCATCACTTTATAAGGTCCTTCACACTTAGGTGCCAATTTAGTGGGTATTGGTGAGATTTGATGCATCAAGGCCAAGGATTCTTCGTTCACGTCAATAGCCCTTAGATACCTATCACGAATTTCAATTACTGAAATGCTACATATCAGGGACCAAACGGAGTCATTTTTTCTAATTCTACTTGTGCATTTCCAGTTTGTTGAGTACCTAATCCCATGTCTTCCTCAAAGAGACATCAAGCCCAATGAAATATAGAGTTGCCTGAGTAAGTAGCCCAAAATGAGCCCCCACCAACCTTGGTCATGAAGAAACTAAGGAGATGGTTGAGTGATGCATCTCAAGGCATTCTTGCAGTGGTTACTTCTAGATCCCAAGGGAGGGCACGAAATATCTCCCTAGTAAATAGTGAAAAAAATGTGATAAATTTATTAGATGGTCCTCTCACTAAATAGTGACAACTTTTAAAATTTAAAACAAATGAATGGATAATGTCAATCAAGGTATGAGAGTTTCACTAAATTCTTAAAAACTACATAGCATTTTAAATTTAAATGAATTTTAAGTAGAAATATTTTAACCATACATTTCAGAAAATCAACACCAAAGGTTTTGGAAGATCTTTGTAGAAACAATGGTACAAAGATATAAAAGGAAATTTGAAAGCTATTTCTTTGTATATGTGGCTCAAAATTCGAGGAACTTGAAGTAAGGATGTCTTAGACACATAAGTGAAAAGAAAATAGTCAATTCACAATTACAAAGATAATATTCCTTTTTTTCAAGTGTGTATGAGCTACATAGCTCTTACGCTAAGAAAGGGTCCTTGATCATTTCATACTCATTTTTTGTAACCATTGGTTTTTTAGAAAGCTATTCTTGTCACATAAATGTCTGTCAAAGATTGTACCTAATCTTAGCATATTGTGACACAACTAGGCCACGAAGTGAGTAGTGGTCTATCTCTGTATGCCTAATGGAGGATATAAGTTGTTTGTCTTGAAGCCATTGGTTCTCCTAGTAGGAGTAACTATTTTGAGTGAAATAACTTGCATTAGCAAGGTCTCTAAGTATAAATGATGTGTGAAAAATCTCATGGGTTCATTCTTCAAGACTTTAGATAAGCAATTGTCTATGTGAGCAATGGTTTTGTGAGTGTTCTTGTGAGGTCATGAATGCTTCAAGGCTACATAGGGAAGGTGTTTATTTCTCCCATCATTATTAGATCTTTTGAACATACAAAATCATTCAAAGAGGATAAGGAGAAGCCATTGAAGCATCTTGAAGTAAGGTGAGCTACTAAATCAAGTTTAAAAAAACACACCAAGCAAAGGAGATTCAACTAGTGAATATGAAAGCATCAATCTCATCTCATGGGAACTTTTGAGTTACAGAGGTAAAGGCTATTACTATTTCTGACTTCCTCTACATCAAAAGGATCCACAAGAGTGCATTAGAGATCACCATATTCAAATATAACACTCAAATCAAGTACCTAGGTAAAAACAATTATTACCCATGGAGGTCTAGAATCTCTGGCTATAGATTGTCACATAGATGATGTTTACCTAGTTGCATACACTTTGAATGGGCTTGGTATGATGAGAAGTGGAAGGCTTCTACATCAGCTATGTATGTCAAGGATAATCTTCCTAACTTTGAGTGTTGATGGTGACTAATGAGATGAGTATTGTATGCACAAAGACAAAGGGCAATGAAGCCTAAGCTTTCTATGTAGGTAAAGGTAGACGAAGATCACAAAAGAGCTAGTGCAAAGGAAGAGGTAGACAAGGGTGAAATTCAAATGATGATCGTGATGAAGAACAAGGAAGCAAATACTCTTCGCCAAGATGGATAGACAAATTCAAAGTTAGAGGAGGAAGGTTCAACTAGAATAGAGAAAACCAAATCTCAGAAATGTGCTTCATTTTGGCATATATGGCCCCTATGCAAGGCATTGCTATCAAAAAGAGAAGAATAATTCAACCTACAATGGTCAAGGTAATTATGCATCTACTTCAAATGAAGATAAGAGCATGCTAGCTATGATGCAGATGAGTGAATATAAGACACAAGGGTCAAGCACATGGTACGTCAATAGCCCATGTAGCAACCCCATGAGTTGCAACAAGGAGTTCTTCTCAAACATGCAAGTGCCATTGCTTAAAGGTCATGTGGAAATAGGTAATGACACTCGTAATGCTATTGCACACATAGGTGATGTTATGTTGGATGGATCTCACAAAGCCAAGTGTGTGAAAGATTTTTTCATCTTCACACAATCACAAAGAATCTACTCTATATGGGGAAATGGTTGAGAGAGGACTTCAAGTCAAGTTCAACTAGAAGGAATGTTTTGTGGAAAACCCTAAAGAGGGGTATAGATTGATAGCCAAATGCAAAAAGGAGGGAAGGTTGCTCACTTTGGATGTGAAGCCTAGCGTGGACCATACAAGCTACTTCACATTTCGAAACAAGAAGGTAGCAAAATTTTGTCTCCCTACATTAAATTGATCTAGAAACAAGTTATTAGAGTACGTATATGTAGAAGAGTAGTTGTCCAAGATTTGTGTCAACATGCAGAGAATTTGAAGGAAATACTTGAACAGTGTTTCAACACAGGCTTGAAGTTGAACCTTGCTAAATGTCCATCTTCATTCACAAAAGGTACACTCCTTGGCCACATAATTATGGCCAAAGGGTTAATTGTTGATCTAGCTAAGGTAGCTATGATCCTTTCCATGCCCATTTCATAGATTCCTAAGGAAGCGCAAAGTTTTTTAGGTCATGCAAGATACCATACGAGATTTTTAAAAATGTATGAGAAAATAGTTAAGCCTCTTTCAAGTCCTACAAGCAAGAAGTTCCCTTTCTCTTGGAGTTTTGAAGAGAAAAAGCATTAAATGAGCCAAAACTAAGGTTCTCTAACGCACCACTACTAACTATTCCTAATTGTTCACTTGAGTTCCATGTGCATACAAATGCAAGTCTTCATGCAGTTGGAGCAGTTGCAGCACAACCATGCTCACATAAGGTGCAAAACCTATTGATTATGCAAGAAAATTACTTACAAAGGGAGGAAGAAATTATAGTCCCATTGAAAGAGAATATTTGGCTATTGTATGTGCAGTTCAAAAGTTTTGGCATCGTATTCTAGGAGTGCATTTTATTTTCATCTTGGACTATATAATGCGATAACTTGCATTGAGAAGGTCCCTTAGTGTAGCTTATATGAGTGATTAGAGATTCTATGAGTGTGTGGAGGAGGCCATCTATTCTTCAAGGCTGCATAGGACATACAAACATGGGCATTTCGACATACAAATGCACTTAAGGAAGCCGCCTGATCCAGTTCAAAGATGAATCTTAGGCAACAATGCGATTAAGTTATAAGATGGTCCACTTAGTAAAATGCAAATTTTCAAAATGACTCAATAAATAAATGGATTGTTTTAAACGGAGAGGGACTCAATTCAAATGAACTTTAAGCGTGACTCAATCCGCTCAGAAAACCAACATAACAGTTTAAACGAGGTGTTGGAAGGTCGGTGTTTGTGTGTGTGTGTGTGTGTGAATATTGTATTCAACGTTTCTTCAGAATACAAAGAACTTCACGAAGTATGGAAACATTCAACTGGGCGAACTATAGGAGTTATTATCTGTTTGTTTAACCTAATTGTATCGGAAACCACAAATCACCTAATTGTCGGTGTTTGTGTGTGCGTGTGTGTGTGTGTGTGTGTGAGAGAGAGAGAGAGAGAGAGAGAGAGAGAGAGAGAGAGAGAGAGAGAGATGAGAGCCAATATTGTATTCAACGTTTCTTCAGAATATAAAGAACTTCACGAAGTATGGAAACATTGAAATGGGCCAATCACAAACCACAAAACGTATTGAAATACTGAAAATGTACTTCTCGCTAAATGGAAGATCAACATCATCTTCCTCGCTAAATGGAAGCTTAAAATATTTGTTCATAATATACAGAAAGATATGGTGTGGGAAGGTCAGAGAGAGAGAGAACAAACACATTCCCTCAGAACATACAGAAACATATCGTGTGGGAAGGTGTTTGTGTGTGTGTGTGTGTGAGAGAGAGAGAGAGAGAGAGAGAGAGAGAGAGAATATTGTATTGGACATTTCTTCAGAATATACAGAAGATCACGAAGTATGCAAAGCGCAGAAATGATGATCCTGAAAACCGCAAAGCGCAGAGGTATTCCATTCGACTCCGAAGTGTGCGCGACTGTGAGTCTCTCGTGACCTTATCTGCTTTCCTGTCACTCCGCATGCTGCGTTGAAGGTGCCCACGTCTGGAGCTGTCATACTCTATCTCTTCAAAAGAAAGATGGGAGGGTCTTACCTCAATTATTTGGTAGGAAGAATTTCGACACACATATCAGCTTGTTTTTCAGGCGTTATCACAACAAACAATATTACCAGATTGTTGATATTTTGAGATGCTTGATTTCCTTGATTAATTCCTCACCCTTGTCTAAATCATTGTTCTTCTCTGACAAAGTCAATCCAAGTGTGCTTCATGCTTCATGTGATTTAGTAGTATATTGCGCTACAGTAAGTGAAAAAGAACTTATACTTGTCACAATGGCACATAAAACATACGTATTCTACCCATTCAAAAATTTAGCAAGATCTCAATCAAGATACTTGACGATTGTAGGCCAGCAAAATCAGCCATCATTAAATTCTTCCCCGTGCCCCTATTGCAAATTCTTCCTTAAGGCCTAGTAAATTTTTCCCTATTGCAATTCATCCAATCTATCTCCAAATTTGTCTAATGGGTCTGAGTGCATTCGTCCCTATTCAAATTCATTGTTTTAGGAAATCCCTCCAAATTTTTCGGGAGATGGTCTTGCGAATCCATCTTGGGAGGTTAGAACAAAAATCATCTTGAAACCTCTTGCAAATTTGCCTTGTGAATTCTGCTACACATTCACATACCAAATTATCGTCACCAAAATGGAAATCTTCATGCTATCCAAGAAATACACTTATTAATTGATTGCATGACCATTTTGGAGCTTGTAGAGTTGGATCTTTATTCGTTTAAGCTTATGTAGGAAATTCGTCAGCATAAAAATTTCTCTTGCATGATATGAATGTTTGGAGAGAGAGAGAGAGAGAGAGAGAGAGAGAGAGAGAGAGAGAGAGAGAGAGTTAGATATGTCTACTGTTGTTATGGCAATTGTGAGAGAGGGTGATTTTGAATAATTAGGGAGAGAGAAGTAGAAATAAGGGGAAATCGATGTTGTAATGTAGAGAGAGAGAGAGAGAGAGAGTTGGATACACATAGGTGGATATGGAAAGAAACCTCTCATGAATCAAGTAACGAAGATCAAGATGTTTGTTTTAGGAATTCAAACAATTTCATAATGCTGGCAATTGTAACAAAGAAAAGGAGTTTCTTTAGATACATTGTTGGGATACAGAAGACTAGGCATTCAGTGAAGAGACGACACGGAATTCTAGCAAAAGCTGGAGAGAGAGAGAGAGAGAGAGAGAGAGAGAGATATTTCTCACTATCTACTATGTATAGATTAGGAGGTAGAAAGAGAGACAAAGGGAGGAAGAGAGAGAGAGGGAGAGAAAGAGATAGATAGATAGAGAGAGAGAGAGAAAGGTAGAAGTTAAGGTATAGAGCACATATATTCTTAGATTATTGCTCCCAATCGAAGTTTGTTGTAGATTCTAGGCACCATAGAAAGAGATGATTTTAGGTCAGAGAACTTAGAGAGAAAGTGCCTACTAAAATTCGAAGGTGATGTTGTAGATGAGAATGCAACAAAACGAGAGAGTGTGTGTGTGTGTGAGAGAGATAGAGAGAGACATAGAGGGAGAGAGAGACAAAGAGAGAGAGAGAGAGATCAAAAGAAGGAGAGAGAACGAGGGAATTCGCTAGCCACACATGCATAGAGTTTGATGACATACAGAGAGAGAGAAAACAAAGGAGAGTTGATAGAGAGGCAAAGAGAGAGAGAGAGAAAGAGAGAGAGACAAAAATAGATAGAACATAGGAGTTATGGTAGTGCTATAAGTTTGCATAGAAAAAAATTATTAGAGGGACAGTATGTGAACTTCAAATCGATGGCACTCTGATCACATGGAGGGATGGGTATGAGAATTGTGCTAATTTTTTTAAAAACTAATAGCTTTTAACTTTCAATGAGCTTTAAGTAGACATATTTAAACCGCACATTTTGAAAAACAACACCAAACGATGAAAGATCTTTGTAGAATTGATGGAACAAAGATGTAAAAGGAAATCTAAAAGCTATTTCTTTGTAAATGTGGCTCGAAATATTCACTTCACAAGTACAAGGATGTTTTTTTTTAGTGTGTATGAGCTAGAAAGCGCTTAGTGCTAAGCAAGGTTCTTATCATTTATTACTCATTTTTTGTAATCATTGGTTTCTTAGAAAGCTATTCGTGTCACATAAATGTTTCTCAAAGCTTGTATTTAATCTTTGCATATTGTGAGACAACTAGGAAACTTGCCATTAAGCTTGATTCCTAGAGATTAATTGGGTTTCTTCATTAAGCTCTATTTAGCTTAAATAAAACTAATCAAAGCTCTATTTTCTTGCCATTCCAATGAGCAAGAAAATAGAATACTTACTTTCGGAGGACTTGCTTTTCCTAATCAAGACTCCTAATTTGTGATATCTAAGTATCACATCTGGGAAAACAAACTAGCTACTTGAGTTGCATGGCAGCCAAGAGCATTGCACCTATCTAGTTTGCTATTTTCCTAGATATCTGAGCCAAGTTAGAGAAAGGAGGTAACGAAAGTATAAGTGTTTAACAAACAATCATGCATTGTAGGCCAGCAAAATCAGCCATCATTTAATTCTTCCTGGTGCCACTATTCCAAATTCTTCCTTAATGCCTAGTAAATTCATCCTTATTGCAATTCGTCCAATCGATCTCCAAATCTGTCTAATGGGTCTAAGTGCATTCATCGCTATTCAAATTCATTATTTTAGAAAATCCCTCAAAATTTCTCAGAAGATGGTCTTGCTAACCCATCTTGGGAGGCTAGAACAAAAATCATCTTGAAACCTCTTGCAAATTTGCCTTGCGAATTCCACTACAAATTCACATACCAAATTATCATCACCAAAATGGAAAGCTTTACACTATCTAAAAGATACACTTATTATTGGATTACATGACTATTTTGGAGCTTGTAGAGTTGGATCTTTATAGGTTTAAGCTTGTGGACGAAATTTGTCATCATAAAAACTTCTCTTGCATGATGTGAATGCTTGGAGAGAGAGAGAGGGGGGGAGGGAGATAGAGAGAAAGAGAGAGAGAGAGAGAGAGAGAGAGAGAGAGAGAGAGACAAAGAGAGAGAGAGTGTTAGATCTATCTACTACTGTTATGGCAATTGTTAGAGAGATAAAGATTTTGAATGATTAGGGAGAGAGAAGTAGAAAAAAGGGGAAATAGATGTTGTAATGTAGAGAGAGAGAGATTTGGATACACATAGGTGGATATGGAAAGAAACCTCTCATGAATCAAGTAAGGAAGGTCAAGATGTTTCTTTTAGCAATTCAAGGAAGTTCATAATGTATAAAGACTGTTGGACTCTCATGAGTGGGGGAAACACCTCTTGAAGAAGTAGTTTGAGACTTAGTAAATATTGATACAACTTTGGAGATCTTTTATGAGCCTTGAAAATTGTGCAATGTTGTATCGGTTTCTTTTTTCTATGTTCTCTTGTACATTGAGAGTTTATTGTGTTGTGGATATGTGCAAAGATGTCGTGAGCATGATGCCATCACCTCTATCATGCTTGGACGATTAAGGTAATCGTACTGCTACATCTTTTGGAGCTTATAGAGTTGGATCTTTATTCATTTAATCTTGTGGGAAAAATTCATCAACATAAAAAATTCTCTTGCACGATACGAATGCTTGGAGGGAGAGAGAGAGAGAGAGAGAGAGAGAGAGAGAGAGAGAGAGAGAGAGAGAGAGAGAGAGAGAGAGAGAGAGAGAGAGAGAAAGAGAGACAGAGACAGAGAGAGAGAGAGAGAGAGGGACAGAGAGAGAGAGAGTGAGTGAGAAAGAGATAGAGAGAGAGACTTAGATCTCTCTACTGTTGTTATGGCAATTGTGATAGAGATGGAGATTTTGAATGATTAGGGAGAGAGAAGTAGAAAAAAGTAGAAATTGATGCTGTAATGTAGAGATAGAGAGAGGAAGCAGTTGGATACACATAGCTAGATATGGAAAGAAACCTCTCATGAATCAAGGAAGGAAGATCAAGATGTTTGTTTTAGGAATTCAAGGAAGTTTATAATGCATAAAGAGTGTACGACTCATAAATTGAGTATTTATTGTGTTCTGGATATGTGCCAAGAAGCCGAGAATGATGTCATCACCTCTATCATGCTTGGACCATTAAGGTAATCGTGCTCTTATATATTTTGGTAAAGAAGTCACCTTTGGATTGTTGCTTGCGATTGTAACGAAGTAAAGGAGTTTCTTCAAATACTTTGTTGGGATAGAGAAGACTAGATATTCATGGAAGAGGCAACACGGAATTCTAACAAAATCTTGAGAGAGAGAGAGAGAGAGAGATTTCTCACTATCTAATATGTAGAGATTAGGAGGTAGAAAGAGAGACAAAGAGAGCGAGAGAGAGAGAGGGAGAGAAAGAGATAGAGAGAGAGATAGAAAGGTAGAAGTTAATGTATAGAGAACATACATGCTTAGATTGTTGCTCCAAATCGAAGTCGGTTCTAGATTCTAGGCACCATAGAAAGAGATGATTTTAGGATAGAGGACATAGAGA
The DNA here is from genome assembly GCA_020310875.1 of Ceratopteris richardii. Lineage (NCBI taxonomy): Eukaryota > Viridiplantae > Streptophyta > Polypodiopsida > Polypodiales > Pteridaceae > Ceratopteris > Ceratopteris richardii. Next base: position 79,642,523 of record CM035433.1, read on the forward strand.
GAAAGTGCCTACTAAAATTCGAATGTGATGTTGTAGATGAGAATGCAACAAAATGAGAGAGAGAGAGAGATAGAGAGATAGAGATAGAGAGAGAGAGATAGAGAGAGAGACAAAGAGAGAGAGAGAGAGAGATGTGCGGATTGATATTGAATAAATTTCAAATCTCAAGGGAGAGAGAGAGAGAGAGGCAGAGCAGAAGAAGAATAAGAAGAGATGTGTTGCTTAATACACACTAAAGATCGAACCTCAAATTTAGAGACAGCATGAGAAGGAGAGAGAAAGAGGGAATTCACTAACCACACAAGCGTAGATTTTGATGACATAGAGAGAGAGAGAGAAAAAAACAAAAGAGATTTGATAGAGAGGCAAAGACAGAAAGAAAGGGAGAGACAGAGAGAGAGAGAGAGACAAAGATAGCTAAATATAGACAAAACGTAGGGTTTATGGCAGTGCTATAAGTTTGCATAGAAGAGAATTAGTAGAGGGAAATTGTGTAAACTTCAAATCGATTGCACTCTAATCAGATGGAGGGATGCGTATGAGAATTCTTTTAATTTTTTTAAAACTAATAGCATTTTAACTTTCAGTGAGTTTTACGTAGACATATTTAAACCGCACATTTTGAAAATCAACACCAAACGGTGAAAGATCTTTGTAGAATTGATGGTACAAACATGTAAAAGGAAATTTAAAAGCTATTTCTTTGTAAATGTGGCTCAAAATTGAAAGAACTTGAAGTAAGGATGGTTTAGAGACATAAGCCAAAAGAAAATATTCAGTTCACAAGTACAAGGATGCTTTTTTTAGTGTATATGAGCTAGAAAGCGCTTAGAGCTATCCGTGTCACATAAATTTTTCTCAAATCTTGTATTGAATCTTTGCATTATTGTGAGACAACTAGGCAACTTGCATTAGCAAGGTGTCTAAATATGATTGATGTGTGGAAAATTTCTTGGGTCCATTCTTCAAGAGTTTAGATAACCGATTGTGTGTGTGGAGAGTGGTTTTGTGAGTGTGCCTGTGAGGTCATCTATGCTTCAAGGATGCAAAGGGAAGTTGTTTAGTTATCCCATAAGTGGTATGAGATCTTCTCAACATACAAAAGCATTCGAGGAGCATAAGGAGAAGCCATAGAAGTATCTTGAAGGAAGCAGAGCTACTATATCAAGTTCAAAATCACACACCAAGCAAAGGAGAGTAAGAACCTCTATTACAAAGGATTTATGGTTCTTGAATAGTTGGAAGCTCTTGTTCATTTTTATTCTCGTAGCAAGATATTCTAGGAAAGAATCAACAAATTATTCTTTTCATGGGATGTCAAATGTAATAAAGTAAGTCTAGGATCTAAGGGTCCAACGGATTCAGACGGATCTGAAATCAGACACCATTTGATCATTAGTATGTATGAGCAAAGGTCTCGGGTTTAGACTTACTAGGAGGTCTTGTGCTCTTATGAAAAAGTGATCCACTTTAGCTTAGTGGTTAAGTCTCAAGGATGGGAAGGAGGAGGTCTTGGGTTCAATCCCCATGGGGAACATGGAGAGAGTGTTTTGCCCAAAGAGATCTAGAGCCTTCTAGAAGCATCCACTTGAGTTAACTCGAGTTAACTGGGACACTTGGTGCACATGCAATTAAATGGTTGACAAATGGTTGGTTAGTATCCACCTACCCAAGAGGGTATTCCCAAAGAGAGAGCTATATATAGAGGCATTTGGTTGGGAGGAGATTCATCTCTCTAGCACATGGTGGTCGTAATCTATAGTTCTCTTGCATTGGCATCAGAGCTTCTAGGTTGAAGATCCATCGTGACCTTGATAGGTTCATCATCATCTTTGAATGATCTTTTTTGGTGTGATTTGTTTTTCGAATGCAGATGAGTTTATTCCTCATTTTTTTATGCCTCTCCCACAAAAGTTTCAGGTATTATCTCTAACTAGATTTTCTAGGTTTTGATCCCTTCACATGTTCATTTCACAATCGTGTGATTTCTTTGGGAACTTGAAAACCTTTGTGATGGAACATCCATCCTTCTTTGCTAGTGTTTTTTTAAATGAAAAACCGATTATAATTCCAGAGTTGCTGAATTTCTCAAACTCAAGTCCAATTGGTTATTTTTGACCAATTTTGTAGTGACAAGAGCTTTTCACTTCTTGTCTTTTCGATTCCTTTCTTATGGATGCTTTAGGTACCTACCCCGGTTGAGACTTAACAGGAATCTCTGTACTGCTTAAGTCTAAGCATCTACTCATGCTTTCTAGATTTGTACCAAAATCCCTTTAAGGATAGACAAACATTATGTTTTACCTTCAACAGACTTAAGGACCGTGCAGACTACATTCTTGGAATTTCTTACTCTATTCAGGCTTGGAAGAACTTACTCTTTTCATACATTTCCACTAGATAAATGGAACCTAAGTGAATAATTCCCAAAAGGAATTTTATTGCCAATACTTGGGCAACTGTAGAGTAGTTCCAATCGCACATTCTTTGACAATCATGGCCAAGCTTGATCAAATCTGTTTGACCTTGCAACTAGAATAAAGACTTAGTCTTTATTATTAAGATCTCTAAACTAACAAAAGCATATTTTTTTCTTATCCATGGGCTTTTAGAAATCTTTCCCCTTCTAAGTCCAAGCATAAAAATCTTTGATATACCTTTGGGTTATATCACTATTTGGACTTTAAGTAACCATACCAAAGGTTTTCGAACTGCTAGGAACTACTTGCTATTAAACTCACTTGAGAGATTCTAGTCTCACATATAGGGAGATATATTTCTTTCAAGAGATTTAGATTCCTACCAAGGAATCAAGTAATACTAAGCCAATAATTCATCTTGGAAGCTTTTACTTTCTAGTACAATGATTCATCTTGGAATCTTTTTCTTAACTGGAATGATCTTCAAAAGAAATTCTTGACTTTTGGACAAGACCAAGACTTAAGGCTTTCTTCCTTGTCCGAAAGATATTTCATTTAATCCAAGGAAATAGTTAACTAGGCTATTTTCTTTGTTGGCTTATCTAAAGGAAGTAGCTTAATTCCTAAAGATTACTTTGATCTATCTTTTAGGAAAATATCTTGATTCCTAAAGATTACTTGGGTTTCTTCATTAAGCTCTATTTAGCTTAAACAAAACTAAGCAAAGCTCTATTTTAACACTACAAGAAATAGGGGGGCATAGCGATGCCCCCGAATTGAAAAAAAAAACGAGCACCATCGCTTATGGGATGCTAGCGTCACATAAGCGAGAGTTCTATTCTTGAATTTTTTTTTAAGGGGATACATCGCATAAGCGATGCCGGCATCGCTTATGTGATGCTAAATCTCTGCATCGCACATAGCATCACCACCTAGCAACATTATTTGTGACGTGGGCAAACTAGATAGCATCGCATATGCGACGTCCTTTCCAGAGTGTCGCATAAGCGACACTCTAGAATGTTAAAAAAAAATCGATTTCTCCCGGCACTTTTCTGCCAAGATCTGGACGAGAGCAAGAGAACGAGAGAGAGAGAGAGAGAGAGAGAGACAGAGAGAGAGAGAGAGAGAGAGAGAGAGAGAGAGAGAGAGAGAGAGAGAGAGAGAGAGAGAGAGAGAGAGCGAGAGAGAGAAAGAGACACGCAAAGAGAAAGAACAGGTATGCGCACACACACACACTTATGCACACATACATATGCATACACACACATATACACACATAGACACACACACACACATACACATAGACACACACACATATACACACACAAATACACACATAATGTTGGATACACACACATATACATGCATACACACACACATCTGGGAAAAAAAACTATCACTTTAGTTGCACGGTAGCCAGGAGCCTTGCAAGTATCTAGTTTGCTATTTTCCTAGCTATCTAAGTCAAGTTAGAAAAAGATGGTAACAAAAGTATAAGTATTTAACGAATAATCATGCATGTGCAAATGCCTGTTCTTGCATGCAAATGCAAGTGAGTACATGCACATGTTGGCATTCTCCTTTCATGAACTAAAACTCATTAGGATAAAGTAGTCCTCTAGTCCGGTGAAAAAATCAAGTAATTGTTGGATAAGAGTAAAGCATTGAACAAACATCCAAGTTAGATGTTTGTGACAACCAAAGGTCAAGTGCTCCAAATCAAATTCGAGTGAATCAAGAGTTCTCAAAGTTTTGTGAGGGATAAGAATCCCACCTTCATTACTAAGTCCATGCACCATTCATGCCCAGAAATGGACTAGTAATTTGAATCCACCCAGTTCACATGTATGTGCCCAGATTGCACCTAGTAAAAAAACTATGAATCACTAGTAAGCAAAGATAAAGGTAATGGAATTTTCCACTTGTATCCTCTCAAGGTAGAGCTTTAATTTTTTATCCAAACAACTCTAGATAGGGGTATACAAGATAGATTTATGATGACTTAGTGTGATGCCTTCACTAGTAGAGAAGGCATTTAGATATAGGCCAATGGTCAAGTATGGACTTCTACAAATCACTAGATAAGATAGTAGAGTGCGGGTGGTCATCAAACAACTACTACTCTTTTGCAACTTATATTAGGTCAAATAATTGAGAAAAATTCAATCATCTCTAAATAAGATAGGGAATATTAGAAGGACTTAGCTTGGATTAGCATTGCCATGAATTCCATAAGTGAAGACACAAACAACTCCCTTTCCTTGTAATATTTGCATCATCTATAAACCATGAAGCGTCGTATTCAAGCTTTAAGCATCATCTAGTTTTGGATTCCCATGAAAAAGGTACTGCATAATTGTCTTGTCATTAAAATGAGGTGCTTTCAAGTATGCAACACAGTACATCCATGAGTGATGGATATTGAACATATTCTAACATAATGTTCTTTGTTGAAATAGGAGCTTTAGACCAAAAGGCATGAATTACATCTGAAGAATCAAAGGAGCGTCAAGATTTTTCTATGAGATAAATGAATACAGACTCACCTCACCTCTCCCAACCTAGGGAACAATGAAGAAGGTTAAAAGCTCAAATAAAGCCATCATACTACTTGTTTCCTTACTAAAAACAAGTCAAAATTCCAGGAGATCTACACATATATGATTAAGGTTGTTACATGAAATACAAAGGAATGAATAATCCCATTACAAGTTAACTTAAAAAAAATTGATTCTTGATTATTCTTATCTCTCTTATTTTTTTCTAGCTTCAATAACTTACGGCGAACTTTATATGTGGTTCAGATAAACTTAATTAGTATCCCCCAAGGACATTATTAATTGTCTATATAATGAAGGTGTTGGTGGTGCTTTTGTTGGTATTTATAATAGTTATATATGTTTATGTTTCTTGTACTCAGGTTAGCTCTTCAAACCAATGGTTTGGACAGTCCTATTTACCATATTGTCTTTTGAATGTATGGATATAATTCCTACAATAGTAGAACTTTGTTGGGAAGCTTTAGGTATCCTAAAAGATCCTTGTTATTGGTTGGTGATATGGATATGGTCGTCAATAAAATTCATGGAGATGAGCATAGAGGATCTATAATTTACGTTTCCAAAAAACAATAATGAGTTTATTTGATCAACATCCATTACCTTATTGACATAACGTCTTACATAGAATCTTATTATGCATACATATTTTGTTTTTCTATTTGTTTCCTTTATATGGATTAGCATGTCGTTTTAGATCAGCAGTTCCTTGTGCTAGAACTTACCTTTTTGTGGATTTCCGTTATTCTGAATTTGGTTGACCTCATTGTTCCTTATCTCTTACATCATAGTTTCAATAAACGAACTATGTATGGCATTAAGAACGGATTTTTCGCTTAACATTCTCCATTCAAAGCTAGGAAAAACCATAATTAGAGGTATACAAGACATGTTGTTTCACTTTAAGAAGAACTCTAGAGATCTAACAACCATAAGAAGGGCGATGACAAAGAGGGAGAAAATTCATACACAAATATTTGAGCTTCTTAATTCATTTGTTGAGAGCAAACGGTGTTAGCAATACTACCAACCCTAAGACATATTTAGAAGTGGCCTTAATCTCTTATTTATAAATTTTTCCTTTGGCACTCCCAACAGTTGGAAGGCATCCAAATTTTTCTTACAAGGAAGAAAACTATCACTCGAGAAATGGTAAAAATCATGGACATGCCTCTGTCTACCATGAGATAATAAGGAGAAACCTCATTAATCTCTTGAGCTTCATATGAAATTTCCAAACTTTTGGCTTTCGGCATCAACTTGATCTAGAAACGAGATATTCAAATATATCTTCTTCCAGATAATATTTATAGAAATCAACCGCGGATGAATTGAATATATCTTTTGTTTTTTATAAATATGTTTTTGTCTTGTAAATTCTTTGCAAAAGGCATATCCAATCTCTACATATTTTGAGAGAAACAGTTCCAAAAGTGAGGAGGGAAACAGTTCCAATCTGTGCATGCCTACTGAATGCAATAGCTTCTCTCTCTCTTGGAGGCATGGATTATCATTGTGGGAGTTAGGATTTTGATGGCGATAACTTGCATTGGCAAGGTCCCTTAGTGTTGTTTATATGAGTGATTAGAGATTCTATGAGTGATTAGAGCTCCATAGGACATACAGATGCGAGCATTTTGACATACGACATACGAATGAACCTTTGAAGCAAAGGAAGGATATTGTCTCAGTAAATAGTGACAACAATGCAAATTTTCAAATGGACTCAATAAATAAATGGATTGATTCAATCAGGGTGAGAAGTTTTTGATAAGGGTCTACAAAAGTACATAACAATTTAAGTTCAAATGAACTCCAAGCATAACTCAAGCTGCTCAGAAAACAAACATAACTGATGAGATGTCGGAAGGTCGGTGTTTGTCTGTGTGTGTGTGAGAGAGAGAGAGAGAGATGAGATGAGAACGAATATTGCATTCAACATTTCTTCAGAATACAAAGAACTTCACTAAGTATGGAAACATTCAACTAGGGGAGAGAGAGGGAGAGGGGAGAGAGAGAGAGAGAGAGAGAGAGAGAGAGAGAGAGTTAGAGAGATCTGTCTATTGCTGTTATGGCAATTGTGAGAGAGGTGGATATTTTGAATGATTAGGGAGAGAGAAGTAGAAAAAAGGGGAAATTGATTTTGTAATGTAGACAGAGAGAGGGAAAGAGCTGGATAGACATAGCTAGATATGGAAAGAAACCTCTCATGAATCAATTAAGGAAGATCAAGATGTTTGTTTTAGGAGTTCAAAAAAGTTATTTATGCTGGCAATTATAACGAAGGAAAGGATTTTCTTTAGATACATTGTTGGGATAGAGAAGACTAGCATTCAGAGAAGAGACGACATAGAATTCTAGCAAAAAATTGAGAGAGAGAGAGAGAGAGAGATTTCTCACTATCTTCTATGTATAGATTAGGAGATAGAAAGAGAGACAAAGGGAGCGAGAGAGAGATAGAGGGAGAGAGAGATAGATAGATAGAGAGAGAGAGATAGAAGTTAATGTATAGAGCACATACATGCTTAGATTGTTGCTCCCAATGGAAGTTGGTTGTAGATTCAAGGCACCATCGAAAGAGATGATTTTAGGACAGAGAACTTAGAGAGAAAGTTCCTACTAAAAATCGAAGCTGATGTTATAGATGAGAATGCAACTAAATGAGAGAGGGAGAGAGAGGTGATGTTTTAGATGAGAATGCAACTAATCGAAGGTGATGTTGTAGACGAGAATGAAACTAATCGAAGTGCCTACTAAACGAGAGACACAGAGAGAGAGAGAGGAGAGATGTGCAGATTGATACTGAATAAAGTTGAAATCGAGAGAGAGAGAGAGAGGCAAAATAGAAGAAGAAGAAGAAGAAGAAGAGATGTGTTGATTAATACAAACAAAAGATCAAACATAGTTTAGAGAGAGCATGAGAAGGAGAGAGAAAGAGGGAATAAGCTAGCCACACATGAGTAGAGTTTGATGACATAAAGAGAAAGAGAACAAAAGAGAGTTGATAAAGAGGCAAAGAGAGAGAGAGAGAGAGCGAGAGAGAGAGAGAGACGCAGAGAGAGACAGAGATAGATAGAACGTAGGAGTTATGGTAGTGCTATAAATTTGCGTACAAGAGAATTAGTAGAGGGAGATTATGCAAAATTAAAATGGATGGAGAGAGACAGAGATAGATAGAACGTAGGAGTTATGGTAGTGCTATAAATTTGCGTACAAGAGAATTAGTAGAGGGAGATTATGCAAAATTAAAATGGATGGCACTCTAAACAGATGGAGGGACGGGTATAAGAATTTTGCTAGATTTTAAAAAAATAATAGCATTTTAACTTTCAATGAATTTTAGGTAGAAGTATTTTAACCGCACATTTTGAAAATCAACACCAAAGGGTGAAAGATCTTTGTAGAATTGACGGTACAAAGATGTAAAAGGAACTTTAAATGCTATTTCTTTGTAAATGTGGCTCAAAATTTGAAGGACTTGAAGTACGGATGGCTTAGAGACATAAGCCAAAAGAAAATATTCAGTTCACAAGTACAAGGATTCTTTTCTTTTAGTGTGTATGAGCTAGAAAGCTCCTAGTGCTAAGCAAGGATCTCTTATCATTTATTACTCATTTCTTGTAATCATTGGTTTCTTAGAAAGCTATTCTTATCACGTAAATGTTTCTCAAAGCTTGTATTTAATTTTTTCACATTGAGAGACAACTAGGCAACTTGCATTAGCAAGGTCTCTAAGTATAATTGATGTGTGAAAAATTTCATGGGTTCATTTTTCAAGAGTTTAGATAACAGATTGTCTATGTGGACAATGTTTTTGGGAGTGTGCTTGTGAGGTCATCTATGCTTCAAGGATGCATAGGAAAGCTGTTTATTTCTCCCATTAGCATTATGAGATCTTCTCAACATATAAAAGCATTCAAGGAGCATAAGGAGAAGCCATCAAAGTATCTTGAAGGAAGGAGAGCTACTAGATCAAGTTCAAAATCACACACCAAGTAAAGGAGAGTAAGAAGCTCTATTACAAAGGCTTTATGATTCCTGAAGAGTTACAAGCTCTTGTTCATTTTTATCCTCTTTGCGATAAATTCTAAGAAAGATTCAACAAATCATTCTTTTCATGGGATGTTGAATGTGAGAGACCATTTTCTATGAATCTTATAGAGGTAATTCCTTCTGATACCATTCCAAAGGGCAGGTGAATAGCCAACCAGCTCCCCAAGTATGACTTGGATCTAATTGATATCTTGATCAAGCATAAGGTGCACTTTCACTCCCCTCCAAATAATGGCACTTCTTGACCATGAGAAGAATACGTAGGCAAGGTCCTCACATCCTGGATGGCATCTTTTACACAATGGATGGCACCCCAAATCTATGCAGCTATCGTATTGGTCCATGCTTTCGTGTAGGGAATTCACAACCTAAGGGTTACTTTCTTACTTTCTTACTTTCTTACTTTTCTACTTTGCACTAGATGGTACCTAAGATCATTGCATTTAAGGTTTAATTAGATCCAAGTTCAATTCATGCACCACTATCTATTGTTGACTTCAAGAAACACTAATGAAATCTTAATTCCTATTGCTATTTTTCGGTTTAATTCTTTTTGGAGTAGGCATTTCCTACACTGTAAGAAGACAAGTGTCTAAATCTTGGCAAACATTTATCAGATTTCTAAAGAGCCACTAGTCCTTGTAGTAGACTCTGTGAATCTAATCAATGACCTCAAATCTTATTCAACTCCTATTGGGTCAGTACTAGAGAGGGAGTGTTGGAAAAAGCCAAGCATGAGAACTTTTGCATACAATTTAAATTACATCCCCTCATGTCTTTCAATAAATCATCTATCACACTTAGATGTGATGGATCCTATTTTCTAGGAAAAGAGCATCCTACCTTAAAGAGAGTCCTTTTCAAGTTGTATATACATGCCCAATACTTGAATTGATGGGATGTTGCATATGTGTTGACTTTACAAGTTTGGAGAAGCTAGTAGGCCCATCCTTCTTCATATATTATTGTTATTAAAATCTTAAGCACATTTTTCTTGATATATTTTGGTAGTGATGTGTGTGAACCTTCTTGCCACTAGGCAAGTATGAAGACCAAGTATCATTCTTCATTATAGCATCATATTCAGATTGCATAACAACATCCAATTTTGGGAAATTCGTGCTTCATCAATGAAACAGGCTCATTCTCATCACAGAGACTAAATGCAGCCATAACATTGCAATCGGATGCAAAAGAGGCACTATGAGAGCCTGAACGAGTACGATATGACAGAGGTGCATCTAATTTGCTATCACACAAGGTCTCCACTAGCCATTTTGGCATAGTTCTTGCCTGCTCAATATCAGCTCTCTCATCAATAAGTGCATCATGTACATGTGCATCAGAAATGGAATTATTTGCACCATCACATGAAACTTGCAAAGGTTGAGAAGTTGACTCATTAGGACCCGCACTAGACCATCCACCTCTAAAAAGAGGTAGCAAAGTATCATACATGTCTTTGGAGCTAACACATGTCCCCTTAGTACATGAAAGCAATGGCTGAATGACATCTTCCACAAAAACAACATCACGGCTAACCAGAATGCATTTAGTCTAAGATGATATAAATGATAGCCTTTACTTATAGAACTGTACCCAACAAAAATAAATTTTACTGCTTTATCATCCAATTTTCTGCGATATTGTTCAGGCACTAATGCATATGCCAAACAACCAAAAACACGTAGATGACTAACATGTGGCTTGCGGTCATGCCAAGCCTCATATGGAGTGATAGACTGCAGTGCTTTAGTGGGACACCTATTCAGTACATATGCTGCACACATGACAGCCTCAAGCCAGAAACTATGTGGTAAAGCCTGACTCTTGACCATACACCTCGCCATCTCCATGAGTGACCTGTTCTTTCCTTCAACAAATCCATTCGGTTGAGATGTATACGACACTGTACCCTGGTGTTTTATCCCACGTTTAGCCAAAAATGCATTAAAATCAGAACACATATATTCCCCCCCTCGATCAAAACAGAGGGTGCCGGTTTTACATGCTGATAGATTTTCAACCAAAACCAAAAACTGTTTGAAGCACATGAACACTTCGGACTTTGCCTTCAATGGATATACCCATGCATGCTTGGAAAAATCATCGATGAAAGTCATGAAGTAAAGATAATTCCCAAAAGAAGGTGTCTGCATAGGACCATAGACATCACTATGTACAAGTTGCAATTTTTGAGTAGCCCGAACAGAACCAGCTTTTGGAAAGGACGAACTCTACATTTTGCCCAAAATACAGCCTTCAAATCATGTTTTCGAGGTGCCTTAAGTTTGGGCAAAGAGGACACCACTTCAAATTTTTGTAGGCGTAGCAAACTAGCAAAAGTCTGATGAACAAAGCATGCATGCCAAAGCTTTGCATCTGACATAGCTTCAGAATCATTTACTGCATATGCAAAATCATTTACAGATCTTTCATAGTCTATGAGCTTGTAAAACCCATGACATAAAATGCCAGAAGCAATAATCACATTACCATTTGACATATCATGAACTGTACACCTGTCATCAACAAATTTCACAACCAAGCCAATCTTGGCCAATGCAAAAAATGATAACAGGTTCTTCATGATCCGTGGCACAAATAAAGCATCTGACAAAGTGAAAGAACTACCATCAGAATTATTCAAAATGATCTTACCAACTCCCATAACAGGATAAGAGGAGTTGTTGGCGCATGTAACAATATTCCGTGTAGGGGAGGCTCGAGTGAAGAGAAGAAACTATGTTGTTAGGTAATATGTTTGGTCGCCCCACTATCAAAATACCAAACATCAGAGTCTACTGCAGACATGCATTGCTCATGAGAAGATGGGTCAAAATTGCAGACAATAGTAAACGCCAATTCTTCTTCCTGCACAAGATTAGCAGACTCTGTTTTTGGTGTAGAGGCCTCTACAACAATCATTCCAGCCTCTTTCTTCTTTGCCTCTTTAGCAGCTAGTTTTGGATAGTTCTTTATGATATGATCATTCCCTTTACAGTACTTACAAAACAATTTCTGCTTATCTGATTTCTTCTCATCTTTATCTTCCTTCTTCGAATATGCAGAATTAGCAGATTTCTACTTACTAGTTGAAGAGCTCCATTTTCCTTTGCCCTTCTAACTAGCCAGGAAAGCTTGATCTGCAACTAGCATAATGGACCTGTTCTGCCTAGAGTGATCTTCCTGCAATAGAATAGAGACTAACTCCTCAAATGATAAGGCATTTGGATTGCCTTTCATCATCAACTGAAGATTAGAAGCAAAACTCTTGTATGAATCAGGAAGACCATTAAGAACGATCTGCACAAGTGAGCTATCTCGTATAACCTCATCAGCAAAAATCAATTGTTCCTTCAAGTCTTTGATCTTCGTTAAGAAATTGTCCATATTATCACCTTCATTCATGTGCTCACTCTCTAACTGTGTTTGGAGGTAAGCAACAGGAGCCTCATTCCTAGCTTGGTACAATGTGGTAAGTGTATCCCAAGCATCCTTACCTCTTCTGCAATAGGGAATCTGAGCAATCGTGGCACGTTTGATACATAAAGCTATCAATGCATGTGCCTGGGCATCTTTGCCATCCCAGTGAATCTGCTCTACATTAGGTGCAACAGAAACTGCAGCACGAACAGGAATATGAAGAATATCATCATCTTCGACACCTTCTGCATCAGCTTCAGTACCTGCACTTGTAAATGTTGCAAGTGTGATACGACATTTTTCGACACCCTGCACAATGTTCCACAATCCTTTTGCAACCAACACATGTCGCATCATATAAGCCCATAACGGGTAGTTGGTACCATTCAACTTGTCCTCAAAAACCAACATACGGAATACATCACTACTTTCAACCATGGCCAGTGACTAAAATACCTTGATACAGAAACTTGATTGTATCTCAAAAAGTTGAACAGAACTGTGCAAACGAATTCCGCTAGACCTGTAGCAGACTTTGAGATGCTTATACTGGCAAACAGAAACTGGTATATACCTTTGGCACAAAAAGACAAAATAGCCTACACAAGCATTGTGATAGTGCGTTCGGAGGCCGAAACGAGCTTAGATCACGATTTTGGCACCACAGAGCGAAGCCGTTTTGGTCTGGAAAACACGCTGAGTATGCTCACCAAAATTTGTGTGATTTTGAGACTGCAACTGGAGGAATGTCGATGTCACCCTAGATGAAGCAACGACCTGCTCTGATACCAATTGTTGGAGTTAGACGTCTGCAGAAGCACACGAACAACACAAGGAAGAAGAAGAAGCTTGGAGCACAACACACAATACTAAATGTATTACTAGAGAATGAAGAAAGATAAGTAGCTCATTAGAGCAATAGGTGTATATACAAGCCGTTGGAAAAAAACCTCCTAACGAGGGAAAAAAGTGGCCCGATGGTCCTAGTGTGTTCACACACATCACTACCTAAATATATCAAAAGTACATGCTAAAAAATTAATCTCAAACTAAGAATACCAAAAAGAACATATGAAGGGTACAAGTAATAAAACATGAATAAATTTAAGTGTAATGATGAGGTATTCAGAGCCTCCTCAACAAGGTAATGCCTAATTGGTTTCTCCTGATCATGACATCCTTTCAAGTATGCAAAATAGTACATCCCTGAGCGCTAGATAAGTAAGATATACAAACATAATCTTCTTTGTTAAATTAGTAACGTAAACCAAAACGTATGAAATAGAAAGAAGCCTTACCATCTTGATGCCTTGCAAAAGTGAAAAGCCCCTAGAAAGCACTAACGAACTTCATGATGACTTGATCTCCTTCATGCAAGATCCAAGTGCTTTTAAGATTGTTTCTCTATATTAAAAAGACTCTTGATGCGTGAAGGGGTGGAAGCTCTTGGTGATTCTGATCCTCTTAGACACAAATTCTAGGAAAGATGCAATAGATCATTCTTCTCGTGGGATTTCAAACTTGGTAGAGCATCATCCTCTCCAAATCTTTTGAAGGACATCCATTCCAATACCATTCTAAAGGGCATGGGAGTATCCATGCACCTCCCAAAGTAGGGCTTCCCTCTAGTTTATCCGTCAATCAAGCATAATGTTCACACTTATTGTCCATCCCCAATAATGGCACCTCTTTGGCATGAGAAGAATATGTGCATAAGGTCCTCACACCCCCAAGGTACTTTTCACACCATGGATTGCACAACAAGTTTGACCATATTGAATATTGGTCCATATTGCCCTCTGGGGAATTCAACACATGAGAATTACTTTCTTGATTTCCAAGAGTAGATATCAAAGATCATTGAATTTAAGGTTCCATCATATACAAGACCAAGTTAACAACCACTTTCTATTGATCACTTCAATACATTTTTGTGGTTTCTTAAATCTCAGGATATCTTCAATCCTATTACTATTTTTCCATTTAATACATTTTGGATTAGGCACTTCCTACACTTAAGAAGGCGACTCTTTCAATCTTGCCAAGCATTTATCCTTTGTTTAAAGAGGCACTAAAGAGGCACTAGTCCTCGTAGTCAATTATGTGAATGAGATCAATGACCTTAAACCTTATCAAACTCCTATGGTTTTAATCGTACATTTTTGAAGATCTTTGTGGAAACAACCGTACAAAGCTGTAAAAGAAAATTTAAAAGCTATTTCTTTGTAAATGTGGCTCGAAATGTGAAGAACTCGAAGTAAGAATGGCTTAGAGACATAACGGAAAAGACAATGTTCAGTTCACAAGTACATGGATAAATTAAATTTTTAAATGTTTATGAGTTGGATAGCTCTTAGTGTGCTAAATAAAGATCCCTTATCATTTCGTACTCGTTTCTTCTAGTAATTAGTTTCTTAGAAACCTACTCTTGTCACGTAAATATTTCTCAAAGCTTGTATTTAATCTTTTCATATTGGGGACAACTAGGCCCATAAGTGAGTAGTGGTCTATCTATGTATGCCTAGTGGAGGATATAACTTGTTTGTCTTGAAGGCATTGGTTCTCCTAGGTATCAGTAACTATTTTGAGTGAAATAACTTGCATTAGCAAGGTCTTTAAGTATAATTCATGTGGGAAAAAATATCATGGGTTCATTCTTGGAGAGTTTAGATAAGCGATTATCTCTGTGAATAATGGTTCTCTAAGTGTGCTTGTCAGGCCATCTATGCTTCAAGGATGCATCGGGAAGTTAAAGCATCAATCTCATCTATTGGGAACTTTTGAGTTATAGAGGTAAAGGATATTACTATTTCTCACTTCCTCTACATCAAAGGGATCCACAAGAGTGCATTAGAGTTCAACATATTCAAATATAGCACTCAAATCAAGAAGTTGGATAAGAATGATTATCAGCCATGGATGTTTAGAATCTCTAGTTGTAGGTTGTCATAGATGATGATATCCTAGTTGCGTACACCTTGAATGGGCTTAGTATGATGACAAGTGGAAGGCTTCTTCATCATCTATGTATGTCAAAGATAGTCTTCCTAACTTTGAGCACGTGTTGTCCTTAATGGTGACTAGGGAGATGGTTTTTGTATGCTCAAAGACAAAGGGCTTAGAGACATAAGTGAAGAGAAAATAGTTAGTTCACAAGTTTAAAGATAATTTTCTTTCTTTCAAGTGCGTATGAGCTACATAGCTCTTATGCTAATAAAGGGTCCTTGATCATTTGATACTTATTTCTATTTTATTATTAGTTATTTAGAAAGTTTTCTTGTCACATAAATGTTTCTCAAAGCTTGTATCTAATCTTAGCATATTGTGAGACAACTAGGCCACGAAGTGAGTAGTGGTCTATATTTATATGCCTAATGGAGAATATAAGTTGTTTGTCTTGAAGGCATTGGTTCTCCCACTAGGAGTAACTATTTTGAGTGAAATAACTTGCATTAGCAAGGTCTCTAATATAATTCATGTGTGAAAAGTCTCATGGGTTCATTCTTCCAGAGTTTAGCTAAGCAATGTCTATGTGAACAATGGTTTTGTGAGTGTGCTTGTGAGGTCATCGATGCTTCAAGGCTACATAAGGAAGGTGTCTATTTCTCCCATCATTATTAGATCTTTTCAACATATAAAAGTAATCAAAGAGGACAAGGATAGGCCATCGAAGTATTTTGAAGTAAGATGAGCTACTAAATCAAGTTCAAAATCACACACCAAGCCAAGGAGATTCAACTAGTGAATATGAAAGCATCAATCTCATCTAATGGGAACTTTTGAGTTACAGAGGTAAAGGCTATTACTATTTCTCACTTCCTCTACATCAAAGGGATCCACAAGAGTGCATTAGAGTTCACCATATTCAAATATGACACTCAAATCAAGTAGCTGGATAGAAATAATTATTAGCCACGGAGGTCTAGAATCTCTAGCTATAGATTGTCACATAGATGATGTTTACCTAGTTGCATACACTTTGAATGGGCTTGGTATGATGGAAGGCTTCTACATCAGCTATGTATGTCAAGGATAATCTTCCTAACTTTAAGTGTGTGGCAGCCTTGATGGTGACTAATGAGATGAGTATTGTATGCACAAAGGGAAAGGGCAATGAAGCCTAAGCTTTCTATGTAGGTAAAGGTAGACGAAGATCACAAAGGAGCTAGGGCAAAGGAAGAGGTAGATAAGGGTGAACATTAAACGATGCTCATGATGAAGAACAAGGAAGCAAATACTCTTCGTCAAGATGGATAGATAAATTCAAAGTTAGAGGAGGAAGGCTCAACTAGAATAGAGAAAAAGAAATCTCAAAAGCCTCCATCATTGTGGCATATATGTCCCCTGTGCAAGTCATTGCTATCAAACAGAGAAGAATAATTCAACCTACAATGGCCAAGGTAATTATGCATCTACTTCAAATGAAGATGAGAGCATGCTAGCTATGATGAAGATGAGTGAATATAAGACATAAGGGTCAAGCACATGGTACGTCAATAGCGCATGTAGCAACCACATGAGTTGCAATAAGGAGTTCTTCTCAAACATGCGAGTGCCATTGATTAAAGGTCATGTGGAAATAGGTAATGACACTCCTAATGCTATTGCACACATAGGTGATGTTATGTTGGATTGATCTCACAAAGCCAAGTGTTTGAAAGGCTTTTTCATGTTCACACAATCACAAAGAATCTAGTCTATATGGGGAAATGGTTGAGAGAGGACTTCAAGTCTCTAAAGGAATGTTTGTGGAAAACACTAAAGAGGCGTATAGATTGATAGCCAAATGCAAAAAGGAGGGAAGGCTATTCACTATGGATGTGAAGCCTCATGTTGACCATACAAGCTACTTCAGATTTGGAAACATGAAGGTAGCAGAATTTTTCTCCCTACATTAAATTGATCTAGAAACAAGTTATTAGAGTATGTATATGTGGAAGAGTAGTTGCCCAAGATTTGTGTTAACATGCAGAGAATTTGAAGGAAATACTTGACGAGTGTTTCAACACAGGCTAGAAGTTGAACCTTGCTAAATGTCAATCTTCATTCACAAAAGGTACACTCATTGGCCACATAATTATGGCCAAAGGGTTAAGTGTTGATCTGGCTAAGGTAGCCATGATCCTTTACATGCCGATTACGTAGATTCCTAAGGAAGCGCAAAGATTTTTAGGTCATGCAAGATACCATAGGAGATTTATAAAAATGTATGAGAAATTAGTTAAGCCTCTTTCAAGTCCTACAAGCAAGAAGATCCCCTTCTCTTGGAGTTTGAAAGAGAAAAAACATTAAATGAGCCAAAACTAAGGTTTTGTAACGCACCAATACTAACTATTCCTAATTGTTCACTTGAGTTTCATGTGCATACAAATGCAAGTTTTTATGCAGTTGGAGCGGTTCTAGCACAACCATGCTCACATAAGGTGCAGAACCTATTGGTTAGGCAAGAAAATTACTTACAAAGGCAGGAAGAAATCATAGTCCCATAGAAAGAGAATATTTGGCGATTGTATGTGCACTTCAAAAGTTTTGGCATCGCCTTCTAGGAGTACATTTTATTTTCATCTTGGACTATCTAATGCGATAACTTGCATTGACAAGGTCCGTTAGTGTAGCTTATATGAGTGATTAGAGATTCTATGAGTGTGTGGATGAGGCCATCAATTCTTCAAGGCTGCATACGACAAATGCACTCAAGTGTGTGTGTGTGTGTGAGAGAGAGAGAGAGATGAGAGCGAATATTGTATTCAACGTTTCTTCAGAATATAAAGAACTTCACGAAGTATGGAAACCGCAAACCACAGACATAATAATTCTTTCGCAAAACGTATTGAAATACTGAAGCATCTGCACCGAAGTGTGCTCTGCCGGAAATATTTGTTCATAATATACTGAAAGATATGGTGTGGGAAGGTGAGAGAGAGAGAACAAACACATTCCGTCAGAACATACAAAAACATATCGTGTGGGAAGGTGTGTGTGTGTGAGAGAGAGAATATACAGAAGATCACGAAGTATGGAAACATTCCATTCAGCTAACTACAGGAGGTATTATCTGTTTTTTTGACCTAGTTATTCCTTCCCGAAACCGCAAAGCGCAGAAATGATGATCGTGAAGACCTTGAAATGCTCTTTCACAAAAGTATTCAACTCCTGCAAAGCTCCTTCCACATCTGCACCGAAGTGTGCGCGACTGTGAGTCTCTCGTGACTCCTAGTCGAGCGGAAGCAGCAGCTGTATAAAGATCAACTGCTTTGCCGTATCGCTTAATGGACGCTTAACATGATCTTCCTTAGAACTTTCATCCTCGCTTGCCAAGAAGTCATGGTTCGTGGTACAGTTTTCGACCTTATCTGCTTTCCTGTCACTCCGCATGCTGCGTTGAAGGTGCCCACGTCTGGAGCTGTCTACCAGGGACGCGGTTAAAGAACGGAAGCCCTCCATTGCTCACTGATGCTTGCGTCGCGAGAAAGAGAGAAACACAGAGACAGGCTCGGATTTGCGATGTATGTTTAAAACTTCGCCCAAGTGCTCAAAAGGGACTAACAGACCCAGTTCCGACGAGCTGCTTATGTAGGTCGGACTAAAAAGGAGAGTCGTAGTACAAAAAATAGATCAACTAAATTTTGAAAAAAGAAAAAGTGAATCCGTATGTTAGTTATGGTATTATACAAAAGGACGTCACATTTTCTTTTTTCAAAATGAAGTTGATCTATACTGTTCTTTAAACTTCGTTGGGAAATCGCATCTTCATGTCTCTCAAACAACACACCTTAAAACCCTTTTCAACATAGAAGTTGGATATGGACTCCTCACAGTACTGTGTGGAAAAGTAAAGTATTTTTTAATGTTAAAAGCATTATTTTGGCATGTTTCCATCTTCTTTTTGCTTCATAATAATTATAATATGTAGTTCTCAGAATACCCGAGGTTCTTCCATGCATGCTATCTCTTGCTATTGTTGTCTTAATGTCCAATTGATGTACATTCCAACCGTGATGAGCTGCAAGTGCACAGATGCTCCGAACAATAGTCATACGGCATGTAGGTGCAAACGTCTCATCAAAATCAATGCCTCTTTCCTGTGCATAACCCTTTGCAATAAGCCTAGCCTTATAGCTATCAATTGTAGCATCCGTTTTATGCTTCAGCTTGTATACTCACTTAGTGCCAATGGCCTTCTTGCCAAGAGGCAAGTCACATAAAGACCAAGTACCATTCTTCATTATAGCATCATATTCAAATTGCATAGCTGCCACCTAATTTTCTGAATTTTGTGCTTCATCAAACGAAACAGGCTCACTCTCATCACAGAGACTAGATGTAACCATAGCATAGCAATCTGATGCAAAAGAAGCACTATGAGAGCCTGAACGAGTACGATATGACAGAGGTGCATCTAATTTGCTATCACAGAAGGTCTGCACTAGCCATTTTGGCATAGTTTTTACTGCTCAATATCAACCCTCTCATCAATAAGTGCATCATGTAAATCTGCATCAGAAATGGAATTATATGCACCATCACATGAAACTTGCAAAGGTTGAGAAGTTGCCTCATTAGGACCAGCACTAGACTATCCACCTATAAAAATAGGCGCCAAAGTGTCATACATGTCTTTGGAGCTAATAGATGTCTCCTTAGTACATGAAAGCAATAGTTGAGTAGCATCTTCCACAAAAACAACATCACGGCTAACCAGAATGCATTTAGTCTAAGGATGATACAGATGATAGCCATTACATTCAGAACTGTACCCAACAAAAATAAGTTTAACTGCTTTATCATCCAATTTTTTGCGATGTTGTTCACGCACTAATGCATATGCCAAACAACCAAAAACACGTAGATGAGCAACAGATGGCTTGCGGTCATGCCAAGCCTCATATGGAGTGATACACTGCAGCGCTTTAGTGGGACATCTATTCAGTACATATGCTGCACACATGACAACTCAAGCTAGAACATATGTGGTAAAGCCTGACTCTTGACCATACACCTCAACATCTCCATGAGTGACCTCTTCTCTCCTTCAGCAACTCCATTCTCTTGAGGTGTATACAGAAGTGTACACTGGTGTTTTATCCCACGTTCAACTAGGAATGCATTAAAATCAGAAGACATATATTCCCCCCCCTCGATCAGAACAGAGGGTGCCCATTTTACATGTTGACAAATTTTCAGCCAAAAGCAAAACCCATTTGAAGCACATGAACACTTCGGACTTTGCCTTCAATGGATATACCCATGCATGCTTGGTAAAATCATTGATGAAAGTCATGAAGTAAAGATAATTCCCAAAAGAAGGTGTCTACATAGGACCACAGACATCACTATGTACAAGCTACAATTTTTGAGAAGCCCGAACTAAACCATCTTTTGGAAAGGACGAATGCTGCATTTTGCCCAAAATACAGCCTTCAGAAACATGTTTTTCAGGTGCCTCAAGTTTGGGCAAAGAGGACACCATTTCTGATTTCTACAGGCGTAGCAAAATTCAGATAACCAAAGCATGCATGCCAAAGCTTTGCATCTGACAGAGCCTGAGAATCATTTACTGCACATGCCAAATCATTTACAAATCTTTCATAGTCTATAAGCTTATACAACCCACGACATAAAATGTCTGAATCAATAATCACATCTCGATTTGACAGATCATGAACTATACACTTGTCATCAACAAATTTCACAACCAAGCCAATCTTGGCTAATGCAGAAACTATTAACAGGTTGTTCTTGATCCCTGGCACAAATAAAGCATCTGAGAGAGTGAAAGAACTACCATCAGCAGTAGTCAAAATGATCTTACCAAGTCCCATAATAGGATAAGAGGAGTTGTTGGCGCATGTAACAGTATTCCTTGTAGGGGTAGGCTCGAGCGAAGAGAAAAAACTACACTGCGAGGTAATATGTTTGGTCGCCCCACTATCAAAATACCAAAGATTAGAGTCTACTGCAGACATGCACTTCTCATGAGAAGATGGCTCAAAACTGTAGATAGTAGTAAATGCCCATTCTTCTTCCCGCACAAGATTAGCAGACTTTTTTTTTGGTGTAGAGGCCTCTACAACAATCATTCCAACCTCTTTCTTCTTTGCCTCCTTAGTAGCCAGTTTTGGATAGTTCTTTATGATATGATCATTCCCTTTCAGTACTTACAAAACAATTTCTGCTTTTCTGATTTCTTCGCATCTTTATCTTCCTTCTTCGAATATGCAGAATTAGCAAAATTTCTACTTACTAGTTGAAGAGCTCCATTTTCCTTTGCCCTTCTAACTAGCCAAGAAAGCTTGATCTGCAACTCGCATAATGGACTTGTTCTGCCTAGACTGATCTTCCTGCAATAGAACAGAGACTAACTCCTCAAATGCTAAGGCATTTGGATTGCCTTTCATCATCAACTGAAGATTAGAAGCAAAACTCTTATATGAATCAAAAAGACCATTTAGAACGGTCTGCACAAGTGAGCTATCTGGTATAAGCTTATCTACAGAAATCAATTATTCCTTCAAGTCTTTGATCTTCGTTAGGAAACTGTCCATAGAAACACCTTCATTCATGTGCTCACTCTCTAACTATTTTCGAAGGTAAGCAACATGAGCCTCATTCCTAGCTTTGTACAATGTGGTAAGTGAATCCCAAGCATCCTTAGCTATTCTGCAAGAGCAAATGTGAGGAATAATGGCACATTGATAGACAAAGCTATCAATGCATGTGCCTGGGCATCTCTGCCATCCCAGCAAATCTCCTCTGCATTAGGTGCAGTAGAAACTTCAACACAATTAGGAATATGCAGAATATCATCATCTTCCACATCTTCTACATCAGCTTCAATACTTGCAGTTGTAACAGTTGCAGGTGTGATACGACGTTATTCGACACCCTACACAATGTTCCACAGATAAACAGGCTATTAGAATATATTATCTTCCAGGTAATATCAAAACTAAGAATATTAAGCTCATTCATAGAAACTAACCCAAGGATGAATTGAAGAATGGGAGACCTCTCTCTTATCTAATTTGTTTTCCATAAGAATCGAACCTAGCATTTGTGTGTTGTAACAAGCATTAACAATATGTGATCTACTCGTCTTTATCAATGATCTGATTATGGGGAGTGTTTTTTTAACCAACTACAAATACATTAATAACGAAGGAATACAAGAAAAAAAGAAGAGATATAAACAAGCCTCACGATCTTGATGCCTTGCAAAAGTGAAAATGCACTAGAAAGCACCAACAAGCTTCAGGATGGCTTGGAGCCAATTTCTTTTAAGCTTGTTTCTCTCTATTAAAAAGACTTTTGATGCTTGAAGGGGTGGAAGATCTTGGTTCTTCAAATCCTTTTAAACACAAATTCTAGCAAAGATTCAATAACTCATTCTTTTCCTGGGATTTCAAACTTGGTAGAGCATCATTCTCTCCAAATCTTTTGCAGGACCTCCAAAAGTAGGGCTTGCCTCTAATCTATCCATCAATCAAGCATACGGTACACTCTTATTGTCCACCCCAAATAATGGCATCTCTTCAGCATGCAAAGAATAGGTGCATAAGGTCCTCACACCCCGAAGGTATTTTTTCACACCATGGGTGACATAAAAACTTTGAGCATATTGAATATTGGTCCATATTTCCATCTGGGAATTTCGATGCATGAGGATTAATTTCTTAATTTCCAAGAGAAGGTACCAGAGATCATTGAATTTAAGGTTCCATCATATCAAAGACCAAGTTAAAAACCACTTTCTATTGATCACTTCAAGACATTTTGGTGGTTTCTTAAATCTCAAGATATCTTAAATCCTATTACTATTTCTCCATTTAATACATTCTAGATAAGACATTTCCTACACTTAACAAGACATATCTTTCAATCTTGCCATGCATTTATCTTTTGTTTAAAGAGGAACTAGTCCTTGTAGTCAACTATTTGAATATGATCAATGATCTTAAATCTTATCGAACTCCTATGGGCTTCGTACTAGAGGTTCTTCCACTGTTCGAATCCTTTGGATGAATTCTTTTTTAGCCATTTGGAGGGCCTAGTTTTCAATTAGTGAAATGCTACATATCAGGGACCAGAGGGAGTCATTTTTTCTAATTCCACATGTGCAGTTCTAGTTTGTTGAGTACCTAATCCCATGTCTTCCTCAAAGAGATATCAAGCCCAATGAAATACAAAGTTTCCTGACTAAGAAGCCCAAAATGAGCCCCCACCAACCTTGGTCATGAAAAAACTAAGGAGGTGGTTCAGTGATGCATCTCAAGGCATTCTTGGAGTGGTTAGTTCTAGATCCCAAGGGAGGGTACAAAATATCTCCCTAGTAGATAGTGAAAAAATGTGATAAATTTATTAGATGGTCCTCTCACTAAATAGTGACAACTTTTAAAATTCAAAATAAATGAATGGATAATGTAATAAATGAATGGATAATGTCAATCAAGGTATAAGAGTTTTGCTAAATTTTTAAGAACTACATAGCATTTTAAATTTAAATGAATTTTAAATAGAAATATTTTAACCATACATTTTAGAAAATCAACACCAAAGGTTTTGGAAGATCTTTGTAGAAACAATGGTACAAAGATATAAAAGGAACTTTAAAAGCTATTTCTTTGTAAACGTGGCTCAAAATTCGAGGAACTTGAAGTAAGGATGGCTTAGACATAAGTGAAGAGAAAATAGTCAGTTCACAAGTATAAAGATAATTTTCTTTTTTTTTTAAGTGTGTACGAGCTACATAGCTCTTATGCTAAGAAAGGGTCCTTGATCATTTCATACTCATTTCTTTTTTGTCATTAGTTTTTTAGAAATCTATTCGTGTCACATAAATTTTTCTCAAAGCTTGTATCTAATCTTACCATATTGTGAGACAGCTAGGCCATGAAGTGCGTAGTGGTCTATCTCTATATGCCTAATGGAGAATATAAGGTGTTTGTCATGAAGGCATTGGTTCTCTCAGTAGGAGTAACTATTTTGAGTGAAATAAGTTGCATTAGCAAGGTCTCTATGTTTAATTGATGTGTGAAAAATCTGATGGGTTCATTCTTCAAGAGTTTAGATAAGCAATTGTCTATGTGAACAATGGTTTTGTGAGTGTGCTTGTGAGGTCATCAATGCTTCAAGGCTACAAAGGGAAGGTGTTTATTTCTCCCATCATTATTAGATCTCTTCAACATACAAAAGCATTCAAAGAGGACAAGGAGAAGCCATCGAAGTATTTTGAAGTAAGATGAGCTACTAAATCAAGTTCAAAATCACACACCAAGCAAAGGAGATTCAACTAGTGAATATGAAATCATCAATCTCATCTTATGGGAACTTTTGAGTAACAGAGGTAAAGGCTATTACTATTTCTCACTTGCTCTACATCAAAGGAATCCACAAGAGTGCATTAGAGTTCACCATATTCAAATATAACACTCAAATCAAGTAGTTGGATAAAAATAATTATTAGCCATGGAGGTCTAGAATCTCTGTTTATAGATTGTCACATAGATGATGTTTACCTAGTTGCATACACTTTGAATGGGCTTGGTATGATGAGAAGTGGAAGGCTTCTACATCAGCTATGTATGTCAAGGATAATCTTCCTAAGTTTGAGTGTGTGGCAGCCTTGATGGTGACTAATGAGATGAGTATTGTATGCACAAAGGGAAAGGGCAATGAAGCGTAAGGTTTCTATGTAGATAAAGGAAGACGAAGATCACAAAGGAGCTAGGGCAAAGGAAGAGGTAGATAAGGGTGAAAATTAAACGATGATCGTGATGAAGAACAAGGAAGCAAATACTCTTCGTTAAGATGGATAGACAAATTCAAAGTTAGAGGAGGAAGGTTCAACTAGAATACAAAAAACGAAATCTTAGAAGCGTGCTTCATTGTGGCATATATGGCCCCTATGCAAGCCATTGCTATCAAACAGAGAAGAATAATTCAACCTACAATGGTCAAGGTAATTATGCATCTACTTCAAATGAAGATGAAAGCATGCTAGCTATGATGAAGATGAGTGAATATGAGACACAAGGCTCAAGCACATGGTACGTCAATAATGCATGTAGCAACCACATGAGTTGCAACAAGGAGTTCTTCTCAAACATGCAAGTGCCATTGATTAAAGGTCATGTGGAAATAGGTAATGACACTCCGAATGCTATTACACACATAGGTTATGTTACGTTCGATGGATCTCACAAAGCCAAGTGTTTGAAAGGTTTTTTCATGTTCACACAATCACAATGAATCTAGTCTATATGGGGAAATGGTTGAGAGAGGACTTCAAGTCAAGTTCAACTAGAAGGAATGTTTTGCGGAAAACCCTAAAGAGGCGTATAGATTGATAGCCAAATGCAAAAAGGAGGGAAGGCTATTCACTTTGGGTGTGAATCCTAGCGTGGACCATACAAGCTACTTCACATTTGGAAACAAGAAGGTAGCAAAATTTTGTCTCCCTACATTAAATTGATCTAGAAACAAGTTATTAGAGTACGTATATGTAGAAGAGGAGTGCCGAAGATTTGTGTCAACATGCAGAGAATTTGAAGGAAGTAGTTGAACAGTGTTTCAACACAGGCTTGAAGTGGAACCTTGCTAAATGTCAATCTTCATTCACAAAAGGTACACTCCTTGGCCACATAATTATGGCCAAAGGGTTAAGTGTTGCTAACAAATGTCTTTGAAGCTAATAAATGTCTCCTTAGTACATGAAATTAATGGTTGAATAGGATCCTCCACAAAAACAACATCACGGCTAGCCAAAATGCGTTTAGTGCATCGATGATACAGATGATAACCTTTACTTTCAAAACTATACCCAACAAAAATACATTTTATTACTTTATCATCCAATTATTTGGGATGTTGTTCAAGCACTAATGCATATGCCAAACAACCAAAGATATGAAAATGAGCAACAAATGTCTTGTGACCATGCAAAGCCTCATATGGAGTGATAGATTATAGTGCTTTAGTGGGATACTTGTTAAGTACATATGCTACACACATAATAGCCTCAAGCCAAAAACTATGTGATAAAGCCTGACTCTTGAGCATACACCTCGCCACCTCCATGAGTGACATGTTCTTCCATTCAGTAACTCCATTCTATTTAGGTGTATACAGCACCGACACTATACACTGATGTTTTATCCCACCTTCAGCTAAAAATGGATTAAAGTCAAAAGGCATATATTCCCCCCCTCGAAGAGAATGGAGGGTTCCCATTTTACATGATGGTAGATAAATACTTAGGACTTTTCTTTCAATGGATAGACCCATGCATGCCTGGAAAAATCATCGATGAAAGTCAGGAAGAAAAGATAGTTTCCAAAAGAGGGTGTTTGCATAGGACCATAGACGTCAACTTTGAACAAGCTAAAATCTTTGAGTAGCTCGAACTGAACCATCTTTTGGAAAGGAGGAATGCTGCATTTTACCCAAAATATAGCCTTTCACATACATATTTACTGGGCACCTCAACTTTGGGCAAAAAAGAAACCATTTCATAATTCTACAGTCGTAGAAAACTAGCAAAATTCAAATGACCAAAGTGTGCACGCCAAAGCTTTGCATCTGACATAGACTGAGAATCATGTACTGCACATGGTGAATCATTCAGAGATCTTTCATATTCTATGAGCTTATACAACCCACAACATAAAATGCCAGAAGCAATAATGAGAACGCCATTTGACATATCATGAATTGTGCATCTATCATTAGCAAATTTCACAACCAAGCAAATCTTGGCTAATGCAAAAACTGATAATAGATTTTTCTTGATACCTGGCACAAATAAGCATCTGACAATGTAAAAGAACTACCACTAGTAGTAGTCAGAAAGATCTTACCAACTCCCATGATAGTATAGGAGGAGTTGTTGGTGCATGTAACAGTATTCCCTATAGGGGCAGGCTCCACTGAAGAGAAGAAACTGTGTTGCGAGGTAATATCTTTGGTCACCCCACTATCAAAGTACCAAACATCTGAGTCTATTGCAAACATGCACTACTCATGAGAAGATGGTTCAAAACTTCAAATAGTAGTAAATGCCCATTCTTCATCTTGCACAAGATTAGCAAACATTATTTTGAGTGGAGAGGCCTCTACAACAACCATTATGGCCTCTTTATTCTTTGCCTCTTTAGCAGCCAGTTTTGGATAGCTCTTAATGACATGATCATTCGCTTTACAGTATTTGCATAGCAATTTCTACTTTTTTTTTTCTCATCTTTTCCTTACTTCTTTGAATGTGGAGCATTTGCATATTTCTGCTTACTAATAGAAGAGCTCCATTTACCTTTGCCCTTCTTACTACCCAGGAAAGCTTCATTTGCAACACACATAATGGACCTGTTCTGCCTAGACTGGTCTTCCTGCAACAAAATAAAACTAACTCCTTAAATGTTAAGGCATTTGGATTGCGTTTCATCATCAAATGAAGAGTCAAAGCAAAACTCTGATATGAGTCAAAAAGACCATTCAGAATAGTCTGCACAAGTGAATTGTTAGGAAGGACTTCATCTATAGAAATCAATTGTTCATTCAAATCCTTGATCTTTGTTAGAAAACTATCCATAGAATCACCTTCATTCATGTTCTCACTCTCTAACTATTTTCGGAGGTAAGCAATATGAGCCTCATTCCTAGCTTGGTACAATGTGGTAAGAGTATCCAAAGCATCCTTAGCTATTCTACAATAACCAATGTGAGGAATAATGACACGTTTAACATTCAAAATTATCAATGCATTTGTGTGAGCATCCTTGCCATCCCAACACACTACAAGAAAAAGGGGGGCGTAGCAATGCCCCCGAATCGGGGAAAAAACAAAAACCGTCGCTTATGCGACGCAATCGTCGCATAAGCGACGGTTAAAATTTTGGATTTTTTTTTTTTGGCCGAGCATCGTCGCATAAGCGATGATAACATCGCTTATGCGACGCTACCCCTAAGAGCGTCGCTGGTTAGCGACGCACTTAGCAACGTTGGCAAACTGCAGAGCGTCGCATATGCAACGCTCTGGAATGTAAAAAAAAAATTTGAATTCTCCCGGCACATTTGTGCCGGGCCTTGAACGCGAGGAAGAACACAAAGACCGAGAGAGAGAGAGAGAAAGAGCGCACGCGAGAGGGAGAGAGAAGCGAGACTATTGACAGGTATGCGCACACACACACTTACACACACACACATATACACGCAAAGACACACACACACATACGCATAGACACACACTCACATAATGCATACACATGCACACACATATACACATGCACACACATATACATGCACACACACATACACATGCATAATGCATACACATACACACATGCACACATAATGCATACACATGCACACACATATACACATGCACACACATATACATGCACACACACATACACATGCACACACACACACATATGTACACACACACACACATATGTACACACACATATACACGCATAGACACACACACACATACGCATAGACACACACACACATACACACAAATACACACACATAGACACACATACACAATGCATAATGCATACACATACACACATGCACACATAATGCATACACATGCACACACATATACACATGCACACACATATACATGCACACACACATACATATGTACACACACATATACACGCATAGACACACACACATACGCATAGACACACACTCACATAATGCATACACATGCACACACATATACACATGAACACACACACATACATATGTACACACACATATACACGCATAGACACACACACACATACGCATAGACACACACACACACACATACACACAAATACACACACAGAGACATACATACACAATGCATAATGCATACACATACACACATGCACACATAATGCATACACATGCACACACATATACACATGCACACACATATACACATGCACACACATATACATGCACACACAAATACATATGTACACACATATACACGCATAGACACACACACACACATACGCATAGACACACACACACATAATGCATACACATGCACACACATATACACATGCACACACATATACATGCACACACACATACACATGCACACACATACATATGTACACACACATACACGCATAGACACACACACACATACGCATAGACACACACACACATACACACAAATACACACACATAGACACACATAATGCATACACATGCACACACATATACACATGCATAATGCATACACATACACACATGCACACATAATGCATACACATGCACACACATATACACATGCACACACATATACATGCACACACATAATGATGCATTCACACACATAGATACATACATACACATAAACACATACACAATCATAAACACACACACATACACATAGACACACACACATATACACACACATACACACATAGACACATGCACATGTAATGATGCATACACACATACACATGCATACATAGACATATATAATGATGCATACACACACATACATATGCATACACACACATATGCATACATACATGCATACACATACACACACATAGATACATACATATACATAAACACATACACACTCATAGACACACACACATACACATAGACAACACACACATATACCTACACACATACACACATAATGATGCATACACACACATACACATGCATACACACACATACACATGCATACACACACATACACGTATATATATTGATTTCTAACCATTTTGTTTTATATGTTAGGTAGTATGGATCCCAGTAGAGAGAGAAAGGTGAAACTCACTCTCATAAAAAGTCTTATGAGAGCAAGAGTTCCGTGAGATACTCTAGGGGCCATAATGCGGGACTGATTGATCAGAATCTACAAATAATGGTATTTGATATGAATAATTTGATTATCTACATAAATAAAAAATTCACATATACATATTTACACATACACACATATTCACATATACACATTTATACATACACACATATTCACATATAGACAACTACATATTATTGTGGGATAAATGCATGTATTTTGTATGAATGAGTGTATATGCATGCATGTGTGTGTACGTATATATGTGGATATGTATATGTGTGTTTATGTTATATGTATGTATATGTGTATATATATACATATATGCATGTGTATATGTTTGCATGTATATGTGTATGTGGGTATGTGTATGTGTGTGTATGTGTGTGTATGTATTCTGACTTTTTTTTCTGTTTGAGATTAAATTAATAGGAGATATTGTATGGTCGAAAAAAATAAGAGGCGATCTAACATACCACCTAAGTCGTGGCAGTTTTTTCGTAGACAACTACGTCTTCAGGAGTCATTTCCTCAGCAGAAGGTACACAAATTAATAGTTTATATTTATAATTTTTAGATATTTTAGTAATTTTTTACATTTAATTTATGTATTATTTTTCTTGAATAAACAGGCTACTGCAAAGAAAAGAGTGGAGTCGGGCCACACATCGCACTTAGGCCAAATGGGCCATAATGGTTTTGTAGCTACGTTTGTAAGTATATGTGTTATTGTGAGTATATTTTTTATTTTAGTTAAAATGCAAGCAACTAATGTTTTTTATTTGTTTCATTGCAGCGAAAGGATTATGGCCGATATCCTACGAAACACGAGATTGAGTATGCTACACATTTTGGATATCGGCGTTTGGGCGAGTATATAGAAGATCATCCTGATGCCTTTGTGAGTATTTTTAAATTTTATATAATTATTTTGTTGTTATGAATGTTTTAATTATTTTATTGATTTATGTTTGTTATATGTAATACAGGAGTATTATGGGGAGACAAATATGGATGAGGTGGAGAGACAAACACAGGAGGGACGATCTCGATCGTCACAAGGTGATCATGACGATGAGGATGAGGAAGATCAGGATGATCATGATATTGCTAATGATGATGATGATCATGATGATGATGATTAGGATTTTAGTTGATTATGACATTGGATTATATGTATTTACATTGATATATATATATATATATATATATATATATATATATATATATATTTTAATCTATATATTTTTCATTTCAGTTATGTTTTGAATTGTGTGTATGGTATTAAGTAATGAAGAGTTTTGTTCTATTGATTGTTATTATTGTTTATATTAAGCATGTGTTTTAATACTTTAATTATATAATTCATTCATATGTGTGTACCTAAGTGTATATGTATGTGTGTGTATATGTATGTATGTGCATGTGTATGTGTGTGTATATGTATGTATGTGCATGTGCATGTATAAGTGTATATGTGTGTATGAGTATGTGCATGTGCATGTGTATGTGTGTGTATATGTATATGCATGTATATGTATAACTCTATGTGTATGTGTGTGTATGTGCATGTATATGTGTATATGTATGTATGTGCATGTGTATGTGTGCGTATATGTATGTATATGCATGTGCATGTATAATTGTATATGTATGTATCAATATGTGCATGTTCTTGTGTATGTGTGTGTATATGTATAACTCTATGTGTATGTGTGTGTATGTGCATGTATATGTGTATATGTAGGTATATGCATGTGTGTGTGCATCTTCATCATGTATAAGTGTATGAGTGCATATCAATAAGTGTGAGTACGGTATGTAATGAAAATAACACAATTCAAATGATCTACAAATAATAGAACTTGTACTTACAATTGTGACCCATAGTTTTTGCTTGGTTAGCTTCTGGAATAACCTGCAATAAAGAGAGAGAAAAGAGAGAGAGAGAGAGAGAGAGAGAGAGAGAGAGAGAGAGAGAGAGAGAGAGATCTAGAGAGAGAGAGAGATCTAGAGAGAGAGAGAGAGAAAATTCAAAGAGAGAAAGATGTAGAAAGAGAGAAAGAAAGACAGAGGGAGACAATAACAGAGAGCTTAAGCAAAACAACAATTCTGCATATACTTGCTTCAGCTCATAAGCGTAGCGCAATTGCGAACGTTGGAGAGCTCTTCGATCGGATGCGTGAAAATGCCAATTGCAGAGCCTCCAACATTTTAATTTTTATCCGTCAACAGATCGTCGTGTAAGCGATGCTATTCGTCGTCGTATAAGCGACATTTCTTTAGCGTCGCTTATGCGACGGTCTGTACCGTCGCTTATGTGACGCAAAAAAGCGTCGCTTAAGCGGCGCCTTTAAGAAGCGTCATTTAAACGACGTTATACGGGAGCGTCGCAAATACCGTCGTTTTTTGCATCGTATAATCGACGGTCCGCGCTCGACGCTAATTCCGACGCAAGTTGCAATTTTATAGCGACGAAATTCTGTCGCGTTAATCGTCGCTACACCCCCGTATTCCTTGTAGTGACAATTTTTCTCTATAGTAGGCACAACAAAAACAGTAGCACGAACATGAATCTATAGAATAGCACCATCTTCAACACCATTTGCATTAGCTTCAGTATCTGTATTTATAGTATCTATAGTCAGAGGCGTAATATGAGGTCTTTCAACACCCTACACAATATTCCATAGTCCCTTTGTGACGAATACATGACACATCATATAAGCCCACAATGGGTAATTAGTACCATCCAACTTATCCTCAACAGCTAACATATGAAATACATCATTGCTTTTCAACCATGGCCACTAACTAAAATAACCTGATGCAAAAAAGTGATTGTATCTTAAAAATTTGAACAGAACTACCCTGACGAGTTCTTCTAAACTTGTAGCCAACTATGAGATGCTTATACTAGCGAACTAAAACTCGTATATATCTTTGGCATAAAAAGACGAAATAGCCTACAAAAGTACTACAATTGTGCATTTTGTGGCCGAAACGAGCTGAGATTGTGATTTCAGCACCACACAATGAAGTTGTTTTGATGTCTAAAAGAACCTAAGTATGCTCACCAAATTTTGTGCGATTCTGAGATTGCAACCGAAGAGGTTTCAATGATGCCCTAGATGAAGCAACGACCTGCTTTGATACCAATTGTTGGAGTTAGATGTCTGTGGAAGCACATGAATAGCACAAGGAAGAAGTGCAAGCTTGGAGCACAACACACAATACTGAATGTATTACCACTAGAATGTACAAAGATAAGTAGCCCATTAGGGCAATAGAAGTATATACAAGTCGGGGGAAAGAAATGCCCTAAACAGGGAAAATCGTGCCCCGACAATCCTAGAGTGTTCACACACATCACTACCTAAATATATCAACAAGAAGACACCCTCTTTCCCTACTTGACATCATGTTTAACGATTAGTAGGCGACTAGTTCACCTTTGATGGTGATTAAGGTGACTTGTATGGAAAGGGAGAGAAGGATGACCTGAAGCCCAACACAACCACAATACCCCATCATGGGTGACCCCAAGCCTAGAGCAACCTGATATCTCATCATGGGTGACCCCAAGCTTAGGATGCTCCAATATCTCATTTGGGTGACCCAATATCTCATCATCGGTGACTTAAGGAGAATTTAAGGAGATGATGGTTCATGACCATAAATAGGGGCATGTTTTTCTCGATATAAGGCGACTCCATCTAATGGATGACCCAAGTACAAAGCGACCCGATCTCCTAGGTGCAACACGTAATAAGGATGATTTTTCAACTTTATCATGGGTAATGTAAGATACCACGTTGATTTTCCACCTGGAAAAAAAAAAGATGTGTAGGTAATAATGAAATTTTATGTTTAGGATATTTTGATAATGTCTGCAAAATTTTGTAGCAATAAGTTTTTACATTCTCTCTCTAGAAAGTTGTCGCATGAAATTTGTATGTTAATTTCGAGCATGAAGATGAAGGAATCTGAAAAAGTATTGTATGAGAGAAAGATAGAGTATTCTTAGTAGAAAAACTTTACCTGATTGAATTTTTTGTAGTTCCTATGTTTTATGTCTCATTTGGTTCCATGAAGATAGGTTAATGAAGAGATTTTTCATGTTTTTTCATCTCTCTAGAATTTTTGATTTTGCAGGGCCCAAAAGTGATATCTGGAAGTAGATTTGGACCTGAGGCGTCTCTAACATTATTGTACAGATTTAAGAACTGAATATTTTTGTCTCTCATAAGCTCAAGCTGATTCCTCACTATTTTTGAGTTACAGGGTGATTGACGTGTGTGTGAGTGCGTTGCAGGGATTACCTCTATTTTTGTAGGTACGATTCTTGATGGTGGACATGAAAAGTAGATGCATGGGTGGTCCGGAAGTCTTGCATGAGACATGCGAAAAGACGCTATCTTGGAGCATGTAGATTCTAAAAGTGCGGGTCTAGGAAGGCGTGATTGGTTGTGCGCTAGCGAAAGGCGGAGATCCCAAACAGACGAAGACTGAGAGATAGAAAAGGATGATGGTTGTACAGTCATTACGATCGTTTTTTGGCTTCTGGAATTGCGATTGAGATTGAGATTGTGATTGTGATTGAGATTGGGATTGAGATTGTGATTGTGATTGAGATTGGGATTGAGATCAGCTCGGGGATGGTCGGTGGATGAGGCTTCACATTGAAGCAATCTGATAGATTTTGTAACGCAGATCAGAACTACTTGTAAATCTGCAAAGATAATAAAATTCTCTCTCTTCTTGTTCTACGTATACTCTGTTTGCCTTCTTTATATCTTGTGGTGTCGAAACCCATTATTCTGTGTGAGATTGTGACTCAAGTTTAGGAGACTTGTTATAGGTAATATATCATGAGGAGAATTATAAGGAGACTTGAGGAATATGAGAGTTATGGAGAGAGATCTATATCAAGGAAATGTCTTGCATGGACACTATAATGACCATCTAGCGAGTCCTCTAGTCAGAGCACCAAGGGGCAACTAATGTTTTTTGAGCATCAAGGAGGAGATCTTAATTGGCATGATGCTAATTAAGGTGATGATTCCAATTCCTCTTTGAAAGGCAACTATATCTCCTCTTCAAAGGCAACCTTGTCCCTATTGCAGTTCATCCAATCTATCTCCAAATTTGACTAATGCGTCTGAGTGCATTCGTCCCTATTCAAATTCATTGTTTTAGGAAATCCCTCCAAATTTGTCGGATATAGTCTTGCAAATCCATCATGGGAGCCTAGAACAAAAAACATCTTGAAACCTCTTGCAAATTTGCCTTGCGAATTCTGCTACACATTCACATACCAAATTATCATCATCAAAATGGAAAGCTTTATACTATCCAAGAGATACACTTATTATTTGATTGCATGACCATTTTGGAGCTTGTAGAGTTGTATCTTTATTCGTTTAAGCTTATGGAGGAAATTCTTCAGTATAAAAAATTCTCTTGCATGATATGAATGCTTGGAAAGAGAGAGAGAGAGAGAGAGAGAGAGAGAGAGAGAGAGAGAGAGAGAGAGAGGTAGAGAGA
Organism: Ceratopteris richardii; assembly: GCA_020310875.1. Lineage (NCBI taxonomy): Eukaryota > Viridiplantae > Streptophyta > Polypodiopsida > Polypodiales > Pteridaceae > Ceratopteris > Ceratopteris richardii. The sequence continues at coordinate 79,678,351 of CM035433.1, forward strand.
GAGGGGATAGGGAGAGATAGAGAGAGAGAGAGAGAGAGTTCGATCTGTCTACTGATGTTATGGCAATTGTGAGAGATGGAGATTTTGAATAATTAGGGAGAGAGAAGTAGAAAAAAGGGGAAATCGATGTTGTAATGTACAGAAAGAGAGAGAGAGAGAGAGCTGGATACACATAGGTGGATATGGAAAGATACCTCTCATGAACCAAGTAAGGAAGATCAAGATGTCTGTTTTAGGAATTCAAAAAAGTTCATAATGTTGGCAATTGTAACAAAGACAAGGAGTTCCTTCAAATACATCGTTGGGATAGAGAAGACTGGGCATTGAGAGAAGAGACGACACGGAATTCTAGTAAAAGTTGGAGAGAGAGAAATAGAGAGAGAGATAGTGAGAGAGAGAGAGAGATTTCTCACTATCTACTAGATTAGGAGGTAGAAAGAGAGACACAGGGGGCAAGAGAGAGAGAGAGAGAGAGGGAAAGAAAGAGATAGATAGAGAGAGGGAGAGAGAGAGAGAGAGAGAAAGGTAGAAGTTAAGTTATAGAGCACATACATTCTTAGATTGTTGCTCCCAATCGAAGTTTGTTGTAGATTCTAGGCACCATAGAAAGAGATGATATTCGGACAGAGAACTTAGAGAGAAAGTGCCTACTAAAAATCAAAGGTGATGTTGTAGATGAGAATGCAACTAAACGAGAGAGGTTACATAGGATTTTTAAACTAATTACGATAAAGTAGTCCTCTAGTCCCGTGAAAAAATAAAGTAATTGTTGGATAAGAGTAAACCATTGAACAAACATCCAAGTTAGATGTTTGAGACAACTAAACATTAAGTGCTCCAAATCAAATTCAAATGAATCAAGAGTTCTCAAAGTCTTGTGAGGGATAAGAATCCCACCTTCGTTACTATGTCCATGCACCAGTCATGCCCAAAAATGGACTAGTAATTTGAATCCACCCAGTTCACGTGTTTGTGCATAGATCGCACCTAGTAGAAATCTATGAATCACTACTAAGCAAGGATAAATGTGATGGAATTGTCCACTTTTATCCTCTCAAGGTAGAGCATTAATTTTTATCTAGAAAACTCTAGATAGGGGTACAGAAGATAGATTTATGATGGCTTAGTGTGATGCCTTCACTAGTAGTGAATGCATTTAGATATAGGCCAAAGGTCAACTATGTACTTCTACAAATCACTAGATAGGGTAGTAGAGTGTGGGTGGCCATCAAACAAATATTACCCTTTTGCAACTTATATTAGGTCAAATGATTGAATCGAATGGTTTCTAAATAAGATATTGAATATTAGAAGGATTGGGGTTGTATTAGCATTGCCCCGAATTCCATAAGTGCAGACACAAACAACTCCCTTTCCTTGTAATATCCTCATCATCTATAAACCATGAAGCCTCGTATTCAAGTTTCAAGCATCATCTAGTTTGGGATTCCTATGAACAAGGTAATGCATAATTGGCTTGTCATCAAAATGAGGTGCTTTAAAGTATGGAACACAGTATATCCATGAGTGATGGATATTGAACATATTCTAACATAATCTTCTTTTTTGAAATAGGATCTTTAGACAAAAAGGCATGAATTACATCTAAAGAATCAAAGGAGCATCAAGATTTTTCTATGAGATAAACAAATATAGACTCACCTCACCTCTCCCAACCTAGGGAACTATGAAGAAGGTTAAAAGTTCCAATAAATTCATCATACTACTTGTTTCCTTACTTAAAACAAGTCAAAATTCCAGGAGATTTAGACATATATGATTAAGGGTGTTACATCAAATACAAAGGAATGAATAATCCTATTACAAGTTAACTTATATACACTTATAGCCATAATGGGTCGCTTATCTTTGTATATTCACTTGGTAACACATTTGGTGTTTTGTGTTGTGCTCCAAGATTCTTCTTCTTCCTTGTCTGGTTCGCATGCTTCTCTAGACCTCAAACTCTAACAATTGGTATCAGAGCAGGTTGTTGCTTCATGTAGGGTGTCATCAACACCCCTCCGATCAAAGTCTCAAAATCGCATGAAAATTGGAAAGCATACTCAGGGTGGTTAGGAAATCTCAAGGTGCACAGATAGAGCTATTTAGTATAGAATAGGAGTTAGAGACTTCATTAGAGACAATGAGCAATTAGAGTCCTTGAATTGAATTGAATTTATGTGCAAACTCATGAAAGATATTGTAAGTACTTGCTAAAAGATTACTCTCAAACTAAGAACACTAAAAGAACATATGAAGGTTACAAGTAACAAAACTTGAATAGATTTAAGGTAATGATGAGCTATTGCGATTCTCATGAATCAATAATGCTTAAATGGTTTCTCCTCATAATGAGGACCTTTCAAGTATGCAAAATAATGAGGTCCTTTCAAGTATGCTATATAATTAACATATACAAACATAATATTCTTTGTTAAGGTAGGAACCTTCAACCAAATCCATGAATCACATATCAAGAATGTTCATGCGAGACAAACGAATGAAGACCAATCTCAAATTAAAATTAAGAAGAAGGTGAAACATCAATTAAAACCACAATAACACTTATTTCCATTATTAAAACTACATGAAAGTTTAGGAACTACGAAGGGATTTATGATGCTATTAGAGGTCAAATAATGAAACAATTATTCTTAATTTGCCTTATTTCTCTTATTTTTTTTATCCTCAAGAGATCAAGGTGAAATTTTTGTGCTCTCCAAAACAACTTAATCATGATCTCCCAAGGCCATTATTAGTTTTCTATGTGATGATGGTTTTGGTGTAGCTATTGTTCGCATTTCTAACAAGTAATTATGTTTCTTGTACTCGGGTTAGCTCTTCTTCAAATCAATGATGTGCAATTTCTTTTAAAAGTGCTATTAATCATATTGTTTTCTTTACGTATACATATAATTCTTGCACTGAGAGAACTATTTTCTTGAAAGGGTTAGCCAGCCTAAAAGTTCCCATGTTAATGCTTGCGGATATTGATATAGTTGTTACTTATTGATATTTGATCAACATCCATGACCTTATTGAAACAACTTCCAATACTGGATTTATTTAAAACATTAGGTAAAATGAGTGTAATTATGATATTGATATATTGCATATATTTATTCTTTCTCCTAGTTTCCTTCATAAGCAATAGCATGTCCTGTGAGGTGAACAAATCCTTTTCTTTTAAAAATTACTATCAAGTTAGAACTTACCTTTTTATGGATCTCCCTTATTAGAATTTTGGTTTTCCTCATTTGTTCCTTCCCTTTTAGAGCATGATTGTATCAAGAATAAACATTAACTTGATTCATAAACAAGCTATTAGAATATATTATCTTCCACATAATATTAAAACTAAGAATATTAAGCTCATGCATAGAAACTAACCCAAGGATGAATTGAAGAATGGGAGACCTGTCTCTTATCTAACTTGTTTTCCATAAGAATCCAACCTAGCATTTATGTATTGTAAGAAGCATTAACAATATGTGATCTACTCATCTTTATCAATGATCTGATTATGGGGAGGCTTCATTTAAGCAACTACAAATACATTCATAACAAAGGAATACAAGAAAAAAAAGAAGGAGATATAAACAAGCCTAACGATCTTGATGCCTTGCAAAAGTGAAAAGGCACTAAGAAGCACCAACAAGCTTCACGATGGCTTGGAGCCAATTTCTTTTAAGCTTATTTCTCTCTATTAAAAAACATCTTGATGCGTGAAGGGGTGGAAGTTCTTGGTTCTTCTGATCCTTTGAAACACAAATTCTAGGAAAGATTCAATAACTCATTCTTGTCCTGGGATTTCAAACTTGGTAGAGCATCATTCTCTCCAAATCTTTTGCAGGACCTCCAAAGTAGGGCTTGCCTCTAGTCTATCCATCAATCAAGCATAAGGTACACTCTTATTGTGCACCCCAAATAATGGCACCTCTTCAGCATGCGAAGAATAGGTGCATAAGGTCCTCACACCCGGAAGGTTTTTTTTCACACCATGGGTGACATAACAACTTTCAGCATATTTAATATTGGTCCATATTCACATCTGGGAATTTTGATGCATGAGGATTACTTTCTTAATTTCCAAGAGAAGGTACCAAAGATCATTGAATTTAAGGTTCCATCATATCGAAGTCCAAGTTAAGAACCACTTTCTATTGATCACTTCAAGACATTTTGGTGGTTTCTTAAATCTCAAGATATCTTAAATCCTAATACTGTTTCTCCATTTAATACATTTTGGATTAGGCATTTCCTACACTTAACAAGACATAGCTTTCAATCTTGCCAAGCATTTATCTTTTGTTGAAAGAGGCACTAGTCCTTGTAGTCAACTATTTGAATATGATCAATGACCTTGAATCTTATCGAACTCCTATGGGCTTGGTACTAGAGGTTCTTCCATTGTTGGAATCCTTTGGATGAATTTTTTTTAGCCATTTGGAGGGCTTAGTTTTCAATTAGTGAAATGCTACATATCGGGAACCAAATGGAGTCATTTTTTCTAACTCTACATGTGCAGTTCTAGTTTGTTGAGTACCTAATCCCATGTCTTCCTCAAAGAGATATTAAGCCCAATGAAATACAGAGTTGCCTGACTAAGTAGCCCAAAATGGGCCCTTACCAACCTTGGTCATGAAGAAACTAAGGAGGTGGTTGAGTCATGCATCTCAAGGCATTCTTGCAGTGGTTAGTTCTAGATCCCAAGGGAGGGCACGAAATATCTCCCTAGTAAATAGTAAAAAAATGTGATAAACTTATTAGATGGTCCTCTCACTAAATAGTGACAACTTTTAGAAATTAAAACTAAATGCATGTATAATGTCAATCAAGGTATGAGAGTTTCGCTAAATTTTTAAAAACTACATAGCATTTTAAATTTAAATGAATTTTATGTAGAAATATTTTAACCATACATTTCAGAAAATCAACACCAAAGGTTTTGGAAGATCTTTGTAGAAAAAATGGTACAAAGATATAAAAGGAACTTTAAAAGCTATTTCTTTGTAAACGTGGCTCAAAATTAGAGGAACATGAAGTAAGGATGGCTTATAGACATAAGTGAAGAGAAAATAGTCAGTTCACAAGTATAAAGATAATTTTCTTTTTTTCAAGTGTGTATGAGCTACATAGCTCTTATGCTAAGAAAGGGTCCTTGATCATTTCATACTTATTTCTTTTTTATCATTAGTTATTTAGAAAGCTATTCTTGTCACATAAATGTTTCTCAAAGCTTGTATCTAGTCTTAGCATAGTGTGAGACAACTAGGCCACGAAGTGAGTACTGGTCTATCTCTTTATGCCTAATGGAGAATATAAGTTCTTTGTCTTGAAGGCATTGGTTCTCCCAGTAGGAGTAACTATTTTGAGTGAAATAACTTGCATTACCAAGGTCTTTAAGTATAACTTATGTGTGAAAAATCTCATGGGTTCATTCTTCAAGAGTTTAGATAAGCAATTGACTATGTGAACAATGGTTTTGTGAGTGTGCTTGTGAGCTTTATCCATGCTTCAAGGCTACATAGGGAAGGTGTCTATTTCTCCCATCATTATTAGATCTTTTCAACATATAAAAGCATTTAAAGAGGACAAGGAGAACCCATCGAAGTATTTTGAAGTAAGATGAGCTACTAAATCAAGTTCAAAATCACACACCAAGCAAAGGAGATTCAACTAGTGAAAATGAAAGCATCAATCTCATCTTATGGGAACTTTTGAGTTATAGAGGTAAGGGCTATTACTATTTCTCACTCCCTCTACATCAAGGGGATCCACAAGAGTGCATTAGAGTTCACCATATTCAAATATAACACTCAAATCAAGTAGCTGGATAAAAATAATTATTAGCCATGGAGGTCTAGAATCTCTGGCTATAGATTGTCACATAGATGATGCTTACCTAGTTGCATACACTTTGAATGGGCTTGGTATGATGAGAAGTGGAAGGCTTCTACATCAGATATGTATGTCAAGGATAATCTTCCTTACTTTGAGTGTGTGGCAGCCTTGATGGTGACTAATGAGATGAGTATTGTATGCACAAAGGGAAAGGGCACTGAAGTCTAAGCTTTCTATGTAGGTAAAGGTAGTCGAAGATCACAAAGGAACTAGGGCAAAGGAGGAGGTAGATAAGGGTGAAAATTAAATGATGATCGTGATGGAGAACAAGCAAGCAAATACTCTTCGTCAAGATGGATAGACAAATTCAAAGATGGAGGAGGAAGGTTCAACTAGAATAGAGAACCCAAAAATCTTAGAAGCCTGGCTCATTGTGGCATATATGGCCCCTATGCAAGGCATTGCTATCAAACAGAGAAGAATAATACAACCTACAATGGTCAGGGTAATTATGCATCTACTTCAAATGAAGATGAGAGCATGCTAGCTATGATGAAGATGAGTGAATATAAGATATAAGGGTCAAGCACATGCTACGTCAATAGCGCATGTAGCAACAACATGAGTTGCAACGAGGAGTTCTTCTCAAACATGCAAGTGCCATTGATTAAAGGTCATGTGGAAATAGGTAATGAAACTCCTAATGCTATTGCACACATAGGTGATGTTATGTTGGATGGATCTCACAAAGCCAAGTGTTTGAAAGGTTTTTTCATGTTCACACAATCACAAAGAATCTACTCTATATGGGGAAATGGTTGAGAGAGGACTTCAAGTCAAGTTCAACTAGAAGGAATGTTTTGTGGAAAACCCTAAAGAGGTGTATAGATTGATAGCCAAATGCAAAAAGGAGGGAAGGCTATTCACAATGGATGTGAAACCTAGTGTGGACCATACAAGATACTTCACATTTGGAAACAAAAAGGTAGCAAAATTTTATCTCCCTACATTAAATTGATCTAGAAACACGTTATTAGAGTATGTATATGTAGAAGAGTAGTTGCCCAAGATTTGTGTCAACATGCAGAGAATTCGAAGGAAATACTTGAATGTTGTTTCAACACATGCTTGAAGTTGAACCTTGCTAAATGTCAATCTTCATTCACAAAAGGTACACTCCTTGGCCACATAATTATGGCCAAAGGGTTAAATGTTGATCTGGCTAAGGTAGCTATGATCCTTTCCATGCCCATTACGTAGATTCCTAAGGAAGCGCAAAGATTTTTAGGTCATGCAAGATACCATAGGAGATTTATAAAAATGTATGAGAAAATAGTTAAGCCTCTTTCAAGTCCTACAAGCAAGAAGATCCCTTTCTCTTGGAGTTTTAAAGAGAAAAACCATTAAATGAGCCAAAACTAAGGTTTTGTAACGCACCACTACTAACTATTCCTAATTGTTCACTTGATTTTCATGTGCATACAAATGCAAGTCTTCATGCAGTTGGAGCCGTTCTAGCACAACCATGCTCACATGAGGAGTATAAGAGAAAGAGAATATTCGGCGATTGTATGTGCACTTCAAAGTTTTGGCATCGCCTTCTAGGAGTACATTGTATTTTCATCTTGGACTATCTAATGCGATAACTTGCATTGACAAGGTCCCTTAGTGTAGCTTATATCTAAGGTCCCTCTCATCGACATACAAATGCACTCAAGGAAGCCGCCTGATCAAGTTCAGTGATGAATCTTAGGCCCCAAGGAAGGGCAAGAATATCTTCTCAGTAAATAGTGACAACAATGCGAGTAAGTTATAAGATGGTCCACTTAGTAAAATGCAAATTTTCAAAATGACTCAATAAGTAAATGGATTGTTTCAATCGAAGAGGGGCTCAATTCGAATGAACTCTAAGCATAACAGTTTAAATTCAAATGAACTCTAAGCGTGACTCAATCTGCTCAGAAAACCAACATAATCGACTAGGTGTCGGAAGGTCGGTGTTTTGGTGTGTGTGTGTGTGAGAGAGAGAGAGATAGAGAGATGAGAGCAAATATTGTATTCAACGTTTCTTCAGAATACAAAGAACTTCACGAAGTATGGAAACATTCAACTGGGCGAACCATCTAATTGTCGGTGTTTGTGTGTGTGTGTGAGAGAGAGAGAGAGAGATGAGAGCGAATATTGTATTCAACGTTTCTTCAGAATATAAAGAACTTCACGAAGTATGGAAGCCGCAAACCACAGACAAAACGTATTGAAATACCGAAAATGTACTTCCGCATCTGCACCGAAGTGTGCTATGCCGGATCGCTAAATGGAAGCTCAACATGATCTTCCTCGCTAAATGGAAGCTTAAAATATTTGTTCATAATATACAGAAAGATATGGTGTGGGAAGGTGGGAGAGAGAGAGAGAACAAACATCGAGTGGGAAAGTGTGTGTGTGTGTATGGGAAGGTGTGTGTGTGTGTGAGAGAGAGAATATTGTATTGTACATTTCTTCAGAATATACAAAAGATCACGAAGTATGGAAACATTCCATTCAGCTAACTACAGGAGGTATTATCTGTTTCTTTGATCTAGTTATTCCTTCCCGAAACCGCAAAGCGCAGAAATGATGATCCTGAAAACCTTGAAATGCTCTTTCACAAAAGTATTCATTAACCTTCTCTGTAGTGCAACCTAGGATTCAATCAAGCTTCCCCTGCTTTGTGGGATTTGGGGGGTCCCGTGGGCACTAGTCCCCTTCTATTGTACCTTTGTTTCTTAATTTAATTCAAGTCCGGGAGAGTAGGCTATTGCCGAACTTCCTTTATATTAAAAAAAAAAAAAAACTCCTGCAAAGCTCCTTCTGCATCTGCACCGAAGTGTGCGCGACTGTCAGTCTCTCGTGACTCCTAGTCGAGCGCAAGCAGCAGCTGTATAAAGATTAGCTGCTTTGCTGTATGGCTTAATGGACGCTTAACATGATCTTCCTTAGAACTTTCATCCTCGCTTGCAAAAAAGTCATGGTTCATGGTACAGTTTTCGACCTTATCTGCTTTCCTGTCACTCCACATGCTCCGTTGAAGGTGCCCACGTCTTGAGCTGTCTACGAGGGACGCGGTTAAAGAACGGAACCCCTCCATTGCTCACTGATGCGTGCGTCGCGAGAAAGAGAGAAACACAGAGACAGGCTCGGATTTGCGATGTATGTTTAAAACTTCGCCCAAGTGCTCAAAAGGGACTAACAGACCCAGTTCCGACGAGCTGCTTATGTAGGTCAGACTAAAAAGGAGACTCTGTAGTACAAAAAAATAGATCAACTAAATTTTGAAAAAAGAAAAAGTGAGTCCATATGTTTTTTTTTTAATATAAAGGAAGTTCGGCATTAGCCTACTCTCCCGGACTTGAATTAAATAAAGAAAAGTACAAGAGAAGGGGACTAGTGCCCACGGGACCCCCCAAATCCCACAAAGAAGGTTAATCACCCTCTCATCACCCTCATGTGGGGCCCACTTGGGTTTAATCCTGTTATTACAGAGCTTAGATGACATTACAAAGAAGGTTAATCACCCTCTCATCACCCTCATGTGGGGCCCACTTGGGTTTAATCCTGTTATTAATCAAAAGGAGTACTTGATGATGCCTCAAGGGGGGGGATTTCTTACAGTTGGCAATCCTCTTGCCAACGAGGAACAACGATTTCTCAATTGACCACTCTTTGGGGGAGCCACCGAAGTTGAAAGCACATCTTTCCCGCCAGATTTTCCATAGGACCTCCCCTCTGATGGCGTTCCAGAGAGTCGCGAAGCAGCCGATTGCTTCTCCCAGCAGGACTTGCTGCCAACTGAGACGTTTTTGAAGCTTAATTCTCTTTCCAACCATCTGCCAGAGTCTGTTGGAGTTGGGGCAGGTAAAGAAGAGTTGTGAAACATCTTCGATAGAACGGTAGCAGCGTTTGCACCAGGGAGGGATCCCACAAATTAGGCTAGCCTTAAGGTTGGTCCAGATACCATGATGAAGAATTTGCCATAAGAGGACAGACTTTTTGATTTCTATGAGGGGGTGCCAGATAGCCATGAACTTCATGTCCCACCGAAGCCGCGTCCATGATAGGCACCACTTCTTGTTGAGGTTAACCTGATAGTCGATTATTTCTTTGATGTTCGGGATTTTTGATAGGCTATTCCCATTGTGCCATTTGAGACCAAGCGAGCTCCACATGTCGTGTCCCATGAGAAGGCGAACTTTGTGTCGGTCCCAGGCGAGCCATCTGCTTTGCAAAGTGTTCCATTCTTCATGCGAAATGTTGATGCAAGGGTCAATATCCTCGAAGTTGATCCAGCGGTTGGTGTCTTGTTTCCAGAGATGTTTCCATTTTTTGAAGCCTTTGTTCCATAACTTCTTGGCATTTTGAATGTTCCAAGATTCCACACTCTGGATGCCATTGATCGGAAACCAGATAGAGTCGTTTTGTCTGATACCGGCAGCCCACTTCTAGTCTTCACTTATTCTTGTGAAGCTTTTGACTTTATTCCAACTCTTCCATAGGGAGCACACGAGAATAGAGCCTTTCGAGAAGATGGGGATCGGGGAAAACAGCAAGGTCAAGATGTCAAGATTCTTCCAATTTGGGAAACCCATGAGCACCAACTCATTCTTGTTTCTGAAGATCAACTTGGCCCACGAGGCCTCCTCGTTGCACCAAGCCTTAATCATCCATTTCGCCGATAGTTTGTTAGCCATGCACCCAATGTCCAAGATACCAAGTCCCCCACTATCTCTATGGCTGGTGCAGATGGACCATTTGATTTTAGGCACCCCCCTCCTATTGTGGTCGCCCGTCCAAAGGAAGTTTCTACAAATACTATTTAGTTTGGACAGATCTTGCTCTTTCGGTCTCCAACAAGAAAGGAAATAAATGGTAGATGATAAGAGGAACATGTTGATAACCATAGCATGCCCAGCAAGATTGATTTGCATACCTCTCCAATAGTGAAGCTTGTTTTCGAGTTTGGCAAGCACCCAGTTCCACCGCTGTTCGATAGAGACACCAAACCCCAAGGGAATCCCAAGAAGCCAGAAAATTTGGCCGTGCGGAATGATTTGATAGCCATGATCAATGAGAAGGTCGGGCTGTGGCCCACCAATAGCTCTAAAGGCGGTCTTAGAGTGGTTGATTATGGATCCAGAGGCTTCACAAAAAGTAGCAAGACACTTCTAGAACGTCTCCAGGTTGGTACTATCATTGTGAACAAACGTGTTCATATCATCGGCAAAAGTTCTCATGGTGATCTGACTGTGGTCATGCGGCAAACGAAGGCCTTTAATGTTACGAGCTTCCACCTGATGCTCCACCAGCCTGCTAAGCCCTTCCGTGGCAATGGCAAAGAGAAGGGGAGCCAATGGGCACCCTTCTCTGATAGATCTTCTAAGTTTGATCACCTTTGAAAGTTTTCCATTAATGTTAATTTGGGTCGATGCTTTTCCGAGAAGGGTGGCGATCATCTTGGTGAATTTCTGACTACATCCAAGATCTTGGAGTGACTGTAGAATATAGTCCCATTCTAGCCTGTCGTAGGCTTTATCAAAGTCGATCTCGAGGAAGACCACATCTTGTTTAGACTCATTTGCAAATTCAAGACCTTCTCAGATATCTATAATGGTTTCCAAAATTGACCTGCCTTTAATGAAACCTTTTTGGTCCTCGCTTAGCCACGCTCTCAAGTGGCAAGAGATTCTGTTGGTAATGACTTTGGCAATGATCTTGTATCCTGTTTGGAGCATTGTAATAGGACACCAGTTCTCTATTCTGTTCTTTTCCCCTTTTTTGTGTATTAACTTGATAATGCCATTGTTGAGACAAGAAGGAAGCGCGCCAAACTTGAGTGCCTCTTGCCAAACCAAACGAAGAGGGGTGGCAACCACCAGTTTGAAGGATTTAAAGAACTCATTAGTGAGCCCGTTGGGTCCCGGGCTTTTACCTGAAGGGAGGGCATCAATGACCTCAATGATTTCGGCTTCAGAGATAGAGGCATGAAGCAGGGAGTGAAGGTTGAGTGGAATCCTGTGGGGGGAAACCCTAGATATGGCTGCCATACAGTCCCTTCTATGGTGGGAGAGGGGGTTCGAGCTCCCCAGGAGTCTTGTGAAGTGCCCTTCAATGATCCCAAAATTATCTTCTTCCGTATTGCATACATTGCCATTTGCGTCTAGCAATAAGGGGATCGATTCTCTGTTGTGTTTCCTTTTGAGGATACGGCACATCTCTTTGGTGGGTTTGTCGGCTTTGCCAGCCCACCACTCCTTGAAGAAAATTTGCAAATTTTTCCTTTGTATCTCTTCCTCGTATCTCAGCAGCACTTTGATTTTTTGAAGTCCTTTCTGGGCTTGAGATTTTCCTTTGTTCACTTCCTCCTCGAGCCGCCTGAGTCTATGATATAGAGCTTCTCTACGAGCCCGCCGCACAGTCTCAAGCATCTTCTTAGATCTAATCATGATCTGCCGTGACTTATTGACCGCACTTCTCCAGCACTTGGTTGGGGACAAGCTAGAGGCAAATGCCTCCTTCCACACATCAGAAATTCATTGATGGACGGAGGGGAGAGAGAAGGAGGGCACACTGGCATGGAACCAAGGAGCCTTACAGATCTTGGTGGGGGGTTGGAAAGTGATGATGATCGGGTAGTGATCAAAGATGGTGAGGTCGGTGCGTTGCGAGAGGGAAGGGTGGCCCCACTGATGAGTAAAACTCTAAGAAATGTAGCATCTATAAGGTCTAGCTTTCCTCAGGTCCTTGCCTACTTGGAGATTTGACCAAGAAAAGCCATTCGAGTCTTTGAATTCGACCAAATCCAAGTGAAGTTTGGTTTTATCCCACGTTTCTTTCTCCCAACTATCGATGACCCTACCCTTGCCCATCCATCTGTCCATAGGGTCCTCCACCATGTTGAAGTCACCACAAATAAGCACGTTGTGGGGGAGCGAGTCCAAGGAGGCCCAAGTGTTAAGTCTCTCTAACTCCCCATTAGGGGCATACAAAGAAACTAAAGTAAAACAAAAGGGAGCACCGAAAGAAACAGCGATCCATCGATGGCATTCATCTTCAATGGAGTTCTCAAGCTTTTCAAACCAGAATTGATTAATACCGATTATCGTTCCACCAGACCCCCGCTAATGCACAGTTGAAATCCAAACATGGGTCGAGGAGACATGTCTAAGCCGTTTCTGGAGGTCTTCTCCGTCAATTTTAATCTCTTGAATAGATATAAAATCTGGGTTTAGGCTAATGTCGCGAAGCCATTGACCAATGATGATCGCTCTTGAGGGGTCGGTTAGCCCTCTAGCATTTAACGAGATGATGATCATTGTCGTAGTGAGCCCTCTTTGCAGGAGGGAGCTTTGTCCTTTCTTTTCTTGGATTCATCTTCCTTTTTTGCTCGGATCGGATCCCGAGTTAGCAATAGGTTCTTGTGGGGGCTTTTCCATGGTAACTCCATAGGTTGTTTTCCTTTGTGGGATGCCTCCTGCTGGGAAGAACAGGACACCGTTTTCGACTCCGTTTCCGGAATAGTCGATCCGATGATGAAGCTTTCACTGTCCATGTTATCTTGCTTACTAGTAGTAAAGCCGTCTTCTTTGCTTGTAGTGTAATCCTCCTGCGAGGTTTCTTTACTGTCAGGGATCTCTAGGGCTTTGTCGTTGGTGTCCACCACAAGTTGGTTCCCACCTGGGTAGTCAAACTCGTTGATCTCCTTTTCCATACTTTGTAGGACCCATTAACCCCCCTGCAAAAGGTACACATGCTGAATACATTATTGTTGCCACAGATTATCTTACGAAATGGGTAGAGGCAAAAGCCACGAAAAAGAATGATGCACACACAACTGCAAAATTCTTATTTGAGAATGTCTTTAGAAGATATGGATTGCCTATAGAGTTAGTGAGCGATCGAGGCACTCACTTTCTAAACCAAGTCATTGAATATTTGTTACAGGATTTTATGGTGATTCACAAGAAATCCGCACCATATCATCCTCAGGCCAATGGTCAGGCTGAAAGCACTAATATGATCCTTTGTAACGTACTGACGAAACTCGTGAACAACAAACGTTCAGATTGGGACAAACAGTTACACCACGCTGTTTGGGCATATCGAGTGGCCTACAAGACCGTACTCAATGCAACTCCCTTTCAGATGGTTTTTGGTCAGAATGCAGTGCTTCCTTTGGACTTCTTGATACCGACCCTTAAGGTTGCACAAGAACATCAGTGGACCGGCCATGAATTATCAGCGAGAATAATGGACTTGGAATGATTAGGAGAAACTAGGCTAAAGGCAGCAGCAGGAATATATGCAGGGAAGAAGCGACAGAAAGCATATTTTGATGCACATGTGAAAGATAAAGGCCTAAAAGAAGGAGATTTAGTTCTAGTATATACGCTAAAGCAACACGCACGTAAGTTAGAAAAGCGAGGTTATGGACCTATGATCATTAACAGACTCTCAACAAGTGGAGCAGTACAATTAGCCACTCTAGAAGGAGACATAATGCCTAATTACATTAGTGGTTGTAGAGTCAAGTTATATCAGGAACCTCTTACTGAGGATATGCTTAGACGACTCATGTTAGCAAAGAAGCGTAAGGAGGAAGAAAATAGAATACGAGCGGAAGCTCAAGCAGAAGCAATAGAACGCATTAAACGCATGAAGTTAAGAAGACAAGGACTAGGGAGAGAACATTATAACCATTTGGAAACTACACCCAAATATCCCATGGCCATGTGTCAAGTAAAGTCAACCACTCATCCTAGTATAGTGGACAGGAGACCATTCATTACAGTCAGGCTAGAGCACGACAACCCTTGCCAAGAGCTCAGGGCTTTAATTGACTCAGGTGCTGCGACTAGTGCGATTAGATGGTCCCACTATAAGGATTCAGGAATAGAAATGCGGCCAATTGAGGCATACCTCATAGGGCTAGGAGGCATGGAAACCCCTTGCATGGGTGAGGTGGACCTTCCTATCCTCATTAAGGATGTGACCATGACAGCGAAGCTACTAGTGTGCCATGATGACGACCTGATAGAACCCCTAATCCTTGGCCAAGATTGGCTATACGATCACTCAATGGACCTAAATCTTAGACAAGGCTCCTTACAAATTGGAACCTTAGAGCAGAAGCGAGTGATACTGCTTGACTTCCCTAACTGCATTCCGATCGAGGTTTGTAACCCTAGACCCTATGAAACGCATGCGACGGAAGATCGGAAGATCTTGGGTCAGACGAGTCACGTTACGTCTACACCAACCCACTCGGGCTTGGCTATGGACAGTTGTCAATCAGAAGGACGACATGAGATCTTCCCTGGGGCTTCCTGCAAACTAGAAGGGGCAGCTACCCAACCGCTAGGGTAGTTGAACACAATCAGCGGTCAGGTGGGTTGCATCAGCGGCCAAATGAGCACACCACCCTGCGATGCTCATCCTTCCAAACTTGCTGCGGACTGGCCTAGATTAAAGATAAAGAACGAATCACTTCCTAATGGGCAGGTCACGCAAGTGTTGGATCTCCCTTCTTTTCCAAAGTAGAGTGTCCAAAGGACCTCTCAAACCCAACCACGAAGGAGTCAACCACAACAGAGGAACCCAGACCGACGACAACACCAGACAAGGCAAAGAAAGCAGCAGTATCAACATCACAGAACAAGTGGCACGAAACAAATATGGGTGCCAAAAGGACAGCAACCACAGGCTATTGGCAACACTGCAGACGAGAACAAGACAAAGTTTCAAAAGAAGCAGAGTCAGCATAAAAAGTCCCCTCGATCTTCTTCCCCAAATACAAATACTCGACAGATTTGGATCGCCAAGAAGTATCTTATCAATCGACCCACACCCATGCAGATTTGGGTACCCAAGCAATGTATTAAAGCCCAACCCTCAAGCCATGTAATATATACCCCTCAAAAATCTTTCCATCCTTCAATACCACCAAACCCGACACCACTTTTTGTCCATCAGCAGAAACATACCACCCACTCAAAGACTCTTAGGAAATGGATACCGAAACGTATCCAGACGTCTTCTTGTACCCCATTATCTAACAATTCTCCCATCCGATTTAAACTCCACCCTTGTAATAATTCACCCTCAACAAAACCTTGTATAAATTCATACACCCAAACCCCACATCATGCATAATAAAAGCTCATCAAGAATTGTAGGCATAATCTGAACCATGTAGGTGTCTAGATACCTGCATTAGCTCTGCAAAAAGATCATTGCATCAATCACTTCACGACACTTGGCTACACGGGTTACACATCGGTTATGGAAAAGGATTGCGGTCTCACCTTATTGGGATCATAATTAATTTCCATACTAATGTGTTAATCTTTTGTAGCAGATCTTTTCCATTAGCTCATCAGTCATCATGCAAACCGAAGCAGGACCATCAGAAGCTGGCCCAAGCACACCAATGGCCAATATTGGAGAATTACTCGCGGAATCTTATCCTACGATGCAACCACCAGAGTTTCAAGGTTTTCCAGGACCCATGCCAATCGATGATCCTCCTAGAGGATATACTGAGAAGATTCATCGTAATTCTCATTGGTTTCAAGGCGTAGCAGGACCATTAGCAGACGCTGATTTTATATTTGAGGCCAATTTGGCATTTGATCTTCGCACATGGACCAAGTACCAGTTCTTGTCAAGAGAATTTGAAGGACTACAGAATACACAAGATCTAACGCACGTTTGGGCACGAGCGGGATTTACAGAATATTTTAGTGACCCTCTGCCTAAACCTGATTTTTACAGATGTTTTTACTTGGTAACCACCTTAACGGCTTCAGAGAACAAGGATCTACCCGGAACATTCATGTTACCATCCTTGGTAAATGACCCTCCATTCAGAAGGTTTTATTTGTCCAAAGATTTGATTCGTGCAGCTCTCAAAATACATGGAACACACACTCCGAAGGAGAGAGAACGGCTAGTCCCAGAGCAGATGAAACGTGGTGACGTAACTAAGTGGGAGGATATTTCTGCTATAACACCTGATCTCTCTAAGCCATTACGGATATGCATGCAGCACTTTGCTTTCCCAGCTCAGGATCGTTTTACCATGCCCCACAAGAGAATCTGGTTTGGTTTATACTTAGTATGTACTGGACCTCAAACGCTTGATCTAGCTAGCTAGATAATTGATCAGCTCTATTTGGCACAACATAGATGGGAACGAAAGAAGGTCATCAATGGATGTTGTGCACTTACAAGGATTATATATATGTGTTTGGCATATGATTTACCCATAGAGCGCGCCATGACCAGTGAGGAGCTGAAGGCATTTAAAGGAACCACAAGGAAAGCTAGAAAGTCTAGCAAAGGCAGAGGCGGAAAGCGGATGAGAGGCACTATCCCATGCCTACAAGTCCCAGAATCACCCTCGCCCCAACCATCTCCAGAGCAGTCACCAACAGCAGCCACTCCCACGGTACCACCAATTCGTATACGGTTATCAAGACCAGTTACGCCGGAGGGCACCACCAGTACTGTTGCACCCCAAGCAGCCACAACCACAGAACCTATCACCACAGCAGCTGAACTTCCCACCACTATGGGTGCGGAAGCTTTCTCTTTTCCAATACCCCATTTAGAACCAGGACAAGCAGAGCCACTGGACCAAACTTTTGATTTTGAGATGCCCGATGCATTCTCCAATGAGTTCCAGTTTTCAGAAGGACAATTGTTTTCTCAAGAATTTGAAAGGCCTAGCTACCCTACCACACCCAGGGATCAGCCACAAGGACAGATCGTGTCCAGCTCTGATGACGAAAGAACAGCAACCGATGACGACGAAGGAGACGAGGAAGCTAGCCAGGGAACTCAGGAATCCCAAGAGCATGAACAGACAGATGCCCAAGGACAACAAACAGACACACATGGTGATACAAGTACCCATGAAGATGAAACTTACGAAGCAGCCGCTTACACACTGGCTATCAAGAAGTTGTATAGAACTATGGAAAAAGTTTGGGCACGCAAAAAGCGGACAGAGGAAGAGAGTCAAACAATAATAGAAGAAGAACTTGTCACAGGCGGATTCGAAGACGCATACATCAAAGGATTCCGCGAGTTAGTCAAATCAGTAGGCTCCAACGAAGCGCTCAAGTACTTGCAAAGAAAGCCACTACCATAGTTTGACCCCCGCAGAGTACGACTACTTTCAAAGCCCGGCGAATACATTCGTGTACCAACAGGAGCACAATCTTCAGAACAAGCTAGGGAGGCACGCCTCGTCCCCGAAAGTTCGTTGGCAGTAGAAACCATCCTTATAGATTCCCCACCCCGCGCTACAACTGTACATACCTCAGTAGTCACTGAACTACCGACCACCCCAACTGCTCCTCCATCACCGCCCATCCCTCCAGCCTCCCCTATTCACCCTCCTTCCCCCCGACTATCATCTTCTATCGCTGGTGGCGTAGCAGAAATCGTCTTCACGACCACTAACCCCGCAATTCTCGCACCCATTAGCCCTAGTCTTCCCCCTCCCACACCCACCTTTCTATCCAACCCATTCCTCCATCCATCTTTTCCATCTTTCCCCACAACTCCAAGACCCCTTTTTCCATTCCCACCGCCATTAACCTTCTCCCCCGTCTCACCTCCCCGACCCACTGTAACCCCTCTTTCCCCTTTCCACCAAGCTGCTCCAGCCAGCCCCCCTGTAAATTACTCCTCAACCTTTGTAAATCCCGTATTGACACCAGCACAAGCACCCACAGTCACACCCATATTCACAGTCACCGCACTACACACGTCCAATGAGATGGACATCTCACCACCCACTGCACCATCACTCACTTCACTCACGGCACAAACATTTTTAGGCACATCACAATTTTCAACAATCACTACAGCATCCACCTTCCCACCCCCATTCCCCATTTCCGTTGCATCTACACCCACTGCATCTTCATTTAGCACCCCATTAATACTATCACCCACCGTAGATAATGCATTTCGACAGATGTTCATGTGTATGACGCAAGTAAGAGATGAGTTCACATCTCTTGGCGATAATTACCAGCAGTTGCAAAGGACAACCAATGACTTACAGTCGCAGCTTAATTTATTGTCTATTGAGAATGCCTCATTGAACACCCGCTACCAAGAATTACGAGAGGCCTATCATAAATTAGAACTAGAAAGCGAAGAAAAAACCAAGGAAGCAACTGCTGACCTGGATAACTTATTAAGAGCCCAGACAGTTCGCAATGCAACGCTAACACGAAATATGGGCTTACTACGAAGACACCTAGCAGCCGCCAAGGAAGAAAATCAGCGCTTACAGGATCAGAACCGAGAAAACTTAGAAGCAGCGCTCGACCACCCAGACCAACCACTCAGTCCTAGCAGGTTCAAAGCCATTCCTTCAGACTCGATGAGGATGCTGCTAGACGATCATGTAAGATTACTAGATGAATATGACGGCATGAACGAGGAGTTACAGAAACTCAAAGAAGATCACAAATTACTCCAGTTACGAGAACCGGCACACCAAGACATACCAGCACCTGTGGACCCCTCTCCTGACCTCCTAGAGGAACTCAACTCATTACGGGCCCAGGTATCGAACCTTGAATCACGGATTGCAGTATATGAAGCACCACCAAGGCCAGATTCCCCACCTGAGCTACCAGCTGAGGAAGAAACTGTCACCATCCCGGTGGAGGAAACGTTTGAAGAGGCGTACGAGCCACAACCCATCCCAGGCGGACGCGTCACGGCCGAAGGTCAGATGACTTACGAACTTCCGACCCCCGCGTGGATGAAGACTATTGAGGAACTTGGGACAACGCACTCAGCTAGAGTAGAGGCACAATTACATGCCATGGCGATGATAGAAGAAAGAATTTTACAATCTCCATTCTTTGCTCATTTTGCCCCGCGACGATACATATCTGGGCATGAGCTACAGTATAAACCGTATTTCATGTTAATGGACGAATACCAGTTAGCCATTGAGAAAGAGACAGGTAAGAAACCATCGCATGCAACTCAATTCGAGGCGGATGATTTGCCACTCGATGCGCAGCAAGGAAGGATCTATAAGCCAGAGTGGCGAAAAGATTTACTACAGCAGTATCCAGAAATGATGAGTACATGGATAAAGGCACCTTTGCATTTCAAGTATAACCCGTGTTGGGGACTAGTGCCACGACGCCGCTTCTGGACTGCCTTTGCTATTAAGGTACAAAACAATAAGCAGTGCCAAGACTGGTTGAATTACCCCTATTTTAAGCCACCCATTGAGTTACCAACTGTTGGCTACATGATGGCTACAATTCGCCACTGGCTCCCTAGATTAAAGCATATGGACGATATAGCGGCGCATATGACTGTCAAAATCTTTGACATGATACAAATGATTTTTAAAGTCTTCCGACGCGTCAAGGCACCCCATGTCAACACCCCGGGCTTTGAGCATGGCAATTTCGATCTGGTGTATGATATGAGTACAACGCCATCGCTACGGGTGTGTTATGCCTGGCATTACAGAATAAAGTACCTACCGGCGTGCTACAAGCAGACGTTTGAAGAGATGTTCACAACCGGCTTCTGGGAATACCATTCAGAGGTATTCATAAGCAGGCCTACACATTTATTACAATTATTTGCCTATGAACAAATGGTCTATTCCACACACTATCAGCTCCCGCCACCGGAAGAACCGCAACCAATCGGCTGGGAGAAACTCGAGGCAGATCTGGCCCGAGGCATTCGTATCTCCGAGCACACCCTTGCTCAAGACCTCCTACAAAACTATATCCGGCAGACCTCACAACAAGGTTCTGTCAGGGACGACAGAAGCGAGAGGGAGGGGGGTGTTGGAAGCAGCTAGAGGCACAGACGACGCGGAAGCATGTAACGACGGAGCAAGAAGCTAGTGGAATCTTTTTTCAAAGAATCATGTTCTAAAAATACTTTTCAAAAACCTCCAAAAGTGATTTTCATCACTATTGTAACATACGTAACATAGAAAACCCCATTTTGTAATCCATAGCTCCATTTTGTGCAAGCCGAGGAGTCCTCGAACTTGAGGAGCTTAGGTAGAACAAGCGTATCAATTTTCATTATTTTTAGACACCGTTTACCCTTCCAAATAGCATCTAGGACCTAATTTTTAACTATGCCGGTCACTAGATGTGAAACCGGTCAAAACTAGTCTAGAAACTATAAAAAGAGCTACAGAGCTCATTTTTGAGGTTGGTTAGTGTTAGCTTGTTTGAGGTTAGAGTTCTTTTGAGCTTGTTATAGTGTTCTTGAGTAATAGAGTTGATTTCTCACCTTCCATTGTGTCTTGCTTGTCTCTTCGTAGTGTGTGTGTATGTGTGTGTGCATTTCTATGCTTCTCACCTTCACTCTCACTTCATCTCACATTCACGATCTTCATATCACTCCTATCTCTTCCGCGGATTGACATTAAGGAGGTGGACCTTCTTAACGTGGTTCTCACCATTGTGCTAGAGCAACAGAGGTCCTTTGAAGTATGCAAAATAATGAGGTCGTTTCAAGTATGCTATATAATTAACATATACAAACATAATCTTCTTTGTTAAATTAGGAACCTTCAACCAAAGCCATGAATCACATATCAAGAATGTTCATGCGAGTCAAATGAATGAAGACCAACCTCAAATTAAAACTAAGGAGAAGGTGAAAAAATCAATTAAAACCACAATAACACTTATTTCTTTAAGTAAAACTACATGAAAGTTTAGGAACGACAAAGGGATTTATAATCCTATTAGAGGTCAAATAACGAAACAATTATTCTTGATTTGCCTTATTTCTCTTATTTTTTCTATCCTCAAGAGATTAAGGTGAACTTTTTGTGCTCTTCAAAACAACTTAAACATGATCTCCCAAGGCCATTATTAGTTTTCTATAAGATGATGGTTTTGGTGGAGGTATTGTTCGCATTTCTAACAAGTAATTATGTTTCTTGTACTCAGGTTAGCTCTTCTTCAAATCAATGATCTGTAGTTTCTTTTAAAAGTGCTATTGATCATATATTTTTGTTTACGTATACATCTAATTCTTGCACTAAGAGAACTATTTGCTTGAAAGGGTTGGCCACCCTAAAAGTTCCCATGTTATTGTTTGCCGATATTGATATGGTTGTTACTTATTTATATTTGATCAACATCCATGACCTTATTGAAATAACTTCCAACACTAGATTTATTTAGAACATTAGGTAAAATGGGTGTAATTATGATATTGATAGATTGCATATATTTCTTCTTTCTCCTAGTTTCCTTCATAAGCATTAGCATGTCCTGTGAGGTGAAAAAATGCTTTTCTTTTAAAAATTACTATCAAGTTAGAATTTACCTTTTTATGGATTTCCCTCATTAGAATTTTGGTTTTCCTCATTTGTTCCTTACCTTTTAGAGCATGATTGTATCGAGAATAAACATTAACTTGATTCATAAAGAAGCTATTAGAATATATTATGTTCCAGATAATATTAAAACTAAGAATATTAAGCTCATTCATAGAACCTAACCCAAGGATGAATTGAAGAATGGGAGACCTCTCTCTTATCTAACTTGTTTTCCATAAGAATCCAACCTAGCATTTGTGTGTTGCAAGAAGCATTAACAATATGTGATCTACTTGTCTTTATCAATGATCTGATTATGGGGAGTTTTCTTTTAATCAACTACAAATACATTAATGATGAAGGAATACAAGGAATAAGGAGATATAAACAAGCCTAACGATCTTGATGCCTCGCAAAAGTGAAAAAGGCACTAGAAAGCACCAACAAGCTTCACAATGGCTTGGAGCCAATTTCTTTTAAGCCTGTTTCCATCTATTAAAAAGACTCTTGATGCTTGAAGGGGTGGAAGCTCTTGGTTCTTCCAATCCTTTTAAACACAAATTCTAGGAAAGATTCAATAACTCATTCTTGTCCTGAGATTTCAAACTTGGTAGAGCATCATTCTCTCCAAATCTTTTGCAGGACCTCCCAAAGTAGGGCTTGCCTCTAGTCTATCCATCAATCAAGCATAAGGTACACTCTTATTGTCCACCCCAAATAATGGCACCTCTTGAGCATGCAAAGAACTGATGCATAAGTTCCTCACACCCGAAGGTATTTTTTCACACCATGGATGACATAACAACTTTGAGCATATTTAATATTTTTCCATATTCCCATCTGGGAATTTCGATGCATGAGGGTTACTTTCTTTATTTCCAAGAGAAGGTACCAAAGATCATTGAATTTAAGGTTCCATCATATCAAAGGCCAAGTTAAGAACCACTTTCTATAGATCACTTCAAGACATTTTGGTGGTTTCTTAAATCTCAAGATATCTTAAATCCTATTACTGTTTCTCCATTTAATACATTTTGGATTAGGCATTTCCTACACTTAACAAGACATATCTTTCAATCTTGCCACGCATTTATCTTTTGTTTAAAGAGGCACTAGTCCTTGTAGTCAACTATTTGAATATGATCAATGACCTTAAATCTTATCGAACTCCTATGGGCTTGGTACTAGAGGTTCTTCCATTGTTGGAATCCTTTGGATGAATTTTTTTTAGCCATTTGGAGGGCCTAGTTTTCAATTCGTGAAATGCTACATATCGGGAACCAAATGGAGTCAATTTTTCTAATTGTACATGTGCAGTTCTAGTTTGTTGAGTACCTAATCCAATGTCTTCCTCAAAGAGATATCAAGCCCAATGAAATAGAGAGTTTCCTGACTAAGTAGCCCAAAATGAGCCCCCACAAACCTTGGTCATAAAGAAACTAAGGAGGTGGTTGAGTGATTGTTGGAGCAAGTCTATGACAAGCCTAAGTATTGGCTTGAGTCTCACAAAGTCTTAGAAGAAGCTTTAAAAAGAAGACTATGTAAAGTTCACTTGTGAACTACCTCTTGTAACTTTTGAAGAGTTTACTTAATGTAAAAGTAAGAGAATCTTAAGTGGTTGAGTCCACTTGATCAAGAATGGAAAGAGGAGCCACGAATTTGTGATTTTTGGTAGGTAGAGAATCAAATCAATCATTGATTGATTGGAGAGTGATTGAGGGAAGTTAGCCTCCCAAACTCAACTATAAATAGATGGCGTTTTTAGTCATGGTTAGAGAGACCTATGTGAAGACCTCCAAGAGCTGAGCTTTATGCCATATCAAGGTGTGATTACAAGGCACACATATGTATCAGTAAGTCATTGTATTGTACAAGCAATATACTTTCATTTTCATGATTATTTGGTTTCATCTTTCCATGTTCTTGTGAAGTGTACTACTCACTGCCATTACTCTCAGTTTTCTCAGTCAGCTTGTAGAGTTGTTTTCTCTGAGCTTGGTGCATCATTTTCAGTGATTTAACTTGGTAAAGTTAGCTCTATAAGTCTACTATATGCTCACAAATTTTGCATGTCATTTGGAGGTTGCAATCTTTAGTTATGTTCATTTGAAGTCAACAGGGTCTGTTCATCTTCACTTCTCTGCCAGGTACCCGAATTTTTCACTCATCTTGTGAGAGCCATTTCTCAGTGGTTACTTATCCAAATTTAGTGATTTAATGCTTGTTGATTTCAGCGTGCTGTCTAGTATAACCATACAAATTGTCATAATCATTGGGTTTCTACATTTTGAGTTATGTGGATTTTTCTGCTCACTGGTCTATTTCTGTAGCAGCCCGTGAAAATCGGGATGATGTCATCACTTGTTAAAACTCATTCTCAGTGTGTGGTTCATTATTTTTTATGAGATTACTCTTAAAAGTTAGCTCTTTACGTTGCCTAGACTTTGCCAAGAGGAATTGAGCTAATTGCTGCTATGCTCAGAGAATTATGTAAAACACTGGACAGGTGTATGAACCAAGAATAGCAAGTTTTCACCTCTGAGCTAACTCTAACTTATCTCTTTTGATCAATCTTTTTGAGAGTGATCTTCCAAGGTACATAGGGTGTCTAATACATCCATTGGCAAGCTAAAAGGGCCCACCATCTACTCTTGGAGTTCATTTGGCTGGTGTAGATCAAGGATTTTGCAACACCTCTTCATCTTCAAACACATACTTATCCATCTCTTCAGAGTGGTATTAGAGCAAGGTTGGACAACATGGCAGATGGATTTCCTTCATCAATTGACAAATTGGATAGAGGTAATTACTCAGCTTGGTCATTAAGAATGGAAGCTTATCTCCAAGGTAGAAGTTTATATGGTTATGTGGATGGAGATGAAGTTATGCCAAGTTTCAGGAACAAAAGTCAACCAACACAAGAAGAGCAAGAAAGATTGAGCACATGGTGCTCCAAGGATGCACTTGCAAGGTCTTATCTCCTCAACTCTATCTCAGATTTTTTGTTGCCTCACATTAGAAGTTGTAAGACATCTCAGGAAGTGTGGGATGCACTTGAAGCTTTCTTTTCTTCAAGTACCAAAGCTAGGAAGCATCAACTATGGCTGGATTTCACAACTCTCAAGAAGGCTCCCAAACAAAATGTGACTGATTTTGTCACAAAGCTCAAGGACATAGCAGATCAGTTGGGAAGCATTGGAGAGGTAATAGATGAAGAGCAAATTGTAAGGCAGGTCATCAATGGCTTGAAGGTAGATGATAAGTGGGAAGCATTCACCACAGCTATGGATTTGTACATGGACATGCATGTACCTGATTTCAACACACTCATTGGACAACTACTTACTCAAGAGGCAAAGCTTATCAAAAATGGAGAAAGCTCTAAAGGTAATCAATCTTCAGCTTTATACATGGATAAAAGCAAGTCTAAAGATAACAAAGGAAAGGCAAAGAAAGTGGATGATGAAGCAGATACATATCAAGCTAACTATGCACGTAGAGGAAGACATGGTAGACGTAGAGGAAGAGGAGGTAGACAAGGCAGGGGGAGATCCCAAGACTCCAACTCGTGTTCTATTTGTGGATTAACTAATCATACAACTGAAAATTGCTTTAGGAATTCCAGGAATCAAAGAGGCAGAGGATACAATAGAGGAAGTTATGGCTACTCAAGAGGAAGGTTCAACAACTATCATGGCAACTACAACAACTACAATCATTCAAACTATCAAGGAGGCTACAAAGGAAGAAGAGACTACAATAACTACACAGAAGACTCAAACAAAGAGGATTCATTATTGATCATGAACATGGCTATGCCACAAGGTAAATCTGATGAGCATGTTTTCTACATAGATTCAGGTTGTTCAAATCATGTGGCAGGAAATGTGGCACTCCTATCAGATTTAGAAGATCCAAGGAATAAGCATGAGGTACAAACAGGAGATGATACAAAACATCATGTGGAGAAAATAGGCAATGTCAAAGCACCCGATGGAAACATCAACCTACTCAGTAAGGTACTCTATGTCCCTACCATTACAAAGAATTTGATAAGTGTTGGGCATATAGTAGAGAAAGGGTTGCAACTCAGGTTCACAAAAGCAGGAGCATTTGTTGAAGATCCAAGTCAAGGATTCAGAAGAATTGCAAAAGGTGAAAAGACATGTAGATTGTTCACATTTGAATTACAGGACACTAGAAACATTGCTCTCTTTAATTATGGTAGTCAGACACTCACAGAATTGGAAGTATGGCACAAAAGGTTAGCACATATTGGTGAAAGTTCATTAAAGCAAATCTGCAGGGACCAAAGTGTACTTGGACTTCCTAATTTGTCAAAACAACATATGATTTATAAGTGTAGTGCATGTCAATTTGGAAAGTCTCACAGGTTACCATTCATGAAGAAAGGTTATATGCATGGAGATCTCTTGGAGTTGGTTCATATAGATGTATGGGGACCTAGCAAGGAAGCTTCAATATCTGGATCAAGGTATTATGTTTCCTTTATTGATGATTGCAGCAGATGGACTATCCTATTCTTTATGAAACACAAAGATGAAGTTTTTTCATGTTTCAAAAGATATTTGGCTCTTGTGGAGAATCAAACAGGTAAATCACTAAAAAGGCTAAGGTCAGATGGAGGGGGAGAATACTTCTCCCATGAGTTTGATTCTTTTCTTCAAGAAAGAGGAATCAAAAGAGAGGTAACTACAAGGTACACTTCTGAGCAAAATGGAGTGGCAGAAAGGAGGAATAGGACAATTGTTGAAGCTGCAAGGTCTATGTTAAATGAAAAGTATTTACCTAATTACTTATGGGCTGAGGCTGTATCTACAGCCACTTACTTGATTAACAGGTTGCCTTCAAAATCCCTTGATGGGATGACTCCATATGAGGCTTGGAATGGAAGAAGACCAAGCTTAGATCATTGTAAAATTTCTGGATGTATTGCTTTTGCTCATGTTCCTTCACAGGTTAGAGGCAAGATGGATCCAAAGGCAGAAAGGTGTGTATTTATTGGATATGAAAACAATCAAAAGGGCTACAGGTTATACAACCCTACCAACAAAGGATTCTTGGTAAGCAGAGATGTAGTTTTTGATGAGAACAATTCATGGTATGAAGATTCATGCAGGAAGATCAATTTACCATATGATCTTGAAGAAGATTTTCCAAAGCTTGGTAGAGAACAATCAAAGATTGAAGAACAAGACACCTCAGAGGATGATGAAGAATCTCAAATGGAAAAGATGAAAGCATGGAAGTCTAAAGGTAAAGCAAAATTGCAGGAACTTGGACATGAGGCGGAATCATCACATCATGGCCTAAGAAGATCTATGAGGGAAAAGAAAAAACCAGAAAGGTATGGGTTTGACACCTCATTTAGTAACTAAACATTCTATCTACATAGCACAGGACATAAACCAAGAGGAGCCATCATCATTTGAAGAGGCCAAAGCAAAATCAGAATGGAAGCATGCAATGAAGGAAGAGATTGAAGCACTTGAGGAAAACAACACTTGGGATTTGGTGCCCAAGACTTCATCCATGAAGGTAATAGGCTCAATATGGGTCTATAAACTCAAGAAGAATTCTGATGGTTCAATTAACAGGTATAAGGCAAGGCTTGTGGCAAAAGGCTTTGCACAAACTCAGGGAATTGATTATGAGGAGACCTTCTCTCCTGTGGCAAAGATGCCTACTATTAGGGTTTTGCTTAGTATTGCCTCTTCCAAGAATTGGAAGATACATCAACTAGATGTAAAGAATGCATTTTTGAATGGTTGGATAACAGAAGAGGTATATATGGCACAACCACCTGGTTTTGAGAATCAAGTTTATCCTGATTATGTGTGTAAACTTAACAAAGCATTGTATGGTCTCAAGCAAGCTCCAAGAGCTTGGAATTTCAGGCTTGTTTCATTCTTGCAGGACAAAGGCTTTCAACCAAGCAAGGCAGATCCTTCACTCTTTATTAAAAAGAGTAATTCCGAGGTCATCTACCTATGTGTATATGTAGATGATATTATATTGACAGGAAATGATGCAGATGGTATGAAGAAGATCAATGATCAGATGAGAGAAGAGTTCAAGATAAGTGATTTGGGTTCACTTACCTACTTCCTAGGTTTGGAAGTTGTCTACAAAGATCATGGTTTGTTTCTCACTCAAAGAAAGTACATTAAGGACATGTTGGCAAAATTCAAGATGCAAGATTGTAAGATTGCAGGTACTCCAATGGAGGTCAATCACAAATTGAGCTCACATGAAGGTGAACTCATAGAGGACATCACATCATATCAAAGTCTAGTGGGTAGTCTCAACTATGCCACATTGACAAGAGTAGATATATGTTACAGTGTGAGTGTGCTAAGTCAATTTATGCACACACCAAGGAAACCACATATGGATGCTGCCAAAAGGATTCTCAAGTATCTCAAAGGAACCATAAATGAAGGACTTTATTATCCTTATGTATCTTATTTAGGTTTGAAGCTATTTTCTGATGCAGATTGGGCTGGCTCCAAGGAAGATAGAAGGAGCACTTCAGGTTATCTTACCTTTGCAAGTTCAAAGCTTATTTCATGGTCATCCAAGCAGCAACCCACAGTTGCTCTCTCTTCTGCTGAAGCTGAATATAGAGGTCTTGCCATAGCTACACAAGAAGCTATGTGGATGAAGACATTATTCAAAGATCTTGGATTGGAGTTTGGAACTCTTAACTATTTTTGGTGACAATATGAGTTCTATTCATTTGGCTGCTAATCCTATTTTTCATGCAAGGACTAAACATATTGAAGTTCATTATCACTATGTACGAGAGAAGGTTCTAAGCAAAGAGATTCAAATATCATATGTGTCCATTCATCAACAATGTGCAGATATTCTAACCAAAGCATTGGATGGTACAAATCTTTGCAAACTCAAGGCTATGATTGGTTTGCAGGTAATCTTGGAAGATTGAAGACCTCAAGCATACTTGGCTTGAGGGGGAGCTGTTGGAGCAAGTCTAT
Organism: Ceratopteris richardii; assembly: GCA_020310875.1. Classification (NCBI taxonomy): domain Eukaryota; kingdom Viridiplantae; phylum Streptophyta; class Polypodiopsida; order Polypodiales; family Pteridaceae; genus Ceratopteris; species Ceratopteris richardii. Next base: position 79,707,601 of record CM035433.1, read on the forward strand.
GACAAGCCTAAGTATTGGCTTGAGTCTCACAAAGTCTTAGAAGAAGCTTTAAAAAGAAGACTATGTAAAGTTCACTTGTGAACTACCTCTTGTAACTTTTGAAGAGTTTACTTAATGTAAAAGTAAGAGAATCTTAAGTGGTTGAGTCCACTTGATCAAGAATGGAAAGAGGAGCCAGGAATTCGTGATTTGTGGTAGGTAGATAATCAAATCAATCATTGATTGATTGGAGAGTGATTGAGGGAAGTTAGCCTCCCAAACTCAACTATAAATAGATGGCGTCTTTAGTCGTGGTTAGAGAGACCTATGTGAAGACCTCCAAGAGCTGAGCTTTATGCCATATCAAGGTGTGATTATAAGGCACACATATGTATCAGTAATTCATTGTATTGTACAAGCAATATACTTTCATTTTCATGATTATTTGGTTTCATCTTTCCATGTTCTTGTGAAGTGTACTACTCATTGCCATTACTCTCAGTTTTCTGAGTCAGCTTGCAGAGATGTTGTCTCTGAGCTTGGTGCATCATTTTCAATGATTTAACTTGGTAAAGTTAGCTATAAGTCTAATATATGCTCACAAATTTTCATGTCATTTGGATGTTGCAATCTTCAGTTATGTTCATTTGAAGTCAACAGGGTCTGTTCATCTTCACTTCTCTGTCAGGTACCCGACTTTTTCACTCATCTTGTCAGAGCCATTTCTCAGTGGTTACTTATCCAAAGTCAGTAATTTAAAGCTTGTTGGATTCAGCTTACTGTCTAGTATAACCATACAAATTTCCATAATCATTGGATTTCTACTTTGTGAGTTATGTTGATTTTGCGGCTCACTGGTCTATTTCTATAGCAGCCCGTGAAAATTGGGATGATGTCATCACTTGTTAAAACTCATTCTCAGTGTGTGGTTCATTATTTTTTATGAGATTACTCTTGAAAGTTAGCTCTTTAAGGTGCCTAGACTTCCCCAAGAGGAATTGAGCTATTTGCTGCTATGCTCGGAGAATTATGTAAAACACTGGACATGTGTATGAACCAAGAATAGCAAGTTTTCACCTCTGAGCTAACTCCAACTTATCTGTTTTGATCTATCTTTTTGAGAGTGATCTTCCAAGGTACATAGGGTGTTTAATACATCCAGTGGCAAGCTAAAAGGGCCCACCATCTACTCCTAGAGTTCATTTGGCTGGTGTAGATCAAGGATTTTGCAACACCTCTTCATCTTCGAACACATACTTATCCATCTGTTCACAGTGATGCATCTCAAGGCATTCTTGCAGTTGTTAGTTCTAGATCCCAAGGGAGGGCACAAAATATCTCCCTAGTAAATAGTGAGAAAAATGTGATAAATTTATTAGATGGTTCTCTCACTAAATAGTGACAACTTTTAAAACTTAAAATAAATGAATGGATAATGTCAATCTGGTATGAGAGTTTCACTAAATCTTTAAAAAGTACATAGCATTTTAAATTTAAATGAATTTTAAGTAGAAATATTTTAACCATACATTTCAGAAAATCAAGACCGAAGGTTTTGCAAGATCTTTGTAGAAGCAACGGTACAAAGATATAAAAGGAACTTTAAAAGCTATTTCTTTGTAAACATGGCTCAAAATTTGAGGAACTTTAAGTAAGGATGGCTTAGAGACATAAGTGAAGAGAAAATAGTCAGTTCACAAGTACAAAGATAATTTTCTTTTATTTTTAAGTGTCCTTTATCTTTTCATACTCATTTCTCTTTTATCATTAGTTATTTAGAAAGCTATTCTTCTCACATAAATGTTTCTCAAAGCGTGTATCTAATCTTAGCATATTGTGAGACAGCAAGGCCACGAAGTGAATAGTGGTCTACCTCTATATGCCTAATGGAGAATATAAGTTCTTTGTCTTGAAGGCATTGGTTCTCCCAGTAGGAGTAACTATTTTGAGTGAAATAACTTGCATTAGCAAGGTCTCTAAGTATAACGGATGTGTGAAAAATCTCATGGGTTCATTCTTCAAGAGTTTAGATAAGCAATTGTCTATGTGAACAATGGTTTTGTGAGTGTGCTTGTGAGGTCATCGATGCTTCAAGGCTAGATAGGGAAGGTGTTTATTTCTCCCATCATTATTAGATCTTTTCAACATACAAAAGCATTCAAAGAGGACAAGGAGAAGCCATCAAAGTATTTTGAAGTAAGGTGAGCTACTAAATAAATTTCAAAATCACACACCAAGCAAAGGAGATTCAACTAGTGAATATGAAATCATCAATCTCATCTAATGGGAACTTTTGAGTTAGAGAGGTAAAGGCTATTACTATTTCTCACTTTCTCTACATCAAAGGGATCCACAAGAGTGCATTAGAGCTCACCATATTCAAATATAACACTCAAATCAAGTAGCTGGATAAAAATAATTATTAGCCATGGAGGTCTAGAATCTCTGGCTATAGATTTTCACATAGATGATGTTTACCTAGTTGCATACACTTTGAATGGGCTTGGTATGATGAGAAGTCGAAGGCTTCTACATCAGCTATGTATGTCAAGGATAATCTTCCTAACTTTGAGTGTGTGGTAGCCTTGATGGTGACTAATGAGATGAGTATTGTATGCACAAAGACAAAGGGAAATGAAGCCTAAGCTTTCTATGTAGGTAAAGGTAGACGAAGATCACAAAGGAGCTAGGGCAAAGGAAGAGGTAGATAAGGGTGAAAATTAAACGATGATCGTGATGAAGAACAAGGAAGCAAATAATCTTCGTTAAGATGGATAGACAAATTCAAAGTTAGAGGAGGGAGGTTCAACTAGAATAGAGAAAACGAAATCTCAGAAGCTTGCTTCATTGTGGCATATATGGCCCCTATGCAAGGCATTGCTATCAAACAGAGAAGAATAATTCAACCTACAATGGTCAAGGTAATTATGCATCTTCTCCAAATGAAGATGAAATCACGCTAGCTATGATGAAGATGAGTGAATATAAGACACAAGGGTCAATCATATGGTACGTTGATAGCACATGTAGCAACCACATGAGTTGCAACAAGGAGTTCGTCTCAAACATGCGAGTGCCATTGATTAAAGGTCATGTGGAAATAGGTAATGACACTCCTAATGCTATTGCACACATAGGTGATGTTATGTTGGATGGATCTCACAAAGCCAAGTGTTTGAAAGGTTTTTTCATGTTCACACAATCACAAACAATCTATTCTATATGGGGAAATGGTTGAGAGGACTTCAAGTCAACCTCAACTAGAAGGAATGTTTTGTGGAAAACCCTAAAGATGCGTATAGATTGATAGCCAAATGCAGAAAGGAGGGAAGGCTATTCACTTTGGATGTGAAGCCTAGCGTGGACCATACAAGCTACTTCACATTTGGAAACAAGAAGGTGGCAAAATTTCGTCTCCCTACATTAAATTGATCTACAAACAAGTTATTAGAGTATGTATATGTAGAAGAGTAGTTGCCCAAGATTTGTGTCAATATGCAGAGAATTTGAAGGAATTACTTGAACAGTGTTTTAACACAGGCTTGAAGTTGAGCCTTGCTAAATGTCAATCTTCATTCAGAAAAGGTAGACTCCTTGGCCACATAATTATGGCCAAAGGGTTAAGTGTTGCTCTGGCTAAGCTAGCTATAATGCTTTCCATGCCCATTACCTAGATTCCTAAGGAAGCGCAAAGATTTTTACGTCATGCAAGATACCATAGGAGATTTATAAAAATGAATGAGAAAATAGTTAAGCCTCTTTCAAGTCCTACAAGCAAGAAGATCCCTTTCTCTTGGAGTTTTAAAGAGAAAAAGCATTAAATGAGCTAAAACTAAGGTTTTGTAATGCACCACTACTAACTATTCCTAATTGTTCACTTGAGTCCATGTGCATACAAATGCATGTCTTCATGCAGTTGGAGCGGTTCTAGCACAACCATGCTCACATAAGGTGCAAAACCTATTGGTTATGCAAGAAAATTACTTACAAAGGCAGGAATAAATTATAGTTCCATAGAAAGAGAATATTTGGCAATTGTATGTGCACTTCAAAAGTTTTGGCATCGCCTTCTTGGAGTACATTTTATTTTCATCTTGGACTATCTAATCCGATAACTTGCATGGACAGGGTCCCTTAGTGTAGCTTATATGAGTGATTAGAGATTCTATGAGTGTGTGGAGGAGGCCATCTATTCTTCAAGGCTGCATAGGACATACAAATGTGGGCATTTCGACAAACAAATGCACTCAAGGAAGCCGCCTGATCACGTTAAGTGATGAATCTTAGGCCCCAAGGAAGGGCAAGGATATCTTCTCAGTAAAAGTGACAACAATGCGATTAAGTTATAAGATGGTCCACTTAGTAAAATGGAAATTTGCAAAATGTCTCAATAAATAAATGGATTGTTTCAATCGGAGAGGGACTCAATTCAACTGAACTCTAAGCATAACAGTTTAAATTAAAATGAACTCTAAGCGTGACTCAATCCGCTCAGAATACCAACATAATCGACGAGGTGTCCGAAGGTCGGTGTTTGTGTTTGTGTGTGTGAAAGAGAATACAAAGAATACAAAGAACTATAGGAGTTAGAATCTGTTTGTTTAAGCTAATTGTGTGTGTGTGTGTGTGTGTGAGAGAGAGAGAGAGAGAGAGAGAGAGAGAGAGAGAGAGAGAGAGATGAGAGCGAATATTGTCTTCAACGTTTCTTCAGAATATAAAGAACTTCAGGAAGTCTGGAAACCGCAAACCACAGACATAATAATTCGGTCACAAAACGTATTGAAAAACTGAAAATGTACTTCCGCATCTGCACCGACGTGCTCTGCCGGATCGTTAAATGTGCTCTGCCGGATCGCTAAACGTATTGAAATACTGAAAATGTGCTCTGCCGGATCGCTAAATGGAAGCTCAACATGATCTTCCTCGCTAAATGGAAGCTTAAAATATTTGTTCATAATATACAGAAAGATATGGTGTGGGAAGGTGAGAGAGAGAGAGAGAGAGAGAGAGAGAGAGAGAGAGAGAACAAACACATTCCCTCAGAACATACAGAAACATATCGTGTGGGAAGGTTTGTGTGTGTGTGTGAGAGAGAGAGAGAGAGAGAGAGAGAGAGAGAGAGAGAGAGAGAGAGAGAGAGAGAGGAAGAGAGAATATTGTATTCGACATTTCTTCAGAATATACAGAAGATCACGAAATATGGAAGCATTCCATTCAGCTAATTACAGGAGGTATTATCTTTTTCTTTGACCTAGTTATTCCTTCCGGAATCCGCAAAGCGCAGAAATGATGATCCTGAAAACCTTGAAATGTTTGTGTGTGTGTGTGTGAGAGAGATAGAGAGGGAGAATATTGTATTGGACATTTCTTCAGAATATAGAGAAGATCACGAAGTATTGAAACATTCCATTCAGTTTACTACAGGAGGTATTATCTGTTTCTTTGACCTAGTTATTCCAGTTCACATGTTTCTGCGTAGATCACACCGTAGAAAACTATGAATCACTACTAAGCAAGGATAAAGGTGATGGAATTGTCCACTTGTATCCTCTCAAGGTAGAGCTTTAATTTTTATCTAGACAACTCTAGATAGGGGTACACAAGATAGATTTATGATGACTTAGTGTGATGCCTTCACTAGTGGTGGACGCATTTAGATATAGGCCAAAGGTCAACTATGGACTTCTATAAATCACTACATAGGGTAGTAGAGTGTGGGTGGCCATCAAACAAACATTACCCTTTTGCAACTTATATTAGGTCAAATAATTGAATCGAATGGTTTCTAAATAAGATAGGGAATATTAGAAGTACTTAGGTTGTGTTTGCGTTGCCCCGAATTCCATAAGTGAAGACACAAACAACACCCTTTCCTTGTAATATCCTCATCATCTATAAACCATGAAGCCTCGTATTCAAGATTCAAGCATCATCTAGTTTGGGATTCCTATGACCAAGGTAATGCATAATTGTCTTGTCATCAAAATGGGGTGCTTTCAAGTATGCAATAGAGTACATCCATGAGTGATGGATATTGAACATATTCTAACATAATCTTCTTTGTTGAAATAGGAGTTTTAGACAAAAAGGCATGAATTCCATCTGAAGAATCAAAGGAGCATCAAGATTTTTCTAAGGACTCACCTCACCTCTCCCAACCTAGGGAACTATGAAGAAGGTTAAAAGCTCAAATAAAGCCATCATACTACTTGTTTCCTTACTAAAAACAAGTCCAAATTCTAGGAGACTTACGCATATATGATTAAGGGTGTTACATGAAATACAAAGAAATGAATAATCCTATTACAAGTTAACTTATATACACTTATAGCCATAATGGGTCGCTTATCTTTGTATATTCACTTGGTAATACATTCGGTATTTTGTGTTGTGCTCCAGGATTATTCTTGTTCCTTGTGTTGTTTGCATGCTTCTCTAGACCTCAAACTCCAACAATTGGTATCAGAGCAGGTTGTTGCTTCATGTAGGGTTTTGTCAACACCCCTCCGATCAAAGTCTCAAAATTGCATGAAAATTGGAAAGCATACTCACGATGGTTAGGAAATCTCAAGGTGCACACATAGAGCTATTTAGTATATGTTTTGTTCTTCACCTTTAATGGATATCAACATAAGAGACATGGAAATCTTAACTGTAGGTGCAATAGAAATAGGAGTTAGAGACTTGATTAGAAACAGTGAGCACTTAGAGTCCTTGAATTGAATTGAATATATGTGCAAACTCATGAAGATATTATAAGTACATGCTAAAAGATTACTCTCGAACTAAGAACACTAAAATAACATATGAAGGTTACAAGTAACAAAACTTGAATAGATTTAAGGTAATGATGAGCTATTGGGATTCTCATGAATCAGTAATGCTTGAGGATCTTTCAAGTATGCAAAATAATGAGGTCCTTTCAAGTATGCTATATTTAACATATACAAATCATAATGTTCTTTGTTAAATTGGGAACCTTCAACCAAAGCCATGAATCACATATCAAGAATGTTCACGCGAGTCAAACGAATGAAGACCAACCTCAAATTAGAACTAAGAAGAAGGTGAAAACATCAATTAAAACCACGATAAGACTTATTTCCTTTTTAAAACTACATGAAATTTTAGGAACTTCAAAGGGATTTATAATCCTATTAGAGGTCAAATAATAAAACAATTATTCTTGGTTTGCCTTATTTCTCTTATTTTTTGTATCCTCAATAGATAAAGGTGAACTTTTTGTGCTCTTCAAAACAACATAAACATGATCTCCCAAGTCCATTATTAGTTTTCTATGTGATGATGATTTTGGTGGAGCTACTGTTCATATTTCTAACAAGTAATTATGTTTCATGTACTCACGTTAGCTCTTCTTCAAATCACTGATCTGCAGTTTCTTTCAAAAGTGCTATTAATCATAATGTTTTCTTTACATATACATCTAATTCTTACACTAAGAGAACTATTTACTTGAAAGGGTTAGCCAGCCTAAAAGTTCTCATGTAATTGTTTGGGGATATTAATATGGTTGTTACTTATTGATATTTGATCAACATCCATGACCTTATTGAAATAACTTCCAACACTAGATTTATTTAGAAAATTAGGTAAAATGGGTGTAATTATGATATTGATAGATTGCATATATTTCTTCTTTCCTCTAGTTTCCTTCATAAGCATTAACATGTCTTGTGAGGTGAACAAATCCTTTTCTTTTAATAATTACTATCAAGTTAGAATTTACCTTTTTATGGAATTCCCTTATTACAATTTTGGTTTTCCTCATTTGTTTCTTACCTTTTAGAGAATGATTGTATCAAGAATAGACATTAACTTGATTCATAAACAAGCTATTAGAATATATTATCTTCCAGATAATATTAAAACTAAGACTATTAAGCTCATTCATAGAAACTAACCCAAGGATGAATTGAAGAATAGGAGACCTTTCTCTTATTTGATTTGTTTTCCATAAGAATCCAACCTAGCATTTGTGTGTTGTAAGAAGCATTAACAATATGTGATCTAATCGTCTTTATCAATGATCTGATTATGGGGATGTTTCTTTTAACCAACTACAAATACATTAATAACGAAGGAATACAAGAAAAAAAAGAAGGAGATATAAAGAAGCCTAACAATCTTGATGCCTTGCAAAAGTTAAAAGCCAGTAGAAAGCACCAACAAGCTTCAGGGTGGCTTGGAGCCAATTTTTTTGAAGCTTGTTTCTCTCTATTAAAGAGACTCTTCATGCTTGAAGGGGTGGAAGCTCTTGGTTCTTCCGATCCTTTAAAACACAAATTCTAGGAAAGATTCAATAAATCATTCTTGTCCTGGGATTTCAAACTTGGTAGAGCATCATTCTCTCAAAATCTTTTGCAGCACCTCCCAAAGTAGGGCTTGCCTCTAGTCTATCCATCAATCAAGCATAATGTGCACTCTTATTGTCCACCCCAAATAAAGGCACCTCTTCACCATGCGAAGAATAGGTGCATAACGTCCTCACACCCTGAAGGTATTTTTTCACACCATGGATCGCATAACAACTTTGAGCATATTTAATATTGGTCCATATTCCCATCTGGGAATTTGGATGCATGAGGATTACTTTCTTAATTTCCAATAGGAGGTACCAAAGATCATTGAATTTAAGGATCCATCATATCGAAGACCAAGTTAAGAACCATTGTCTATTGATCACTTCAAGACATTGTGCTGGTTTCTTAAATCTCAAGATATATTCAATCGTATTATTGTTTCTCCATTTAATACATTTTGGATTAGCAATTCCTACACTTAACAAGACATATCTTTCAATGTTTCCAAGCATTTATCTTTTGTTAAAAGAGGCACTAGTCCTTGTAGTCAACTATTTGAATATGATCAATGACCTTAAATCTTATCGAAATCCTATGGGCATATTGGGGAGCAGATGGAGTCATTTTTTCAAATTCTACTTGTGCAGTTCCAGCTTGTTGAGTACTTAACCCCATGTCTTCCTCAAAGACACATCAAGCCCAATGAAATACAGAGTTGTGTGACTAAGTAGTCCAAAATAAGCCCCCACCAACCTTGATCGTGAAGAAATTAAGGAGGTGGTTGAGTGATGCATCTCAAGGCATTCTTATAGTGGTTAGTGCTAGATCCCAAGGGAGGGCACGAAATATCTCCCTAATAAATAGTGAAAAATAGGTGATAAATTTAGATGGTCCTCTCACTTAATAGTGAAAACTTTTAAAATTTAAAATAAATGAATGGATTATGTCAATCAAGGTATGAGAGTATCGCTAAACTTTTAAAAACTACGTAGCATTTTAAAAAAATCTAATGGTACAAAGATATAAAAGGAAATTTAAAAGCTATTTCTTTGTAAACTTGGCTCAAAATTCGAGGAAATTGAAGTAAGGATGGCTTAGAGACATAAGTGAAAAGAAAATAGTCAGTTCAGAAGTACAAAGATAATTTCCTTTTTTTTAAGTGTGTATGAGCTACATAGCTCTTATGCTAAGAAAGGGTCCTTGATCATTTCATACTCATCACGAAGTGACTAGTGGTCTATCTCTATATGCCTAATGGAGGATATACGTTGTTTGTCTTGAAGGCATTGGTTCTCCCATTAGAAGTAACTATTTTGAGTGAAATAACTTGCATTAGCAAGGTCTCTAAGTATCATTGATGTGTGAAAATTCTCATGGGTTCATTCTTCAAGAGTTTAGATAAGCAATTGTCTGTGTGAATGATGGTTTTGTGAGTGTGCTTGTGAGGTCATTGATGCTTCAATGCTACATAGGGAAGGTGTTTATTTCTTCCATCATTATTAGATCTTTTCAACATACAAAAGCATTCAAAGAGGACAAGGAGAAGCCATTGAAGTATCTTGAAGTAAGGTGAGCTTCTAGATCAAGTTTAAAATCACACACCAAGCAAAGGATATTCAACTAGTGAATATGAAAGCATCAATCTCATCTAATGGGAACTTTTGAGTTACAGAGGTAAAGCGGATTACTATTTCTCACTTCCTCTACATCAAAGGGATACACAAGAGTGCATTATAGTTCACCATATTCAAATATAACACTCAAATCAAGTATCAGGATAAAAATAATTATGAGCCAAGGAGGTCTAGAATCTCTGGCTATAGATTGTCACATAGATGATGTTTACCTAGTTGCATACACTTTGAATGGGCTTGGTATGATGCGAAGTGCAAGGCTTCTACATCAGCTATGTATGTCAAGGATAAACTTCCTAACTTTGAGTGTGTGGCAGCCTTGACGGTGACTAATGAGATGAGTATTGTATGCATAAAGACAAAGGGCAATGAAGCCTAAGCTTTCTATGTAGGTAAAGGTAGATGAAGATCACAAAGCAGCTAGGGCAAAGGAAGAGGTAGACAAGGGTGAAAATCAAATGATGATCATAATGAAGAACAAGGAAGAAAATACTCTTCGTCAAGATGGATAGACAAATTCAAAGTTAGAGGAGGAAGGTTCAACTAGAATAGAGAAAACCAAATCTCAGAAGCCTACTTCATTGTGGCATATATGGCCCCTATGCAAGGCATTGCTATCAAACAGAGAAGAATAATTCAACCAACAATGGTCAAGGTAATTATGCATCTACTTCAAATGAAGATGAGAGCATGCTAGCTATGATGCAGATGAGTGAATATAAGACACAAAGGTCAAGCACATTGTACATCAATAGTGCATGTAGCAACCACATGAGTTGCAACAAGGAGATCTTCTCAAACATGTAAGTGCCATTGATTAAAGGTCATGTGGAAATAGGTAATGACACTCCTAATGCTATTGCACACATAGGTGATGTTATGTTGGATGGATCTCACAAAGCCAAGTGTTTGAAAGGTTTTTTCATGTTCACACAATCACAAACAATCTAGTCTATATGGGGAAATGGTTGAGAGAGGACTTCAAGTTAAGCTCAACTAGAAAGATTGTTTTGTGAAAAACCCTAAAGAGGCATATAGATTGATAGCCAAATGCAAAAAGGAGGGAAGGCTATTCACTTTGGATGTGAAGCCTAGTGTGGACCATACAAGCTACTTCACATTTGGAAACAAGAAGGTAGCAAAGTTCTGTCTCCCTACATTAAATTGATCTAGAAGCAAGCTATTAGAGTATGTATATGTAGAAGAAAAGTTGCCCAAGATTTGTGTCAACATGCAGAGAATTTGAAGGAAATTCATGAACAGTGTTTCAACACAGGCTTGAAATTGAACCTTGCTAAATGTCAATCTTCATTCACAAAAGGTACACTCCTTGGCCACATAATTATGGCCAAAGGGCTAAGTGTTGATCTGGCTAATGTAGCTATGATCCTTTCCATGCCCATTACGTAGATTCCTAAGGAAGCGCAAAGATTTTTAGTTCATGCAAGATACCATAGGAGATTTATAAAAATGTATGAGAAAATAGTTAAGCCTCTTTCAAGTCCTACAAGATGGAAGATCCCTTTCTCTTGGAGTTTTAAAGAGAAAAAGCATTAAATGGGCCAAAACTAAGGTTTTGTGACGCACCACTACTAGCTATTCCTAATTGTTCACTTGAGTTCCATGTGCATACAAATGCAACTCTTCATGTAGTTGGAGCGGTTCTATCACAACCATGCTCACATAAGGTGCAAAACCTATTGGTTATGCAAGAAAATTACTTACAAAGGCAAGAAGAAATTATAGTCCCATAGAAAGAGAATATTTGGCTATTGTATGTGCACTTCAAAAGTTTTGGCATTGCCTTCTAGGAGTACATTTTATTTTAATCTTGGACTATCTAATGCGATAACTTGCATTGAAAAGGTCCCTTAGTGTAGCTTATATGAGTGATTAGAGATTCTATGAGTGTGTGAAGGAGGCCATCTATTCTTCACGGCTGCATAGGGCATACAAACATGGGCGTTTCGACATACAAATGCACTCAAGGAAGCCGCCTGATCAAGTTCAGTGATGAATCTTAGGCCCCAAGGAAGGGCAAGAATATCTTCTCAGTAATAGTGACAACAATGCGATTAAGTTATAAGATGGTCCACATAGTAAAATGCAAATTTTCAAAATGACTCAATAAATAAATGGATTGTTTCAATCGGAGAGGGACTCAATTCAAATGAACTCTAAGCATAACAGTTTAAATTCAAATGAACTCTAAGCGTGACTCAATCCGCTCAGAATATTGTATTTATGTGTCGGAAGCTCGGTGTTTATGTGTGTGTGTGAGAGAGAGAGAGAGAGAAAGAGAGATGAGAGCGAATATTGTATTCAACGTTTCTTCAGAATATTAAGAACTTCACGAAGTATGGAAACCGCAAACCACAGACATAATAATTCTTTCACAAAACGTATTGAAGTACTGAAAATGTACTTCCGCATCTGCACCGAAGTGTGCTCTGCCGGATCGATAAATGGAAGCTCAACATGATCTTCCTCGCTAAATGGAAGCTTAAAATATTTGTTCATAATATACAGAAAGATATGGTGTGGGAGAGAGAGAGAGAACAAACACATTCCCTCAGAACATACAGAAACATATCGTGTGGGAAGGTGTGTGTGTGTGAGAGAGAGAAAGAATATACAGAAGATCTTGAAGTATGGAAACATTCCATTCAGCTAACTACATTTCATGAAGTATGGAAACATTCCATTCATGAAACCGCAAAGCGCAGAAATGATGATCCTGAAAAACTTCAAATGCTCTTTCACAAAAGATTTCAACTCCTGCAAAGCTCCTTCCGCATCTGCACCGAAGTGTGCGCGACTGTGAGTCTCTCGTGATTCCTAGTCGAGCGGAAGCAGCAGCTGTTTAAAGATCAGCTGCTTTGCCGTATCGCTTAATGGACGCTTAACATGATCTTCCTTAGAACTTTCATCCTCGCTTGCCAAAAAGTCATGGTTCGTGGTACAGTTTTCGACCTTATCTGCTTTCCTGTCACTCCGCATGCTGCGTTGAAGGTGCCCACGTCTGGAGCTGTCTACCAGGGACGCGGTTAAAGAACGGAACCCCTCCATTGCTCACTGATGCTTGGGTCGCGAGAAAGAGAGAAACACAGAGACAGGCTCGGATTTGCGATGTATGTTTAAAACTTCGGCCAAGTGCTCAAAAGGGACTAATAGACCCAGTTCCGACGAGCTGTTTATGGAGGTCGGACTGAAAAGGAGACTCGTAGTGAGTCCGTATGTTAGTTATGGTATTATACAAAAGGGCGTCACATTTTCTTTTTTCAAAATTAAGTTGATCTATACTGCTTTTTAAACTTGTTGGGAAATCGCATCTTCATGTCTCTCAAACAACACAGCTGAAACAACATAGAAGTTGGATATGGACTCCTCACAGTGTTATGTGGAAAAGTAAAGTATTTTTTAATGTTAAAAGCATTACATGGATGGGTTCCTACAACGACATTAAGGAACTATGATAGTCCTTATTGGTGATGTGACAAGATACTTCACTATCTCATATTTAGGTTCATCCACATGACTTTTGCAAATTTTCATGCTCTATCTGTTCAAAAGTAAGATGGGAGGGTCTGACCTCAATTGTCAAGAGTAGTTACCATCCAGTTATTTGGTAGGAAGAATTTCGACACACCTATCAGCTTGTTTGTCACGCGTTATCACAACAAACAATATTACTACATTGTTGATATTGTGAGATGCTCGATTTCCTTGATTAATTCCTCACCCTTTTCTCAAACATTGTTCTTCTCTTACAAAGTCAATCCAAGTGTGTTTCATGGTCTCATACCCTCTAGGTCCCAAGCTTCATGTGCTTTAGTAGTATATTGCACTACAGTAAGTGAAAAAGAACTTATACTTGTCACAATGGCACATAAAACATATGTATTCTGCACTTTCAAAAGTTTAGCAAGATCTCAATCAAGATACTTGACGATTGTAGGCCTGCAAAATCATCCATCATTAAATTCTTCCCCGTGCCCCTATTCCAAATTCTTCCTTAATGCCTAGTAAACTTGTCCCTATTGCAATTCATCCAATCTATCTCTAAATTTGTCTAATGGGTCCGAGTGCATTTGTCCCTATTCAAATTCATTGTTTTAGAAAATCCCTCCAAATTTGTCGAGAGATGCTCTTGCAAATCCATCTTGGGAGGCTAGAGCAAAAATCATCTTGAAACCTCTTGCAAATTTTCCTTGCGAATTCTGCTACACATTCACATACCAAATTATCGTCACCAAAATGGAAAGCTTTATACTATCCAAGAGATACACTTATTATTTGAGTGCATGAACATTTTGGAGCTTGTAGAGTTGGATCTTTCTTCGGTTAAGCTTATGGAGGAAATTCTTCAGCATAAAAAATTCTTTTGCATGATATGAATGCTTGGAGAGAGAGAGAGGGAGAGAGAGAGAGGGGGAACGGAGAGAGTTAGATCTGTCTAGTGTTGTTATGGGAATTGTGAGAGCTGGAGATTTTGAATAATTAGGGAGAGAGAAGTAGAGAGAGAGAGAGAGAGAGAGAGAGAGAATGATGAAATCAATGTTGTAATGTAGAGAGAGAGAGAGCTGGATACACATAGGTGGATATGGAAAGAAACCTCTCATGAATCAAGTAAGGAAGATCAAGATGTTTGTTTTAGGAATTCAAAAAAGTTCATAATGCTGGCAATTGTAACAAAGAAAAGGAGTTTCTTCAGATACATTGTTGGGATAGAGAAGACTAGACATTCAGAGAAGAGGCAACACGGAATTCTAGCAAAAGCTGGAGAGAGAGAGAGAGATCTCACTATCTTCTATGTATAGATTCGGAGGTAGAAAGAGAGACAAAGGGAGCGAGAGAGAGAGAGAGGGAGAGAAATAGATAGATAGATAGAGAGAGAGAGAGAGAAATGTAGAAGTTAAGGTATAGAGCACATACATTCTTAGGTTGCTCCCAATCGAAGTTTGTTGTAGATTCTAGGCACCATAGAAAGATATGATTTTAGGACAGAGAAATTATAGAGAAAGTGTCTACTAAAATTCAAAGGTGTTTTTGTAGATGAGAATGCAACAAAACGAGAGAGAGAGAGAGAGAGAGAGAGAGAGAGAGAGAGAGAGAGACAAAGAGAGAGAGAAAAAGACAAAGAGAGACAAAGAGAGAAAGAGAGAGAGAGAAAGAGAGAGAGAGAGAGAGAGATGTGCGGATTTATATTGAATAAAGTTCAAATCTAGAGAGAGAGAGAGAGAGGCAGAGCAGAAGAAGAATAAGAAGAGATGTGTTGATTAATACACACAAAAGATCAAATCTCAAATTTTGAGAGAGCATGAGAAGGAGAGAGAAAGAGTGAATTCACTAGCCACACATGCATAGTGTTTGATGACACACACAAAGAGAGAGAGAGAGAGAGAGAGAGAGAAAACAAAAGAGAGTTGATAGAGAGGCAAAGAGCGAGAGAGAAAGAGAGAGAGACAAAGATAGATAGAGAGAGACAAAACGTAGGAGTTATGGTAGTGCTATAAGTTTGCATAGAGAAATATTATTAGAGGGAGAGTATGTGAGCTTCAAATCAATGGCACTCGGATCAAATGGAGGGATGGGTATGAGAATTCTGCTAATTTTTTTAAAAACTAATAGCATTTTAACTTTCAATGAGTTTTAAGTAAACATATTTAAACCGCACGTTTGCCAATCCATCTTGGGAGGCTAGAACAAAAATCATCTTGAAACCTCTTGCAAATTTTCCTTGCAAATTCAATTACAGATTCACATAACAAATTATCATCACCAAAATGGAAAGCTTTACACTATCCAAGAGATACACTTATTATTTGATTATATGACTATTTTGGAGCCTGTAGAGTTGGATCTTTATAGGTTTAAGCTTGTAGAGAGAGAGAAAGAGAGAGAGAGAGAGAGAGAGAGAGAGAGAGAGAGAGAGAGAGAATTTTTCATCATCATAAAAAATTCTCTTGCATGATATGAATGCTTGGAGAGAGAGAGGGGGGAGGGAGATAGAGAGAAAGAGAGAGAGAGAGAGAGAGAGAGAGAGAGAGAGAGAGAGAGAGAGAGAGAGAGAGAGAGAGTTAGATCTATCTCCTGCTGTTATGGCAATTCTTAGAGAGATGGAGATTTTGAATTATTAGGGAGAGAGCAGTAGAAAAAAGCGGAAATAGATGTTGTAATGTAGAGAGATAGAGAGTTGGATACACATAGGTGGATATGGAAAGAAACCTCTCATGAATCAAGTAAGGAAGAACAAGATGTTTGTCTTAGGAATTCAAGGAAGTTCATAATGTATAAAGACTGTTGGACTCTCATGAGTGGGGGAAACGCCTCTTGAAGAAGTAGTTCGAGACTTAGTAAATATTGATAGAGCTTTGGAGATCTTTATGAGCCTTGAAAATTTTGCAATGTTGTATCCGTTTCTTTCTTCTATGTTCTCTTATACATTGAGAGTTTATTGTGTTGTGGATATGTGCAAAGATGTTGCGAGCATGATGTCATCACTTCTATCATGCTTGGACGATTAAGGTAATCATACTGCTACATCTTTTGGAGCTTATAGAGTTGGATCTTTATTCATTTAAGCTTGTAGATTTGGATCTTTATTCATTTAAGCTTGTGGGAGAAAGTCGTCAACATAAAAAATTCTCTTGCACGATATGAATGCTTGGAGAGAGAGAGAGATAGAGAGAGAGGGGGAGAGAGGTAGAGAGAGAGTGAGAGAGAGATAGAGAGAGAGAGAGTTAGATCTCTCTACTACTATGATGGAAAATGTGAGTGAGATGGAGAGTTTGAATGATTAGGGTGAGAGAAGTAGAAAAAAGGGGAAATTGATGTTGTAATGTAGAGATAGAGAGAGGGAAGCAATTGGATACACATAGGTGGATATGCAAAGAAACCTCTCATGAATCAAGTAAGGAAGATCAAGATGTTTGTTTTAGGAATTCAAAGAACTTCATAATGCATAAAGAGTGTAGGACTCTCATAAATTGAGTATTTATTGTGTTGTGGATATGTGCCAAGAAGCCATGAGAATGATGTCATCACCTCTATCATATGCTTGGACCATTAAGGTAATCGTGCTCCTATATATTTTGGTATAGAAGTCACCTTTGGATTCTTGCTTGCAATTGTAACGAAGTAAAGGAGTTTCTTCAAATACTTTGTTGGGATAGAGAAGACTAGACATTCATGGAAGAGGCGACACAGAATTCTAGCAAAAGCTTGAGAGAGAGAGATTTCTCGCTATCTACTATGTAGAGATTAGGAGGTAGAAAGAGAGACAAAGAGAGAGAGAGAGAGGGAGTGAAAGAGATAGATAGAGAGAGAGATAGAGAGAGAGAGAGAGAGAAAGGTAGAAGTTAATGTATAGAGCACATACATGCTTAGATTGTTGCTCCAAATCAAAGTCTGTTGTAGATTCTAGGCACCATAGAAAGAGATGATTTTAGGATAGAGGACATAGAGAGAAAGTGCCTACTAAAAATTCGAAGGTGATGTTGTGGATGAGAATGCAATGAAACGAGACAGAGAGAGAGAGAGAGAGAGAGAGAGAGAGAGAGAGAGAGAGAGAGAGAGATGTGCGGATTGATACTGAATAAATTTCAAATCTCAAGGGAGAGAGAGAGAGGTTGAGCAGAAGAAGAATAAGAAGAGATGTGTTGATTAATACACACAAAAGATCAAATCTCAAATTTAGAGACAGCATGAGAAGGAGAGAGAAAGAGGGAATTTGCAAGCCACACATGCGTAGAGTTTGATGACATAGAGAGAGATAAAAAAAGAGAGTTGATAGAGAGGGGGAGAGAAAGAGAGAGAGAGAGAGAGAGAGAGAGAGAGAGAGACAGAAAGATAGTTAGAGATAGACAAAACGTAGGGGTTATGGCAGTGCTATAAGTTTGCGTAGAAGAGAATTAGTAGAGGGAGATTGTGTGAACTTCAGATCAATGGCACTGTAATCAGATGGAGGGATGGGTATGAGAATTCTATTAATTTTTTAAAAACTAATAGCATTTTAACTTTCAATGAGTTTTAAGTAGAAATATTTTAAGTGCACATTTTAAAAATCAACACCAAACTGTGAAAGATCTTTGTAGAATTGACGGTACAAACATGTAAAACGAAATTTAAAAGCTATTTCTTTGTAAATGTGGCTCAAAATTGAAAGAACTTGAAGTAATGATGGCTTAGAGACATAAGCCAAAAGAAAATATTTAGTTCACAAGTACAAGGATGCTTTTTTTTTAGTGTGTGTGAGCTAGAAATCGCTTAGTGCTAAGCAAGGATCTTATCATTTATTACTCATTTCTTGTAATCATTGGCTTCTTAGAAAACTATTCGTGTCACGTAAATGTTTCTCAAAGCTTGAATCTTTGCATATTGTGAGACACTTGCATTAACAAGGTCTCTAAATATAATTGATGTGTGAAAAAATTATTGGGTCCATTCTTTAAGAGCTTAGATAACCGATTGTCTGTGTGGAGAGTGGTTTTGTGAGTGTGTTTGTGAGGTCATCTATGCTTCAAGGATGCATAGGGAAGTTTTTTATTTATCCCATAAGTGGTATGGAATCTTCTCAACATACAAAAGCATTCGAGGAGCATAAGGAGAAGCCATCGAAATAACTTGAAAGAAGGAGAGCTACCATATCAAGTTCAAAATCACACACCAAGCAAAGGAGAATAAGAACCTCTATTACAAAGGCTTTATGATTCTTGAAGACTTGTAAGGTGTTGTTCATTTTTATCCTCGTAGCAAGATATTCTAGGAAAGACTCAACAAATCATTCTTTTCATGGGATGTCAAATATAATAAAGTAAGTCTATGATCTAAGGGTCCAACCGATTCAAACCGATCTGAAATCGGACACCATTTCATCATCAGTATGTATGACCAAAGATCTTAGGTTTAGACTTAATAGGAGGTCTTGTGCTTTTATGAACAAGTGATCCACTTTAGCTTAGTGGTTAAGTCTCAAGGATGGGAAGGAGGAGGAATCAAGTAATACTAAGCCAATGATTCATCTTGAAATCTTTTACTTTCCAACACAATGATTCGTCTTGGAATCTTTTTCTTAACAGCAATGATCTTCAAAAGAAATTCTTGACTTTTGGACAAGACCAAGACTTAAGGCTTTCTTCCTTGTCCAAAACATATTTCTTTCAATCTACAGAAATAGTTAACCAGACTATTTCCTTTGTTGGCTTATCTAAAGGAAGTAGCTTAATTCCTAAAGATTACTTTGATGTATCTTTTAGGTAAATATCTTGATTCTAAAGATTACTTGGAAAATACTTACTTTTGAAGGGCTTGCTTTTCCTAATCAAGACTCCTAATTTGTGATATCTAAGTATCTCATCTGCAAAAAAAAACAAGGTACTTGAGTTGCATGGTAGCCAGGAGCCTTGCAACTATCTAGTTTGCTATTTTCCTAGCTATCTAAGTCAAGTTAGAAAAAGGTGGTAACAAAAGTATAAGTATTTAACGAACAATCATCCATGTCCAAATGTCTGTTCTTGCATGCAAATGCATGTGAGTACATGCACACACACATGTTGGCATTCTCCTTTCATGAACTAAAACTCATTAGGATAAAGTAGTCATCTAGTCCGGTGAAAAAATCAAGTAATTGTTGGATAAGAGTAAACCATTGAACAAAAATCCAAGTTAGATGTTTGTGACAACCAAAGGTTAAGTGCTCCAAATCAAATTCGAGTGATTCAAGAGTTCTCAAAATTCTGTGAGGGATAAGAATCCCACCTTTGTTACTAAGTCCATGCAACAGTCATGCCCAAAAATGGACTAGTAATTTGAATCGACCCAGTTCACATGTATGTGCCCAGATTGCACCTAGTAAAAAGAATATGAATCACTACTAAGCAAGGATAAAGCTGATGACATTTTCCACTTGTATCCTTTCAACGTAGAACTTTAATTTTTATCCAAACAACTCTAGATAGGGGTATACAAGATAGATTTATGATAACTTAGTGTGATGCCTTCACTAGTAGAGAATGCATTAAGATATAGGCCAATGGTCAAGTATGGACTTCCACAAATCACTAGATAAGATAGTAGAGTGTGGGTGGCCATCAAACAAATATTACCCTTTTGTAGCTTATATTAGGTCAAATAATTGAGAACAATCCAATCATCTCTAAATAAGATAGGGAATATGAGAAGGAATTTGCTTGGATTAGCATTGCCCCGAATTCCATAAGTGAAGACAAAAACAACTCCCTTTCCTTGTAATATCTGCATCATCTATAAACCATGAAGCCTCGTATTCAAGCTTCAAGCATCATCTAGTTTGGGATTCCCATGAACAAGGTAATGCATAATTGGCTTGTCATCAAAATGAGGTGCTTT
The DNA here is from genome assembly GCA_020310875.1 of Ceratopteris richardii. Classification (NCBI taxonomy): domain Eukaryota; kingdom Viridiplantae; phylum Streptophyta; class Polypodiopsida; order Polypodiales; family Pteridaceae; genus Ceratopteris; species Ceratopteris richardii. The sequence goes on from CM035433.1 coordinate 79,727,903, forward strand.
GAAGTATGCAACATAGTACATCCATGAGTGATGGATATTGAACATATTCTAACATAATGTTCCTTGTTGAAATAGGAGCTTTAGACCAAAAGGCATGAATTACATCTGAAGAATCAATGGAGCGTCAAGGTTTTTCTATCAGATAAATGAATACAGGCTCACCTCACCTCTTGCAACCTAGGGAACAATGAAGAAGGTTGAAAGATCAAATAAACCCATCATACTACTTGTTTCCTTACTAAAAACAAGTCAAAATTCTAGGAGATTTACACATATATGATTAAGGGTGTTACATGAAATACAAAGGAATGAATAATCCCATTACAAGTTAACTTATAAAAATTTGATTCTTGATTATTCTTATCTCTCTTTTTTTTCTAGCTTCAATAACTTACAGTGAACTTGATATGTGGTTCAGATAAACTTAATTAGTATCCCCCAAGGACATTATTAATTGTCTTTATAATGAAGGTTTTAGCGGCGCTTTTGTTGGTATTTCTAATACATATATATGTTTATGTTTCTTGTACTTAGGTTAGCTCTTCAAACCAATGGTTTGCACACTACTATTTACCATATTATCTTTTGTATGTATGGATCTAATTCCTACAATAGGAGAACTTTGTTGGGAAGGTTTAGTTATCCTAAAACATCCTTGTTATTGGTTGGTGATATGGATATGGTCGTCAATAAAATTCATGGAGATGAGCATAGAGGATTCTATAATTTACGTTTCCAAAAAACAATAATGAGTTTATTTGATCAACATCCCTTACCTTAATGACATAACGTCTTACATAGAATCTTATTATGCATACATATTTTTTGTTCTTCTTGTTTCTTTATATGCATTAGCATGTCCTTTTAGATCAGCAGTTCCTTGTGCTAGAACTTACCTTTTTGTGGATTTCCGTTATTATTAATTTGGTTGACCTCATTGTTCCTTATCTCTTACAACATCATAGTTTCAATAAAAGAACTATGTATGGCGTTAAGAACGGATTTTTCGCTTAACATTCTCCATTCAAAGCTAGGAAAAACCATAATTAGAGGTATACAAGACGTGTTGGAAGGTCAGTGTTTGTGTGTGTGTGTGGGAGAGAGAGAGATAGAGATGGAAGGTCAGAATACAAAGAACTTCACGAAGTATGGAAGCATTCAACTGGGCGAATTATAGGAGTTATTATCTGTTTGTTTAACCTAATTGTATCGAAAATCAAAAACCACCTAATTGTGGGTGATTGTGTGTGTGTGTGTGTGAGAGAGAGAGAGTGATGAGAGAAAATATTGTATTCAACGTTTCTTCATAATATAAAGAACTTCACGAAGTATAGAAACATTGAACTGGGCCAAATATAGGAGTTATTCAACCGCAAACCACAGACATAATAATTGTGTCACAAAACCTATTGAAACACTGAAAATGTACTTCCGCATCTGCACCGAAGTGTGATCTGCCGGATCGCTAAATGGAAGCTCAACATGATCTTCCTCGCTAAATAGAAGCTTAAAATATTTGTTCATAATATACAGAAAGATATGGTGTTAGAAGGTGGGAGAGAGAGAGAGAGAGAGAGAGAGAGAGAGAGAGAGAGAGAGAGAGAGAGAGAGAGAGAGAGAACAAACACATCTCCTCAGAACATACAGAAACATATCGTGTGGGAAGGTGTGTGTGTGAGAGACAGAGAGAGACAATATTGTATTGGATATTTGTTCAGAATATAGAGAAGATCACGAAGTATGGAAACATTCCATTCAGCTAACTACAGGAGGTATTATCTATTTCTTTGACCTAGTTATTCCTTCTGCAAACAGCAAAGCGCAGAAATGATGATCCTGAAAACCTTGAAATGCTCTTTCACAAAAGTATTCAACTCCTGCAATGCGAGTCGAAGCAGCAGCTGTATAGAGATTAGCTGCTTTGCCGTATCGCTTTATGGACGCTTAACAAGATCTTCCTTAAACTTTCATCCTCGCTTGCCAAAAAGTCATGGTTCGTAGTACAGTTTTTGACCTTATCTGCTTTCCTATCACTCCGCATGCTGGGTTGAAGGTGCCCACGTCTGGAGTTGTCTACCAGGGACGCAGTTAAAGAACGGAACCCCTCCACTACTCACTGATGATTGCATCACGAGAAGGAGAGAAACACAAGGACATGCTCGGATTTGCGATGTATGTTTAAAACTTCACCCAAGTGCTCAAAAGAAACTAGGTGCATATGGAAAGAAACCTCTCATGAATCAAATAAGGAAGATCAAGATGTTTGTTTTAGGAACCAAGGAAGTTCATAATGCATAAAGAGTGTACCACTCTCGTAAATTGGGGAAAAGCCTCTTGATGTAGTTGGAGACATAGTAAATATTTATGCAGCTTTGGAGATCTTTTATGAGCCTTGAAAACTATGCAATGTTGTATCCGTTTCTTCTTTTTATGCTATGTGGTACATTGAGAGTTTATTGTGTTGTAGATATGTGCAAAGAAGCCGAGAGAATGATTTCATCACCTCTATCATGCTTGGATGATTAAGGTAACCATGCTCCTGTACCTTTTGGTAAAGAATTCACCTTTGGATTGTTGCTTGCAGTTTTAACGAAGTAAAGGATTTTCTTCAAATATATTGTTGGGATAGAGAAGACTAGACATTCATGGAAGTGGCAACACGGAATTCTAGCAAAAGCTTGAGAGAGAGAGAGAGAGAGAGATTTCTCACTATCTACTATGTAGAGATTAGGAGGTAGAAAGAGAGACAAAGAGAGCAACAAAGAGAGAGGGAGTGAAAGAGATAGATAGATAGAGAGAGAGAAAGGTAGAATTTAATGTATAGATTTCTAGATTTCCAAACATTTTGTCGATATCAGACATTACATGGATTGGTTCCTACAATGACATTAAGGACGTATGATAGTCCTTATTGGTGATATGACAAGATGCTTCACTATCTTGTATTTAGGTTCATCCACATGGCTTTTGCAAATTTTCATACTCTATCTCTTCAAAAGTAAGATTGGAGTGTCTTACGTCAACTGTCAAGAGTAGTTACCATCCAATTATTTGGTAGGAAGAATTTCGACACCCCTATTAGCTTGTTTTTTAGATGTTATCACAACAATATTACGAGATCGTTGATATTCAAAGATGCTTGATTTCCTTGATTCATTCTTCACCCTTTTCTAAATCATTGTTCTTCTCTTAGAGAGTCAATCCAAGTGTGCTTCATGGTCTCATATTGATAACCTTCTAGGTCCCAAGCTCCATGTAATTTAGTAGTATATTGCACTACAATAAGTGAAAAAGAGCTTATACTTGTCACAATGGCACATAAAACATATGTATTCTACCCATTCAAAAATTTAACAAGATCTCAATCAAGATAAATTTCTACTTGATGATTGTAGGCTAGCAAAATCTGTCATCATTAGTTTCTTCCCTGTGCCCCTATTCCAAATTCTTCCTTAATGCCTAGTAAATTTGTCCTTATTGCAATTTATCCAATCTATCTCCAAATCTCTCTAATGGGTCTGAGGGGATTCGTCCCTATTCAAATTCATTGTTTTAGGAAATCCCTCCAAATTTGTTGGGAGATGGTCTTCCGAATCCATATTGGGAGGCTAGAACAAAAATCATCTTGCAACCTCTTGCAAATTTGCCTTGCGAATTCTGCTACACATTCACATACCAAATTATTGTCATCAAAATGGAAAGCTTTACGCTATCCAAGAGATACACTTATTATTTGATTGCATGACCATTTTGGAGCTTGTAGAGTTGGATCTTCATTCGTATAAGCTTGTGGAGGACATTCCTCAGCATAAAAAATTCTCTTGCATGATATGAATGCTTGGAGAGAGAGAGAGAGAGGGAGAGAGAGAGGGGGAAGATGGGAGAGAGAGAGAGAGAGAGAGAGAGAGAGAGAGAGAGAGAGAGAGAGTGAGAGAGAGAGAGAGCGAGAGAGAGAGAGAGAGAGAGAGAGAGTTAGATGTGTCTACTATAGCTAAGGCAATTGTGAGAGATGTAGTATTTGAAAGATTAGAGAGAGAGAAGTAGAAAAAAGGTGAAATCCGTGTTGTAATGTAGAGAGAGAGAGAGTTGGATACACATAGGTGGATATGGAAATAAACTTATCATGAGTCAAGTAAGGAAGATCAAGATGTTTGTTTTAGGAATTCAAAAAAGTTCATAATGTTGGCAATTTTAAGGAAGAAAAGGAGTTTCTTCAGATACATAGTTAGGATAGAGAAGACTAGGCATTCAAAGAAGAGAGGACACAGAATTCTAGCGAAAGCTAGAGAGAGAGAGAGATAGAGAGAGAGAGAGAGAGAGATTTCTCACTATCTACTATGTATATATTAGGAGGTAGAAAGAGAGACAAAGGGAGAGAGAGAGAGATAGGGAGAGAAAGAGATAGATAGAGAGAGAGAGAAAGGTAGAAGTTAAGGTATATAGCACATACATTCTTAGATTGTTACTCCCAATCGAAGTCAATTGTAGATTCTAGGCACCATAGAAAGAGATGATTTTAGGATAGAGAACTTAGAGAGAAAGTGCCTACTAAAAATTGAAGGTGATGTTGTAGATGAGAATGCAACTAAATGAGATAGAGATAGAGAGAGAGAGGAGAGGTGATGTTTTAGATGAGAATGCAACTAATCAAAGGTGATGTTGTAGATGAGAATGCAACTAATTAAGTGCCTACTAAACGAGAGATACATAGAGAGAGGAGAGATGTGTGGATTGATACTGAATAAAGTTCAAATCGAGAGAGAGAGAGAGAGAGAGAGAGAGGCAAAACAGAAGAAGAAGAATAAGAGGAAGAGATGTGTTGATTAACAAAATCTCAAATCTAGAGAGAGGAGGAGAAGGAGACCTAAAAGAGAGAATTAGCTACCCCACGCATGAGTAGAGTTTGATGACATAGAGAGAGAGAGAGAGAGAGAGAGAGAACAAAAAAGAGTTGATAGAGAGGCAAAGAGAGAGAGAGGGGGAGAGAGATGGAGAGAGACAAAGATAGATAGAGATAGACAAAACGTAGGAGTTATGGTAGTGGTATAAATTTACGTATAAGAGAATTAGTAGAGGGAGATTATGCGAAATGCAAATCGATGGCACTCTGATGAGATGGAGGGATGGGTATGAGAATTCTGCTAATTTTTTAAAAACTAATAGCATTTTAACTTTCAATGAATTTTAAGTAGAAATATTTTAACCGCACATTTTAAAAATCAATAGCAAAGGGTGAAAGATCTTTGTAGAATTGACGGTACAAAGATGTAAAAGGAATTTTAAAAGCTATTTCTTTGTAAATGTGGCTCAAAATTCGAAGAACTTGAACTAAGGATGGCCTAGACACATAAGCCAAAAGAAAGTATTCAGTTCACAAGTACAAGAATTTTTTTCTTTTAGTGTCTATGATCTAGAAAGCACTTAGTGCTAAGAAAGGATCTCTTATCATTTCTTACTCAATTTTTGTAATCATTGGTTTCTTAGAAAGCTATTCTTGTCACGTAAATGGTTCTCAAATCTTTTATTTAATCTTTGGATATTGAGAGACATTTAGGCAACTTGCATTAGCAAGGTCTCTAAGTATAATTGAGGTGTGAAAATCTTCATGGGTTCATTCTTCAAGAGTTTAGATAACCGATTGTGTGTGTCAACAATGGTTTTCTAAGTTTTCTTGTGAGGTCATCTATGCTTCAAGGATGCATAGGGAAGCTGTTTATTTCTCCCATTAGTGGTATAAGATCTTCTCAACATACAAAAGCATTCAAGGAGCATAAGGAGAAGCCATCAAAGTATCTTGAAGGAAGGAGAGTTACTAGATCAAGTTCAAAATCACACACCAAGCCAAGGAGAGTAAGAAGCTCTATTACAAAGGCTTTATGATTCTTGAAGATTTGGAAGCTCTTGTTCATTTTTATCCTCCTGGTGAGCAATTATAGGAAAGACTCAACAAATCATTCTTTTCATGGGAATCTGAGAGACCATTTTCTCTGAATCTTATAGAGGAAATTCCTTCGGATACCATTCCAAAGGGCACACAAGCAGCCAACCACCTCCCCAAGAATGACTTGGATCTAATTGATCTGTTGATCAAGCATCAGGTGCACTTTCACTCCCCTCCAAATAATGGCACTTCTTAACCATGAGAAGAATAGGTACGAAAGGTCCTCACATCTCGGATGGCATCTCTTACACCATGGATGGCACCACAAATCTGTGCAACTATAGTATTGGTCCATGCTTTCATGTAGGGAATTCACCACCTGAGGGTTACTTTCTTACTTTGCACTAGATGGTACCTAAGATCATTGAATTTAAGGTTTAATTAGATTCAAGATCCATTCATGCACCACTATCTATTGATCACTTCAAGAAACCCCAATGAAATCTTAATTCCTAGTGCTACTTTTCCATTTAATTCCTTTTGGAGTAGGAAATTCCTACACTCTAAGAAGACAAGTGTCTAAATTTTTGAGCATGTTAAGTAGCATTTTATTGGTACTTTCAGCAAGACCATTGGCATGAGGATAATATGGGGAGCTAAATTTATGAACAATCTTCAGGGTGCGGGTAAGCGCTTGCATCAAGGAATTAACAAAATGTGTGCCGTGATCCGAAACAATCACTAAGGGAAGACCAAACCAAGGGAAAACATCAGTCATCAAACATTTGACCACCACTAACGTAGTTGCGGACCGTAAAGCCCAAGCTTCAGCCCATCGACTAGCATAATACGTACAAATAAGTATATATCCATGATTAATAATCATAGCAGGAGGTGTAATGGGACCAATGAAATCCAAATCCCATTTTTGAAAAGGTATTTATTTATTGAGTCATTTTGAAAATTTGCATTTTACTATGTGGACCATCTTATAACTTAATCGCATTGTTGTCACTATTACTGAGAAGATATTCTTGCCCTTCCTTGGGGCCTAAGATTCATAACTCAACTTGATCAGATGGCTTCCTTGAGTGCATTTTTATGTCGAAATGCCTACATTTGTCTGTCCTATGCAGCCTTGAAGAATAGATGGCCTCCTTCACACACTCATAGAATCTCTAATCACTCATATAAGCTACACTAAGGGACCTTGTCAATGCAAGTTATTACATTAGATAGTCCAATATGAAAATAAAATGTACTCCTAGAAGGCAATGCTAAAACTTTTGAAGTGCAAATACAATAGCCAAACATTCTCTTTCTATGGGACTATAATTTCTTCGCGCCTTTGTAAGTAATTTTCTTGCATAACCAATAGGTTTTGCACCTTATGTGAGCATGGTTGTGCTAGAACTGCTCCAACTGCATGAAGACTTGCATTTGTATACACATGGAATTCAAGTGAACAATTAGGAATAGTTAGAAGCGGTGTGTTACAAAACCTTAGTTTTGGCTCATTATATGCTTTTCCTCTTTAAAACTCCAAGAGAAAGGGATCTTCTTGCTTGGAGGACTTGATAGAGGCTTAACTATTTTCTCATACATTTTTATAAATCTCGTATGGTAACTTGAATGACCTAAAAATCTTTGTGCTTCCTTAGGAATCTACAAAATGGGCATGGAAAGGATCATAGCTATCTTAGCCAGATCAACACTTAACCCTTTGGCCATAACTATGTGGCCACGGAGTGTACCTTTTGTGAATAAAGATTGACATTTAGCAAGGTTCAACTTCAAGCCTGCGTTGAAACAGTGTTCAAATATTTCCTTTAAATTCTCTGCATGTTGACACAAATCTTCGGCAACTACTCTTCTACATATACATACTCTAATAACTTGCTTCTAGATCAATTTAATGTAGGGAGACAAAATTTTGCTACCTTCTTGTTTCCAAATGTGAAGTAGCATGTATGGTCCACGCTAGCCTTCACATCCAAAAAGAATAGCCTTCCCTCCTTTTTGCATTTGGCTATCAATCTATACCCCTCTTTAGATTCTTTCTGATTGTGTGAACATGAAAAAATCTTTCAAACACTTGGCTTTGTGCGATCCATCCAACATAACATCACCTATGTGTGCAATAGCATGAGGATTGTCAATACCTATTTCCACATGACCTTTAATCAATGGCACTTGCATGTTTGAGAAGAACTCCTTGTTGCAACTCATGGGGTTGCTACATGCGCTATTGCCGTACCATGTGCTTGACCCTTGTGTCTTATATTCACTCATCTGCATCATAGGTAGCATGCTCTCATCTTCATTTGAAGTAGATGCATAATTAACTTGACCATTGTAGGTTGAATTATTCTTCTTTGTTTGATAGTAATGCCTTGCATAGGAGCCATATATGCCACAATGAAGGAGGCTTCTAAGATCTTGTTTTCTCTATTCTAGTTGAACCTTCCTCCTCTAACTTCGAATTTGTCTATCCATCTTGATGAAGAGTATTTGCTTCCTTGTTCTTCATCACAATCATCATTTGATTTTCACCCTTGTCTACCTCTTCCTTTGCCCTAGCTCCTTTGTGATCTTCATCTACCTTTACTACATAGAAAGCTTAGGCTTCATTGCCCTTTGTCCTTGTGCATACAATACTCATCTCATTAGTCACCAACAAGGCCACCGCACACTCAAAGTTAGGAAGATTATCCTTGACATACATAGCTGATGTAGAAGCCTTCCACTTCTCATCATACCAAGCCCATTCAAAGTGTATGCAACTAGGTAAACATCATCTATGTGACAATCAATAGCCAGAGATTCTAGACCTCCATGGCTAATAATTATTTTTATCCAGGTACTTCATTTGAGTGCTATATTTGAATATGGTGAACTCTAATGCACTCTTGTGGATCCCTTTGATTTAGAGGAAGTGAGAAATAGTAATAGCCTTTACCTCTGTAACTCAAAAGTTCCCATTAGATGAGATTGATGCTTTCATATTCACTAGTTGAATCACCTTTGCTTGGTGTGTGATTTTGAACTTGATTTAGTAGCTCACCTTACTTCAAGATACTTCAATGGCTTCTCCTTGTCCTCTTTGAATGCTTTTGTATGTTGAAAAGATCTAATAATGATGGGAGAAATAAACACCTTCCCTATGTAGCCTTGAACCATGGATGACCTCACAAGCACACTCACAAAACCATTGTTCGCATAGACAACTGCTTATCTAAACTCTTGAAGAATGAACCCGTGAGATCTTTCACACATCAATTATACTTAGAGATCTTGCTAATGCAAGTTATTTCACTCAAAATAGTCACTCGTACTGGGAGAACCAATGCCTTCAAGACAAACAACTTATATCCTCCATCAGGCATATAGAGATAGACCACTACTCACGCCGTGGCCTAGTTGTCTCACAATATGCTAAGATTAGATACAAGCTTTGAGGAACATTTATATGTCAAGAATAGTTTTCTAAAAAAACAATGATTACAAACAATGAGAATGAAATGATCAAGGACCCTTTCTTAGCATAAGAGCTATGTAGCCCATACACACTTCAAAAAAAGAAAATTATCTTTGTACTTGTGAACTAACTATTTTCTTTTCACTTATGTCTCTAAGCTATCTATACTTAAAGTTCCTCAAATTTTGAGCCAGGTTTACAAACAAATAGCTTTTAAATTTCCTTTTATATCTTTGTACCATCGTTTCTATAAAGATCTTCCAAATCCTTTGGTGTTGATTTTCTGAAATGTACGGTTAAAATATTTCTACTTAAAATTTATTTAAATTTAAAATGCTAAGTAGTTTTTAAAAATTTAGCGAAACTCTCATACCTTGAGTGACATCATCCATTGATTTAGTTTAAATTTTAAAAGTTGTCACTATTTAGTGAGAAGACCATCTAATAAATTTATCATATTTTTTTCACTATTTACTAGGGAGATATTTTGTGCCCTCCCTTGGGATCTAGAACTAACCACTGCAAGAATGCCTTGAGATGCATCACTCAACCACCTCCTTAGTCTCTTCATGGCCAAGGTTGGTCGGGGCTCATTTTGGGCTACTTAGTAAGGCAACTACGTATTGCATTGGGCTTGATGTCTCTTTGAGGAAGACCTGGGATTAGGTACTCAGCAAACTAGAACTACACAAGTAGAATTAGAAAAAATGACTCCATTTGGTCCCTGATATGTAGCATGTCACTAATTGAAAACTAGGCTCTCCAAATGGCTAAAAAAATTTCATCCAAAGCATCCCAACAATTGAAGAACCTCTAGTACCAACCGCATAGGCGTTCGATAAGATTCAAGGTCATTGATCATATGCAAATAGTTGACTACAAGGACTAGTGGCTCTTAAAAAGAAAGATAAATGCTTGGCAAGATTGAAAGATATGTCTTGTTTAGTGTAGGAAATGCCTAATCCAAAATGTATTAAATGGAGAAACAGTAATAGGATTGAAGATATCTTGAGATTTGAAGATTGAAAAGGTTCTTGTACATAACATCTATCTAGGATGTTCAATTTAGTTATCTTGTTCTAATTGGCTAACCTTGGTCTTTTGCAAAAGGACTTAGATACCATATATGAACCAATTCCAAAAGATTTGGAAAGCAGAAAGAAATAACTAAAACTCTATACAACCAATTCAAAATTTGAAGATAGGTAAACCTTCTATAAGTCAAAGTCTATATGAATCAAGACTTTAACTTCTCAAAGATTTGTTTCAACAAGATATTGAAGCATTTGTCTTTTAATCTTTAAGAGAAAGGAACTTGATTCTCAAAAAGAATCATAGAGTAAATCTAAAACATCATCCAACCACAAGATAGTAGTGTGGTATCCAACATCAGTGTGTTGACGCATTGAGGTTCTATTGATGAGTTTTGTATTCAAATAATGCTTCACTTGAGACTAAGTTTAGGTCACATTTAGTCTTTCTGACTCCTTATTGGGAAAGCAATTCTTGTGCATTTCTTTGAGTCAAAAGAGTGAATTTACCAAGTTATAGTAGGGACTTGATTCTTGACTTAGTCAATCAAATCCCGGGTTGAAAAGATCAACTCAAAATCAAAGTCCAAGTTCTTTCAAAAATTTATGAAATATTTTTAAATTAACAACAATTTATCTTGAAGTGTTTCAAGAAGATCTTGGAAGTTACTTACTTCTTATTTTGTGTTTCCTTTATCTTGAAGTTATCTTGAAGTATCTTGAGATACTACTTTTATCCTCCTTGAATTAAACTCCTTCTTTGAAGTCTTTATTCTCTTAAGGATCAAACCTAGCTTCAAGCTCCAATCTAGGACAAGAAGATAATTATCATCCATGGTCCAATGTACCATACCATCTTTCCTACATCAACCTAAGTATAAAATTTTGTGTCCCACACCACCCCATTTTGTATTCAAATTAATGTGTGGGTGATACGTATCCTAAATTCTAAACATCTTTGGATAGAGTACCTTCTTGCTTCAATTCCTCATCAGCGTTTTGAAGTTTCATATGGCCATAAGACTTGAACACAGAACCTTAGTTTGCATGTTCATCTTCTATAGCGATCAAACATGCCGCTTTTTGATTCTTTCAACCAAGTGAAAAACATAATATAGTGAAATCTAGAAATTCAAGCAACATAGATTGCTGCAAGAATGACGTCTATCATTATTGCCATTGTGCGATGGATTAGAACTCATTGCCACAAGCTATGAGCAAGCTTCTATGGATTTCTTGAAATCCATGGAGAAGAAGATACATCCATTGATTTTTTATTCTTCATATCTATCATTTTTATGGTTGAATTTCTTACAAATTGAATTTCTATTCATTGCATTTGTAGTCATGTACTTATGAGATCCCAAACGTGAGGGATCACCTCAAGAGAGGCCCCAAGCCCCAATGGTCGAGGGTCACCAAAGAGAGAACACCAATGCCAAGATGGCCAAATGGATGGGAAATGGGAGGAAGAGAATGAGCACCTCCATATGGCCCAATATGGTGATTGAAAGTGGTTGCAACCACAAGCTACATGAAGACTAATGGCAATAAATTTTGGCAAAAGTAGAATGCTATAGATCCATGCTTCAAATGTTTTCACCATGTCGGTGCAACCTTTCTCTTCATTTACTACAGATAAAGACTCTTTACCCTATGAGAAATTAATAATATCGCAAAATTGAAATGATTTTATGGTATATAATGTAAGTGATATCCCTCTTGCTTGGTTTAATTGAAGTATGGCTTCACCCTATGAATGCTAACAAGGCTCATTTTCTCACTCTTCAATTCTTTTGTCTTCATTACTCCCTTGGGTAATATCCTCATCACTTTATAAGGTCCTTCACACTTAGGTGCCAATTTAGTGGGTATTGGCGAGATTTGATGCATCAAGCCCAAGGATTCTTCCTTCACTTCAATAGCCCTTAGATACCTACCACGAATTTCAATTAGTGAAATGCTACATATCAGGGACCAAATGGAGTCATTTTTCCTAATTGTACTTGTGCATTTCCAGTTGGTTGAGTACCTAATCCCATGTCTTCCTCAAAGAGACATCAAGCCCAATGAAATACAGAGTTGCTTGAGTAAATAGCCCAAAATGAGCCCCCACTAACCTTGGTCATGAAGAAACTAAGGCCATGGTTGAGTGATGCATCTCAAGGCATTCTTGGAGGGGTTAGTTCTAGATCCCAAGCGAGGGCATGAGATATCTCCCTATTAAATAGTGAAAAAAATGTGATAAAATTATTAGATGGTCCTCTCACTAAATAGTGACAACTTTTAAAATTTAAAATAAATGAATGGATAATGTCAATCAAGGCATGAGAGTTTCACTAAATTCTTAAAAACTACATAGCATTTTAAATTTAGATAAATTTTAAGTAGAAATATTTTATCCATACATTTCAGAAAATCAACACCAAAGGTTTTCGAAGATCTTTGTAGAAACAATGGTCCAAAGATATAAAAGGAAATTTGAAAGCTATTTCTTTGTAAACGTGACTCAAAATTCGAGGAACTTGAAGTAAGGATGGCTTAGACACATAAGTGAAAAGAAAATAGTCAATTCACAATTACAAAGATAATATTCTTTTTTTTTAAGTGTGTATGAGCTACATAGTTCTTATGCTAAGAAAGGGTCCTTGATCATTTCATACTCATTTTTTGTAATCATTGGTTTTTTAGAAAGCTATTCTTGTCACATAAATGTCTCTCAAAGCTTGTATCTAATCTTAGCATATTGTGAGACAACTACGCCACGAAGTGAGTAGTGGTCTATCTCTATATGCCTAATGGAGGATATAAGTTGTTTGTCCTGAAGGCATTGGTTCTCCTAGTAGGAGTATCTATTTTGAGTGAAATAACTTGCATTAGCAAGGTCTCTAAGTATAAATGATGTGTGAAAAATCTCATGGATTCATTCTTCAAGATTTTAGATAAACAATTGTCTATGTGAACAATGGTTTTGTGAGTGTGCTTGTGAGGTCATCAATGGTTCAAGGCTACATAGGGAAGGTGTTTATTTTTCCCATCATTATTAGATCTCTTCAACATACAAAAGCATTCAAAGACGACAAGGATAAGCCATTGAAGCATCCTGAAGTAAGGTGAGCTACTAAATCAAGTTCAAAAAAACACACCAAGCAGAGGAGATTCAACTAGTGAATACGAAAGCATCAATCTCATCTAATGGGAACTTTTGAGTTACAGAGGTAAAGGCTATTACTATTTCTCACTTCCTCTACATCAAAGGGATCCACAAGAGTGCATTAGAGTTCACCATATTCAAATATAACACTCAAATCAAGTACCTAGATAAAAACAATTATTACCCATGGAGGTCTAGAATCTCTGGCTATAGATTGTCACATAGATGATGTTTACCTAGTTGCATACACTTTGAATGGGCTTGGTATGATGAGAAGGGGAAGGCGTCTACATCACCTATGTATGTCAAGGATAATCTTCCTAACTTTGAGTGTTGATAGTGACTAATAAGATGAGTATTGTATGCACAAAGACAAAGGGCAATGAAGGCTAAGCTTTCGGTAAAGGTACACAAAGATGACAAAGGAGCTAGTGCAAAGGAAGAGGTAGAAAGGGTGAAAATCAAATGATTATTGTGATGAAGAACAAGGAAGCAAATACTCTTCGCCAAGATGGATAGACAAATTCAAAGTTAGAGGAGGAAGGTTCAACTAGAATAGAGAAAACCAAATCTCAGAAACGTGCTTCATTGTGGCATATATGGCCCCTATGCAAGGCATTCCTATCAAACAGAGAAGAGTAATTCAACCTACAATGGTCAAGGTAATTATGCATCTACTTCAAATGAAGATGAGAGCATGCTAGCTATGATGCAGATGAGTGAATATAAGACACAAGGGTCAAGCACATGGTACGTCAGTAGCCCATGTAGCAACCCCATGAGTTGCAACAAGAAGTTCTTCTCAAACATAAAAGTGCCATTGATTAAAGGTCATGTGGAAATAGGTAATGACACTCGTAATGCTATTGCACACATAGGTGATGTTATGTTGGATGGATCTCACAAAGCCAAGTGTTTGAAAGATTTTTTCATGTTCATAGAATCACAAAGCATCTACTCTATATGGGGAAATGGTTGAGAGAGGACTTCAAGTCAAGTTTAACTAGAAGGAATGTTTTGTGGAGAACCCTAAAGAGGGGTATAGATTGAAAGCCAAATGCAAAAAGGAGGGAAGGCTATTCACTTTGGATCTGAAGCCTAGCGTGGACCATACAGGCTACTTCACATTTAGAAACAAGAAGGTAGCAAAATTTTGTATCCCTACATTAAATTGATCTAGAAACAAGTTATTAGAGTATGTATATGTAGAAGAGTAGTTGCCCAAGATTTGTGTCAACATGCAGACAATTTGAAGGAAATACTTGAACAGTGTTTCAACACAGGCTTGAGTTGAACCTTGCTAAATGTCAATCTTCATTCACAAAAGGTACACTCCTTGGCCACCTAATTATGGTGAAAGGGTTAAGTGTTGATCTAGCTAAGGTAGCTATGATCCTTTCCATGCCCATTACGTAGATTCCTAACGAAGCACAAAGTTTTTCGGATCATGCAAGATACCATAGGAGATTTATAAAAATGTAGGAGAAAATAGTTAAGCCTTTTTTCAAGTCCTACAAGCAAGAAGTTCCCTTTCTCTTGGAGTTTCAAAGAGAAAAAACATTAAATGAGCCAAAACTAAGGTTTTGTACCGCAGCACTACTAAGTATTCCTAATTGTTCACTTGAGTTCCATGTGCATACAAATGCAAGTCTTTATGTAGTTGGAGCAGTTCTAGCACAACCATGCTCACATAAGGTGCAAAACCTATTGATTATGCAAGAAGATTACTTACAAAGGCAGGAAGAAATTATAGTCCCATTGAAAGAGAATATTTGGCTATTGTATGTGCACTACAAAAGTTTGGCATCGCCTTCTAGGCGTACATTTTATTTTCATCTTGGACTATATAATGCGATAACTTGCATTGAGGTCCCTTAATGTAGCTTATATGAGTGATTAGGGATCCTATGAGTGTGTGGAGGAGGCCATCTATGCTGCAAGGCTGCATAGGACATACAAACATGGGCATTTTGACATACAAATGCACTTAAGGAAGCTGCCTGATCAAGTTGAAAGATGAATCTTAGGCCCCAAGGAAGGGCAAGAATATCTTCTCAGTAAATAGTGACAACAATGCGATTAAGTTATAAGATGGTCCACTTAGTAAAATGCAAATTTTCAAAATGACTCAAATAATAAATGGATTGTTTGAATCGGAGAGGGACTCAATTCAAATGAACTCTAAGCATAACAGTTTAAACTCAAATGAACTCTAAGCGTGACACAATCCGCTCAGAAAACCAACATAATCGACGAGGTGTTGGAGGGTCGGTGTTTGTGGGTGTGTCTGTGTGTGTGAATATTCTATTTAACGTTTCTTCAGAATACAAAGAACTTCACGAAGTATGGAAACATTGAAATGGGCCAACTATACGAGTTATTCAACCGCAAACCACAGACATAATAATTCTGTCACAAAACGTATTGAAATACTGAAAATGTACTTCCGCATCTGCACCGACATGATCTTTGTCGCTAAATGGAAGATCAACATGATCTTCCTCGCTAAATGGAAGCTTAAAATATTTGTTCATAATATACAGAAAGATATGGTGTGGGAAGGTGAGAGAGAGAGAACAAACACATTCCCTCAGAACATACAGAAAGATATCGTGTGGGAAGGTGTTTGTGTGTGTGTGTGTGTGAGAGAGAGAGAGAGAGAGAGAGAGAGAGAGAGAGAGAGAGAGAGAGAGAGAGAGAGAGTATTGTATTGGACATTTCTTCAGAATATACAGAAGATCACGAAGTATGGAAACATTCCATTCAGCTAACTACAGGAGGTAATCCTTCCGGAAACCGCAAAAAGCAGAAATGATGATCCTGAAAACCGCAAAGCGCAGAGACTTTCTGGAGGTGTCTTGCTACCTTTTGTGATGCCTCTGGATCCAAAATCAACCACTCTAAGACCGCCTTTAGGGCTATTGTGGGACATCATCCTGGCCTTCTCATTGATCATGGCTGTCAAATCATTCCGCAGGGCCAAACCTTTCGACTTCTTGGAATCCCCTTGGGGTTTGGCGTCTCTATGGAGCAGCGATGGAACTGGGTGTTGGCCAAACTCGAAAACAAACTTAACTATTGGAGAGGTATGCAAATCAATCTCGCTGGGCGTGCGATGGTTATCAACACGTTCCTCCTCTCTTCTACCATCTATTTCCTTTCTTGTTGGAGACCGAATGAGCAAGGCCTGTCCAAACTGAACAGTATTTGTAGAAACTTTCTTTGGACGGGCGATCATAACAGAAGGGGGGTGCCTAAAATCAAATGGGCCATCTGCACTAGCCCTAGAGATAGCGGGGGGCTTGGTATCCTGGACATTGGGTGTATGGCTAACAAACTAGCAGCCAAATGGATGATTAAGGCTTGGTGCAATAGGGAGGCCTCGTGGGCCAAGCTGATCTTCAGAAACAAGAATGAGTTGGCCCTCATGGGGTTCTCGAACTGGAAGAATCTTGACATCATGACCCTACTATTCTCCCCGATCCCTGTCTTCCCGAAAGGCTCCAATCTCGCGTGCTCCCTTTGGAAGGGCTGGAATAAAGTCAAAAGATTCACAAGAATTAGTGAGGACTGGAAGTGGGCGGCCGGAATCAGACAAAACGACTCTATCTGGTTTCCGATACATGGCATCCGGAGTGTGGAGTCGTGGAACATTCAAAATGCCAAGAAGTTATGGAACAAAGGATTCAAAAAATGGAAACACCTCTGGAAACATGACACCAACAGCTGGATCAACTTCGAGGATATTGACCCTCGCATAAACATCTCCTACGAAGAATGGAACACTTTGCAAAGCAGATGCCTCGCATGGGATCGTCACAAGACTCGCCTTCTCATGGGACACGACACACCCAACTCGCTTGGTCTCAAATGGCACAATGGAAATAGCCTACTCAAAATCCCGAACATCAAAGAAATGGCTGACCACCAGATCAGCCTCAACAAGAAGTGGTGCCTGTCTTGGACGCGGCTTCGGTGGGACATGAAATTCATGGGTATCTGGCACCCCCTTATAGAGATTAAGAAGTCTGTCCTCTTATGGCAAATTCTTCATCAAGGAATTTGGACCAACCATAAGGCTAGCAAACTTTGTGGGATCCCTCCTTGGTGCAAACGCTGCCACCGGGCTATCGAAGATGTCCCACTCATCTTCCTTACTTGCCCCAACTCCTACAGAATCTGGCAGACGGTTGGAATGAAAATCAGACTTCAAAAACAGCTTAGTTGGAAACAAGTCCTTTTGGGAGAAGCGATCGACTGCTCTGCGACACTCTGGAACGCCATCAGAGGGGAACTCCTGTGGAAAATTTGGCGGGAGAGGTGTGCTCTCAACTTCGGCGATCCCCCCAGGGAGTGGTCGATTGAGAAATCACTATTCCTCCTTGGCAAAAGGATTGTTAACAGTAAGAAATCCCCCCCCTTCAGGCACCATCAAGTCCTCCTTGTGATCAACAACAAGCTCAAACCCAAGTGGGCCCCGCATGAGGGCGATGAGAGGGTGATTAACCTTCTCTGTAATGCAACCTAGGATTCAATCAAGCTTCCCCTGCTTTGTGGGATTTGGGGGGTCCCGTGGGCACTAGTCCCCTTCTATTGTACCTTTGTTTCTTAATTTAATTCAAGTCCGGGAGAGTAGGCTATTGCCGAACTTCCTTTATATTAAAAAAAAGAATGGAACCCCTCCATTGCTCACTGATGCTTGCGTCGCGAGAAAGAGAGAAAAAGTGAGTCCGTATGTTACTTATTGGATTATACAAAAGGACGTCACATTTTCTTCTTTCAAAATTTAGTTGATCTATACTGGTTTTTAAACTTTGTTGGGAAATCGCATCTTCATGTCTCTCAAACAACACAGCTTAAAACCCTTTTCAACATAAAAGTTCCATATGGACTCCTCATAGTACTATGTGGAAAAGTAAAGTATTTTTTAATGTTAAAAGCATTATTTTGGCATGTTTCCATCTTCTTTTTGCGTCATAATAATTATAATATGTTGTTCTCGGAATACTTGAGGTTCTTCCATGCATGCTATCTCTTGAAAGTCATTAATTAGAAAGATATGTTTCTACGTCAAGTTGATATACTTGTCCACCTTTAGCTCATTCACAGAAGAGAACTATGGGATGAATTCAAGAATTGGAGACCTTTCTCTTGTCTGACTTATGTGTACTTTTATGGAGGAGATTAATGCATAGAAACATCTCAGAGGGACAAAAGGGTTTTGTGGAGGATAAGTGTATTCTTGATGACATCCTCACCTACTGTAAGGGTAAAGTATGCTAAAGAGCTTGAGCAAGACTTCTAGTTTTTCATAAGTTCATTTCAACAAAACCTACGATATGTTGTATTTGAAAATGCTAATGTTGAGGCTTCTATTAATGGTGCCCCACTCCTTTTCCATTCTAATGATTCCATTCGCTCATTGAAAATTGTATTCAAAATGAGAGCAATAAAGGTGCTTTTATTCGTAACTTCGTATCTTGAGAATGATACTAATGTGCTTACTAACTTTGAAAATGCATCTCTTTGTAAATTTCTAGAGTTCCAAACGTTTTGTCAATATCAAACATTACATGGATGGGTTCCCACAACGACATAAAGGAACTATGATAGTCCTTATTGGTGATGTGACAAGATGCTTCACTATCTCATATTTAGGTTCATCCACATGACTTTTGCAAATTTTCATACTCTATCTCTTCAAAAGTAAGATGGGAGGGTCTTATCTCAACTGTCAAAAGTAGTTACCATCCAGTTATTTGGTAGGAAGAATTTCGACACACCTATCAGATTGTTTTTCAGGCGTTATCACAACAAACAATATTACCAGATTGTTGATATTGTGAGATGCGTGAGATGCTTGATTTCCTTGATTAATTCCTCACCCTTTTCTAAATCATTGTTCTTCTCTTACAAAGTCAATCAAAGTGTGCTTCATGGTCTCATATTGATAGCCCTCTAGGTCCCAAGCTTCATGTGCTTTAGTAGTATATTGCACTAGAGTAAGTGAAAAAGAACTTATACTTGCCACAATGGCACATAAAACATATGTTTTCTACCCATTCAAAAATTTAGCAAGATCTCAATCAAGATACTTGACGATTGTAGGCCAGCAAAATCAGCCATCATTAAATTCTTCCTCGTGGCCCTATTCCAAATTCTTCCTTAATGCCTAGTAAATTTTTCCCTATTGCAATTCATCCAATCTATCTCCAAATTTTTCTAATGGGTCTGAGTGCATTCCTCCCTATTCAAATTCATTGTTTTAGGAAATCCCTCCAAATTTTTTCAGAGATGGTCTTGCGAATCCATCTTGGGAGGTTAGAACAAAAATCATCTTGAAACCTCTTGCAAATTTGCCTTGTGAATTCTGCTACACATTCACATACCAAATTATCGTGACCAAAATGGAAAGCTTCATGCTATCCAAGAAATACACGTATTAAGTGATTGCATGACCATTTTGGAGCTTGTAGCGTTGGATCTTTATTCGTTTAAGCTTATGGAGGAAATTCATCAGCATAAAAATTTCTCTTGCATGATATGAATGCTTGGAGAGAGAGAGAGGGGGAAGGTAGAGAGAGAGAGAGAGAGAGAGAGAGAGATGTCTACTGTTGTTATGGCAATTGTGAGAGAGGCTGATTTTGAATAATTAGGGAGAGAGAAGTAGAATAAAGGGGAAATCGATGTTGTAATGTAGAGAGGGACAGACATTTGGCTACACATAGGTGGATATGGAAAGAAACCCCTCATGGATCAAGTAAGGAAGATCAAGATGTTTGTTTTAGGAGTTAAAAAAATTTCATAATGCTCGTAATTGTAACAAAGAAAAGGAGTTTCTTCAGATACATTGTTGGGATAGAGAAGACTAGGCATTCAGTGAAGAGACGACACGGAATTCTAGCAAAAGCGGGAGAGAGAGAGAGAGAGAGAGAGAGAGAGAGAGAGAGAGAGAGAGAGAGAGAGAGAGAGAGAGAGATTTCTCACTATCTACTATGTATGGATTAGGAGGTAGAAAGAGAGACAAAGGGATGGAGAGAGAGAGAGAGGGAGAGAAAGAGATAGTTAGATAGAGAGAGAGAGAAAGGTAGAAGTTAAGGTATAGAGCACATATATTCTTAGATTATTGCTCCCAATCGAAGGTTGTTGTAGATTCTAGGCACCATACAAAGAGATGATTTTAGGTCAGAGAACTTAGAGAGAAAGTGCCTACTAAAATTTGAAGGTGATGTTGTAGATGAGAATGCAACAAAACGAGAGAGTGAGAGATAGAGAGAGACAGAGAGAGAGACAAAGAGAGAGAGAGAGAGATTAAAAGAAGGAGAGAGAACGAGGGAATTCGCTAGCCACACATGTATAGAGTTTGATGACAAGGAGAGAGAGAAAACAAAAGAGAGTTGATAGAGAGGCAAATAGAGAGAGAGAAACAGAGCGACATACAAAGATAGATAAAGATAGATAGAACATAGGAGTTATGGTAGTGCTATAAGTTTACATAGAAAAAAATTATTAGAGGGACAGTATGTGAGGTTCAAATCGATGGCACTCTGATCAGATGGATGGATGGGTATGAGAATTGTGCTAATTTCTTAAAAACTAATAGCTTTTAACTTTCAATGAGTTTTAAGTAGACATATTTAAATTGCAAATTTTGAAAAACAACACCAAACGATGAAAGACCTTTGTAGAATTGATGGTACAAAGATGTAAAGGGAAATTTAAAAGCTATTTCTCTGTAAATGTGGCTTGAAATATTCAGTTCGCAAGTACAAGGATGCTTTTTTTTTTAGTGTGTATGAGCTAGAAAGCGCTTAGTGCTAAGCAAGGTTCTTATAATTTATTACTCATTTTTTGTAATCATTGGTTTCTTAGAAAGCTATTCGTGTCACATAAATGTTTCTCAAAGCTTGTATTTAATCTTTGCATATTGTGAGACAACTAGGAAACTTGCCATTAAGCTTGATTCCTAAAGATTAATTGGGTTTTTAGGCTCTATTTAGCTTAAACAAAACTAAGCAAAGCTCTATTTTCTTGCCATTCCAATGAGCAAGAAAATAAAAGACTTACTTTCGGAGGGCTTGCTTTTCCTAATCAAGACTCCTAATTTGTGATATCTAAGTATCACATCTGGGAAAACAAACTAGCTAATTGAGTTGCATGGTAGCCAGGAGCCTTGCACCTATCTAGTTTGCTATTTTCCTAGCTATCTAATTCAAGTTAGAAAAAGGAGGTAACGAAAGTATAAGTATTTAACGAACAATCATGCATTGTAGGCCAGCAAAATCAGCCATCATTTAATTCTTCCTGGTGCCCCTATTCCAAATTCTTCCTTAATGCCTAGTAAGTTCATCCTTATTGCAATTCGTCCAATCTATCTCCAAATTTGTCTAATGGGTCTAAGTGCATTCATCGCTATTCAAATTCATTATTTTAGAAAATCCCTCATAATTTGTCAGAAGATGGTCTTGCTAACCCATCTTGGGAGGCTAGAACAAAAATCATCTTGAAACCTCTTGCAAATTTGCCTTGCGAATTCCACTACAAATTTACATACCAAATTATCATCACCAAAATGGAAAGCTTTACGCTATCTAAGAGATACACTTATTATTGGATTACATGACTATTTTGGAGCTTGTAGAGTTGGATCTTTATAGGTTTAAGCTTGTGGAGGAAATTCGTCATCATAAAAAATTCTCTTGCATGATGTGAATGCTTGGAGAGAGAGAGGGGGGGGGAGGGAGATAGAGAGAAAGAGAGAGAGAGAGAGAGACAGAGAGAGAGAGAGAGAGTTAGATCTATCTACCGCTATTATGGCAATTGTTAGACAGATAAAGATTTTGAATGATTAGGGAGAGAGAAGTAGAAAAAGGGGAAATAGATGTTGTAATGTAGAGAGAGAGAGAGAGAGTTGGATACACATAGGTGGATATGGAAAGAAACCTCTCATGAATCAAGTAAGGAAGATCAAGATGTTTGTTTTAGCAATTCAAGGAAGTTCGTAATGTATAAAGACTGTTGGACTCTCATGAGTGGGGGAAACACCTCTTGAAGAAGTAGTTTGAGACTTAGTAAATATTGATACAACTTTGGAGATCTTTTATGAGCCCTAAAAATTGTGCAATGTTGTATCTGTTTCTTTTTTCTATGTTCTCTTGTACATTGAGAGTTTATTGTGTTGTGGATATGTGCAAAGATGTCGTGAGCATGATGCCATCACCTCTATCATGCTTGGACGATTAAGGTAATCGTATTGCTACATCTTTTGGAGCTTATAGAGTTGGATCTTTATTCATTTAAGCTTGTAGAGTTGGATCTTTATTCATTTAAGCTTGTGGGCAAAATTCATCAACATAAAAAATTCTCTTGCACGATATGAATGCTTGGAGAGAGAGAGAGGGGGAGAGAGAAAGAGAGTGAGTGAGAAAGAGATAGAGAGAGAGAGAGAGAGAGAGGAAAATTGATGTTGTAATGTAGAGATAGAGAGAGGGAAGCAGTTGGATACACATAGCTGGATATGGAAAGAAACCTCGCATGAATCAAGGAAGGAGGATCAAGATGTTTGTTTTAGGAATTCAAGGAAGTTTTTAATGCATAAAGAGTGTATGACTCATAAATTGAGTATTTATTGTGTTGTGGATATGTGCCAAGAAGCCATGAGAATGATGTCATCACCTCTATCATGCTTGGAATCCAATCATCTCTAAATAAGATAGGGAATATTAGAAGGAATTAGCTTGGATTAGCATTGCCCTGAATTCCATAAGTGAAGATACAAACAACTCCCTTTCCTTGTAATATTTGCATCATTTATAAACCATGAAGCCTCGTATTCAAGCTTCAAGCATCATCTAGTTTGGGATTTCCATGAACAAGGTTATGCATAATTGTCTTGTCATTAAAATGAGGTGCTTTCAAGTATGCAACAGAGTACATCCACGAGTGATGGATATTGAACATATTCTAACATAATGTTCTTTGTTGAAATAGGAGCTTTAGACCAAAAGGCATGAATTACATTTGAAGAATCAAAGGAGCATCAAGATTTTTCTATGAGATAAATGAATATAGACTCACCTCACCTCTCCCAACCTAGGGAACAATGAAGAAGGTTAAAAGCTCAATTAAAGCCATCATACTACTTGTTTCCTTACTATAAAAAAGTCAAAATTCCAGGAGATTTACACATATATGATTAAGGTTGTTACATGAAATACAAAGGAATGAATAATCCCATTATAAGTTAACTTAAAAAAATTTGATTCTTGATAATTCTTATCTCTCTTATTTTTTTCTAGCTTCAATAACTTACGGTGAACTTGATATGTGGTTCAGATAAACTTAATTAGTATCCCCCAAGGACATTATTAATTGTCTATATAATGAAGGTGTTGGTGGCGCTTTTGTTGGTATTTCTAATAGTTATATATGTTTATGTTTCTTATACTCAGGTTAGCTCTTCAAACCAATGGTTTGGAGAGTCCTATTTACCATATTGTCTTTTGTATGTATGGATCTAATTCCTACAATAGGAGAACTTTGTTGGGAAGCTTTAGGTATCCTAAAAGATCCTTGTTATTGGTTGGTGACATGGATATGTTCGTCAATAAAATTCATGAAGTTGAGCATAGAGGATCTATAATTTACGTTTCCAAAAAACAATAATGAGTTTATTTGATCAACATCCATTACCTTATTGACATAACGTCTTACATAGAATCTTATTATGCATACATATTTTGTTTTTGTATTTGTTTCCTTTATATGCATTAGCATGTCCTTTTAGATCGGCAATTCCTTGTGCTAGAACTTACCTTTTTGTGGATTTCCGTTCTTATGAATTTGGTTGACCTAATTGTTTCTTATCTCTTACATCATAGTTTCAATAAACGAACTATGTATGGCATTAAGAACGGATTTTTCGCTTAACATTCTCCATTCAAAGCGAGGAAAAACCATAATTAGAGGTATCCAAGACATGTTGTTTCACTTTAAGAAGAACTCTAGAGATCTAACAGCCATAAGAAGGGTGATGACAAAGAGGGAGAGAATTCATAAATAAATATTTGAGCTTCTTAATTCATTTGTTGAGAGAAAATAGTGTTAGCAATACTACCAACTCTAAGGCATACTTAGAAGTGGCCTAAATCTCTTATTATAAATTTTTCCTTTGGCACTCCCAACGGTTGAAAGGCATCCAAATTTTTCTTAGAAGGAAGAAAACTATCACTCGAGAAATGGTAAAAATCATGGACATGTCTCTGTCTACCATGAGATAATAAGGAGAAACCTCATTTATCTCTTGAGATTCATATGAAATTTCCAAACTTTTGCTTCCAGCATCAACTTGATCTAGAAACAAGATATTCAAATATATCTTCTTCGAGATAATATTTATAGAAATCAACCGGGGATGAATTGAATATATCTTTTGTTGTTTATAAATACGTTTTTGTCTTGTAAATGTTTCGCAAAAGGCATATCCAATCTCTACATATTTTGAGAGAAACAGTTCCAAATATGAGGAGGGAAACAGTTCCAATCTGTGCATGCCTACTGAATGCAATAGCTTCTCTCTCTCTTGGAGGCATTGATTATCATTGTGGGAGTTAGCATTTTGATTGCGATAACTTGCATTGACAAGGTCCCTTAGTGTAGTTTATATGTGCAAAATATCCAATATATATGAATGATTAGAGATTCTATGAGTGATTAGAACTCCATAGGACAAACAAATGCGAGCCTTTTGACATACGACATACGAATGAACCTTTGAAGCAAAGGAAGGATATCGTCTCAGTAAATAGTGACAACAATGCAAATTTTCAAAAGGAATCAATAAATAAATGGATTGATTCAATCGGAGTGAGAAGTTTTTGATAAGGATCTACAAAAGTACATAACGGTTTAAATTCAAATGAACTCCAAACATAACTCAATCCGCTCAGAAAACCAACATAATCGATGACATGTCAGAAGGTCGGTGCTTGTGTGTGTGTGTGTGTGTGAGAGAGAGAGAGAGAGAGAGAGAGAGATGAGATGAGAGCGAATATTGTATTCAACGTTTCTTCAAAATACAAAGAACTTCACGAAGTATGGAAACATTCAACTGGGGGAGAGAGAGAGAGAGAGAGAGAGAGAGAGAGAGAGAGAGAGAGAGAGAGAGAGAGAGAGAGAGAGAGAGAGAGATCTGTCTATTGCTGTTATGGCAATTGTGAGAGAGGTGGAGATTTTGAATGATTAGGGAGAGAGAAGTAGAAAAAAGGGGAAATTGATGTTGTAATGTAGATAGAGAGAGGGAAAGAGTTGGATACACATAGGTGGATATGGAAAGAAACCTCTCATGAATCAATTAAGGAAGATCAAGATGTTTGTTTTAGGAATTCAAAAAAGTTCATTATGCTAGCAATTATAACGAAGGAAAGGAGTTTCTTTAGATACATTGTTGGGATAGAGAAGACTAGCATTCAGAGAAGAGACAACATAGAATTCTAGCAAAAAATTGAGAGAGAGAGAGAGAGATTTCTCACTATCTACTATGTTTAGATTAGGAGATAGAAAGAGAGACAAAGGAAGCGAGAGAGAGATAGATAGATAGAGAGAGAGAGGTAGAAGTTAATATATAGAGCACATACATGCTTAGATTGTTGCTCCCAATGGAAGTTGGTTGTAGATTCTAGGCACCATCGAAAGAGATGATTTTAGGACAGAGAACTTAGAGAGAAAGTTCCTACTAAAAATCGAAGCTGATGTTGTAGATGAGAATGCAACTAAAGGAGAGAGAGAGAGAGAGAGAGAGAGAGAGAGAGAGAGAGAGGTGATGTTTTAGATGAGAATGCAACTAATCGAAGGTGATGTTGTAGATGAGAATGCAACTAATCAAAGTGCCTACTAAACGAGAGAGACAGAGAAAGAGAGAGGAGAGATGTGCAAATTGATACTGAATAAAGTTCAAATAGAGAGAGAGAGAGAGAGGCAAAATAGAAGAAGAAGAAGAGATGTGTTGATTAATACAAGCAAAAAGATCAAATCTCAAATTTAGAGAGAGCATGAGAAGGAGAGAGAAAGAGGGAATAATTTAGCCACACATGGGTAGAGTTTCATGACATAAAGAGCAAGAGAACAAAAGACAGTTGATAAAGAGGCAAAGAGAGAGAGAGAGAGAGAGATAAAGAGAGACAGATATAGATAGAACGTAGGAGTTATGGTAGTGCTATAAATTTGCGTACAAGAGAATTAGTAGAGGGAGATTATGCGAAATTAAAATGGATGGCACTCTAAACAGATGGAGGGATGGGTATAAGAATTCTGCTAGATTTTAAAAAATTAATAGCATTTTAACTTTCAATGAATTTTAAGTAGAAGTATTTTAACCGCACATTTTGAAAATCAACACCAAAGGGTGAAAGATCTTTGTACAGTTGACGGTACAAAGATGTAAAAGGAACTTTAAATGTATTTCTTTGTAAATGTGGCTCGAAATGCGAAGGACTTGAAGTACGGATGGCTTAGAGACATAAGCCAAAAGAAAATATTCAGTTCACAAGTACAAGGATTCTTTTCTTTTAGTGTGTATGAGCTAGAAAGCTCCTAGTGCTAAGCAAGGATCTCTTATCATTTATTACTCATTTCTTGTAATCATTGGTTTCTTAGAAAGCTATTCTTGTCACGTAAATGTTTCTCAAAGCTTGTATTTAATTTTTTCACATTGAGAGACAACTAGGCAACTTGCATTAGCAAGGTCTCTAAGTATAAATGATGTGTGAAAAATTTCATGGGTTCATTTTTCAAGAGTTTAGATAACTGATTGTCTATGTGGACAATGGTTTTGTGAGTGTGCTTGTGAGGTCATCTATGCTTCAAGGATGCATAGGGAAGATGTTTATTTCTCCCATTAGCATTATGAGATCTTCTCAACATATAAAAGCATTCAAGGAGCATAAGGAGAAACCATCAAAGTATCTTGAAGGAAGGAGAGCTACTAGATCAAGTTCAAAATCACACATCAAGTAAAGGAGAGTAAGAAGCTCTATTACAAAGGCTTTATGATTCCTGACGAGTTAGAAGCTCTTGTTCATTTTTATCCTCTTGGCAAGAAATTCTAGGAAAGATTCAACAAATCATTCTTTTCATGGGATGTTGAATCTGAGAGACCATTTTCTCTGAATCTTATAGAGGTAATTCCTTCTGATACCATTCCAAAGGGTAGGTGAACAGCCAACCAGCTCCCCAAGTATGACTTGGATCTAATTGATATGTTGATCAAGCACAAGGTGCACTTTCACTCCCCTCCAAATAATGGCACTTCTTGACCATGAGAAGAATACGTACGCAAGGTCCTCACATCCCGGATGGCATCTTTTACACAATGGATGGCACCCCAAGTCTATGCAGCTATCGTATTGGTCCATGCTTTCGTGTAGGGAATTCACCACCTAAGGGTTACTTTCTTACTTTCTTACTTTGCACTAGATGGTACCTAAGATCATTGAATTTAAGGTTTAATTAGATCCAAGATCAATTCATGCACCACTATCTATTGATGACTTCAAGAAACACCAATGAAATCTTAATTCCTATTGCTATTTTTTGATTTAATTCTTTTTGGAGTAGGAATTTCATACACTGTAAGAAGACAAGTGTCTAAATCTTGCCAAAAATTTATCAATTTTCTAAAGAGCCACTAGTCCTTGTAGTAAACTCTGTGAATCTAATCAATGACCTCAAATCTTATTGAACTCCTATTGGGTCAGTACTAGAGAGGGAGCGTTGGAAAAAGCCAAGCATGAGAACTTTTGCATACAATTTAAATTACAATCCCCTCATGTCTTTCAATAAATCATCTATCACACTTAGATGTGATGGA
Source organism: Ceratopteris richardii (assembly GCA_020310875.1). Classification (NCBI taxonomy): domain Eukaryota; kingdom Viridiplantae; phylum Streptophyta; class Polypodiopsida; order Polypodiales; family Pteridaceae; genus Ceratopteris; species Ceratopteris richardii. The sequence continues at coordinate 79,756,313 of CM035433.1, forward strand.
TCCTATTTTCTAGGAAAAGAGCATCCTACCTTAAAGAGAGTCCTTTTCAAGTTGTATATACATGCCCAATACTTGAATTGATGGGATGTTGCATATGTGTTGACTTTACAAGTTTGGAGAAGCTAGTAGGACCTTGCTTAGTAAATTCCCTACTTTCTTGAGTATTTTCTTCCCACTTTAGGTAGATATAGCTCACTCCCTATTATAAAAGTTAAGGAGCTAGATTGTTTTGAACCTAGATCATGCTACCTTCTTCATATATTATTGTTATTAAAATCGTAAGCACATTTTTGTTGATATATTTTGGTAGTGATGTGTGTGAACACACTAGGACTACCGCATCACTTTTTCCCCTATTTAGGAGGTTTTTTCCTTGGACTTGTATATACTTACGCTTCAGCTTGTATACCCACTTAGTGCCAATGGCCTTCTTGCTAGGAGGCAAGTCACATGAAGAACAAGTATCATTCTTCATTATAATGTCATATTTAGATTGCATAGCAGCCATCCAATTTTGGGAATTTTGTGCTTCATCAAATGAAACAGGCTCATTCTCATCATAGAGACTAAATGCAGCCATAGCATTGCAATCTGATGCAAAAGAGGCACTATGAGAGCCTGAACGAGTAGGATATGACAGAGGTGCATCTAATTTGCTGTCACGCAAGGTCTGCACTAGCCATTTTGGCATAGTTCTTGCCTGCTCAATATCAGCTCTCTCATCAATAAGTGCATCATGTACATGTGCATCAGAAATGGAATTATTTGCACCATCACATGAAACTTGCAAATGTTGAGAAGTTGCCTCATTAGAACCAGCACTAGACCATCCACCTGTAAAAAGAGGCAGCAAAGTATCATACATGTCTTTGGAGCTAACACATGTCCCCTTAGTACATGAAAGCAATGGCTGAATAACATCTTCCACAAAAACAACATCACGGCTAACGAGAATGCATTTAATCTAAGATGATATAGACGATAGCCTTTACTTTCAGAACTGACCCAATAAAAATAAATTTTACTGCTTTATCATCCAATTTTCTGCGATGTTGTTCAGGCACTAATGCATATGCCAAACAACCAAAAACACGCAAATGACCAATAGATGGCTTGCGGTCATGCCAAGCCTCATATGGAGTGATAGACTGCAGTGCTTTAGTGGGACACCTATTCAGTACATATGCTGCACACATGACAGCCTCAAGCCAGAAACTATGTGGTAAAGCCTGACTCTTGACCATACACCTCGCCATCTCCATGAGTGACCTGTTCTTTCCTTCAACAACTCCATTCTATTGAGGTGTATACGGCACTGTACACTAGTGTTTTATCACACGTTCAGCCAAAAATGCATTAAAATCAGAAGACATATATTCCCCCCCGATGAGAACCGAGGGTGCCCATTTTACATGCTGACAGATTTTCAGCCAAAACCAAAAACTGTTTGAAGCACATGAATACTTCGAACTTTGCCTTCAATGGATATACCCATGCATGCCTGGAAAAATCATCGATGAAAGTCACAAAGTAAAGATAATTCCCAAAAGAAGGTGTTTGCAAAGGACCATAGACATCACTATGTACAAGTTGTAATTTGTGAGTAGCCCGAACAGAACCATCTTTTGGAAAGGACAAACTCTGCATTTTGCCCAAAATACAGCATTCACAAACATGTTTTCAAGGTGCATCAAGTTTGGGCAAAGAGGACACCATTTCAGATTTTTGTAGGCATAGCAAACTAGCAGAATTCAGATGACCAAAGCATGCATGCCAAAGCTTTGCATCTGACATAGCTTGAGAATCATTTACTGCATATGCAAAATCATTTACAGATCTTTCATAGTCTATGAGCTTATAAAACCCACGACATAAAATGCCAGAAGCAATAATCACATTGCCATTTGACAGATCATGAACTATACACCTGTCATCAACAAATTTCACAACCAAGCCAATCTTGGCTAACGTAGAAACTGATAACAGGTTCTTCATGATCCGTAGCACAAATAAAGCATCTGACAAAGTGAAAGAACTACCAACAGCAGTAGTCAAAATGATCTTACCAACTCCCATAACAGGATAAGAGGAGTTGTTGGCACATGTAACAATATTCCGTGTAGGGGAGGCTCGAGTGAAGAGAAGAAACTGCGTTAGGTAATATGTTTGGTCGCCCCACTATCAAAATACCAAACATCAGAGTCTAGTGCAGACATGCACTGCTCATGAGAAGATGGGTCAACCGTTGTTAGGTAATATGTTTGGTCGCCCCACTATCAAAATACCAAACATCAGAGTCTAGTGCAGACATGCACTGGTCATGAGAAGATGGGTCAAAATTCCAGACAGTAGTAAACGCCAATTCTTCTTCCTGCACAAGATTAGCAGAATCTGTTTTTGATGTAGAGGCCTCTACAACAATCATTCCAGCTTCTTTGTTCTTTGCCTCTTTAGTAGCCAGTTTTGGATAGTTCTTTATGATATGATCATTCCCTTTACAGTACTTACGAAACAATTTCTGCTTTTCTGATTTCTTCTCATCTTTATTTTCCTTCTTCGAATATGCAGAATTAGCAAATTTCTACTTACTAGTTGAAGAGCTCCATTTTCCTTTGCCCTTCTAACTAGCCAGGAAAGCTTGATCTGCAACTGGCATAATGGACCTGTTCTGCCTCGAGTGATCTTCCTGGAATAGAATAGAGACTAACTCCTCAAATGATAAGGCATTTGGATTGCCTTTCATCATCAACTGAAGATTAGAAGCAAAACTCTGATATAAATCATGAAGACCATTAAGAACGATCTGCACAAGTGAGCTATCTGGTATAACCTCATCAACAAAAATCAATTGTTCCTTCAAGTCCTTGATCTTCGTTAAGAAACTATCCATATAATCACCTTCATTCATGTGCTCACTCTCTAACTGTTTTCGGAGGTAAGCAACACGAGCCTCATTCCTAGCTTGGTACAATGTGGTAAGTGTATCCCAAGCATCCTTAGTGCTTCTGCAAGAGGGAATCTAAGGAATCGTGGCACGTTTGATACACAAAGCTATCAATGCATGTGCCTGGGCATCTCTACCATCCTAGTGAATTTGCTCTGTAGTAGGTGCAGCAAAAACTGCAGCACGAACAGGAATATGAAGAATATCATCATCTTCGACACCTTCTACATCAGCTTCAGTACCTGCAGTTGTAACTGTTGCAAGTGTGATACGATGTTTTTCGACATCGTGCACAATGTTCCACAATCCTTTTGGCCCTAGAAAGCACTAACAAACTTCATGATGACTTGATCTCATTCATGCAAGAGCCAATTGCTTTTAAGCTTGTTTCTCTATATTAAAAAGACTCTTGATGCGTGAAGGGGTGGATGCTCTTGGTGCTTCTGATCCTCTTAGACACAAATTCTAGGAAAGATGCAATAGATCATTCTTCTCGTGGGATTTCAAACTTCGTAGAGCATCATCGTCTCCAAATCTTTTGTAGGAAATCCCTTCCAATACCATTCCAAAGGGCATGGGAGTATCCGAGCATCTTCCAAAGTAGGGCTTTCCTCTAGTTTATTCGTCTATCAAGCATAACGTTCAATGTTGCCAAGCATTTATCCTTTGCTTAAAGAGGCACTAGTCCTCGTAGTGAATTATGTGAATGAGATCAATGACCTTAAACCTTATCAAACTCTTATGATTTTCACCCTACATTTTGGAAGATCTTTGTGGAAACAACCATACAAAGATGTAAAAGAAAATTCAAAAGCTATTTTTTTGTAAATGTGGCTCGAAATGTGAAGAACTCGAAGTAAGGATGGCTTAGAGACATAACCGAAAAGACAATATTCAGTTCACAAGTACATGGATAAATTAATTTTTTAAGTGTGTATGAGCTGGATAGCTCTTAGTGTGCTAACTAAAGATCCCTTATCATTTCATACACATTTCTTCTAATTATTAGTTTCTTAGAAACCTACTCTTGTCACGTAAATATTTCTCAAAGCTCGTATTTTATCTTTGCCTATTGTGAGACAACTAGGCCCATAAGTGAGTAGTGGTCTATCTATGTATGCCTAGTGGAGGATATAACTTGTTTGTCTTAAAGGCATTGGTTCTCCTAGGTATTAGTAACTATTTTGAGTGAAATAACTTGCATTAGCAAGGTCTCTAAGTATAATTTATGTGTGAAAAATATCATGGGTTTATTCCTGGAGAGTTTAGATAAGCGATTATCTCTGTGGATAATGGTTCTGTAAGTGTGCTTGTCACGCCATCTATGCTTCAAGGTTGCATAGGGAAGTTGTTTATTTCTCCCATCATGGGTCTCAGATATTTTCAAGATACAAAGGCATTCAAGTAAGATGAGGAGAAGCCATTGAAGTATCTTGAAGGAAGGAGAGCTACTGTATCAAGTTCAAAATCACACATCAAGCAAAGGAAAGTCATGTAGTGAATATGAAAGCATCAATCTCATCTATTGGGCATTTTTGAGTTATAATGGTAAATGATATTACTATTTCTCACTTCCTCTACATCAAAGGGATCCACAAGAGCGCATTAGAGTTCACCATATTCAAATATAGCACTCAAATCAAGAAGTTGGATAACAATGATTATCAGCCATGGATGTTTAGAATCTCTAGCTATAGGTTGTCATAGATGATGATATCCTAGTTGTGTACACCTTAAATGGGCTTGGTATGATGAGAAGTGGAAGGCTTGGACATCATCTATGTATGTCAAAGATACTCTTCCTAACTTTGAGCACGTGATGGCCTCAATGGTGACAAGGGAGATGGTTTTTGTAGGCTCAAAGACAAAGGGCAATGAAGCCCAAGCTTTCTATGTACGTAAAAGTTAAGAAAGAGGAAGGAGCTAGCATAGAGGAGGAGGTACACAAGGGTTAAAATCAAATGGTGATCGTGATGAAGAACAAGGCGCCAAATACTCTTCATCAAGATGGATAGAAAAATTCAAAGTTAGAGCAGGAAGGTTCAGCTAGAATAGAAAAAACCAAATCTCAGAAGCCTGCTTCATTTGTAGCACGTATGAACCCTATGCAAGGCATTTATCAAATGGAGAAGAAAATTTCAATCTACAATGGTTAAGGTAATTATGCATCTACTTCAAATGAAGATGAGAGCATGCTAGCTACAATGCAGATGAGTGAATATAAGACACAAGGGTCAAGCATATTACACTACTAACTATTCCTAATTGGTCGCTTGATTTCCATGTGCATACAAATGCAAGTCTTCATGGAGTTGGAGCAGTTCTAGCACAACCCATGTTCACATAAGGTGGACAACCTATTGCTTATGCAAGCAGATTGCTAACAAACATGGAAGCAATTATAGTACCATAGAAAGATAATGTTTTGGTATTGTATTTGCACTTCAAAGGTTTTGGTATTGTATTCAAGGAGTATGTTTTATTTTCATCCTGTATTATCAAAAAATAATGTATTTCATCAATAGGCGTAAAGTGGCTAGAAGGGTTTGATGGTGGCTACTATTCTTTTAGAAATATTACTTTGAGATTGACACCAAGCTAGGTAAAGAGCATCACATGGCAGACCAAGTGTCAAGGACGGCCATGAGTGAAAGCAAAGAGCTACAAGATTTTCCACAAGAAGTCATGTGCCTATTATCCAAGAGAAAATGAGAAGGCAAAAAGCTCCAACAATATTTTAATTGAGCTACTCTTGGATTTGGATTTTCACCATCATAACTCTTGGCCATAAGCTCGTATTAGAGCAATTTGGGCCTTTTGACATACCACAAGAAGAGGAACTACTAGCAAAAATCCATTCCCTTGGGTCTATGGTAAGGAGGCACTAGCTCCCTTCAAATTCATCATCATAAAAGAAGTTGAAGCCAAGTTGGTCAAAATTGATCCTCACATTAGGAAACTAGCAGCATTGGAAGAATACGAGGAAGGAAGATCGGTATCTAAGGGCTATTGAAGTGAAGGAAGGATCCTTGGCCTTGATGCATCAAATCTCGCCAATAGCCACTAAATTGGCACCAAGTGTGAAGGACCTTATAAACTGATGAGGATATTACCCAAAGGAGTAATCGAGATGGAAGAGTTGAAGAGTGGAAAAATGAGCCTTGCTAACATTCATAGGGTGAAGGCATACTTCAATTAAAGCAATCAAGAGGGATATCACTTATTATATATACCATAAGATCAATTCAATTTTGTGATATTATTAATTTCTCATAGAGTAAAGAGTCTTTACTTGTAGCAAATGAAGAGAAAGGTTGCACCAAGATGGTGAAAACACTTGAAGCACGGATCTATAGCATTCTAGTTTTGCCAAAATATATTGCCAAATCATCTTCATGTAGCTTGTTGTTGGAACCACTTTCAATCACCCTATTTGGCCATATGGAGGCACTCATTTCCCATTTGGCATCCATTTGGCCATCTCGGCATTGGTGTTCTCTCTTTCGTGACCCTCGACCATTGGGGCTTGGGGCCTCCCTTGAGGTGATCCCTCACCTTTGGGATCTCATAATGTATGGATAATGAATGATGAGATGTTCTCCGAGGAATTATGGAAGATAGAAACGAAGAATGTACTAAAGCCATTAAGAATTGAGAAACTCCTTTCCTCGTAAAAATATAGGAGGTCCATGATAACTTGAGAGATTAGAGCTACCCCAACTTTGTCTAAAATCACTAGAGAAAGGTGAGTAATTCACCTTGTAAGGCATTTGAGGTGAAACTTGGGCTTGGACATTTTTGAAAAGAGGGAACCCTTGGGCTTGGATAATTCTAGAGAGAAGTGTTGGAGTTAGAAAAGCACACGAAGATCACAAGGAAGAAGAAGAAGCTTGGAGCACAACACACAATACTGAATGTATTACCATTAGAATGTACAAAGATAACTAGCATGTTAGGGCAATAGGCGTATATACAAGCTGGAAGAAAGAAACCTCTTAAAGAGGGAAAAAAAGTACCTCGACAGTCCTAGAGTGTTCACACACATCACTACCTAAATATATCAACAAATCCACTGTGGAAGTGATGCAATGAACAAGGAGCTCGCACTCATGTATAAGGAAGTGCCAAGCTATTTGGAATCAATCCACAAAAGGAATTAAGCCCACAACTTTGTGAAAAGCTTCAAACTTCTCCCTACGCAGGCTCTTGCATGGGCACATATGCCAAGCTCATCTTCCCAATAGAGAACCTTTGCCTGACATAATGATAACGCTACTTAATGTGCTTAGTGCAACCATGGAACACAGGGTTCCTCACAAATGCCAATGCGCTTTGATTGTCATTGAAGATGGTGGTGATAGAAGACTGACCAACACCCAAATCAGCCATAAGGCATGTTGGGAAAGATGGATGGATGATCCAAGAGATTGAGTAGGTACTGATAAAACCTACTTTGTACCAGCCCTCTTTAGCTTCAGACTTGATTAGTAGACTCCCTTAGCTTTCCAATGACACCAAGAAATGGCCTATGTCCTTCGGAAATGAAGTGTGCAATGATTGAATCAAAACAGATAACTTTGGAAGTCACAAACTTAAGAAAACCTTCTATTTTGGTCTTGACACCTGCTGAATGTTTTTCTCAGTGTGACCAGCACAGTAGCAATTGATAAAATTCCTTCTAGGGGTATTCAATTAACTGAGTAAGCTATCATTTGCAAGTGGAATGATGTAAAATGACAAACTATACTCAGAGAAATTAATTTAGCAAGATTTAGTATACCCCCGACTTTTTAGGACTGTAGCAGAGATAGACCAGTGAGAACCTCGATGGCAATTTCTCGGAAATGGCTGAATGAAATCACTCCAACTTTTGTCAGCATGTAGATGACTTTAAGCGGAATCCAACAAGATTTGAATCACTGAATTTGGAGTAGTATTGACTGAGATATGCCCTTGACAAGTTACAGACTTTTGAGTAGACTAGTAGAGAACAAAGAGATGAATGATATAAATGTATCTATTAGTTAACACTTGTGTACAATCCCATTGGCATGGATAGCATTGCTTAATGGTGTAGAGAGGTGTAGACTATGATGTAGTGCTCACACACACACTCAATGACAGTAGAATGAAGCTCGGGAGTGATGTCTCTCACCGCAACTTTTCAAGTTCACCTTTTATATGGAATGTGTAAGAATTTGAATTCAAATTCAAATTCTTGGCTCCTTCTAATCAAGCTTCTAAGAACTTGGAGATATTCTCTCAATCAAGTGAACTAACTTTTCCACGAATCATTTGGGTAGGTGATTACAAAAGATTCTAAGTCAAATTGACTTTTACAATGAGGTAAAGTGGTAAGTAATCACTAGCATATGTTCCTATGGTTCTTCATGCATGTAGAGTGTTCATGATATCTTCCAAGCCAAATGTGTAGGTTTGTGATTTACACCAACAGCTCCCCCTCAAGCCAAACATTTTGGCTTAAGTCTTTATCTTCAATCTTCAAGTACATCCTGCAATCCAATCATAGATTTGAACCTGCAAAGTTTGGTCCCATCCAAAGCTTTAGTCAGCAAATCTACACATTGCATATTGGTTGACACATAGGTCAGCTAAATGTCCTCACATAATGAAAATGAACTTCTATGTGTTTGGTCTTGGCATGATAGATAGGATTAGTTGCAAGGTGAAGAGAACTTGTATTATCTCCAAAGATAATTGGAGGCTTAGTATATAAGCCCAATTCTGTATACAAAAGCTTAATCCAAATTGCCTCTTGAGTGGCATTAGCTAGCCCTCTATATTCTGCTTCCGTAGAAGACAATGCAACAGTTGGTTGCTTTTTTGCGGACCATGAAATTGGTTTGTCACCTGCAAAAGAAATGTATCCTGAAGTGCTTCTCCTATCATCCTTGCATCCTGCCCAATCTGCATCTCAATAAACTTTTATATCAATATCTGAAGTGTAAGGAAAATACAAACCATGGTTCTGTGTACCCTTGAGATACTTCAAGATTCTTTTGGCATCCTCTAAGTGAGGTATCCTTGGCTTGTGCATAAATTGACTTAGCACACTAACTCCATATGCAATATCAATTCTTGTAAGAGTAACATAGTTCAAGCTACCTACCATACTTTGATAACCTGTAATGTCTTGGACTTCATCACCTTCATGGGCACTTAGCTTTAGATTCACCTACATTGGAGTGCTTGCTGTTTTAGCATCTTGCAATTGAAATTTCTACAACATATCTTGTACATACTTCTTCTGAGTAATGGATATCCCTGAATTAGTGCAAACTAACTCAAGCCCTAAAAAATATTTCAATAATCCAAGATCATTGATCTTGAATTCCTTCATCATCTGGCTTTTGATGCTTCTGATTCCATTGACATCATTGCCTATAATGATGATGTCATCAACATAGACACAAAGATAGATTACCTCTGAATTACTTCTCTTAATGAACAGAGAAGTGTCAGCCTTGCTCATAACAAATCCTTGGTCTTGGAGGTATGTAGTTAGCCTGTAATTCCATGCCCTAGGTGCCTGCTTCAATCCATATAAATCCTTCTTTAATTTACAAACATAAGTTACCTTCTTAGGGCCTTCATAGCCAAGAGGTTGTGACATATAAACCTCTTCTGAAATCCATCCATTCAAGAAAGCATTCTTGACATCCAATTGGTACATGTTCCAATTCTTTGATGCAGCCACACTAACCAACACTCTGATTGTTGGCATCTTGGCCACAGGAGAAAATGTCTCTTCATAGTCAATGCCTTGGGTTTGTGCAAAACCCTTGGCTACCAATCTGGCCTTGTACCTGTTAATTGTGACATCAGAATTTCTTTTCAATTTATAGATCCTTCTGGATCCTATTACCTTCATGGAGTCCTTCTTGGGTACTAACTCCCATGTATCACTCTCCTTGAGTGCTTCAATCGCCTCATCCATAGCTTCTTTCCATTCTGATTTGGTGATTGCTTCTTCATATGAACCTGGTTCTTCATTTGAGAAATCCTTTGCAAGATAAATTGAATGTTTAGTAACAAGAGATGTATCATACCCATATCTGATAGGTTTTTTGCTTTCTCTTTGAGACCTTCTGATTGATTGAGTTGAAGATTCTGGTATGTCCTCAAGATTCTTCATCTTCATTTTGCCTTTGGACTTCCATGCCTTGAACTCTTCAAGGTTGATTGTATCTTCATCATCATCTGAATTTGAGTCTTCTTTCTGAGTTGGTTCCTCCTTTGTAAGTTTTGGAAATTCCTCTTCCAAATCATAGGGTAATTTGACCTTCTTGCATTCATTCTCATACCAAGAATCATTCTCATCAAAAATCACATCTCTGCTTACCATAAATCCCTTATTGGTAGGGTTATAAAACCTGTAACCTTTTTTATTTAAATCATATCCAATGAAAATACATTTTTCAGCCTTTGGATCTAGCTTTCCTCTTACCTAGTAGATAAGACCTTGCCAATGTATCCCTTGCACACCATGTGTTGAGTTTTTCTTGCTCCTCCTTGGTTGGCAAACCTCTTGCTTTGAATGAGGGTGATTCCTCATCTCTTGAGATGTATCCATAGAGACTCCTTCCTTGTAAGTAGGTCTTGATCCTTAGAGACCAAGCTTGATAATTTTTCCTGTCCAATTTGTCCATAAATGAAGGAAAACCATCTCCCATTTTACCTTATTTGCTCAGATACCACTCTTGGGAAAGATGGATGGATGATCCAAGAGATTGAGTAGGTACTACTAAAACCTGCTTTGTACCAGCCCTCTTTAGCTTCAAACTTGATTAGTAGACTCCCTTAGTTTTAAAATGACACCAAGAAATGGCCAATGTCCTTTGGAAATGAAGTGTGCAATGATTGAATCAAAACAGATAACTTTGGAAGTCACAAACTTAAGAAAACCTTCTATTTTGCTCTTGACACCTGCTGAATGTTTTGCTCAGTGTGACCAGCACAGTAGAAATTGATAAAATTCCTTCTAGGGGTATTCAATTAACTTAGTAAGCTACCATTTCCAAGTAGAATGATGTAAAATGACAAACTATACTCAGAGAAATTAATTTAGCAAGATTTGGTATACCCTCGACTTTTTAGGATTGTAGCAGAGATAGACCAGTGAGCACCTCGATGACGATTTCTCTGAATTGGCTGAATGAAACCACTTCAAGCTTTGTCATCATGTAGATGACTTTGAGCCGAATCCAACAAGCTTTGAATCACTGAATTTGGAGTAGTATTGACTGAGATATGCCCTTGACAAGTTACAGACTTTTGAGTAGACTAGTAGAGAACACAGAGATGAATGATATAAATGTATCTATTAGTTAACACTTGTGTACAATCCCATTGGCGTTGATAGCATTGCCTAATGGTGTAGAGAGGTGTAGACTATGATGTAGTGCTCACACACACTCAATGACAGTAGAATGAAGCTCGGGAGTGATGTCTCTCACCGCGACTTTTCAAGTTCACCTTTTATATGGAATGTGTAAGAATTTGAATTCAAATTCAAATTCTTGGCTCCTTCTAATCAAGCTTCTAAAAACTTGGAGATATTCTCTCAATCAAGTGAACTAACTTTTCTACGAATCATTTGGGTAGGTGATTACAAAAGATTCTAAGTCGAATTGACTTTTACAATGAGGTAAAGTGGCAAGTAATCACTAGCATATGTTCCTATGGTTCTTCATGCATGTAGAGTCTTCATGATATCTTCCAAGCCAAATGTGTAGGCTTGTGATTTACACCAACAAGGCATCTAAGCCACACACACTCAACAGTGGCTCTGAAAGCTTCCCTATACTCAACCTCACAACTGGAAGTGGCCCCAGTAGGTTACTTCTTACTCAACAAAGATATAGCAGCATGTCATCAACATACACTACAATGATCAAAAGCATATCATCAGCATGCTTAACATCTAAGGTGCTTTCAGTTGGACTGCTCTCAAAACCATGTGCAATTAGATAGACATGTATCTTTTCATACCAAGCACGTGGTACTAGCTTTAACCATTTAATGCCTTCTTTAACTTGCACACCTGGTTTTTATGCCCTTTTTGCACAAAACCATGGAGTTGAAAAACATACACTTCTTCATGCAAGTCACCATTCAGAATTTTTTCAATGTCCAACTGATGTCCATTTCAACCATGATGAGCTGCAAGTGCAGAGATGCTATGAACAATAGTCATTTGGCAAGTAGGAGCAAAGGTTTCATCAAATTCAATGCCTCATTCCTGCCCATAACCCTTTGCAACAAGCCTAGACTTATACCTACCAACTATTCCATCAAGTTTACACATCAGCTCATATACCCACGTAGTGCCAATGGTCGTCTTGCAAGGAGGCAATTTACATAAAGACCAGGTACCATTTTTCATGATAGTATCATATTCAGATTGCATTGCATCCATCCAATGTTCAAAATTTTGTGCTTCATCAAACAAAACAGGTTCAATCTCATCACATAGGCTAGCGGCAACCATAACATAGCAATCTAATCCAAAAGAGGCACTCTGAGAGCCTAACCCAATACGATATGATAAAGGTGCATCTAATTTGTTGTCACGCAAAGTCTGCACCAACCATTTTGGCATAGTTTTTGCCTGCTCAATATCAGCTCTCTCATCAACAAGTGCATCATGTAAATCTACATCAGAAATGGAATGATCTGCATCATCACATAAAACCTGCAAAGGTTGAAAAGTTGTCTCATTAGGGCCAGCACTAGACTCTCCACCTGTGAAAAGAGGCAGCAACGTATCATACATGTCTTTGGAGCTAACAAATGTCTCCTTAGTACATGAAAGTAATGGTTGAATAGGATCCTCCACAAAAACAATATCACGGCTAACAAAAATGCATTTAATCTGTCAATGATACAGACGATAGCCTTTACTTTCAAAACTATACTTAATAAAAATACATTTTATTACTTTATCATCCAATTATTTGCGATGTTGTTCAGGCACTAATGCATATGCCTAACAACAAAAAATATGCAAATGAGCAACAAATGTCTTGTGACCATGCCAAGCCTCATATGGAGTGATAGATTAAAGCGCTTTAGTGGGATACCTGTTAAGTACATATGCTACACACATAACAACCTCAAGCCAAAAACTATGTGGTAAAGCCTGACTCTTGAGCATACACCTCGCCATTTCCATGAGTGACATGTTCTTCCATTCAGCAACTCCATTCTATTTAGGTGTATACAACACCGGCACTATACACTGATGTTTTATCCCACGTTCACCTAGAATTGCATTAAAGTCAAAAGACATATATCCTCCCCCCTCGATCAGACTGGAGGGTTCCCATTTTACATGATGATAGATAAATACTTCGGACTTTGCTTTCAATGGATATACCCATGCATGCCTGGAAAAATCATCAATGAAAGTCATGAAGATAAGATAGTTTCCAAAAGAGGGTGTTTGCATAGGACCATAGACAACAACTTTGAACAAGCTAAAGTCTCTGAGTAGATCGAACTGAACCATCTTTTGGAAAGGAGGAATGCTACATTTTACCCAAAATACAGCCTTCACATACATGTTTACTAGGCACCTCAAGTTTGGGCAAAGAAGACACCATTTCATAATTCTACAGTCGTGGCAAACTAGCAAAATTCAGATGACCAAAGTGTGCATGACAAAGCTTTTCATCTCACACAGACAGAATCATGTACTGCACATGCTCAATCATTCATAGATCTTTCGTAGTCTATGAGCTTATACAGCCCACAACATAAAACACGAGAAGCAATAATGAGAATGCCATTTGAGATATCATGAATTGTGCATCTATCATCAACAAATTTCACAACCAAGCGAATCTTGGCTAATGCAAAAACTGATAACAGATTTTTCTTGATCCCTGGCACAAATAAAGCATCTAACAATGAAAAAGAACTACCACCAGTAGTAGTGAGAAAGATCTTACCAACTCCCATGATAGTATAAGAGGAGTTGTTGGTGCACGTAATATTATTCCCCATAGGGGCAGGCTCCAGTGAAGAGAAGAAACTATGCTGCAAGGTAATATGTTTGGTTGCCCCACTATCAAAGTACCAAACATCTGTGTCTATTGCAAACATGCACTACTCATGAGAAGATGGTTGAAAACATCTAACAGTAGTAAACGCCTATTCTTTGTCTTGCACAAGATTAGCAAACTCTATTTTCAATGGAGAGGCCTCTACAACAACCATTCTGGCCTCTTTCTTCTTTGCCTCTTTAGCAGCCAGTTTTGGATAGCTCTTAATGACATGATCATTCGCTTTATAGTATTTGCAAAACAATTTCTGCTTTTCTTATTTCTTCTCATCTTTTTCTTCCTTCTTTGAATGTGCAGCATTTGCATATTTTTTCTTACTAATAGAAGAGCTCCATTTACCTTTGCCCTTCTAACTACCCAGGAAAGCTTGATCTACAACACACATAATAGACCTGTTCTACCTAGATTGGTCTTCCTGCAACAAGATAAAAACTAACTCTTCAAATGTTAAGGCAATTGGATTGCCTATCATCATCACATGAAGAGTAGAAGCGAAACTCGGATATGTCAATTGTTCATTCAAAGCCTTGATCTTTGTCAGAGAACTGTCCATAGAATCACCTTCATTCATGATTGCACTCTCTAACTATTTTCAAAGGTAAGCAATATGAGCCTCATTCCTAGCTTGGTACAGTGTGGTAAGAGTATCCCAAGCATCCTTAGCTATTCTACAATAGGGAATGTGAGGAATAATGACATGTTTAACAGACAAACTTATCAATGCATGTGTGTGAGCATCTCTGCCATCCCAACAAATTCTCTCTATAGTAGGCACAACAAAAACAGTAGCACAAACATGAATCTATAGAATATCATCATCTTCAACACCATTTGCATTAGCTTCAGTATCTGTATTTATAGTACCTATATTCATAGCCGTAATAGGAGGTCTTTCAACACCCTCCATAATATTCCATAGTCCTTTTGTGACCAATACATGATGCATCATATAAGCCCACAATGGGTAATTAGTACCATCCAACTTATCCTCAACAACTAACATATGAAATACATTAGTGCTTTTCAACCATGGCCACTAACTAAAATAACCTAATGCAAAAAAAGTGATTGTATCTTAAAAATTTGAACAGAACTACCCTGACAAGTTCTACTAAACTTGTAGCGAACTTTGAGATGCTTATACTAGTGAACTAAAACTCGTATATATCTTTGGCATAAAAAGATAAAGTAGTCTACAAAAGCACTGCAATTCTGCATTTTGGGGCCGAAACGAGCTGAGATTGTGATTTCGACACCACACAATGAAGTTGTTTTGATGTCTGAAAGAACTTGAGTATGGTCACCAAATTTTGTGTGATTCTGAGACTGCAACCAGAGAGGTGTCAATGATGCCCTAGATGAAGCACCAACCTGCTTTGATACCAATTGTTGGAGTTAGATGTCTGTGGAAGCACATGAATAGCACAAGGAAGAAGAACAAGCTTGGAGCACAACACACAATACTGAATGTATTACCACTAGAATGTACAAAGATAAGTAACCCATTAGGGCAATAGGAGTATATACAAGTCGGGGGAAAGAAACGCCCTAAAGAGGGAAAAATGTGCCCCGACAGTCCTAAAGTGTTCACACACATCACTACCTAAATTTATCAACAAGAAGAAACCCTCTTTCCCTACTTGACATCATGTTTAATGATTAGTAGGCGACTAGTTCACCTTTCATGGTTATTAAGGTGACTTGCATGGAAAGGGAGAGGGGGATGACTCGAAGCCCAACACAACCACAATACCCCATCATGGGTGACCCCAAGCCTAGAGCAACCTGATATCTCATCATAGGTGACCCGAAGCTTAGGATGCTCCAATATCTCATTTGGGTGACCCAATATCTCATCATCGGCGACTTAATGAGAATTTAAGGAGATTATTGTTCATGACCATCAATAGGGGCATCTTTTTGTTGATACAAGGTGACTCCATCTAGGGGGTGACCCAAGTACAAAGCGACCCCATCTCCTAGGTGCAACACCTAATAAGGATGATTTCTCAACTTTATCATGGGTAACATATCATGAGGAGAATTATAAGGAGACTTGAGCAATATGAGAATTATGGAGAGAGATCTATATCAAGGCAATATCTTGCATGGACACTATAAAGACCATCTAAGGAGTCCTCTAGTCAGAGCACCAAGGGGCAACTAATGTATTTTGAGCATCAAGGAGAAGATCTTAATTGGCATGATGCTATTTAAGGTGATGATTCCAATTCCTCTTCGAAAGGCAACTATGTCTCCTCTTCAAAGGATAAACTTCTTTGTTGAAATAGGAGCTTTAGACAAAAAGGCATGAATTACATCTCAAGAATCAAAGGAGCATCAAGATTTTTCTATGAGATAAGTGAATACAGACTCACCTCACATCTCCCAACCTAGAGAACTATGAAGAAGGTTAAAAGCTCAAATAAAGTCATCATACTACTTGTTTCCTTACTAAAAACAAGTAAAAATTCCACGAGATTTACACATACATGATTAAGGGTGTTACATGAAATACAAAGGAATAAATAATCCTATTACAACTTAACTTATATACACTTATAGCCATAATGGGTCACTTATCTTTGTATATTCACTTGGTAATACATTCTGTATTTTGTGTTGTGCTCCAAGAATCTTCTTCTTCCTTTTATTGTTCGCAAGCTTCTCTAGTCCTCAAACTCCAACAATTGGTATCAGAGCAGTTTGTTGCTTCATGTAGGGTGTCATCAACACCCCTCCGATCAAAGTCTCAAAATCGCATGAAAATTGGAAAGCATACTCAGGGTGGTTAGGAAATCTCAAGCTGAACACATAGAGCTACTTAGAATATGTTTTATTCTTCACCTTTAATGGATATCAACATAAGAGACATGGAAATCTTAAGTGCAGGTGCAATAGAAATAGGAGTTAGAGACTTGATTAGAAACAATGAGCAATTAGAGTCCTTGAATTGAATTGAATATATGTGCAAACTCATGAAAGATATTGTAAGTACATGCTAAAAGATTACTCTCAAACTAAGAACACTAAAAGAACATGTGAAGATTACCAGTAACAAAACTTGAATAGATCTAAGGTAATGATGAGCTATTGGGATTCTGATGAATCAGTAATGCTTAATTGGCTTCTCCTCATAATGAGGACCTTTCAAGTATGCAAAATAATGAGGTCCTTTCAAGTATGCTATATAAGTAACATATCTAAACATTATCTTCTTTGTTAAATTAGAAACCTATGAAACAATTATTCTTGATTTGCCTTATTCTTTATGTATACATCTAATTCTTTCACTTAGAGAACTATTTGCTTGAAAGGGTTAGCCAGCCGAAAAGTTCCCATGTTATTGTTTGTGGATATTGATATGGTTGTTACTTATTGATATTTGATCAACATACATGACCTTATTGAAATAACCTTCAACACTGGATTTATTTAGAACAAAAGGTAAAATGGGTGTAATTATGATATTGATAGATTGGATATATTTCTTCTTTCTCCTAGTTTCCTTCAAAAGCATTATTAGCATGTCCTGTGAGGTGAACAAATCCTTTTCTTTTAAAAATTACTATCAAGTTAGAATTTACCTCTTTATGGATTTCCCTTATTAGAGTTTTGGTTTCCCTCATTTGTTCTTTACCTTTTAGAGCATGATTGTATCAAGAATAGACATTAACTTTATTCATAAACAAGCTATTAGAATATATTATCTTCCCGCTAATATTAAAACTAAGAATATTAAGCTCATTCATAGAAACTAACCCAAGGATGAATTGAAGAATGGGAGACTTCTCTCTTATCTAACTTGTTTTCCATAAGAATCAAACCTAGCATTTGTGTGTTGTACCACGCATTAACAATATGGGATCTACTCGTCTTTATCAATGATCTGATTATAGGGAGTGTTCTTCTAACCAACTACAAATACATTAATAACGAAGGAATACAAGAAAAAAAAGAAGAGATATAAACAAGCCTCACGATCTTGATGCCTTCCAAAAGTGAAAAGGAACTAGAAAGCACCAACAAGCTTCAGGATGGCTTAGAGCCAATTTCTTTTAAGCTTGTTTCTCTCTATTAAAAAGACTTTTGATGCTTGAAGGGGTGGAAGCTCTTGGTTCTTCAAATCCCTTTAAACACAAATTCTAGGAAAGATTCAATAACTCATTCCTGTCCTGGGATTTCAAACTTGGTAGAGCATCATTCTCTCCAAATCTTTTGCAGGACCTCCCAAAGTAGGGCTTGCCTCTAGTCTATCCATCAATCAACTATAAGGTACACTCTTATTGTCCACCCCAAATAATGGCACCTCTTCAGCATGCAAAGAATAGGTGCATAAGGTCCTCACACCCCGAAGGTATTTTTTCACACCATGGGTGGCATAAAAACTTTGAGCATATTTAATATTGGTCCATATTCCCATCTGGGAATTTCGATGCTTGAGGATTACTTTCTTAATTTCCAAGAGAAGGTACCAGAGATCATTGAATTTAGGGTTCCATCATATCAAATAACAAGTTAAAAACCACTTTCTATTGATCACTTTATGACATTTTGGTGGCTTCTTAAGTCTCAAGATATCTTAAGTCCTATTACTGTTTCTCCATTTAATACATTCTGGATTACACATTTCCTACACTTAACAAGACATATCTTTCAATCTTGCCACGCATTTATCTTTTGTTTAAAGAGGCACTAGTCCTTGTAGTCAACTATTTGAATATGGTCAATGACCTTAAATCTTATCGAACTTTTATGGGCTTCATAATAGAGGTTCTTCCACAGTTGGAATCCTTTGGATGAATTCTTTTTTAGCCATTTGGAGGGCCTAGTTTTCATTTAGTGAAATGCTATATATTAGGGACCAGATGGAGTCATTTTTTCTAATTCCGCATGTGCAGTTCTAGTTTGTTGAGTACCTAATGCCATGTCTTCCTCAAAGAGATATCAAGCCCAATGAAATACAGAGTTTCCTGACTAAGTAGCCCAAAATGAGCCCCCACCAACCTTGGTCATGAAGAAACTAAGAAGGTGGTTCAGTGATGCATCTCAAGGCATTCTTGGAGTGGTTAGTTCTAGATCCCAAGGGAGGGCACAAAATATCTCCCTAGTAAATAGTGAAAAAATGTGATAAATTTATTAGATGGTCCTCTCACAAAATAGTGAAAACTTCTAAAATTGAAAATAAATGAATGGATAATGTCAATCAAGGTATGAGAGTTTTGCTAAATTTTTAAAAACTACATAGCATTTTAAATTTAAATGAATTTTAAATAGAAATATTTTAACCATACATTTCAGAAAATCAACACCAAAAGTTTTGGAAGATCTTTGTAGAAATAATGGTACAAAGATATAAAAGGAACTTTAAAAGCTATTTCTTTGTAAACGTGGCTCAAAATTCGAGGAACTTGAAGTAAGGATGGCTTAGACATAACTGAAGAGAAAATAGTCAGTTCACAAGTATAAAGATAACTTTCTTTTCTTTTTTAAGTGTGTATGAGCTACATAGCTCTTATGTTAAGAAAGGGTCCTTGATCATTTCATAATCATTTCTTTTTTATCATTAGTTTTTTAGAAAGCTATTCGTGTCACATAATTTTTTCTCAAAGCTTGTATCTAATCTTAGCATATTGTGAGACAGCTAGGCCACGAAGTGAGTAGTGCTATCTCTATATGCCTAATGGAGAATATAATCTATTTGTCTTGAACGCATTGGTTCTCCCAGTAGGAGTAACTATTTTGAGTGAAATAACTTGCATTAGCAAGGTCTCTAAGTTTAATTGATGTGTGAAAAATCTGATGGGTTCATTCTTCAAGAGTTTAGATAAGCAATTGTCTATGTGTACAATGGTTTTGTGAGTGTGCTTGTGAGATCATCGATGCTTCAAGGCTACATAGGGAAGGTGTTTGTTTCTCCCACCATTATTAGATCTCTTCAACATACAAAATCATTCAAAGAGGACAAGGAGAAGCCATCGAAGTATTTTGAAGTAAGGTGAGCTACTAAATCAAGTTCAAAATCACACACCAAGCAAAGGAGATTGAACTAGTGAATATGAAATCATCAATCTCATCTTATGGGAACTTTTGAGTTACAGAGGTAAAGGCTATTACTATTTCTCACTTGCTCTACATCAAAGGAATCCACAAGAGTGCATTAGAGCTCACCATATTCAAATATAACACTCAAATCAAGTAGCAGGATAAAAATAATTACTCTGGCTATAGATTGTCACATAGATGATGTTTACCTAGTTGCATACACTTTGAATGGGCTTGGTATGATGAGAAGTGGAAGGCTTCTACATCAGCTATGTATGTCAAGGATAATCTTCCTAACTTTGAGTGTGTGGCAGCCTTGATGGTGATGAATGACATGAGTATTTTATGCACAAAGACAAAGAGCAATGAAGCGTAAGCTTTCTATATAGGTAAAGGTAGACGAAGATCACAAAGGAGCTAGGGCAAAGGAAGAGGTAGATAAGGGTGAAAATTAAACGATGATCGTGGTGAAGAACAAGGAAGCAAATACTCTTCATTAAGATGGATAGACAAATTCAAAGTTAGAGGAGGAAGGTTCAACTAGAATACAAAAAACAATATCTTAGAAGCCTGCTTCATTGTGGCATATATGGCCCCTATGCAAGCCATTGCTATCAAAAAAAGAAGAATAATTCAACCTACAATGGTCAAGGTAATTATGCATCTACTTCAAATGAAGATGAAAGCATGCTAGCTATGATGAAGATGAGTGAATATTTAAAAATTCCTATCAAGTTAGAATTTACCTTTTTATGGATTTCCCTTATTAGAATTTTTGTTTTCCTCATTTGTTCCTTACCTTTTAGAGCATGATTGTATCGAGAATAAACATTAACTTGATTCATAAAGAAGCTATTAGAATATATTATGTTCCAGATAATATTAAAACTAAGAATATTAAGCTCATTCATAGAACCTAACCCAAGGATGGGAGACCTCTCTCTTATCTAACTTGTTTTCCATAAGAATCCAACCTAGCATTTGTGTGTTGCAAGAAGCATTAACAATATGTGATCTACTTGTCTTTATCAATGATCTGATTATGGGGAGTTTTCTTTTAACGAACTACAAATACATTAATAATGAAGGAATACAAGGAATAAGGAGATATAAACAAGCCTAGCAATCTTGATGCCTTGCAAAAGTGAAAAAGGCACTAGAAACCACCAACAAGCTTCACAATGGCTTGGAGCCAATTTCTTTTAAGCCTGTTTCCCTCTATTAAAAAGACTCTTGATGCTTGAAGGGGTGGAAGCTCTTGGTTCTTCCAATCCTTTTAAACACAAATTCTAGGAAAGATTCAATAACTCATTCTTGTCGTGAGATTTCAAACTCGGTAGAGCATCATTCTCTCCAAATCTTTTGCAGGACCTCCCATAGTAGGGCTTGCCTCTAGTCTATCCATCAATCAAGCATAAGGTACGCTCTTATTGTCCACCCCAAATAATGGCACCTCTTCAGCATGCAAAGAACTGATGCATAAGTTCCTCACACCCGAAGGTATTTTTTCACACCATGGGTGACATAACAACTTTGAGCATATTTAATATTTTTCCATATTCCCATCTGGCAATTTCGATGCATGAGGGTTACTTTCTTTATTTCCAAGAGAAGGTACCAAAGATCATTGAATTTAAGGTTCCATCATATCGAAGGCCAAGTTAAGAACCACTTTCTATAGATCACTTCAAGACATTTTGGTGGTTTCTTACATCTCAAGATATCTTAAGTCCTATTACTGTTTCACCATTTAATACATTTTGGATTAGGCATTTCCTACACTTAACAAGACATATCTTTCAATCTTGCCACGCATTTATCTTTTGTTTAAAGAGGCACTAGTCCTTGTAGTCAACTATTTGAATATGATCAATGACCTTAAATCTTATCGAACTCCTATGGGCTTGGTACTAGAGGTTCTTCCATTGTTGGAATCCTTTGGATGAATTTTTTTTAGCCATTTGGAGGGCCTAGTTTTCAATTAGTGAAATGCTACATATCGGGGACCAAATGGAGTCAATTTTTCTAATTGTACATATGCAATTCTAGTTTGTTGAGTACCTAATCCAATGTCTTCCTCAAAGAGATATCAAGCCCAATGAAATAGAGATTTTCCTGACTAAGTAGCCCAAAATGAGCCCCCACGAACCTTTGTCATGAAGAAACTAAGGAGGTGGTTGAGTGACGCATCTCAAGGCATTCTTGCAGTTGTTAGTTCTAGATCCCAAGGGAGGGCACGAAATATCTCCCTAGTAAATAGTGAAAAAAATGTGATAAATTTATTAGATGGTCCTCTCACTAAATAGTGACAACTTTTAAAACTTAAAATAAATGAATGGATAATGTCAATCAAGGTATGAGAGTTTCACTAAATCTTTAAAAACTACATAGCATTTTAAATTTAAATGAGTTTTAAGTAGAAATATTTTAACCATACATTTCAGAAAATCAAGACCAAAGGTTTTGGAAGATCTTTGTAGAAGCAACGGTACAAAGATATAAAAGGAACTTTAAAAGCTATTTCTTTGTAAACATGGCTCAAAATTCGAGGAACTTGAAGTAAGGATGGCTTAGAGACATAAGTGAAGAGAAAATAGTCAGTTCACAAGTATAAAGATAATTTTCTTTTATTTTTAAGTGTGTATGAGCTAGATAGCTCTTATGCTAAGAAAGGGTCCTTTATCTTTTCATACTCATTTCTTTTTTATCATTAGTTATTTAGAAAGCTATTCTTCTCACATAAATGTTTCTCAAAGCGTGTATATAATCTTAGCATATTGTAAGACAGCAAGGCCACGAAGTGAGTAGTGGTCTACCTCTATATGCCTAATGGAGAATATAAGTTGTTTGTCTTGAAGGCATTGGTTCTCAGAGTAGGAGTAACTATTTTGAGTGAAATAACTTGCATTAGCAAGGTCTCTAAGTATAACGGATGTGTGAAAAATCTCATGGGTTCATTCTTCAAGAGTTTAGATAAGCAATTGTCTATGTGAACAATGGTTTTGTGAGTGTGCTTGTGAGGTCATCGATGCTTCAAGGCTACATAGGGAAGGTGTTTATTTCTCCCATCATTATTAGATCTTTTCAACATACAAAAGGATTCAAAGAGGACAAGGAGAAGCCATCGAAGTATTTTGAAGTAAGGTGAGCTACTAAATCAATTTCAAAATCACACACCAAGCAAAGGATATTCAACTAGTGAATATGAAATCATCAATCTCATCTAATGGGAACTTTTGAGTTAGAGAGGTAAAGGCTATTACTATTTCTCACTTCCTCTACATCAAAGGGATCCACAAGAGTGCATTATAGCTCACCATATTCAAATATAACACTCAAATCAAGTAGCTGGATAAAAATAATTATTAGCCATGGAGGTCTACAACCTCTGGCTATAGATTTTCACATAGATGATGTTTACCTAGTTGCATACACTTTGAATGGGCTTGGTATGATGAGAAGTGGAAGGCTTCTACATCAGCTGTGTATGTCAAGGATAATCTTCCTAACTTTGAGTGTGTGGTAGCCTTGATGGTGACTAATGAGATGAGTATTGTATGCACAAAGACAAAGGGCAATGAAGCGTAAGCTTTCTATGTAGGTAAAGGTAGACGAAGATCACAAAGGAGCTAGGGCAAAGGAAGAGGTAGATAAGGGTGAAAATTAAACGATGATCGTGATGAAGAACAAGGAAGCAGATAATCTTTGTTAAGATGGATAGACAAATTCAAAGTTAGAGGAGGGAGG
This sequence comes from Ceratopteris richardii, assembly GCA_020310875.1. Classification (NCBI taxonomy): domain Eukaryota; kingdom Viridiplantae; phylum Streptophyta; class Polypodiopsida; order Polypodiales; family Pteridaceae; genus Ceratopteris; species Ceratopteris richardii. Next base: position 79,780,136 of record CM035433.1, read on the forward strand.
TTCAACTAGAATAGAGAAAACGAAATCTCAAAAGCCTGCTTCATTGTGGCATATATGGCCCCTATGCAAGGCATTGCTATCAAACAGAGAAGAATAATTCAACCTACAATGGTCAAGGTAATTATGCATCTACTTCAAATGAAGATGAAATCATGCTAGCTATGATGAAGATGAGTGAATATAAGACACAAGGGTCAATCACATGGTACGTTGATAGCACATGTAGCAACCACATGAGTTGCAACAAGGAGTTCTTCTCAAACATGCGATTGCCATTGATTAAAGGTCATGTGGAAATAGGTAATGACACTCCTAATGCTATTGCACACATAGGTGATGTTATGTTGGATGGATCTCACAAAGCCAAGTGTTTGAAAGGCTTTTATATGTTCACACAATCACAAACAATCTAGTCTATATGGGGAAATGGTTGAGAGGACTTCAAGTCAAGCTCCACTAGAAGGAATGTTTTGTGGAAAACCCTAAAGATGCGTATAGATTGATAGCCAAATGCAAAAAGGAGGGAAGGCTATTCACTTTGGATGTGAAGCCTAGCGTGGACCATACAAGCTACTTCACATTTGGAAACAAGAAGGTGGCAAAATTTTGTCTCCCTACATTAAATTGATCTACAAACAAGTTATTAGAGTATGTATATGTAGAAGAGTATTTGCCCAAGATTTGTGTCAATATGCAGAGAATTTGAAGGAATTACTTGAATAGTGTTTCAACACAGGCTTGAAGTTGAACCTTGCTAAATGTCAATCTTCATTCACAAAAGGTAGACTCCTTGGCCACATAATTATGACCAAAGGGTTAAGTGTTGCTCTGGCTAAGCTAGCTATAATGCTTTCCATGCCCATTACCTAGATTCCTAAGGAAGCGCAAAGATTTTTACGTCATGCAAGATACCATAGGAGATTTATAAAAATGAATGAGAAAATAGTTAAGCCTCTTTCAAGTCCTACAAGCATGAAGATCCCTTTCTCTTGGAGTTTTAAAGAGAAAAAGCATTAAATGAGCCGAAAATAAGGTTTTGTAATGCACCACTACTAACTATTCCTAATTGTTCACTTGAGTCCATGTGCATACAAATGCATGTCTTCATGCAGTTGGAGCGGTTCTAGCACAACCATGCTCACATAAGGTGCAAAACCTATTGGTTATGCAAGAAAATTACTTACAAAGGCAGGAAGAAATTATAGTTCCATAGAAAGAGAATATTTGGCAATTGTATGTGCACTTCAAAAGTTTTGGCATCGCCTTCTTGGAGTACATTTTATTTTCATCTTGGACTATCTAATCCGATAACTTGCATGGACAAGGTCCCTTAGTGTAGCTTATATGAGTGATTAGAGATTCTATGAGTGTGTGGAGGAGGCCATCTATTCTTCAAGGCTGCATAGGACATACAAATGTGGGCATTTCGACAAATAAATGCACTCAAGGAAGCCGCCTGATCAAGTTAAGTGATGAATCTTAGGCCCCAAGGAAGGGCAAGGATATCTTCTCAGTAAATAGTGACAACAATGCGATTAAGTTATAAGATGGTCCACTTAGTAAAATGGAAATTTGCAAAATGACTCAATAAATAAATGGATTGTTTCAATCGGAGAGGGACTCAATTCAACTGAACTCTAAGCATAACAGTTTAAATTCAAATGAACTCTAAGCGTGACTCAATCCGCTCAGAATACCAACATAATCGACGAGGTGTCCGAAGGTCGGTGTTTGTGTTTGTGTGTGTGAAAGAGAATACAAAGAATACAAAGAATACCAACATAATCGACGAGGTGTCCGAAGGTTTGTGTTTGTGTTTGTGTGTGTTAGTATCTGTTTGTTTAAGCTAATTGTGTGTGTGTGTGTGTGAGAGAGAGACAGAGAGAGAGAGAGATGAGAGCGAATATTGTCTTCAACGTTTCTTCAGAATATAAAGAACTTCAGGAAGTCTGGAAACCGCAAACCACAGACATAATAATTCGGTCACAAAACGTATTGAAAAACTGAAAATGTACTTCCGCATCTGCACCGAAGTGCTCTGCCGGATCGCTAAATGTGCTCTGCCGGATCGCTAAACGTATTGAAATACTGAAAATGTGCTCTGCCGGATCGCTAAATGGAAGCTCAACATGATCTTCCTCGCTAAATGGAAGCTTAAAATATTTGTTCATAATATACAGAAAGATATGGTGTGGGAACGTAGGAGAGAGAGAGAGAGAGAGAGAGAGAAAGAGAGAGAGAGAGAGAGAGAACAAACACATTCCCTCAGAACATACAGAAACATATCGTGTGGGAAGGTTTGTGTGTGTGTGTGTGTGTGAGAGAGAGAGAGAGAGAGAGAGAGAGGGAGAGAGAATATTGTATTCGACATTTCTTCAGAATATACAAAATATCACGAAGTATGGAAGCAGTCCATTCAGCTAATTACAGGAGGTATTATCTGTTTCTTTGACCCGCAAAGCGCAGAAATGATGATCCTGAAAACCTTGAAATGTTTGTGTGTGTGTGTGTGAGAGAGAGAGAGGGAGAATATTGTATTGGACATTTCTTCAGAATATAGAGAAGATCACGAAGTATTGAAACATTCCATTCAGTTTACTACAGGAGGTATTATCTGTTTCTTTGACCTAGTTATTCCAGGCATCAAGATTTTTCTACGGACTCACCTCACCTCTCCCAACCTAGGGAACTATGAAGAAGGTTAAAAGCTCAAATAAAGCCATCATACTACTTGTTTCCTTACTAAAAACAAGTCCAAATTCTAGGAGACTTACGCATATATGATTAAGGGTGTTACATGAAATACAAAGAAATGAATAATCCTATTACAAGTTAACTTATATACACTTATAGCCATAATGGGTCGCTTATCTTCGTATATTCACTTGGTAATACATTCGGTATTTTGTGTTGTGCTCCAAGATTATTCTTGTTCCTTGTGTTGTTTGCATGCTTCTCTAGACCTCAAACTCCAACAATTGGTATCAGAGCAGGTTGTTGCTTCATGTAGGGTTTTGTCAACACCCCTCCGATCAAAGTCTCAAAATTGCATGAAAATTGGAAAGCATACTAAGGATGGTTAGGAAATCTCAAGGTGCACACATAGAGCTATTTAGTATATGTTTTGTTCTTCACCTTTAATGGATATCAACATAAGAGACATGGAAATCTTAACTGTAGGTGCAATAGAAATAGGAGTTAGAGACTTGATTAGAAACAGTGAGCAATTAGAGTCCTTGAATTGACTTGAATATATGTGCAAACTCATGAAGATATTATAAGTACATGCTAAAAGATTACTCTCGAACTAAGAACACTAAAATAACATATGAAGGTTACAAGTAACAAAACTTGAATAGATTTAAGGTAATGATGAGCTATTGGGATTCTCATGAATCAGTAATGCTTGAGGATCTTTCAAGTATGCAAAATAATGAGGTCCTTTCAAGTATGCTATATAATTAACATATACAAATCATAATGTTCTTTGTTAAATTAGGAACCTTCAACCAAAGCCATGTATCACATATCAAGAATGTTCACGCGAGTCAAACGAATGAAGACCAACCTCAAATTAAAACTAAGAAGAAGGTGAAAACATCAATTAAAACCACGATAAGACTTATTTCCTTTTTAAAACTACATGACATTTTAGGAACTACAAAGGGATTTATAATCCTATTAGAGGTCAAACAATAAAACAATTATTCTTGGTTTGCCTTATTTCTCTTATTTTTTCTATCCTCAATAGATGAAGGTGAACTTTGTGTGCTCTTCAAAACAACATAAACATGATCTCCCAAGGCCATTATTAGTTTTCTATGTGATGATGATTTTGGTGGAGCTACTGTTCATATTTCTAACAAGTAATTATGTTTCCTGTACTCACGTTAGCTCTTCTTCAAATCACTGATCTGCAGTTTCTTTCAAAAGTGCTATTAATCATATTGTTTTCTTTACATATACATCTAATTCTTACACTAAGAGAACTATTTACTTGAAAGGGTTAGCCAGCCTAAAAGTTCCCATGTAATTGTTTGGGGATATTAATATGGTTGTTACTTATTGATATTTGATCAACATCCATGACCTTATTGAAATAACTTCCAACACTAGATTTATTTAGAAAATTAGGTAAAATGGGTGTAATTATGATATTGATAGATTGCATATATTTCTTCTTTCCTCTAGTTTCCTTCATAAGCATTAGCATGTCTTGTGAGGTGAACAAATCCTTTTTTTTTAATAATTACTATCAAGTTAGAATTTACCTTTTTATGGAATTCCCTTATTACAATTTTGGTTTTCCTCATTTGTTCCTTTTCTTTTAATAATTACTATCAAGTTAGATCCCAAGGGAGGGCACGAAATATCTCCCTAATAAATAGTGAAAAATATGTGATAAATTTATTAGATGGTCCTCTCACTTAATAGTGAAAACTTTTAAAATTTAAAATAAATGAATGGATAATGTCAATCAAGGTATGAAAGTATCGCTAAATTTTTAAAAACTACGTAGCATTTTAAAAAAATCTAATGGTACAAAGATATAAAAGGAAATTTAAAAGCTATTTCTTTGTAAACCTCGCTCAAAATTCGAGGAAATTGAAGTAAGGATGGCTTAGAGACATAAGTGAAAAGAAAATAGTTAGTTCAGAAGTACAAAGATAATTTCCTTGATCATTTCATACTCATCACGAAGTGACTAGTGGTCTATCTCTATATGCCTAATGGAGGATATACGTTGTTTGTCTTGAAGGCATTGGTTCTCCCATTAGAAGTAACTATTTTGAGTGAAATAACTTGCATTAGCAAGGTCTCTAAGTATAATCGATCTGGGAAAATTCTCATGGGTTCATTCTTCAAGAGTTTAGATAAGAAATTGTCTGTGTGAACGATGGTTTTGTGAGTGTGCTTGTGAGGTCATTGATGCTTCAATGCTACATAGGGAAGGTGTTTATTTATTCCATCATTATTAGATCTTTTCAACATACAAAAGCATTCAAAGAGGACAAGGAGAAGCCATTGAAGTATCTTGAAGTAAGGTGAGCTTCTAGATCAAGTTTAAAATCACACACCAAGCAAAGGATATTCAACTAGTGAATATGAAAGCATCAATCTCATCTAATGGGAACTTTTGAGTTACAGAGGTAAAGGGGATTACTATTTCTCACTTCCTCTACATCAAAGGGATACACAAGAGTGCATTATAGTTCACCATATTCAAATATAACACTTAAATCAAGTATCAGGATAAAAATAATTATGAGCCAAGGAGGTCTAGAATCTCTGGCTATAGATTGTCACATAGATGATGTTTACCTAGTTGCATACACTTTGAATGGGCTTGGTATGATGCGAAGTGCAAGGCTTCTACATCAGCTATGTATGTCAAAGATAAACTTCCTAACGTTTGAGTGTGTGGCAGCCTTGACGGTGACTAATGAGATGAGTATTGTATGCATAAAGACAAAGGGCAATGAAGCCTAAGCTTTCTATGTAGGTAAAGGTAGATGAAGATCACAAAGCAGCTAGGGCAAAGGAAGAGGTAGACAAGTGTGAAAATCAAATGATGATCATAACGAAGAACAAGGAAGAAAATACTCTTCGTCAAGATGGATAGACAAATTCAAAGTTAGAGGAGGAAGGTTCAACTAGAATAGAGAAAACCAAATCTCAGAAGCCTACTTCATTGTGGCATATATGGCCCCAATACAAGGCATTGCTCTCAAACAGAGAAGAATAATTCAACCTACAATGGTCAAGGTAATTATGCATCTACTTCAAATGAAGATGAGAGCATGCTAGCTATGATGCAGATGAGTGAATATAAGATACAAGGGTCAAGCACATTGTACATCAATAGTGCATGTAGCAAGCACATGAGTTGCAACAAGGAGATCTTCTCAAACATGTAAGTGCCATTGATTAAAGGTCATGTGGAAATAGGTAATGACACTCCTAATGCTATTGCACACATATGTGATGTTATGTTGGATGGATCTCACAAAGCCAAGTGTTTGAAAGGTTTTTTCATGTTCACACAATCACAAACAATCTAGTCTATATGGGGAAATGGTTGAGAGAGGACTTCAAGTCAAGCTCAACTAGAAGGATTGTTTTGTGAAAAACCCTAAAGAGGCTGTAGCACCCCTCTTTTTCCCTTCTTTCTCTTTTCCCCTCTCTCTCGGTCTCTCACTCTCTCCCCCTCTCTCTCTTTCTCACTCTCCATCTCTCTCTCACTCTCTGCCTCTCTCTCTCTCTCTTTCTCACTCTCCATCTCTCTCTCTCTCTCTCTCTCTCTCTCTCTCTCTCTCTCTCTCTCTCTCTCTCTCTCTCTCTCTCTCTCTCTCTCTCTCTCTCTCTCTCTCTCTCTCTCTCTCTCTCTCTCTCTCTCTCTCTCTCTCTCTCTCTCTCTCTCTCTCTCTCTCTCTCTCTCTCTCTCTCTCTCCTCCCATCCTACCTCTCTCTCTCTCTCTCTCTCTCTCTCTCTCTCTCTCTCTCTCTCTCTCTCTCTCTCTCTCTCTCTCTCTCTCTCTCTCTCTCTCTCTCTCTCTCTCTCTCTCTCTCTCTCTCTCTCTCTCTCTCTCTCTCTCTCTCTCTCTCTCTCTCTCCTCCCCTCTCCTCCACCCTCCCCCTCCGCATGCCTCTTCCCCTCACCTCTCTCCTCCACCCTCCGCCCTCCCCTATCCTCCGCCCTCCGCCCTCCCCTCACCTCCGCCCTCCGCCCTCCCCTCACCTCCGCCCTCCCCTCACCTCCGCCCTCCGCACTCCCCTATCCTCCGCCCTCCGCCCTCCCCTCACCTCCGCCCTCCGCCCTCCCCTCACCTCCGCCCTCCGCACTCCCCTCACCTCCGCTCTCCACCCTCCCCTCACCTCCGCCCTCCGCCCTCCCCTCACCTCCGCACTCCCCTCACCTCCGCCCTCCGCCTCCGCCCTCCCCTCACCTCCGCCCTCCGCACTCCCCTCACCTCCGCCCTCCGCCCTCCCCTCACCTCCGCCCTCCCCTCACCTCCGCCCTCCGCCCTCCCCTCACCTCCGCCCTCCGCACTCCCCTCACCTCCACCCTCCGTACTCCCCTCACCTCCGCCCTCCGCCCTCCCCTCACCTCCGCCCTCCCCTCACCTCTGCCCTCCCCTCACCTCCGCCCTCCGCACTCCCCTCCGCCCTCCCCTCTCCTCCACCCTCCCCCTCCGCATGCCTCTTCCCCTCACCTCTCTCCTCCACCCTCCGCCCTCCCCTATCCTCCGCCCTCCGCCCTCCCCTCACCTCACCTCCGCCCTCCCCTCACCTCCGCCCTCCGCACTCCCCTATCCTCCGCCCTCCGCCCTCCCCTCACCTCCGCCCTCCGCCCTCCCCTCACCTCCGCCCTCCGCACTCCCCTCACCTCCGCTCTCCACCCTCCCCTCACCTCCGCCCTCCCCTCACCTCCGCCCTCCGCACTCCCCTCCGCCCTCCCCTCTCCTCCACCCTCCCCCTCCGCATGCCTCTTCCCCTCACCTCTCTCCTCCACCCTCCGCCCTCCCCTATCCTCCGCCCTCCGCCCTCCCCTCACCTCCGCCCTCCCCTCACCTCCGCCCTCCGCCCTCCCCTCACCTCCGCCCTCCGCCCTCCCCTCACCTCCGCCCTCCCCTCACCTCCGCCCTCCGCACTCCCCTCCGCCCTCCCCTCTCCTCCAGCCTCCCCCTCCGCATGCCTCTTCCCCTCACCTCTCTCCTCCACCCTCCGCCCTCCCCTATCCTCCGCCCTCCGCCCTCCCCTCACCTCACCTCCGCCCTCCCCTCACCTCCGCCCTCCGCACTCCCCTATCCTCCGCCCTCCCCTCACCTCCGCCCTCCGCCCTCCCCTCACCTCCGCCCTCCGCACTCCCCTCACCTCTGCTCTCCGCCCTCCCCTCACCTCCGCCCTCCCCTCACCTCCGCCCTCCGCACTCCCCTCCACCCTCCCCTCTCCTCCACCCTCCCCCTCCGCATGCCTCTTCCCCTCACCTCTCTCCTCCACCCTCCGCCCTCCACTATGCTCCGCCCTCCGCCCTCCCCTCACCTCCGCCCTCCCCTCACCTCCGTCCTCCCCTCACCTCCGCCCTCCGCCCTCCCCTGACCTCCACCCTCCGCCCTCCCCTCACCTCCACCCTCCCGTCACCTCCGCCCTCCGCACTCCCCTCACCTCCACCCTCCGCACTCCCCTCACCTCCGCCCTCCGCCCTCCCCTCACCTCTGCCCTCCGCCCTCCCCTCACCTCCGCCCTCCCCTCTCCTCCAGCCTCCCCTTCCGCATGCCTCCTCCCCTCTCTCCTCCACCCCCCCTTCCGCCATGGCCTCCACCCCACCCCGCCTCATCCCTCAAAACCCCCTCTCACCTCCCCGTGGCCCTCCCTGCCCCCTCACGCACCCACTCCCACATATACACAACCACATACATGCACTCACACGCACACACACACTCACACATATACAAACACATGCATACACTCACACACACCCCTTCACACTCACATACACACAAATGCACACACACACACACACTTTCACACATATACACCCACACGCACTCATCCACACATACACAGGCACACACCCACACACACCTCCACCCCCTCAGAACCCACAAGCCTACCCCTGGCCGGGTCTCGGCCTCTGGGAATTAGATTGCGATCAATAACAGTGGACATGAAGATGCTTGCAGTGGGAGCTACTGACACGAACATCAGAAGTTCGGAAGGCCCTTCCTGGTGTTCCTCACAGGTTTGAGATTGGCAATGTCTGGATTTGATGGACCTATCACTAGTTTAAGCATGGATGACTCAAGAATTTGCAATGGATCTGGGGACATGACGATGAAAATGTGGATCATGCTAGCCTTACAGAACAGGTCTTTTCTTTGGAGTACAAGAGCTTACTAGAATTGAGGCTACCCCACCTGTCATCCCAATTTCTTGAACTACATAATTGAAGGGCTTCAAATTGCAAAGTAATAAGGTGAAAGGTAATTGTTAAAAATGGAGCTGCCACCAACCAGTCATGGTGACTACCTATTTTTGTGGATCTAATTCAAATCAAGGGAATATTTGATCTACTCCTCTAATTTTGGGCATTCCACCGGCGCATGATCAATGGACATGAAGATTCGGCAAAGCTCTCTTGGCCTATTGAGGCCTATAAAAACAAAGGATTTGTGCTATTTGGGATACATTTGACACTGTACATACACTTTTGGGTACATTTCTTTCAGAGTTACATTGACACGGGTATCCGTGCAGAAGTCTTCTCTTGCTCTTGGTGATTTCAAGTCTACTGTGGGAGTCACTCGGTGGAGTGGATACAGAGTGTGGGCTTCCCAGTGGAGGGCTATGAGCACCATAGAGTAAGAGAGTGCCTTGGATTCTTTTATCGGGATAGTGACATTGTAATTCTGATTTCCTAGAGAAATTCTTATCCGCTTGTATTGAGCTGAGTCTCCCTGCATAAAGTGCCAGTGTTTGTCTGCATAGAGTGCCAGGGGTCTCTGAGCATTAGTTTTTTTTTTTTCTGAGCATTTCTTTGACAAATCTTGTATCCATTTGATTCGAATCAGGAAGTGTGTGGTCTTCTTGGTCATGTGTTGTTGTTCATATTTTCTGAAGTGTTTACCTCTCTGTACAAACTTTGATATATGCCTGCTCACAGAAATGTTAAAGGGTATACTTCCCTAAAGAGAACCTCCCTTGAGTAGGCGACGTACTGGAAGTGTTTGTCTTAATTAGTGATAGAAGTAGATACCCCAGTACCTCCTCTACAGTTTGGCACGCACGGTGGGACCTTTGCATTTCTGTGAGAGGTGTTTTTCCCTATTGCAATTGCGAATAGGTACATGACCCACACACGAGCAGATAAGGAATCTCTTCGTGTTCGAAGGAGCCTTAACAAGTTAGCAATAACCACGGCTAGTGAGTCTACCTCCCCTCTGTCCTCCCTAAATTTATCAATCGACTTGGGTGCGACACCATTGTCAAAAGAGGGGTATAGGAGAACTCTAGACTTCTCCTCAGATACGTCAGAAGAGACACCAGTACAAATGGAGGATCTCTTGCATTTACTCTCCAGATTAAATATCAAATTCCCTACATTCAAGGGACAAGCCTATGAGGATGCTGATGATCATGTGAGAAGATTCATCTCTTTATGCCGTGGACGAGGTTTGCAAAATAGAGAGGATGCAATGCTGGCACTCTTTCCATCCACATTGGAGGGTCTTGCAGATAAATGGTATAGTCAATATGCAGATGGCCATTTCACTACATGGGAGGCTTTGAAGGCGGCGTTCTCACAGACATTCCGACCAAGTGATTCCTCGGAAAGAGCTCTAGATCAGCTAGAGAATTTGAAGCTAAGACCAGGTGAATCCTTTCATGAACTTCACACTAGAACAAAAGCACTTGTTGCCCATCTACCACATGCTCCAGGTGACTTTTTGGTTAAAAAGTGGATCGAAAAGGCTCTGCCTAGGTCATCTCAGCAGAAGCTTCGTGAATCTCTTAGATTGGATGCCACCCTCAATGATTTTGTTGCAGCGGCATCACGCATTGAAGAAGCAAGGCAACATTTTGAAGGGGATACACAACCTAAGTATGCTACAGACTTGGATCCTATTGAGCAACTAAGGAGGGAACTGGAGGCATTGAAGATGCAACAAAATCAATAAGAAGAGAAGGTCTTGCCACCACTGCGTTGAACCGATGATGAAGTGGCCCAACTTCGCCGAGAATTAGAAGACTTGAAGACCACTCAGGATATAAGGAGACAAATTTGGTGTACAATTTGTAACAACAATGGACATTCCAATGCTAATTGCCCTATTAAGGTAAGCTGTCAATTTTGTGGAAAAGATGGTCATGAAGCCAGAGATTGCTACTACCTCAAGGGTACACAGCAGAGAGGTAACCCTCAAAATTTGGATTCATATTATGCTAGTACATCAAATACTTCAAATAGAGAGGAGAATCGGCCTGCAAGGCCTAGATATAATAGACCTTTGATGTGCTATCGTTGTGGTGAGTACGGCCACATGCAAAATAGGTGTTCTCTTCTAGAAGATGCACCTCCCTGTCAACATTGTCCAGAGGCCAAAGATCATTATACCAAAGATTGCCCAAGAGGTCGTCCTGCTCCAATTCACATGATTGCAGTCTCCCCACCAGTAGAAGGTATGACTACTCAATCCTATGCTGTTTCATCCTCTGCTATGCCCATGATGACCAGAGCTAGGCAAGCAGCAGCAAACCTTAGGGATGAACAACAAGGAATTCAGGAGAAAGAGGAAGAAAAGAAGTCTGGAAGGAAGAACCAAGTGGAAATTGAAGGAGCTTATGAAGAAATGACTACTTCTCTAAGGGGCCAACCAACACGTCTACAAGAAAATACTCAGGAGGTAAACATTGAACAGATCTTGAAAGGTATTCATCACAAGATTAGTCTCTATGAACTTATAAGGATGGATTCACAAATAAGAAGTGATTTATTAAAGATTATACACTCTGCTCACTTGGTCCAATCACCTAGTATAGATGCTTTCATGGTTGATTTTCCTCCTGCACCCTTAGCAGACTACCAAAGTTCGAGATTATCCGTTTGTATAAAGGATGAAGCTCTTACAGGTGTGATCATAGATGGAGGCTCTGGTATCAATTTAATGCCAGATTTTACAATGAAGAAGCTGAAATTGAACCCCACCAAGTTGGCACCATTCACGGTTATATTGGCAGATCAACATCGGGTTGCGCCACTTGGCATTATTGAAAAGGTATTGATGGTAGTACAGGGTTGCCACTTTGTGTTTGATTTTGTTGTTATTGCACTTCCTCAGGAGACTTCTTACCCTCTACTCCTGGGAAGATCTTGGCTGAGACAAGCAAAAGCTTTGCAAGATTGGGGAAAAGATAAATTATGGATTTCAAAAAGCACCAATAGCCAACTGCAACTACACTTGGAGGAAGGAATTGACTCAGGAAAAACTACTGGATATACTGTGGACACTCAGGTGATGCCTTCTCTACCCCAAGAAGAGGATACATTGTTAAATTGGATGATGGGAAGTGCAGAGTGTTGCAGAGTGGAGATTAATGAAATTGAGGAAGAAGTTGCAGATAAGGTAATTAGAGGAAAGGGCAATGAAGACCACAAGGTGTTGGAGAATGAGCAATTGCAGGAAAGCACAAGCCTTGAGAAAGCAACCCAGATAAAAGTATCAGAGGTAGAATATTTTGAACCTAAGGGCAGAGAAGATCTTCCTTTCTCAGATATACCTCAAGGATGGATGAAAGAACATGTTGCAGAATATAAATTAAACTCCAGTCCTGCATATAGTGGAGATGATTTATCAAACAAGGCCAGTCCTGAAACATTGGTTCAAGAAGTAAATTTAGGGGATGAAGAAAACCCTCAAGTAGTCCATTTGGCATCCTGGTTGTGGAATTATCCTAATCTACTACAGAAGGTAACTTCTTTGCTTTTTACTTACAAAAGTGTCTTCACATGGTCCTACAAAGATTTAGCAGGAATACCAGAAGAGCTTGGGTTACATCGGATACCCTTAGTTGAGAGAGCCGCGCCAGTAAGAAGTAGGCCATATCGACTCAATCCGAAGTATGCAGAGGCGGTAAAGGCAGAGATTACAAAACTAGAGGAAGCAGGTATAATTGTGCCAGTAGAACATTCCAGGTGGCTCTCCTCTATGGTTATTGTGCCCAAGAAAAACAGCGGAAAAATAAGAGTATGTGTTGATTTTTGTGCTTTGAATAAAGTGACTATTCAAGATGGATTTCCTCAGCCCTTCACAGAGCAAGTACTTGAAGAAGTAGCTGGTCACACTTTGTATAGTTTCTTGGATGGTTTTAGTGGCAATCAGATAGTGATCCATCCTGATGATAGGGACAAAACAGCCTTTGTCACTCCCTGGGGCACTTATGTCTATACTCGAATGGCTTTTGGTTTGAAGAATGCACCGGCTTCATTTAATAGAACGACGTATCTGATATTGGGCAAATGGTTAACAACCTTTCTACGCATTTTCATGGATGACTTTTCAGTATTTTCAGGTATAGATAGAAGGGCAGCAGTTCAAGATTTTCATGACCATTTGGAAAATCTAAAAGAAATTTTTGAGCAATGTCTCAAAACAAGTTTGAAATTGAATCTTGATAAATGTCACTTTTTGGTTACTAAGGGCACTCTTCTTGGTCACATAGTATCTGCAGAAGGCATAACTGTTGACCCTGCAAAGGTTACAGCTATTCTTTCCATGCCAATTCCACAAAGCCCAAAGGAAGTGCAAAGTTTCTTGGGCCATGCAGGGTATCACAGAAGATTCATTAGGATGTATTCGGAAATTGCTAAGCCCTTGTCAAGGCTTACCAGCAAAAAGATCCCTTTCTCATGGAGTGCTGAAGCTGACAAAGCATTTTGTGAACTAAAGTTGAGGCTATGTACTGCTCCACTTTTAAGTGTTCCTAATTGGTCATTGGAATTTCACGTGCATACAGATGCTAGTCTTCATGCTGTTGGTGCAGTTCTAGCTCAACCATCATCTCACAAAGTGGATAGACCTATCTCTTATGCAAGCAGACTACTCAACCAAGCTGAAAGAAATTACAGTACCACGGAAAGAGAAGGTTTGGCTATCGTATTTGCTCTTCAGAAGTTCCGACATTATCTCCTTGGTGTACATTTCATTGTTATTTCTGATCATCAGACCTTGAAATATTTGATAAACAAGCCTAGAGTAGCTGGAAGGATTTGTAGATGGTTACTCCTATTTCAAGAATTTAATTTTGATATTCACATTAAGCCAGGAAAAGAGCACTACATGGCAGACCAAGTGTCCAGGACGGCAATGAGCGAAAAGGCAACAGGTATTAATGATGAATTGGTGGATAGCAATCTTTTTCTAGTAGTAATCCGGACTGGTTGGTATGATGAAATTCTCCATGTTCTCACTACTGGAAAGATCCCAGAACACTTGACACCTGTAGAAAAGAGAAGATTGCTCCTGAAAACCAAAGCATATTCTCTTATAAATGGAAATTTATATAAATACTGTCAGGATGACATATTGAGAAGGTGTGTCTATCCAGAGGAGGTAAAACTTCTGCTAGAGGCTGCACACAATGAAGGACATCTAAAGGGGGAAGAATTGGCTCATAGAATGATCCACAAAGGTTTATGGTGGCCTCATATTTTCAAGGATGCAATCAAGTTTTCTAAAGAATGCAACATGTGCCAGAGGTGTGCTCCCGCGCCAACCAGATTGAATTTCCAACCATTGGTAATATCTACAGGATGGCTCCCATTTGAACGATGGGGCCTTGATTTCATAGGGCCAATTAGCCCAACTCGGCAACTAGGAGGTAAAAAGTATATTTTGATGGCCACATGCTATGCCACTAAATGGATAGAGGCTAAAGCTACTATGGACTGCACGGCTTTAACAGTAGCTAAATTTATGTATAAACGTATTTTCTCAAGATTTGGTTGCCCATTGGAAATTACTAGTGACAGGGGCACACATTTTGTAAATCAATTGCTCTAGTTTATATTTGACAAGTACAAAATCTTCCATAAAAAGTCTTGTGCCTACTACCCCAGGGCAAATGGCCAAGCCGAGAGTTCCAATAAGATTTTGATTGGATTGCTTCGCAAATTATCTTTCGATCATCAAAGCTCTTGGCCGCTAGCACTGATTCGTGCAATTTGGGCTTTCAGAACCACGAAGAGGGGAACCACAGGCGAAACTCCATTTCGGTCAGTATATGGGAAAGAAGCATTGGCACCATTCGAGTTCATTATCAGAAAGGAACTAGGAATCAAAACCATTGGAATTGAACCCCCCATTTAGAGATTGGTGGCATTAGAAGAGTACAGAGAAGAGGCAATGCAGAAACTTCTGGTGACACAAGAAGAGCGCAAGAAATTACATGACAGGTATCTGAGATCGAATGAAGTTCAAGAAGGGTCCATGGTTTTAGTGCATCAAATTCCACCAATTCAAACTAAATTGGCACCCAAATGGGCAGGACCTTATAAGGTACTCAAGGTATTGCCACATGGCGCAATGCATCTGGAAGATTTACAGGGTAAAAGGATTCCCTTGGTCAACATCTCTAGGGTGAAAAGGTACCTAAACTAAGTCAGCTTGGAAGAATTTCAATCATTGTACATACCACATGTCATTTAACTATTTGCCATTGTTTTTATTCAATAAGAAGATGAGAAGGAAATTGCACCGAGGCGGTGCAAAATCTTGGTGTGGGGGTCTGTAGCACCCCTCTTTTCCCCTTCTTTCTCTTTCTCCCTCTCTCTCGGTCTCTCACTCTCTCCCCCTCTCTCTCTTTCTCACTCTCCATCTCTCTCTCACTCTCTCCCTCTCTCTCTCTCTTTCTCACTCTCCATCTCTCTCTCTCTCTCTCTCTCTCTCTCTCTCTCTCTCTGTCTCTCTCTCTCTCTCTCTCTCTCTCTCTCTCTCTCTCTCTCTCTCTCTCTCTCTCTCTCTCTCTCTCTCTCTCTCTCTCTCTCTCTCTCTCTCTCTCTCTCTCTCTCTCTCTCTCTCTCTCTCTCTCTCTCTCTCTCTCTCTCTCTCTCTCTCTCTCTCTCTCTCTCTCTCTCTCTCTCTCTCTCTCCCTCTCTCTCTCTCTCTCTCTCTCCTCCCCTCTCCTCCACCCTCCCCCTCCGCATGCCTCTTCCCCTCACCTCTCTCCTCCACCCTCCGCCCTCCCCTATCCTCAGCCCTCCGCCCTCCCCTCACCTCCGCCCTCCGCCCTTCCCTCACCTCCGCCCTCCCCTCACCTCCGCCCTCCGCACTCCCCTATCCTCCGCCCTCCCCTCACCTCCGCCCTCTGCCCTCCCCTCACCTCCGCCCTCCCCTCACCTCCGCCCTCCGCACTCTCCTCACCTCCACTCTCCGCCCTCCCCTCACCTCCGCCCTCCCCTCACCTCAACTCTCCGCCCTCCCCTCACCTCCGCACTCCCCTCACCTCCGCCCTCCGCCTCTGCCCTCCCCTCACTTTCGCCCTCCGCACTCCCCTCACCTCTGCCCTCCGCCCTCCGCCCTCCCCTCACCTCTGCCCTCCCCTCACCTCCGCCCTCCGCCCTCCCCTCAACTCCGCCCTCCCCTCACCTCCACCCTCCGCACTCCCCTCACCTCCACCCTCCGCACTCCCCTCACCTCCGCCTTCCGCCCTCCGCCCTCCCCTCACCTCTGCCCTCCCCTCACCTCTGCCCTCCCCTCACCTCCGCCCTCCCCTCTCCTCCACCCTCCCCTTCCGCATGCCTCCTCCCCTCTCTCCTCCACCCCCCCTTCCGCCATGGCCTCCGCCCCACCCCGCCTCATCCCTCAAAACCCCCTCTCACCTCCCCGTGGCCCTCCCTGCCCCCTCACGCACCCACTCCCACATATACACAACCACATACATGCACTCACATACACACACACACTCACACATATACAAACACATGCATACACTCACACACACCCCTTCACACTCACATACACACAAATGCACACACACACACACTTTCACACATATACACCCACACCCACTCATCCACACATACACAGGCACACACCCACACACGCTTCCACCCCCTCAAAACCCACAAGCCTACCCCTGGCCGAGTCTCGGCCTCTGGGAATTACATTGCGATCAATAACAGTGGACATGAAGATGCTTGTAGTGGGAGCTACTGACACGAACATCAGAAGTTTGGAAGGCCCTTCCTGGTGTTCCTCACAGGTTTGAGATTGGCAATGTCTGGATTTGAAGGACCTATCACTAGTTTAAGCATGGATGACTCAAGAATTTGCAATGGATCTGGGGACATGACGATGAAAATGTGGATCGTGCTAGCCTTACAGAACAGGTCTTTTCTTTGGAGCACAAGAGCTTACTAGAATTGAGGCTACCCCACCTGTCATCCCAATTTCTTGAACTACATAATTGAAGGGCTTCAAATTGCAAAGTAATAAGGTGAAAGGTAATTGTTAAAAATGGAGCTGCCACCAACCAGTCACGGCGACTACCTATTTTTGTGGATCTAATTCAAATCAAGGGAATATTCGACCTACTCCTCTAATTTTGGGCATTCCACCGGCGCATGATCAATGGACGTGAAGATTCGGCAAAGCTCTCTTGGATTCTTTTATCGGGATAGTGACATTGTAATTTTGATTTCCTAGAGAAATTCTTATCCGCTTGTATTGAGCTGAGTCTCCCTGCATAAAGTGCCAGTGTTTGTCTGCATAGAGTGCCAGGGGTCTCTGAGCATTAGTTTTTTTTTTTTTCTGAGCATTTCTTTGACAAATCTTGTATCCATTTGATTCGAATCAGGAAGTGTGTGGTCTTCTTGGTCATGTGTTGTTGTTCATATTTTTTGAAGTGTTTACTTCTCTGTACAAACTTTGATATATGCCTGCTCACAGAAATGTTAAAGGGTATACTTCCCTAAAGAGAACCTCCCTTGAGTAGGCGACGTACTGGAAGTGTTTGTCTTGATTAGTGATAGAAGTAGATACCCCAGTACCTCCTCTACAGAGGCATATAGATTGATAGCCAAATGCAAAAAGGAGGGAAGGCTATTCACTTTGGATGTGAAGCCTAGCGTGGACCATACAAGCTACTTCACATTTGGAAACACGAAGGTAGCAAAGTTCTGTCTCCCTACATTAAATTGATCTAGAAACAAGCTATTAGAGTTTGTATATGTAGAAGAGTAGTTGCCCAAGATTTGTGTCAACATGCAGAGAATTTGAAGGAAATTCATGAACACTGTTTCAACACAGGCTTGAAATTGAACCTTGCTAAATGTCAATCTTCATTCACAAAAGGTACACTCCTTGGCCACATAATTATGGCCAAAGGGTTAAGTGTTGATCTGGCTAATGTAGCTATGATCCTTTCCATGCCCATTACGTAGATTCCTAAGGAAGCGCAAAGATTTTTAGTTCATGCAAGATACCATAGGAGATTTATAAAAATGTATGAGAAAATAGTTAAGCCTCTTTCAAGTCCTACAAGATGGAAGATCCCTTTCTCTTGGAGTTTTAAAGAGAAAAAGCATTAAATGGGCCAAAACTAAGGTTTTGTGACGCACCACTACTAGCTATTCCTAATTGTTCACTTGAGTTCCATGTGCATACAAATGCAACTCTTCATGTAGTTGGAGCGGTTCTATCACAACCATGCTCACATAAGGTGCAAAACCTATTGGTTATGCAAGAAAATTACTTACAAAGGCAAGAAGGAATTATAGTCCCATAGAAAGAGAATATTTGGCTATTGTATGTGCACTTCAAAAAATTTGGCATTGCCTTCTAGGAGTACATTTTATTTTAATCTTGGACTATCTAATGCATAACTTGCATTGAAAAGGTCCCTTAGTGTAGCTTATATGAGTGATTAGAGATTCTATGAGTGTGTGAAGGAGGCCATCTATTCTTCACGGCTGCATAGGGCATACAAACATGGGCATTTGGACATACAAATGCACTCAAGGAAGCCGCCTGATCAAGTTCAGTGATGAATCTTAGGCCCCAAGGAAGGGCAAGAATATCTTCTCAGTAAATAGTGACAACAATGCAATTAAGTTATAAGATGTTTCACTTAGTAAAAATGCACTCAAGGAAGCCATCTGATCAAGTTGAGTGATGAATCTTAGGCCCGAAGGAAGGGCAAGAATATCTTCTCAGTAATAGTGACAACAATGCGATTAAATTATAAGATGGTCCACATAGTAAAATGCAAATTTTCAAAATGACTCAATAAATAAATGGATTGTTTCAATCGGAGAGGGACTCAATTCAAATGAACTCTAAGCATAACAGTTTAAATTCAAATGAACTCTAAGCGTGACTCAATCCGCTCAGAATATTGTATTTATGTGTCGGAAGGTCGGTGTTTATGTGTGTGTGTGTGAGAGAGAGAGAGAGAAAGAGAGATGAGAGCGAATATTGTATTCAACGTTTCTTCAGAATATTAAGAACTTCACGAAGTATGGAAACCGCAAACCACAGACATAATAATTCTTTCACAAAACGTATTGAAGTACTGAAAATGTACTTCCGCATCTGCACCGAAGTGTGCTCTGCCGGATGGATAAATGGAAGCTCAACATGATCTTCCTCGCTAAATGGAAGCTTAAAATATTTGTTCATAATATACAGAAAGATATGGTGTGGGAGACAGAGAGAGAGAGAGAGAACAGACACATTCCCTCAGAACATACAGAAACATATCGTGTGGGAAGGTGTGTGTGTGTGAGAGAGAGAGAGAAAGAATATTGTATTGGACATTTCTTCAGAATATACAGAAGATCATGAAGTATGGAAACATTTCATGAAGAATATTGTATTGGACATTTCTTCAGAATATACAGAAGATGATGAAGTGTGGAAACATTCCATTCAGCTAACTACATTTCATGAAGTATGGAAACATTCCATTCATGAAACCGCAAAGCGCAGAAATGATGATCCTGAAAACCTTGAAATGCTCTTTCACAAAAGATTTCAACTCCTGCAAAGCTCCTTCCGCATCTGCACCGAAGTGTGCGCGACTGTGAGTCTCTCGTGATTCCTAGTCGAGCGGAAGCAGCAGCTGTTTAAAGATCAGCTGCTTTGCCGTATCGCTTAATGGACGCTTAACATGATCTTCCTTAGAACTTTCATCCTCGCTTGCCAAAAAGTCATGGTTCGTGGTACAGTTTTCGACCTTATCTGCTTTCCTGTCACTCCGCATTATCTGCTTTCCTGTCACTCCGCATGCTGCGTTGAAGGTGCCCACGTCTGGAGCTGTCTACCAGGGACGCGGTTAAAGAACGGAACCCCTCCATTGCTCACTGATGCTTGGGTCGCGAGAAAGAGAGAAACACAGAGACAGGCTCGGATTTGCGATGTATGTTTAAAACTTCGCCCAAGTGCTCAAAAGGGACTAATAGACCCAGTTCCGACGAGCTGTTTATGGAGGTCGGACTAAAAAGGAGACTCGTAGTGAGTCCGTATGTTAGTTATGGTATTATACAAAAGGACGTCACATTTTCTTTTCTCTAAGTTGATCTATACTGCTTTTTAAACTTTGTTGGGAAATCGCATCTTCATGTCTCTCAAACAACACAGCTGAAACAACATAGAAGTTGGATATGGACTCCTCACAGTGTTATGTGGAAAAGTAAAGTATTTTTTAATGTTAAAAGCATTACATGGATGGGTTCCTACAACGACATTAAGGAACTATGATAGTCCTTATTGGTGATGTGACAAGATACTTCACTATCTCATATTTAGGTTCATCCACATGACTTTTGCAAATTTTCATGCTCTATCTGTTCAAAAGTAAGATGGGAGGGTCTGACCTCAATTGTCAAGAGTAGTTACCATCCAGTTATTTGGTAGGAAGAATTTCGACACACCTATCAGCTTCTTTGTCAGGCGTTATCACAACAAACAATATTACTACATTGTTGATATTGTGAGATGCTCGATTTCCTTGATTAATTCCTCACCCTTTTCTCAAACATTGTTCTTCTCTTACAAAGTCAATCCAAGTGTGTTTCATGGTCTCATATTGATAGCCCTCTAGGTCCCAAGCTTCATGTGCTTTAGTAGTATATTGCACTACAGTAAGTGAAAAAGAACTTATACTTGTCACAATGGCACATAAAACATATGTATTCTACCCATTCAAAAGTTTAGCAAGATCTCAATCAAGATACTTGACGATTGTAGGCCAGCATAATCATCCATCATTAAATTCTTCCCCGTGCCCCTATTGCAAATTCTTCCTTAATGCCTAGTAAATTTGTCCCTATTGCAATTCATCCAATCTATCTCCAAATTTGTCTAATGGGTCCGAGTGCATTTGTCCCTATTCAAATTCATTGTTTTAGAAAATCCCTCCAAATTTGTCGAGAGATGGTCTTGCAAATCCATCTTGGGAGGCTAGAACAAAAATCATCTTGAAACCTCTTGCAAATTTTCCTTGCGAATTCTGCTACACATTCACATACCAAATTATCGTCACCAAGATGGAAAGCTTTATACTATCCAAGAGATACACTTATTATTTGATTGCATGACCATTTTGGAGCTTGTAGAGTTGGATCTTTCTTCGGTTAAGCTTATGGAGGAAATTCTTCAGCATAAAAAATTCTTTTGCATGATATGAATGCTTGGAGAGAGAGAGAGGGAGAGAGAGAGAGGGGGGACGGAGAGAGTTAGATCTGTCTAGTGTTGTTATGGGAATTGTGAGAGATGGAGATTTTGAATAATTAGGGAGAGAGAAGTAGAGAGAGAGAGAGAGAAAATGGTGAAATCAATGTTGTAATGTAGAGAGAGAGAGCTGGCTACACAAGTGGATATGGAAAGAAACCTCTCATGAATCAAGTAAGGAAGGTCAAGATGTTTGTTTTAGGAATTCAAAAAAGTTCATAATGCTGGCAATTGTAACAAAGAAAAGGAGTTTCTTCAGATACATTGTTGGGATAGAGAAGACTAGGCATTCAGAGAAGAGGCAACATAGAATTCTAGCAAAAGTTGGAGAGAGAGAGAGAGAGAGATCTCACTATCTTCTATGTATAGATTAGGAGGTAGAAAGAGAGACAAAGGGAGCGAGAGAGAGAGAGGGAGAGAAATAGATAGAGAGAGAGAGAGAGAAAGGTAGAAGTTAAGGTATAGAGCACATACATTCTTAGGTTGCTCCCAATCGAAGTTTGTTGTAGATTCTAGGCACCATAGAAAGATATGATTTTAGGACAGAGAAATTATAGAGAAAGTGTCTACTAAAATTCAATGGTGTTTTTGTAGATGAGAATGCAACAAAACGAGAGAGAGAGAGAGAGAGAGAGAGAGAGAGAGAGAGAGAAAGAGACAAAGAGAGAAAGAAAAAGACAAAGAGAGACAAAGACAGAAAGAGAGAGAGAGAGAGAGAGAGAGAGAGAGAGAGAGAGAGAGAGAGACAGAGAGAGAGAGAGATGTGCGGATTTATACTGAATAAAGTTCAAATCTAGAGAGAGAGAGAGAGGCAGAGCAGAAGAAGAATAAGAAGAGATGTGTTGATTAATACACACAAAAGATCAAATCTCAAATTTTGAGAGAGCATGAGAAGGAGAGAGAAAGAGTGAATTCACTAGCCACACATGCATAGTGTTTGATAACACACACAAAGAGAGAGAGAGAGAGGGAGAGAGAGAGAGAGAGAGAGAGAGAGAAAACAAAAGAGAGTTGATAGAGAGGCAAAGAGCGAGAGAGAAAGAGAGAGAGACAAAGATAGATAGAGAGAGACAAAACGTAGGAGTTATGGTAGTGCTATAAGTTTGCATAGAGAAAAATTATTAGAGGGAGCGTATGTGAACTTCAAATCGATGGCACTCGGATCAGATGGAGGGATGGGTATGAGAATTCTGCTAGTTTTTTAAAAAACTAATAGCATTTTAACTTTCAATGAGTTTTAAGTAAACATATTTAAACCGCACGTTTGCCAATCCATCTTGGGAGGCTAGAAGAAAATCATCTTGAAACCTCTTGCAAATTTGCCTTGCAAATTCAATTACAGATTCACATAACAAATTATCATCACCAAAATGGAAAGCTTTATACTATCCAAGAGATACACTTGTTATTTGATTACATGACTATTTTGGAGCCTGTAGAGTTGGATCTTTATAGGCTTAAGCTTGTGGAGAGAGAGAAAGAGAGAGAGAGAGAGAGAATTTTTCATCATCATAAAAAATTCTCTTGCATGATATGAATGCTTGGAGGGAGAGAGAGGGGGGAGGAAGATAGAGAGAAAGAGAGAGAGAGAGAGAGAGAGAGAGAGAGAGAGAGAGAGAGAGAGAGAGTTAGATCTATCTCTTGCTGTTATGGTAATTCTTAGAGAGATGGAGATTTTGAATTATTAGGGAGAGAGCAGTAGAAAAAAGGGGAAATAGATGTTGTAATGTAGAGAGATAGAGATTTGGATACACATAGGTGGATATGGAAAGAAACCTCTCATGAATCAAGTAAGGAAGATCAAGATGTTTGTCTTAGGAATTCAAGGAAGTTCAACATAAAAAATTCTCTTGCACGATATGAATGCTTGGAGAGAGAGAGAGAGATAGAGAGAGAGGGGGAGAGAGGTAGAGAGAGAGTGAGAGAGAGAGAGAGTTAGATCTCTCTACTACTATTATGGAAAATGTGAGTGAGATGGAGAGTTTGAATGATTAGGGAGAGAGAAGTAGAAAAAAGGGGAAATTGATGTTGTAATGTAGAGATAGAGAGAGGGAAGCAATTGGATACACATAGGTGGATATGCAAAGAAACCTCTCATGAATCAAGTAAGGAAGATCAAGATATTTGTTTTAGGAATTCAAAGAAGTTCATAATGCATAAAGAGTGTACGACTCTCATAAATTGAGTATTTATTGTGTTGTGGATATGTGCCAAGAAGCCATGAGAATGATGTCATCACCTCTATCATATGCTTGGACCATTAAGGTAATCGTGCTCCTATATATTTTGGTATAGAAGTCACCTTTGGATTCTTGCTTGCAATTGTAACGAAGTAAAGGAGTTTCTTCAAATACTTTGTTGGGATAGAGAAGACTAGACATTCATGGAAGAGGCGACATAGAATTCTAGCAAAAGCTTGACAGAGAGAGATTTCTCGCTATATACTATGTAAAGATTAGGAGGTAGAAAGAGAGACAAAGAGAGAGAGAGAGAGGGAGTGAAAGAGATAGATAGAGAGAGAGATAGAGAGAGAGAGAGAAAGGTAGAGGTTAATGTATAGAGCACATGCATGCTTAGATTGTTGCTCCAAATCAAAGTCTATTGTAGATTCTAGCCACCATAGAAAGAGATGATTTTAGGATAGAGGACATAGAGAGAAAGTGCCTACTAAAAATCCGAAGGTGATGTTGTGGATGAGAATGCAATGAAACGAGAGAGAGAGAGAGAGAGAGAGAGAGAGAGAGAGAGAGAGAGAGAGAGAGAGAGAGAGAGATGTGCAGATTGATACTGAATAAATTTCAAATCTCAAGAGAGAGAGAGAGAGGTTGAGCAGAAGAAGAATAAGAAGAGATGTGTTGATTAATACACACAAAAGATCAAAGCTCAAATTTAGAGACAGCATGAGAAGGAGAGAGAAAGAGGGAATTTGCAAGCCACACATGCGTAGAGTTTGATGACATAGAGAGAGAGAGAGAGATAAAAAAAGAGAGTTGATAGAGAGGGGGAGAGAGAGAGAGAGAGAAAGATAGCTAGAGATAGACAAAACGTAGGGGTTATGGCAGTGCTATAAGTTTGCGTAGAAGAGAATTAGTAGAGGGAGATTGTGTGAACTTAAGATCAATGGCACTGTAATCAGATGGAGGGATCGGTATGAGAATTCTATTAATTTTTTAAAAACTAATAGCATTTTAACTTTCAATGAGTTTTAAGTAGAAATATTTTAATTGCACATTTTGAAAATCAACACCAAACTGTGAAAGATCTTTGTAGAATTGACGGTACAAATATGTAAAAGGAAATTTAAAAGCTATTTCTTTGTAAATGTGGCTCAAAATTGAAAGAACTTGAAGTAATGATGGCTTAGAGACATAAGCCAAAAGAAAATATTTAGTTCACAAGTACAAGGTTGCTTTTTTTTTAGTGTGTGTGAGCTAGAAATCGCTTAGTGCTAAGCAAGGATCTTATCATTTATTACTCATTTCTTGTAATCATTGGCTTCTTAGAAAACTATTCGTGTCACATAAATGTTTCTCAAAGCTTGAATCTTTGCATATTGTGAGACAACTAGGTAACTTGCATTAAAAAGGTGTCTAAATATAATTGATGTGTGAAAAAATTATTGGGTCCATTCTTCAAGAGCTTAGATAACCGATTGTCTGTGTGGAGAGTGGTTTTGTGAGTGTGTTTGTGAGGTCATCTATGCTTCAAGGATGCATAGGGAAGTTGTTTATTTATCCCATAAGTGGTATAAAATCTTCTCAACATACAAAAGCATTCGAGGAGCATAAGGAGAAGCCATCGAAATAACTTGAAAGAAGGAGAGCTACTATATCAAGTTCAAAATCACACACCAAGCAAAGGAGAATAAGAACCTCTATTACAAAGGCTTTATGATTCTTGAAGACTTGTAAGGTGTTGTTCATTTTTATCCTCGTAGCAAGATATTCTAGGAAAGACTCAACAAATCATTCTTTTCATGGGATGTCAAATATAACAAAGTAAGTCTCTGATCTAAGGGTCCAACCAATTCAAACCGATCTGAAATCGGACACCATTTCATCATCAGTATCTATGACCAAAGATCTCGGGTTTAGACTTAATAGGAGGTCTTGTGCTTTTATGAACAAGTGATCCACTTTAGCTTAGTGGTTAAGTCTCAAGGATGGGAAGGAGGAGGAATCAAGTAATACTAAGCCAATGATTCATCTTGAAATCTTTTACTTTCCAACACAATGATTCATCTTGGAATCTTTTTCTTAACAGCAATGATCTTCAAAAGAAATTCTTGACTTTTGGACAAGACCAAGACTTAAGGCTTTCTTCCTTGTCCAAAACATATTTCTTTCAATCTACAGAAATAGTTAACTAGACTATTTCCTTTGTTGGCTTATCCAAAGGAAGTAGCTTAATTCCTAAAGATTACTTTGATGTATCTTTTAGGAAAATATCTTGATTCCTAAAGATTACTTGGAAAATACTTACTTTTGAAGGGCTTGCTTTTCCTAATCAAGACTCCTAATTTGTGATATCTAAGTATCTCATCTGCGAAAAAAAACAAGGTACTTGAGTTGCATGGTAGCCAGGAGCCTTGCAACTATCTAGTTTGCTATTTTCCTAGCTATCTAAGTCAAGTTAGAAAAAGGTGGTAACAAAAGTATAAGTATTTAACGAACAATCATCCATGTGCAAATGTCTGTTCTTGCATGCAAATGCATGTGAGTACATGCACATGCACATGTTGGCATTCTCCTTTCATGAACTAAAACTCATTACGATAAAGTAGTCATCTAGTCCGGTGAAAAAATCAAGTAATTGTTGGATAAGAGTAAACCATTGAGCAAAAATCCAAGTTAGATGTTTGTGACAACCAAAGGGTTAAGTGCTCCAAATCAAATTCGAGTGATTCAAGAGTTCTCAAAATTTTGTGAGGGATAAGAATCCCACCTTCGTTACTAAGTCCATGCACCAGTCATGCCCAAAAATGGACTAGTAATTTGAATCGACCCAGTTCACATGTATGTGCCCAGATTGCACCTAGTAAAAAGAATATGAATCACTACTAAGCAAGGATAAAGCTGATGACATTTTCCACTTGTATCCTCTCAACGTAGAGCTTTAATTTTTATCCAAACAACTCTAGATAGGGGTATACAAGATAGATTTATGATAACTTAGTGTGATGCCTTCACTAGTAGAGAATGCATTAAGATATAGGCCAATGGTCAAGTATGGACTTCCACAAATCACTAGATAAGATAGTAGAGTGTGGGTGGCCATCAAACAAATATTACCCTTTTGCAGCTTATATTAGGTCAAATAATTGAGAAAAATCCAATTGTCTCTAAATAAGATAGGGAATATGAGAAGGACTTAGCTTGGATTAGCATTGCCCCAAATTCCATAAGTGAAGACAAAAACAACTCCCTTTCCTTGTAATATCTGCATCATCTATAAACCATGAAGCCTCGTATTCAAGCTTCAAGCATCATCTAGTTTGGGATTCCCATGAACAAGGTAATGCATAATTGGCTTGTCATCAAAATGAGGTGCTTTGAAGTATGCAACATAGTACATCCATGAGTGATGGATATTGAACATATTCTAACATAACGTTCTTTGTTGAAATAGGAGCTTTAGACCAAAAGGCATGAATTACATCTGAAGAATCAAAGGAGCGTCAAGGTTTTTCTATTAGATAAATGAATACAGGCTCACCACACCTCTTGCAACCTAGGGAACAATGAAGAAGGTTAAAAGATCAAATAAACCCATCATACTACTTGTTTCCTTACTAAAAACAAGTCAAAATTCTAGGAGATTTACACATATATGATTAAGGGTGTTACATGAAATACAAAGGAATGAATAATCCCATTACAAGTTAACTTATAAAAATTTGATTCTTAATTATTCTTATCTCTCTTTTTTTTCTAGCTTCAATAACTTACAGTGAACTTGATATGTGGTTCAGATAAACTTAATTAGTATCCCCCAAGGACATTATTATTTGTCTATATAATGAAGGTTTTAGTGGCGCTTTTGTTGGTATTTCTAATAGATATATATGTTTATGTTTCTTGTACTTAGGTTAGCTCTTCAAACCAATGGTTTGCACACTACTATTTACCATATTATCTTTTGTATGTATGGATCTAATTCCTACAATAGGAGAACTTTGTTGGGAAGGTTTAGTTATCCTAAAACATCCTTGTTATTGGTTGGTGATATGGATATGGTCGTCAATAAAATTCATGGAGATGAGCATAGAGGATCTATAATTTACGTTTCCAAAAAACAATAATGAGTTTATTTGATCAACATCCCTTACCTTAATGACATAACGTCTTACATAGAATCTTATTATGCATACATATTTTTTGTTCTACTTGTTTCTTTATATGCATTAGCATGTCCTTTTAGATCAGCAGTTCCTTGTGCTAGAACTTACCTTTTTGTGGATTTCCGTTATTATTAATTTGGTTGACCTCATTGTTCCTTATCTCTTACAACATCATAGTCTGAATAAAAGAACTATGTATGGCATTAAGAGGTATACAAGACATGTTGTTTCACTTTAAGAAGAACTCTAGAGATCTAACAGCCATATGAAGGGCGATGACAAAGAGGGAGAAAATTCATAAATAAATATTTGAGCTTCTTAATTCATTTGGTGAGAGAAAACGGTGCTAGCAATACTACCAACCCTAAGGCATATTTAGAAGTGGCCTTAATCTGTTATTATAATTTTTTCCTTTGGCACTCCCAACTGGGGGAAGGCATCCAAATTTTTCTTAGAAAGAGGAAAACTATCACTCGAGAAATGCTAAAAATCATGGACAAGCCTCTGTCTACCATGAGATAATAAGGAGAAACCTCATTAATCTCTTGAGATTCATATGAAATTTCCAAACTTTTGGCTTCCGGCATCAACTTGATCTAGAAACGAGATATTCGAATATATCTTCTTCCAGATACTATTAAAACTAAGACTATCAAGCTCATTTAAAGAGATCAACCTTTGCATATGTTTGAATATATCTTTTGTTGTTTATAAATATATTTTTGTCTTGTAAATTTTTCACAAAAGGCATATCCAATCTCTGCATATTTTGAGAGAAACAGTTCCAAAAGTGAGGAGTTGTATGTGTGTGCATGCCTACTGAATGCCTACTTGTCTCTCTCTTGGAGGCATTGATTATCATTGTGGGGGTTAGCATTTTGATTGCGATAACTTGCATTGACAAGGTCCCTTAGTGTAGCTTATATGAGAAATTAGCGATTCTATGAGTGTGCCGAGGAGGCCATCTATTCTTCAAGGCTGCATAGGACATACAAATGCGAGCATCTTGACATACAAATGCACTCAAGGAAGCCGCCTGATCAAGTTCAATGATGAATCTTAGGCCCCAAGGAAGGGCAAGAATATCTTCTCAGTTATAAGGTGGTCCACTTAGTAAAATGCAAATTTTCAAAATGACTCAATAAATAAATGGATTGTTTCAATCGGAGTGAGAAGTTTTTGATAAGGGTCTACAAAAGTAAATAATAGTTTAAATTCAAATGAACTCGAAGCATAACTCAATCGGCTCAGAAAGCCAACATAATCGACGAGGTGTTGGAAGGTCAGTGTTTGTGTGTGTGTGTGTGTGGGAGAGAGAGAGAGATAGAGATGAGAGACAATATTGTATTGACCGTTTCTTCAGAATACAAAGAACTTCACGAAGTATGGAAGCATTCAACTGGGCGAATTATAGGAGTTATTATCTGTTTGTTTAACCTAATTGTATCGAAAATCAAAAACCACCTAATTGTCGGTGATTGTGTGTGTGTGTGTGTGAGAGAGAGAGTGATGAGAGAAAATATTGTTTTCAACGTTTCTTCATAATATAAAGAACTTCACGAAGTATAGAAACATTGAACTGGGCCAAATATAGGAGTTATTCAACCGCGAACCACAGACATAATAATTCTGTCACAAAACCTATTGAAACACTGAAAATGTACTTCCGCATCTGCACCGAAGTGTGCTCTGCCGGATCGCTAAATGGAAGCTCAACATGATCTTCCTCGCTAAATGGAAGCTTAAAATATTTGTTCATAATATACAGAAAGATATGGTGTTAGAAGGTGGGAGAGAGAGAGAGAGAGAGAGAGAGAGAGAGAGAGAGAGATCAAACACATCTCCTCAGAACATACAGAAACATATCGTGTGGGAAGGTGTGTGTGAGAGAGAGAGAGAGACAATATTGTATTGGATCTTTGTTCAGAATATAGAGAAGATCACGAAGTATGGAAACATTCCATTCAGCTAACTACAGGAGGTATTATCTATTTCTTTGACCTAGTTATTCCTTCTGGAAACAGCAAAGCGCAGAACTGATGATCCTGAAAACCTTGAAATGCTCTTTCACAAAAGTATTCAACTCCTGCAATGCGAGTCGAAGCAGCAGCTGTATAGAGATTAGCTGCTTTGCCGTATCGCTTTATGGACGCTTAACAAGATCTTCCTTAAACTTTCATCCTCGCTTGCCAAAAAGTCATGGTTCGTAGTACAGTTTTTGACCTTATCTGCTTTCCTATCACTCCGCATGCTGGGCTGAAGGTGCCCACGTCTGGAGTTGTCTACCAGGGACGCAGTTAAAGAACGGAACCCCTCCATTACTCACTGATGATTGCATCACGAGAAGGAGAGAAACACAAGGACATGCTCGGATTTGCGATGTATGTTTAAAACTTCACCCAAGTTCTCAAAAGAAACTAGGTGCATATGGAAAGAAACCTCTCATGAATCAAATAAGGAAGATCAAGATGTTTGTTTTAGGAACCAAGGAAGTTCATAATGCATAAAGAGTATACCACTCTCGTAAATTGGGGAAAAGCCTCTTGATGTAGTTGGAGACATAGTAAATATTTATGCAGCTTTGGAGATCTTTTATGAGCCTTGAAAACTATGCAATGTTGTATCCGTTTCTTCTTTTTATGCTATGTGGTACATTGAGAGTTTATTGTGTTGTGGATATGTGCAAAGAAGCCGAGAGAATGATGTCATCACCTCTATCATGCTTGGATGATTAAGGTAACCACGCTCCTGTACCTTTTGGTAAAGAATTCACCTTTGGATTGTTGCTTGCGGTTTTAACAAAGTAAAGGATTTTCTTCAAATACATTGTTGGGATAGAGAAGACTAGACATTCATGGAAGTGGCAACACGGAATTCTAGCAAAAGCTTGAGAGAGAGAGAGAGAGAGATTTCTCACTATCTACTATGTAGAGGTTAGGAGGTAGAAAGAGAGACAAAGAGAGCAACAAGGAGAGAGGGAGTGAAAGAGATAGATAGAGAGAGAGAGAGAGAGAAACGTAGAATTTAATGTATAGATTTCTAGATTTCCAAACATTTTGTCGATATCAGACATTACATGGATTGGTTCCTACAACGACATTAAGGACGTATGATCTTATTGGTGATGTGACAAGATGCTTCACTATCTTGTATTTAGGTTCATCCACATGGCTTTTGCAAATTTTCATACTCTATCTCTTCAAAAGTAAGATTGGAGTGTCTTACGTCAACTGTCAAGAGTAGTTACCATCTGTTGAGCCCATAAAAGTCATGTTGGTCAAAGTCAACTGCAGTCAAAGTCAACGGTCAAAGTCAACTGGTCAAAGTCTACAAGGTCAAAGGTCAAAGTCAATAGGTGCAAAGTCAAAGTGCAGGTGTCAAAGTGCACAGGTAGTGCACAATGAATTATCCACAAAGGGTAAATTGGAGAAAATAGGTTGCAGGTTGCAGAGGTACTTTCTCTAATTTCCCTAAGGTTCAAAGTGTGTTTTAAAGTGCTTTGGAAGGTTCAGGTGAACCCCCCTTATGTGCAAAAGTGAAGAATTAAAAGGAAATGTGAAGGCATGTGAAGCGGCAAAGTGTACGCACAGGCGAAAGTATGGCCCCCATTAAAATTTTTGGTTTTAGACTAAAGTCACTACAGGACAAAACAGTGAGTAGTTGGCTGCCACTTGTGAGAGCCATCTTGGGACATCAAAGTGAGCACCAAGATTCACTTGCAGTTAGGAGCGTACGTGATCGGCACACTCAAATCAAGGAAGAGCCATTCTTGGACCAAGGTTGGAGTAAGCAAGAGAGCATAGGCTAAGTGGAGCAAGAGAGGGAAGTGCAAGAGACACCAGAGTACGTCGCGCAGAGGTGGAAGTGCAAGGTGCATAGAGAGTGACCAAGGATTGTGGTGCAGAGAAGTGCTAAGCTATAGTTCCCCCAAATATCTCAAGGTCCTTTGGCAGTGTACGCTTGCCGACAGCAGGTATTCACTCCTCCCCCTTTGTGGAAGCTTGGTGCAAGGTGTGCACAAGGAGAAGCTTGAAGCAGGTGGAGGTTTGTTGCAGAGGAGGTCGGCAGCAATAGGACATTGGGGTATTGGACATTTTGTAATTGGGCACTCTGCGGATTGTGCACAGAGGTATTGGTGTATCTTGTATTTCAAACATTGTAATTTTCTTACTGTAATCAATCGAAGGCAGAGACTTCCACGGTATATTTTCTCTTTTGGTCCTTCCATTTTCTCCTACAAACCCTCAAACTCCTTCTTGTCAAAGAATCCCCCAACAAATTTGGCACGCCCGGTGGGACATCCAAGGAGCTTTGAGCATAGGAGACTATATATTGCCATTGAAGGACAACATTCCAGTGTCGACAACATTACTCCAGTGGGCCAAAAGGTATATCCTTTTATCAAGTGTCTCATTTTTATGTGGACTATGAATAGCTCATGACCGCGACCCGGTCACAAACCTTGAGAATCAAGTGCAAGCAGACAAGAAGAAAGACGAACCGAAGATCAACAAGTCCACTTTCATCGACTTCATCGGTAGGAAGCATGGCAGGGCAGGTGGACCTAGAAATCTTGCTCTCCAGGTTAAACATAAAATTCCCCTCCTTCAGAGG
This sequence comes from Ceratopteris richardii, assembly GCA_020310875.1. NCBI lineage: Eukaryota > Viridiplantae > Streptophyta > Polypodiopsida > Polypodiales > Pteridaceae > Ceratopteris > Ceratopteris richardii. Next base: position 79,812,320 of record CM035433.1, read on the forward strand.
TTTAGCCCATGAGGACCCAGATGAGCACATTCGACGATTTCTTTCATTATGTAAGACTAGGGGACTAATGGGTAGGGAAGATGCTTTCTTGATACTCTTCCCCGCCACATTGGAGGGTCTGGCAGACAAGTGGTTTAGTCAGTTTGCCGAAAATCACTTTACCTCTTGGGATATGATGAAAGAGGCCTTTAAGAATCAATTTCAACAGGGCAACACGGCTGAAATCATTATAGAAGAATTGGAAAACTTGAAGTTGGGTCCAGGAGAGAAGTTCCCCGAATTCGTGACCAGGGCAAAAGCATTAATGGCCAAATTACCGGATCCACCACACGACTTCTTTGTCAAGAAGTGGTTAGCCAAACCTTTACCTGTGGTCACCCAATGCAAAATAAAAGAGTTGGTGCTACCTACAGCCTCCATAGAGGAGTTCATCACCACGGCTACAAGACTGGAGCAAATAAGGCACCAATATGGGACAACTTCTTCACCACCAACATATGGTACAGAGATGGAGGATCCAGTGACCCAGCTGAGGAGGGAGTTGGAGGGCTTAAAGAGAAATAAGCCCTACAAAGAGGAGGAGACTGCTGTGGCTCAATTGAGAAGGGAGATTGAAGCACTCAAGCTTCAAAAGGAAGAGGAGGCCCAAGCAGAGGAATTAGCTCAGCTGCGACAGGAGTTGCAGGAGCTCAAAGGAGGGGGCATCAAGAGTGGTCTTTGGTGTTCCATGTGCAGCAAACAAGGGCATATAGTAAGTGAGTGTCCTCTGTTAAGTGTAACTTGCCAATTATGCAGGAAGGTTGGCCATGAGGCCCATGAATGCCAATCAAGAGGAATGCCTGCAACGACATACTGGACCCAAGGGGGACCCCCAACAACCACAAATGTGATGGCTGCACAAAATCAAGGTAATAACTACAACCCTAGACAGAGAAATAATTTTGGGAATGGGCCTAGGAGGCCAATAATCTGTTTTAGGTGCGGAGAATGTGGGCACTACCAAAGTAGGTGCACCCTACCAGAGAATGCACCTCCTTGCAGGAACTGCCCTGAGGCCAGAGACCATTATACATATGGTTGTCCTAAGAATCAAGCCTCTTCATCAGGGCCCCATATCCAAATGATTTCTGTGAAGGAAGAAGAAATGGAAAATCAAGTTAAGGTGCCATCACCATCTACCAGGGTGGTGCAGTTAGAAGAAATTGACTCTTTTACTGTGCAGACAAGAAGCAAGGGGATGGCTCCAGTGGACATGGGTCAAGAATCATTGATTAATGGATTAAACAGAGACAAAGGTGTGTCAGAAGACCTAGCCACCACAAGTGCAGACAAAAGGCAAAAGGAAAATTGCACAGGTACCAGTGATGCCATTGGACATGCATTCAGCAGGGCTCATGAGGAGTTGGATAAGTCAAATGGAGCCCAAGCTCTTAAGGAATCAGAAGCCTCCAGACTGCTCAAATCCATGAAAAAGGAGGTTAGTATTTTTGATTTAATAAAGATGGATGGGAAGTTCAGGTCAGAACTCTTGCAGATAATTGATGAAGCTTCCACTACAAGTTTGGTGGCAAAGACTGCTGTTGTACATGAAGGAAAAATTGTAAGGGAAGCACCCCTTACAGACTATAAAAGTCCTCGGCTGACAGTATCTATCAAGGGTCATGAATTTAAAGGAGTTATTGTGGATGGTGGTTCTGGCATTAACTTGATGCCTGAACACACAATGAAAAGAATTGGACTCCACCCTTCAAGGCCTGCAAATTTCACTGTCACTTTGGCAGATCAAAGCAAAGTAAGGCCCTTGGGAGTAGTCCCAAAAGTCCCACTTGAAGTACAAGGTAATTTATTCATCCTGGATTTTGTGGTTTTAAGATTACCCGAGGTTGAAGGAGGATTTCCTCTCTTAATTGGACGACCATGGCTGAGGCACGCAAGTGTCATTCATGATTGGGGCAAGGATACTATGTGGGTACAAAAGAAAGGGCAGGAGCTGACACAGATTCATTTAGAAGAGGGCCCAGATAATCAAGGAAACACTAGCATGATGCAAGCAGTTGGCATCTGCATGGAAACAGAATCGGAGGATCAACCCCAAATAGATTTTGAGGAAGAAGAGGATATTCTAAATTGGCTCCAAGCAGGCAACTCTTCCTCTTGTTTTGGAATTTTTCTTAATAATTGTTGTACAATTGAAGGTTATGATGAAGATAAGGAAAAAGTCCAGGTTGATGGATTGGGAGAGCCCATTACAAACCACAGAAGGGGCAGGAAGACAACCCTCAAATGCATTTTTGAGGAGGATATGACTACTACAGAAAATGAAGTTAATAAAGCTAAAGGCAAGGTAAAAGATTCTAGTGAAGAGTGTTCTTTTCCAATTCAAGAAATACCTGTAGGATGGATGCAGGATAAGGAAGAACAGATTGAAATTCAAAACACCCCTGCTTATGAAGCAATGCAAGAAAAGCTAGAAGACAAAGACAAGGAAGGAGAGGAGAAGGAGGATACTCTGGTAGAGAGAAATCCTGTCCAAGAAATACAATTAGGCAATCAAGACAATGATCGGCCAGTTTTGGTGGCCACTTGGTTGTGGAGCCACCCAGGGCTCCTTGAAAAGGTAAAATCATTCTTGACCAAATATATAGATGTTTTTGCTTGGCATTATAAAGACTTAGAAGGAGTGCCGGCAACTTATGGAGAGCATAGAATCCCTCTGGTTGATGGAGCAAAACCTATAAGAGGGAAGAGTTATAGACTTAACCCAAAATATGCTGAAGCTGTCTATGTGGAAATCCAGAAGATGGAGGATGCAGGAATCATCATTCCTGTAGAACACTCAGAGTGGCTCTCCCCTATGGTTATAGTACCAAAGAAGAATACTAATAAAATCAGAATTTGTGTTGATTTTAGAGCACTCAATAAGGTGACCATTCCAGATGGTTTCCCAATGCCTTTTGCAGAACAGGTCATTGAAGAAGTAGCTGGGCATGCCTTATATAGCTTTATGGATGGATTCAGTGGCTATAATCAAATATCAATACACCCAGAGGATCGAGAAAAGACTGCTTTTATCACACCTTGGGGAACATATGTGTATGTAAAAATGCCATTTGGGCTCAGAAATGCCCCAGCCACCTTTAACAGAACGGTCAATCTCATCTTTGGCCCCCTATTGCTGGAATCACTTAGAATCTTCATGGATGACTTCTCTTCATTTTCAGGATCTCACAAAGAAACTCCTCTAGATTGTTTGGACCACCATCTGAGGCAGCTGCAGAATGTTTTCAAAAGATGCAGAGAAACTAAGTTAAAGCTCAATCCAAACAAATGTCATTTTCTTGTGACAGAAGGAACTCTCTTAGGACATGTGGTGTCAGCTAAAGGTATGGCCCCGGATCCTGACAAAATTATTTCTATCTTAAAGTTGCCTAAACCTAAATCCCCTAAAGAGATCCAGAGTTTTTTGGGGCATACTGGATACCATAGAAGGTTTATTAAAATGTATGCAGAGATAGCTAGACCTCTGGCTAGACTTACAGGTAAGGAAGTACCTTTTAAATGGGAAGAAGAGGAAGAAAAAGCATATCAAACATTGCGGTCCAGGTTAGTGTCTGCTCCTATTTTGATCACACCTGAATGGTCAAGAATCTTTCATATACATGTAGATGCCAGTGCCTATGCAGTGGGGGCAGTTTTGACACAACCTAGTGAAGAATTTAAGATGGACAGACCAATTCAGTATGCTAGTAGAATTTTGACTAAGGCTGAAAGGAATTACAGCACTACTGAAAGGGAAGCCTTAGCAATGGTTTTTGCGGTCCAAAAATTTCGTCATTACTTGTTGGGAGTAAAATTCGTTATTATAACTGACCACCAACCTCTCAAGTACTTGCTCAACAAACCACAAGCCACTGGTAGAATATGGAGGTGGTTATTGCTATTCCAAGAGTTCGATTTTTCTGTGGTCCACAGACCAGGTAAAGAGAATGTTATGGCGGATCACCTTTCCAGAATCAACATGATGGAGCAAGTTAGTGGAATCAATGATGATTTTCCAGATGCTCATCTGTTTGCTGTCCAGGCCCAAGGTTGGTATTATGATATCAAGAATTTCATTAAAACAGGGATGTATCCAAAAACGGCTAGTGCTGTGCAAAGGAAGAGATTGCTACTCAAGAGCAGACCATACACCTTCCTTGAAGATAAATTATATAGACAGGGAAAGGATGACAGACTTAGGCAGTGCTTGGAGGAAGAAGAAGTGAGGAAAGTCCTTCACTCTGCACATGAAGGACCAGGTGGTGGGCACCTTCCAGGGCATATTATGAGTCAGAGGATATTAGATGCTGGTCTATGGTGGCCTACACTATTTAAGGATGCAGATGAATGGGGAAAGGCATGTGATGTTTGCCAGAGGTGTGGACCTAAGCCCACAACGCAGAGACATAACCCCTTGATTGTTTCTACTTCCTGGCAACCATTTGAAAAGTGGGGGCTGGATTTTGTAGGGCCCATCTATCCTCCGACAATTCCAAAAAGAGAGAAATATCTCTTGATAGCTACCGATTATGCGACCAAGTGGGCTGAAGCTATTGCTTCCCCCGACTGCACTGCCCAAACTGTTGCCGATTTCATTTATAGTAACATCATTTGCAGGTTTGGATGCCCATTTGAAATTTGTACAGATCAAGGTACACATTTTGTCAATAAGGTCCTGCAGGAGATTTTTAACAGGTATAGAATTCTACATAGGACTTCTTGTGCTTACTATCCAAGAGCCAATGGACAGGCTGAATCGACAAATAAAGTTTTGATCTCAATGTTAAGGAAGGAATGTATGTTACAACCCACGTCCTGGGGCATTGCTTATCAAGGTACCCTATGGGCATACAGGTTAGCTTACAAAGAGGCCACAGGATATTCTCCATTTCAACTGGTTTATGGAATATTGCCCATTGAGCCCTTTGAATTTTTACATGGCTCACCTAAGATAGCATACATGCAGGGCAAAAAAGACTGTGATGTCTCTCAGAGAATAGGGGCCCTACATAAAGTGGAGGAGATTCGTCTCCTAGCAACAAAACAACTGATCGAGACTCAGATGAAGAGGAAAGAGGCACATGATCGACACCTGTGGAACAACAACATTGAAGCAGGCATGTTGGTTCTTCTCCATAGACCTAACCTTCATACACAACTGAGAGGAAAATGGCTTCCAAATTGGGAAGGACCTTATAGAGTCAAAACAATGCTAAACTTGGGAGCTGTGGAGTTAGAGACGCTGAAAGGAGAGGCCTTGCCACTGGTCAACATTTCAAGGTTGAAGGCCTATCATCAACACACTTAATGACGTATGGATCACCTGGAACTGTCAAATATGTCCAGGTTGTACATAACTTTCTCATCATATTTTGCTCAGTTTTAGTAGTTTTCCTTATCAATTTCATCTTTGTTATTGGTGTTTTTAGAAAACCTAGAAGATATTTCAAAACCACGGCCAAGCAAGCTCTTTTTTGGAAATTTTCTAGCAATTTTAGCATTTTTCTAGTCATTTTTTTTCCCTTTCCGATGTCTTTTTATTGCCCAATTTGAGGAATAAATGGAGGGTCTCTGTGGTTTGATGAAGGATTTTAGGCTCAACATGTAGAAAATTTCATCAGAATTTTTTCAGAATTTTTTTAAATTTTTTGGCCAATTTTTGGCATTTTTTTCAGATTTTTCCTTGATTTTTCTCTAAATTGGGCTATTTAAAAATATATTTAACAAAAAAAAAAAAAAAAAAAAAAAAAAAAAAAAAAAAGAGACCCCTAGGGAATTTGCGGGTTAAAAAAAAAAAAAAAAAAAAAAAAAAAAAAAAAAAAAAAAAAAAAAAAAAAAAATCCCCTCCCCCCCCCCCCCCTCCCCCCCCCCCCCCCCCCCCTCCCCCCCCCCCCCCCCCCTCCCCCCTTCCCCCCCCCCCCCCTCCCCCCCCCCCCCCCCCCCCCCCCCTCCCCCCCCCCCCCCCCTCCCCCCCCCCCCCCCCCTCCCCCCCCCCCCCTCCCCCCCCCCCCCCCCCCCCCCCCGCCCGCCCGCCCGCCCGCCCGCCCCCGCCCCCCCGCCCGCCCGCCCGCCCCCGCCCGCCCGCCCCCCCCCGCCCCCGCCCGCCCCCCCCGCCCGCCCCCCCCCCCCCCCCCCCCCATTCTGACAGCCCCGCCCCCCCCCCCCCCCCCCCCCCCCCCCCCCCATTCTGACAGCCCCTCCCCCCCCCCCCCCCCCCCCCCCCCCCCCCCACATTCTGACAGCCCCTTCCCCCCCCCCCCCCCCCCCCCCATTCTGACAGCCCCTCCCCCCCCCCCCCCCCCCCCCCCCCCCCCATTCTGACAGCCCCTTTCCCCCCCCCCCCACATTCTGACAGCCCCCGCCCCCCCCCCCCCCCCCCCCCCCCCTCTTTTATTTTAATTTTAATTTTTTATTTTTTTTTATTCTTTTTTCTTTCGATTATTTTTTTTTTCCTTTTTATTATTTTTTATTTTTTATTTATTTTATTTTCTTTTTTTATTAATTCTGTCTGAGCATTAAAAAAAAAAAAAAAAAAAAAAAAAAAAAAAAGCGATCAATTTTTTTTATTTTTACTTTATTTTTTTATTTTTTTATTTTTTTATTTTTATTTTTTTATTTTTATTTTTTTATTTTTATTTTTATTTTTTTTTTTTTTTTTTTTTTTTTTTTTTTTTTTTTATATTTTCATGGCTCAAAGCTTTTGGCTCTGGATTGTGCCTCGGTTGGCCGTTTTTTACAAAAATGGAGTCATTTTCATGTTTTTTGGCCCCTCTGAACTCAGTTTTTGAATTTCTTTTTACAAATTCCCACTTTTTGTATGACTTTTGGTCTGAAACCACATGTTTTGAACACCTTTATCACATGTTTTTAGTTCACAACATTGTCCAAATGATCTATTCTCACCTTGTCTTCCCTTATGTTTAATAATCTCCCATATGTACCCTCTGTAGCCCTCCGGGTTGTTCACATTAGCCTCCTCCCGACCCCTATTCCTACTCCCCATCCCTCCCTTTACCAATATGCCCAGCCACATCCTTTCCCCTCCCTACCCCATCCATATTCACACCCTCAGCCCTCCCTTCCCCTTCCTTTCTCCCCTTCCATTGCCCCCCTTTTTTTTGCTTTTCCATTCCAAAATCCCACTTTTGGTTCTTCTCTGGGGCTTGTTCTCTCCTGCTTTTGGTGCTTTTGGTGCTTTTGGTGGACTTGGTTGCTGCTCAGCTGTCCTATTCAAGTTTTGCGGCTCTTCAAAGTTTTAGCTATAGCTCTCCGGGACGGAGAGCACATTAGGTGGTGGGCAACTGTTGAGCCCATAAAAGTCATGTTGGTCAAAGTCAACTGCAGTCAAAGTCAACGGTCAAAGTCAACTGGTCAAAGTCTACAAGGTCAAAGGTCAAAGTCAATAGGTGCAAAGTCAAAGTGCAGGTGTCAAAGTGCACAGGTAGTGCACAATGAATTATCCACAAAGGGTAAATTGGAGAAAATAGGTTGCAGGTTGCAGAGGTACTTTCTCTAATTTCCCTAAGGTTCAAAGTGTGTTTTAAAGTGCTTTGGAAGGTTCAGGTGAACCCCCCTTATGTGAAAAAGTGAAGAATTAAAAGGAAATGTGAAGGCATGTGAAGCGGCAAAGTGTACGCACAGGCGAAAGTATGGCCCCCATTAAAATTTTTGGTTTTAGACTAAAGTCACTACAGGACAAAACAGTGAGTAGTTGGCTGCCACTTGTGAGAGCCATCTTGGGACATCAAAGTGAGCACCAAGATTCACTTGCAGTTAGGAGCGTACGTGATCGGCACACTCAAATCAAGGAAGAGCCATTCTTGGACCAAGGTTGGAGTAAGCAAGAGAGCATAGGCTAAGTGGAGCAAGAGAGGGAAGTGCAAGAGACACCAGAGTACGTCGCGCAGAGGTGGAAGTGCAAGGTGCATAGAGAGTGACCAAGGATTGTGGTGCAGAGAAGTGCTAAGCTATAGTTCCCCCAAATATCTCAAGGTCCTTTGGCAGTGTACGCTTGCCGACAGCAGGTATTCACTCCTCCCCCTTTGTGGAAGCTTGGTGCAAGGTGTGCACAAGGAGAAGCTTGAAGCAGGTGGAGGTTTGTTGCAGAGGAGGTCGGCAGCAATAGGACATTGGGATATTGGACATTTTGTAATTGGGCACTCTGCGGATTGTGCACAGAGGTATTGGTGTATCTTGTATTTCAAACATTGTAATTTTCTTACTGTAATCAATCGAAGGCAGAGACTTCCACGGTATATTTTCTCTTTTGGTCCTTCCATTTTCTCCTACAAACCCTCAAACTCCTTCTTGTCAAAGAATCCCCCAACACCATCCAATTATTTGGTAGGAAGAATTTCGACACACCTATTAGCTTGTTTTTTAGATGTTATCACAACAATATTACGAGATTGTTGATATTCAAAGATGCTTGATTTCCTTGATTCATTCTTCACCCTTTTCTAAATCATTGTTCTTCTCTTAGAGAGTCAATCCAAGTGTGCTTCATGGTCTCATATTGATAACCTTCTAGGTCCAAAGCTCCATGTAATTTAGTAGTCTATTGCACTACAATAAGTGAAAAAGAGCTTATACTTGTCACAATGGCACATAAAACATATGTATTCTACCCATTCAAAAATTTAACAAGATCTCAATCAAGATAAATTTCTACTTGATGATTGTAGGCTAGCAAAATCTGTCATCATTAGTTTCTTCCCTGTGCCCCTATTCCAAATTCTTCCTTAATGCCTAGTAAATTTGTCCTTATTGCAATTCATCCAATCTATCTCCAAATCTGTCTAATGGGTCTGAGGGGATTCGTCCCTATTCAAATTCATTGTTTTAGGAAATCCCTCCAAATTTGTTGGGAGATGGTCTTCTGAATCCATATTGGGAGGCTAGAACAAAAATCATCTTGCAACCTCTTGCAAATTTGCCTTGCGAATTCTGCTACACATTCACATACCAAATTATTGTCATCAAAATGGAAAGCTTTACGCTATCCAAGAGATACACTTATTATTTGATTGCATGACCATTTTGGAGCTTGTAGAGTTGGATCTTCATTCATATAAGCTTGTGGAGGACATTCCTCAGCATAAAAAATTCTCTTGCATGATATGAATGCTTGGAGAGAGAGAGAGAGGGAGAGAGAGAGGGGGAAGATGGGAGAGAGAGAGAGAGAGAGAGTGAGAGAGAGAGAGCGAGAGAGAGAGAGAGAGAGAGAGAGAGAGAGTTAGATGTGTCTACTGTAGCTAAGGCAATTGTGAGAGATGGAGTATTTGAAAGATTAGAGAGAGAGAAGTAGAAAAAAGGTGAAATCCATGTTGTAATGTAGAGAGAGAGAGAGAGTTGGATACACATAGGTGGATATGGAAATAAACTTATCATGAATCAAGTAAGGAAGATCAAGATGTTTGTTTTAGGAATTCAAAAAAGTTCATAATGCTGGCAATTTTAAGGAAGAAAAGGAGTTTCTTCATATACATAGTTAGGATAGAGAAGACTAGGCATTCAAAGAAGAGATGACACGGAATTCTAGCGAAAGCTAGAGAGAGAGAGAGAGAGAGAGAGAGAGAGAGAGAGAGAGAGAGAGAGAGAGAGAGAGAGATTTCTCACTATCTACTATGTATATATTAGGAGGTAGAAAGAGAGACAAAGGGAGAGAGAGAGATAGGGAGAGAAAAAGATAGATAGAGAGAGAGAGAAAGGTAGAAGTTAAGGTATATAGCACATACATTCTTAGATTGTTGCTCCCAATCGAAGTCAATTGTAGATTCTAGGCACCATATAAAGAGATGATTTTAGGATAGAGAACTTAGAGAGAAAGTGCCTACTAAAAATTTAAGGTGATGTTGTAGATGAGAATGCAACTAAACGAGATAGAGAGAGAGAGAGGAGAGGTGATGTTTTAGATGAGAATGCAACTAATCAAAGCTGATGTTGTAGATGAGAATGCAACTAATTAAGTGCCTACTAAACGAGAGATACATAGAGAGAGGAGAGATGTGTGGATTGATACTGAATAAAGTTCAAATCGAGAGATAGAGAGAGAGAGAGAGGCAAAACAGAAGAAGAAGAATAAGAGGAAGAGATGTGTTGATTAACAAAAACAAAAGATCAAATCTCAAATCTAGAGAGAGGAGGAGAAGGAGAGAAAAAGAGAGAATCAGCTACCCCACGCATGAGTAGAGTTTGATGACATAGAGAGAGAGAGAGAACAAAAAAGAGTTGATAGAGAGGCAAAGAGAGAGAGAGGGGGAGAGAGATGGAGAGAGACAAAGATAGATAGAGATAGACAAAATGTAGGAGTTATGGTAGTGCTATAAATTTACGTACAAGAGAATTAGTAGAGGGAGATTATGCGAAATGCAAATCGTAGCACTCTGATGAGATGGAGGGATGGGTATGAGAATTCTGCTAATTCTTTAAAAACTAATAGCATTTTAACTTTCAATGAATTTTAAGTAGAAATATTTTAACTGCACATTTTAAAAATCAATAGCAAAGGGTGAAAGATCTTTGTAGAATTGACGGTACAAAGATGTAAAAGGAATTTTAAAAGCTATTTCTTTGTAAATGTGGCTCAAAATTCGAAGAACTTGATCTAAGGATGGCCTAGACACATAAGCCAAAAGAAAGTATTCAGTTCACAAGTACAAGAATTCTTTTCTTTTAGTGTCTATGATCTAGAAAGCACTTAGTGCTAAGAAAGGATCTCTTATCATTTCTTACTCAATTTTTGTAATCATTGGTTTCTTAGAAAGCTATTCTTGTCACGTAAATGGTTCTCAAATCTTTTATTTAATCTTTGGATATTGAGAGACAACTAGGCAACTTGCATTAGCAAGGTCTCTAAGTATAATTGATGTGTGAAAAACTTCATGGGTTCATTCTTCAAGAGTTTAGATAACCGATTGTGTGTGTGGACAATGGTTTTCTAAGTTTTCTTGTGAGGTCATCTATGCCTCAAGGATGCATAGGGAAGCTGTTTATTTCTCCCATTAGTGGTATAAGATCTTCTCAACATACAAAAGCATTCAAGGAGCATAAGGAGAAGCCATCAAAGTATCCTGAAGGAAGGAGAGTTACTAGATCAAGTTCAAAATCACACACCAAGCAAAGGAGAGTAAGAAGCTCTATTACAAAGGCTTTATGATTCTTGCAGGTTTGGAAGCTCTTGTTCATTTTTATCCTCCTGGTGAGCAATTATAGGAAAGACTCAACAAATCATTCTTTTCATGGGAATCTGAGAGACCATTTGCTCTGAATCTTATAGAGGAAATTCCTTCGGAGACCATTCCAAAGGGCACACGAGCAGCCAACCACCTCCCCAAGAATGACTTGGATCTAATTGATCTGTTGATCAAGCATCAGGTGCACTTTCCCTCCCCTCCAAATAATGGCACTTGTTGACCATGAGAAGAATAGGTACGAAAGGTCCTCACATCTCGGATGGCATCTCTTACACCATGGATGGCACCACAAATCTGTGCAACTATAGTATTGGTCCATGCTTTCATGTAGGGAATTCACCACCTGAGGGTTACTTTCTTACTTTGCACTAGATGGTACCTAAGATCATTGAATTTAAGGTTTAATTAGATTCAAGATCAATTCATGCACCACTATCTATTGATCACTTCAAGAAACCCCAATGAAATCTTAATTCCTAGTGCTATTTTTCCATTTAATTCCTTTTGGAGTAGGAAATTCCTACACTCTAAGAAGACAAGTGTCTAAATTTTTGAGCATGTTAAGTAGCATTTTATTGGTACTTTCAGCAAGACCATTGGCACGAGGATAATATGGGGAGCTAAATTTATGAACAATCTTCAGGGTGCGGGTAAGCGCTTGCATTGGCAATTCAGGGTGCGGGTAATTGTTGAATTCATCCCATAGTTCTCTTTTGTGAATGAGCTAAATGTGGACAAGTATATCAACTTGACGTAGAAACATGTGTTTCTAATTAATGACTTGCAAGAGATAGCATGCATGGAAGAACCTGAAGTATTCCGAGAAAGACATATTATAATTATTATGAAGCAAAAAGAAGATGGAAACATGCCAAAATAATGCTTTTAACATTAAAAAATACTTTACTTTTCCACATAGTACTGTGAGGAGTCCATATCCAACTTCTATGTTGAAAAGGGTTCTAAGTTGTGTTGTTTCAAAGACATGAAGATGCGATTTTCCAACAAAGTTTAAAAAACAGTATAGATCAACTTAATTTTGAAAAACGAAAATGTGACGTCCTTTTGTATAATACCATAACTAACATACGGACTCACTTTTGCGTTTGTCCGGGAATACGTACTACGAGTCTCCTTTTTAGTCCGACCAACATAAGCAGCTCGTCGGAACTGGTCTATTAATCCCTTTTGAGCACTTGCGCGAAATTTTAAACATACATCGCAAATCCGAGCCTGTCTCTGTGTTTCTCTCTTTCTCGCGACGCAAGCATCAGTGAGCAATGGAGGGGTTCCGTTCTTTAACCGCGTCCCTGGTAGACAGCTCCAGACGTGGGCACCTTCAACGCAGCATGCGGAGTGACAGGATAGAAGATGAGATCGAAAACTGTACCACGAACCATGACTTTTTGGCAAGCGAGGATGAAAGTTCTAAGGAAGATCATGTTAAGCGTCCATTAAGCGATACGGCAAAGCAGCTGATCTTTATACAGCTGCTGCTTCCGCTCGACTAGGAGTCAGGAGAGACTCACAGTCGCGCACACTTCGGTGCAGATGCGGAAGGAGCTTTGCAGGAGTTGAATACTTTTGTGAAAGAGCATTTCAAGGTTTTAGGATCATCATTTCTGCGCTTTGCGGTTTCCGGAAGGAATAACTAGGTGAAAGAAACAGATAATACCTCCTGTATTTAGCTGAATGGAATGTCTCCATACTTCGTGATCTTCTGTATATTCTGAAGAAATGTCCAATACAATATTCTCTCTCTCACACACACACACACCTTCCCACACGATATGTTTCTGTATGTTCTGAGGGAATGTGTTTGCTCTCTCTCTCTCTCTCCCACCTTCCCACACCATATCTTTCTGTATATTATGAACAAATATTTTAAGCTTCCATTTAGCGAGAAAGATCATGTTGAGCTTCCATTTAGCGATCCGGCAGAGCACACTTCGGTGCAGATGCGGAAGCACATTTTCAGTATTTCAATACGTTTTGTGACAGAATTATTATGTCTGTGGTTTGCGGTTGAATAACTCCTATAGTTGGCCCAGTTCAATGTTTCCATACTTCGTGAAGTTCTTTATATTCTGAAGAAACGTTGAATACAATATTCGCTCTCATCTCTCTCTCTCTCTCTCTCACACACACACACATACACACACACACAAACACCGACAATTACGTGGTTTGCGGTTTCCGATACAATTAGGTTAAACAAACAGATAATAACTCCTATAGTTCGCCCAGTTGAATGTTTCCATACTTCGTGAAGTTCTTTGTATTCTGAAGAAACGTTGAATACAATATTCGCTCTCATCTCTCTCTCTCTCTCTCTCTCACACACACACACACACAAACACTGACCTTCCGACACCTCATCGATTATGTTGATTTTCTGAGCGGATTGAGTCATGCTTAGAGTTCATTTGAAATGAAACTATTATGCTTAGAGTTCATTTGAATTGAGTCCCTCTCCGATTGAAACAATCCATTTATTTATTGAGTCATTTTGAAAATTTGCATTTTACTATGTGGACCATCTTATAACTTAATCGCATTGTTGTCACTATTACTGAGAAGATATTCTTGCCCTTCCTTGGGGCCTAAGATTCGTCACTCAACTTGATCAGATGGCTTCCTTGAGTGCATTTTTATGTCGAAAATGCCTGCATTTGTCTGTCCTATGCAGCCTTGAAGAATAGATGGCCTCCTTCACACACTCATAGAATCTCTAATCACTCATATAAGCTACACTAACGGACCTTGTCAATGCAAGTTATTACATTAGATAGTCCAAGATGAAAATAAAATGTACTCCTAGAAGGCAATGCTAAAACTTTTGAAGTGCAAATACAATAGCCAAACATTCTCTTTCTATGGGACTATAATTTCTTCCAGCCTTTGTAAGTAATTTTCTTGCATAACCAATAGGTTTTGCACCTTATGTGAGCATGGTTGTGCTAGAACTGCTCCAACTACATGAAGACTTGCATTTGTATACACATGGAATTCAAGTGAACAATTAGGAATAGTTAGAAGCGGTGTGTTACAAAACCTTAGTTTTGGCTCATTATATGCTTTTCCTCTTTAAAACTCCAGGAGAAAGGGATCTTCTTGCTTGGAGGACTTGATAGAGGCTTAGCTATTTTCTCATACATTTTTATAAATCTCGTATGGTAACTTGAATGACCTAAAAATCTTTGCGCTTCCTTCGGAATCTACAAAATGGGCATGGAAAGGATCATAGCTATCTTAGCCAGATCAACACTTAACCCTTTGGCCATAACTATGCGGCCACGGAGTGTACCTTTTGTGAATAAAGATTGACATTTAGCAAGGTTCAACTTCAAGCCTGCGTTGAAACAGTTTTCAAATATTTCCTTCAAATTCTCTGCATGTTGACACAAATCTTCGGCAACTACTCTTCTACATATACATACTCTAATAACTTGTTTCTAGATCAACTTAATGTAGGGAGACAAAATTTTGCTACCTTCTTGTTTCCAAATGTGAAGTAGCATGTATGGTCCACGCTAGGCTTCACATCCAAAAAGAATAGCCTTCCCTCCTTTTTGCATTTGGCTATCAATCTATACCCCTCTTTAGATTCTTTCTGATTGTGTGAACATGAAAAAATCGTTCAAACACTTGGCTTTGTGCGATCCATCCAACATAACATCACCTATGTGTGCAATAGCATGAGGATTGTCATTACCTATTTCCACATGACCTTTAATCAATGGCACTTGCATGTTTGAGAAGAACTCCTTGTTGCAACTCATGGGGTTGCTACATGCGCTATTGACGTACCATGTGCTTGACCCTTGTGTCTTATATTCACTCATCTGCATCATAGGTAGCATGCTCTCATCTTCATTTGAAGTAGATGCATAATTAACTTGACCATTGAAGTTTGAATTATTCTTCTTTGTTTGATAGTAATGCCTTGCATAGGAGCCATATATGCCACAATGAAGGAGGCTTCTAAGATCTTGTTTTCTCTATTCTAGTTGAACCTTCCTCCTCTAACTTCGAATTTGTCAATCCATCTTGATGAAGAGTATTTGCTTCCTTGTTCTTCATCACAATCATCATTTGATTTTCACCCTTGTCTACCTCTTCCTTTGCCCTAGCTCCTTTGTGATCTTCATCTACCTTTACAACAAAGAAAGCTTAGGCTTCATTGCCCTTTGTCCTTGTGCATACAATACTCATCTCATTAGTCACCATCAAGGCCGCCACACACTCAAAGTTAGGAAGATTATCCTTGACATACATAGCTGATGTAGAAGCCTTCCACTTCTCATCATACCAAGCCCATTCAAAGTGTATGCAACTAGGTAATTATCATCTATGTGACAATCAATAGCCAGAGATTCTAGACCTCCATGGCTAATAATTATTTTTATCCAGGTACTTCATTTGAGTGCTATATTTGAATATGGTGAACTCTAATGCACTCTTGTGGATCCCTTTGATTTAGAGGAAGTGAGAAATAGTAATAGCCTTTACCTCTGTAACTCAAAAGTTCCCATTAGATGAGATTGATGCTTTCATATTCACTAGTTGAATCTCCTTTGCTTGGTGTGTGATTTTGAACTTGATTTAGTAGCTCACCTTACTTCAAGATACTTCAATGGCTTCTCCTTGTCCTCTTTGAATGCTTTTGTATGTTGAAAAGATCTAATAATGATGGGAGAAATAAACACCTTCCCTATGTAGCCTTGAACCATCGATGACCTCACAAGCACACTCACAAAACCATTGTTTGCATAGACAACTGCTTATCTAATCTCTTGAAGAATGAACCCGTGAGATCTTTCACACATCAATTATACTTAGAGATCTTGCTAATGCAAGTTATTTCACTCAAAATAGTTACTCGTACTGGGAGAACCAATGCCTTCAAGACAAACAACTTATATCCTCCATTAGGCATATAGAGATAGACCACTACTCACGTCGTGGCCTAATTGTCTCACAATATGCTAAGATTAGATACAAGCTTTGAGGAACATTTATAAACAAAGAATAGCTTTCTAAAAAAACAATGATTACAAACAATGAGTATGAAATGATCAAGGACCCTTTCTTAGCATAAGAGCTATGTAGCTCAAACACACTTCAAAAAAAGAAAATTATCTTTGTACTTGTGAACTAACTATTTTCTTTTCACTTATGTCTCTAAGCCATCTATACTTCAAGTTCCTCAAATTTTGAGCCAGGTTTACAAACAAATAGCTTTTAAATTTCCTTTTATATCTTTGTACCATCGTTTCTATAAAGATCTTCGAGAACCTTTGGTGTTGATTTTCTGAAATGTACGGTTAAAATATTTCTACTTAAAATTTATTTAAATTTAAAATGCTAAGTAGTTTTTAAAAATTTAGCGAAACTCTCATACCTTGAGTAACATCATCCATTGATTTAGTTTAAATTTTAAAAGTTGTCACTATTTAGTGAGAAGACCATCTAATAGATTTATCATATTTTTTTCACTATTTACTAGGGAGATATTTCGTGCCCTCCCTTGGGATCTAGAACTAACCACTGCAAGAATGCCTTGAGATGCATCACTCAACCACCTCCTTAGTCTCTTCATGACCAAGGTTGGTGGGGGCTCATTTTGGGCTACTTAGTAAGGCAACTCTGTATTGCATTGGGCTTGATGTCTCTTTGAGGAAGACGTGGGATTAGGTACTCAGCAAACTAGAACTACACAAGTAGAATTAGAAAAAATGACTCCATTTGGTCCCTGATATGTAGAATTTCACTAATTGAAAACTAGGCTCTCCAAATGGCTAAAAAAATTTCATCCAAAGGATCCCAACAATTGAAGAACCTCTAGTACCAACCGCATAGGCGTTCGATAAGATTCAACGTCATTGATCATATGCAAATAGTTGACTACAAGGACTAGTGCCTGTTTAAAAAAAAGATAAATGCTTGGCAAGATTGAAAGATATGTCTTGTTTAGTGTAGGAAATGCCTAATCCAAAATGTATTAAATGGAGAAACAGTAATAGGATTGAAGATATCTTGAGATTTGAAGATTGAAAAGGTTCTTGTACATAACATCTATCTAGGATGTTCAATTTAGTTATCTTGTTCTAACTGGCTAACCCTGGTCTTTTGCAAAAGGAATTAGATACCATATATGAACCAATTCCAAAAGATTTGGAAAGCAAAAAGAAATAACTAAAACTCTAAACAACCAATTCAAAATTTGAAGATAGGTAAACCTTCTATAAGTCAAAGTCTATATGACTCAAGACTTTAACTTCTCAAAGATTTGTTTCAACAAGATATTGAAGCACTTGTTTTTTAATCTTTAAGAGAAAGGAACTGGATTCTCAAAAAGAATCATAGAGTAAATCTAAAACATCATCCAACCACAAGATAGTAGTGTGGTATCCAACATCAGTGTGTTGACGCATTGAGGTTCTGTTGATGAGTTTTGTATTCAAATAATGCTTCACTTGAGACTAAGTTTAGGTCACATTTAGTCTTTCTGACTCCTTATTGGGAAAGCAATTCTTGTGCATTTCTTTGAGTCAAAAGAGTGAATTTACCAAGTTATAGTAGGGACTTCATTCTTGACTTAGTCAATCAAATCCCTGGTTGAAAAGATCAACTCAAAATCAAAGTCCAACTTCTTTCAAAAATTTATGAAATATTTTTAAATTAACAACAATATATCTTGAAGTGTTTCAAGAAGATCTTGGAAGTTACTTAGTTCTTATTTTGTGTTTCCTTTATCTTGAAGTTATCTTGAAGTATCTTGAGATACTACTTTTATCCTCCTTGAATTAAACTCCTTCTTTGAAGTCTTTATTCTCTTAAGGATGAAACCTAGCTTCAAGATCCAATCTAGGACAAGAAGATAATTATCATCCATGGTCCGATGTACCATACCATCTTTCCTACATCAACATAAGTATAAAATCTTGTGTCCCACACCACCCCATTTTATATTCAAATTAATGTGTGGGTGATACGTATCCTAAATTCTAAACATCTCTGGATAGAGTACCTTCTTGCTTCAATTCCTCATGAGCGTTTTGAAGTTTCATATGGCCATAAGACTCGAACACAGAACCTTAGTTTGCATGTTCATCTTCTATAGCGATCAGACATGCCACTTTTTGATTCTTTCAACCAAGTGAAAAACATAATATAGTGAAATCTAGAAATTCAAGCAACATAGATTGCTGCAAGAATGACGTCTATCATTATTGCCATTGTGCGATAGATTAGAACTCATTGACACAAGCTATGAGCAAGCTTCTATGGATTTCTTGAAATCCGTGGAGAAGAAGATACATCCATTGATTTTTTATTCTTCATATCTATCATTTTTATGGTTGAATTTCTTACAAATTGAATTTCTATTCATTGCATTTGTAGTCATGTACTTATGAGATCCCAAACGTGAGGGATCACCTCAAGAGAGGCCCCAAGCCCCAATGGTCGAGGGTCACCAAAGAGAGAACACCAATGCCAAGATGGCCAAATGGATGGGAAATGGGAGGAAGAGAATGAGCACCTCCATATGGCCCAATATGGTCATTGAAAGTGGTTCCAACCACAAGCTACATGAAGACTATTTGGCAATAATTTTTGGCAAAAGTAGAATGCTATAGATCCATGCTTCAAATGTTTTCACCATGTCGGTGCAACCTTTCTCTTCATTTGCTACAGATAAAGACTCTTTACCCTACGAGAAATTAATCATATCACAAAATTGAAATGATTTTATGGTATATATTGTAAGTGATATCCCTCTTGCTTGCTTTAATTGAAGTACGGGTTCACCCTATGAATGCTAACAAGGCTCATTTTCTCACTCTTCAATTCTTTTGTCTTCATTACTCCCTTGGGTAATATCCTCATCACTTTATAAGGTCCTTCACACTTAGGTGCCAATTTAGTGGGTATTGGCGAGATTTGATGCATCAAGCCCAAGGATTCTTCCTTCACTTCAATAGCCCTTAGATACCTATCACAAATTTCAATTAGTGAAATGCTACATATCAAGGACCAAATGGAGTCATTTTTCCTAATTCTACTTGTGCATTTCCAGTTGGTTGAGTACCTAATCCCATGTCTTCCTCAAAGAGACATCAAGCCCAATGAAATACAGAGTTGCCTGAGTAAATAGCCCAAAATGAGTCCCCACTAACCTTGGTCATGAAGAAACTAAGGCCATGGTTGAGTGATTCATCTCAAGGCATTCTTGGAGTGGTTAGTTCTAGATCCCAAGCGAGGGCACGAAATATCTCCCTATTAAATAGTGAAAAAAATGTGATAAATTTATTAGATGGTCCTCTCACTAAATAGTGACAACTTTTAAAATTTAAAATAAATGAATGGATAATGTAAATGAAGGTATGAGAGTTTCACTAAATTCTTAAAAACTACATAGCATTTTAAATTTAAATGAATTTTAAGTAGAAATATTTTATCCATACATTTCAGAAAATCAACACCAAAGGTTTTCGAAGATCTTTGTAGAAACAATGGTCCAAAGATATAAAAGGAAATTTGAAAGCTATTTCTTTGTAAACGTGACTCAAAATTCGAGGAACTTGAAGTAAGGATGGCTTAGACACATAAGTGAAAAGAAAATAGTCAATTCACAATTACAAAGATAATATTCTTTTTTTTTTAAGTGTGTATGAGCTACATAGCTCTTATGCTAAGAAAGGGTCCTTGATAATTTCATACTCATTTTTTGTAATCATTGGTTTTTTAGAAAGCTATTCTTGTCACATAAATGTCTCTCAGAGCTTGTATCTAATCTTAGCATATTGTGAGACAACTAGGCCACGAAGTGAGTAGTGGTCTATCTCTATATGCCTAATGGAGGATATAAGTTGTTTGTCCTGAAGGCATTCGTTCTCCTAGTAGGAGTATCTATTTTGAGTGAAATAACTTGCATTAGCAAGGTCTCTAAGTATAAATGATGTCTGAAAAATCTCATGGATTCATTCTACGAGATTTTAGATAAACAATTGTCTATGTGAACAATGGTTTTGTGAGTGTGCTTGTGAGGTCATCAATGCTTCAAGGCTACATAGGGAAGGTGTTTATTTCTCCCATCATTATTAGATCTCTTCAACATACAAAAGCATTCAAAGACGACAAGGATAAGCCATTGAAGCATCCTGAAGTAAGGTGAGCTACTAAATCAAGTTCTAAAAAACACACCAAGCAGAGGAGATTCAACTAGTGAATACGAAAGCATCAATCTCATCTAATGGGAACTTTTGAGTTACAGAGGTAAAGGCTATTACTATTTCTCACCTCCTCTACATCAAAGGGATCCACAAGAGTGCATTAGAGTTCACCATATTCAAATATAACACTCAAATCAAGTACCTAGATAAAAACAATTATTACCCATGGAGGTCTAGAATCTCTGGCTATAGATTGTCACATAGATGATGTTTACCTAGTTGCATACACTTTGAATGGGCTTGGTATGATGCGAAGGGGAAGGCGTCTACATCAGCTATGTATGTCAAGGATAATCTTCCTAACTTTGAGTGTTGATAGTGACTAATGAGATGAGTATTGTATGCACAAAGACAAAGGGCAATGAAGCCTAAGCTTTCGGTAAAGGTACACAAAGATGACAAAGGAACTAGTGCAAAGGAAGAGGTAGAAAGGGTGAAAATCAAATGATTATCGTGATGAAGAACAAGGAAGCAAATACTCTTCGCCAAGATGGATAGACAAATTCAAAGTTAGAGGAGGAAGGTTCAACTAGAATAGAGAAAATCAAATCTCAGAAACGTGCTTCATTGTGGCATATATGACCCCTATGCAAGGCATTCCTATCAAACAGAGAAGAATAATTCAACCTACAATGGTCAAGGTAATTATGCATCTACTTCAAATGAAGATGAGAGCATGCTAGCTATGATGCAGATGAGTGAATATAAGACACAAGGGTCAAGCACATGGTACGTCAATAGCCCATGTAGCAACCCCATGAGTTGCGACAAGGAGTTCTTCTCAAACATAAAAGTGCCATTGATTAAAGGTCATGTGGAAATAGGTAATGACACTCGTAATGCTATTGCACACATAGGTGATGTTATGTTGGATGGATCTCACAAAGCTAAGTGTTTGAAAGATTTTTTCATGTTCATAGAATCACAAAGAATCTACTCTATATGGGGAAATGGTTGAGAGAGGACTTCAAGTCAAGTTCAACTAGAAGGAATGTTTTGTGGAGAACCCTAAAGAGGGGTATAGATTGAAAGCCAAATGCAAAAAGGAGGGAAGGCTATTCACTTTGGATCTGAAGCCTAGCGTGGACCATACAGGCTACTTCACATTTAGAAACAAGAAGGTAGCAAAATTTTGTATCCCTACATTAAATTGATCTAGAAACAAGTTATTAGAGTATGTATATGTAGAAGAGTAGTTGCCCAAGATTTGTGTCAACATGCAGACAATTTGAAGGGAATACTTGAACAGTGTTTCAACACAGGCTTGAAGTTGAACCTTGCTAAATGTCAATCTTCATTCACAAAAGGTACACTCCTTGGCCATCTAATTATGGTGAAAGGGGTAAGTGTTGATCTAGCTAAGGTAGCTATGATCCTTTCCATGCCCATTACGTAGATTCCTAACGAGTACAAAGTTTTAAGTGTTGATCTAGCTAAGGTAGTTATGATCCTTTCCATGCCCATTACGTAGATTCCTAACTAAGCACAAAGTTTTTCCGGTCATGCAAGTTACCATAGGAGATTTATAAAAATGTAGGAGAAAATAGTTAAGCCTCTTTCAAGTCCTACAAGCAAGAAGTTCCCTTTCTCTTGGAGTTTTAAAGAGAAAAAACATTAAATGAGCGAAAACTAAGGTTTTGTAACGCACCACTACTAAGTATTCCTAATTGTTCACTTGAGTTCCATGTGCATACAAATGCAAGTCTTTATGCAGTTGGAGCAGTTCTAGCACAACCATGCTCACATAAGGTGCAAAACCTATTGATTATGCAAGAAGATTACTTACAAAGGCAGGAAGAAATTATAGTCCCATTGAAAGAGAATATTTGGCTATTGTATGTGCAATACAAAAGTTTGGCATCGCCTTCTAGGCGTACATTTTATTTTCATCTTGGACTATATAATGCGATAACTTGCATTGAGGTCCCTTAATGTAGCTTATATGAGTGATTAGAGATCCTATGAGTGTGTGGAGGAGGCCATCTATTCTGTAAGGCTGCATAGGACATACAAACATGGGCATTTTGACATACAAATGCACTTAAGGAACCTGCCTCATCAAGTTGAAAGATGAATCTTAGGCCCCAAGGAAGGGCAAGAATATCTTCTCAGTAAATAGTGACAACAATGCGATTAAGTTATAAGATGGTCCACTTAGTAAAATGCAAATTTTCAAAATGACTCAAATAATAAATGGATTGTTTCAATCGGAGAGGGACTCAATTCAAATGAACTCTAAACATAACAGTTTAAACTCACATGAACTCTAAGCGGGACTCAATCCGCTCAGAAAACCAACATAATCGACGAGGTGTTGGAGGGTCGGTGTTTGTGGGTGTGTCTGTGTGTGTGAATATTCTATTTAACGTTTCTTCAGAATACAAAGAACTTCACGAAGTATGGAAACATTGAAATGGGCCAACTATACGAGTTATTCAACCGCAAACCACAGACATAATAATTCTGTCACAAAACGTATTGAAATACTGAAAATGTACTTCCGCATCTGCACCGACATGATCTTCGTCGCTAAATGGAAGATCAACATGATCTTCCTCGCTAAATGGAAGCTTAGAATATTTGTTCATAATATACAGAAAGATATGGTGTGGGAAGGTGAGAGAGAGAGAGAACAAACACATTCCCTCAGAACATACAGAAACATATCGTGTGGGAAGGTGTTTGTGTGTGTGTGTGTGTGTGAGAGAGAGAGAGAGGGAGAGAGAGAGAATATTGTATTGGACATTTCTTCAGAATATACAGAAGATCACGAAGTATGGAAACATTCCATTCAGCTAACTACAGGAGGTATTCCTTCCGGAAACCGCAAAAAGCAGAAATGATGATCCTGAAAACCGCAAAGCGCAGAGGTATTCCATTCGACTCCGAAGTGTGCGCGACTGTGAGTCTCTCCGCGTTGAAGGTGCCCACGTCTGGTGCACTTAAAGAATGGAACCCCTCCATTGCTCACTGATGCTTGCGTCGCGAGAAAGAGAGAAAAAGTGAGTCCGTATGTTACTTATTGGATTATACAAAAGGACGTCACATTTTCTTCTTTCAAAATTTAGTTGATCTATACTGGTTTTTAAACTTTGTTGGGAAATCGCATCTTCATGTCTCTCAAACAACACAGCTTAAAACCCTTTTCAACATAAAAGTTCCATATGGACTCCTCATAGTACTATGTGGAAAAGTAAAGTATTTTTTAATGTTAAAAGCATTATTTTGGCATGTTTCCATCTTCTTTTTGCGTCATAATAATTATAATATGTTGTTCTCGGAATACTTGAGGTCCTTCCATGCATGCTATCTCTTGAAAGTCATTAATTAGAAAGACATGTTTCTACGTCAAGTTGATATACTTGTCCACCTTTAGCTCATTCACAGAAGAGAACTATGGGATGAATTCAAGAATTGGAGACCTTTCTCTTGTCTGACTTATGTGTACTTTTATGGAGGAGATTAATGCATAGAAACATCTCAGAGGGACAAAAGGGTTTTGTGGAGGATAAGTGTATTCTTGATGACATCCTCACCTACTGTAAGGGTAAAGTATGCTAAAGAGCTTGAGCAAGACTTCTAGTTTTTCATAAGTTCAATTTAACAAAACCTACGATATGTTGTATTTGAAAATGCTAATGTTGAGGCTTCTATTAATGGTGCCCCACTCCTTTTCCATTCTAATGATTCCATTCGCTCATTGAAAATTTTATTCGTAACTTCGTATCTTGAGAATGATACTAATGTGCTTACTAACATTGAAAATGCATCTCTTTGTAAATTTCTAGAGTTCCAAACGTTTTGTCAATATCAAACATTACATGGATGGGTTCCTACAACGACATAAAGGAACTATGATAGTCCTTATTGGTGATGTGACAAGATGCTTCACTATCTCATATTTAGGTTCATCCACATGACTTTTGCAAATTTTCATACTCTATCTCTTCAAAAGTAAGATGGGAGGGTCTTATCTCAACTGTCAAAAGTAGTTACCATCCAGTTATTTGGTAGGAAGAATTTCGACACACCTATCAGCTTGTTTTTCAGGCGTTATCACAACAAACAATATTACCAGATTGTTGATATTGTGAGATGCGTGAGATGCTTGATTTCCTTGATTAATTCCTCACCCTTTTCTAAATCATTGTTCTTCTCTTACAAAGTCAATCCAAGTGTGCTTCATGGTCTCATATTGATAGCCCTCTAGGTCCCAAGCTTCATCTGCTTTAGTAGTATATTGCACTAGAGTAAGTGAAAAAGAACTTATACTTGCCACAATGGCACATAAAACATATGTTTTCTACCCATTCAAAAATTTAGCAAGATCTCAATCAACATACTTGACGATTGTAGGCCAGCAAAATCAGCCATCATTAAATTCTTCCTCGTGGCCCTATTCCAAATTCTTCCTTAATGCCTAGTAAATTTTTCCCTATTGGAATTCATCCAATCTATCTCCAAATTTTTCTAATGGGTCTGAGTGCATTCCTCCCTATTCAAATTCATTGTTTTAGGAAATCCCTACAAATTTTTTGAGAGATGGTCTTGCGAATCCATCTTGGGAGGTTAGAACAAAAATTATCTTGAAACCTCTTGCAAATTTGCCTTGTGAATTCTGCTACACATTCACATACCAAATTATCGTCACCAAAATGGAAATCTTCATGCTATCCAAGAAATACACTTATTAATTGATTGCATGACCATTTTGGAGCTTGTAGAGTTGGATCTTTATTCTTTAAGCTTATGGAGGAAATTCATCAGCATAAAAATTTCTCTTGCATGATCTGAATGCTTGGAGAGAGAGAGAGGGGGGAGGTAGAGAGAGAGAGAGAGAGAGAGAGAGAGAGAGAGAGAGAGAGAGAGAGAGAGAGAGAGAGAGAGAGAGAGAGAGAGAGAGAGAGAGAGAGAGAGAGAGATATGTCTACTGTTGTTATGGCAATTGTGAGAGAGGCTGATTTTGAATAACTAGGGAGAGAGAAGTAGAAAAAAGGGGAAACCGATGTTGTAATGTAGAGAGGGAGAGAGAGTTGGCTACACATAGGTGGATATGGAAAGAAACCCCTCATGGATCAAGTAAGGAAGATCAAGATGTTTGTTTTAGGAGTTAAAAAAATTTCATAATGCTCGCAATTGTAACAAAGAAAAGGAGTTTCTTCAGATACATTGTTGGGATAGAAAAGACTAGGCATTCAGTGAAGAGACGACACGGAATTCTTGCAAAAGCGGGAGAGAGAGAGAGAGAGAGAGAGAGAGAGAGAGAGAGAGATTTCTCACTATCTACTATGTATGGAGTAGGAGGTAGAAAGAGAGACAAAGGGATGGAGAGAGAGAGTGAGGGAGAGAAAGAGATAGTTAGATAGAGAGAGAGAAAGGTAGAAGTTAAGGTATAGAGCACATATATTCTTAGATTATTGCTCCCAATCAAAGTTTGTTGTAGATTCTAGGCACCATAGAAAGAGATGATTTTAGGTCAGAGAACTTAGAGAGAAAGTGCCTACTAAAATTTGAAGGTGATGTTGTAGATGAGAATGCAACAAAACGAGAGAGTGAGAGATAGAGAGAGACAGAGAGAGAGAGAGAGAGAGATTAAAAGAAGGAGAGAGAACGAGGGAATTCGCTAGCCACACATGTATAGAGTTTGATGACATAGAGAGAGAGAAAACAAAAGAGAGTTGATAGAGAGGCAAAGAGAGAGAGAGAACAGAGCGACATACAAAGATAGATAAAGATAGATAGAACATAGGAGTTATGGTAGTGCTATAAGTTTGCATAGAAAAAAATTATTAGAGGAACAATATGTGAGGTTCAAATCGATGGCACTCTGATCAGATGGATGGATGGGTATGAGAATTGTGCTAATTTCTTAAAAATTAATAGCTTTTAACTTTCAATGAGCTTTAAGTAGACATATTTAAATTGCAAATTTTGAAAAACAACACCAAACGATGAAAGACCTTTGTAGAATTGATGGTACAAAGATGTAAAAGGAAATTTAAAAGCTATTTCTTTGTAAATGTGGCTCGAAATATTCAGTTCGCAAGTACAAGGATGCTTTTTTTTTTGTGTGTATGAGCTAGAAAGCGCTTAGTGCTAAGCAAGGTTCTTATCATTTATTACTCATTTTTCGTAATCATTGGTTTCTTAGAAAGCTATTCGTGTCACATAAATGTTTCTCAAAGCTTGTATTTAATCTTTGCATATTGTGAGACAACTAGGAAACTTGCCATTAAGCTTGATTCCGAAAGAGTAATTGGGTTTTTAGGCTCTATTTAGCTTAAACAAAACTAAGAAAAGCTCTATTTTCTTGCCATTCCAATGAGCAAGAAAATAAAATACTTACTTTCAGAGCGCTTGCTTTTCCTAATCAAGACTCCTAATTTGTGATATCTAAGTATCACATCTGGGAAAACAAACTAGCTAATTGAGTTGCATGGTAGCCAGGAGCCTTGCACCTATCTAGTTTGCTATTTTCCTAGCTATCTAAGTCAAGTTAGAAAAAGGAGGTAACGAAAGTATAAGTATTTAACGAACAATCATGCATTGTAGGCCAGCAAAATCAGCCATCATTTAATTCTTCCTGGTGCCCCTATTCCAAATTCTTCCTTAATGCCTAGTAAGTTCATCCTTATTGCAATTCGTCCAATCTATCTCCAAATTTGTCTAATGGGTCTAAGTGCATTCATCGCTATTTAAATTCATTATTTTAAAAAATCCCTCATAATTTGTCAGAAGATGGTCTTGCTAACCCATCTTGGGAGGCTAGAACAAAAATCATCTTGAAACCTCTTGCAAATTTGCCTTGCGAATTCCACTACAAATTCACATACCAAATTATCATCACCAAAATGGAAAGCTTTACGCTATCTAAGAGATACACTTATTATTGGATTACATGACTATTTTGGAGCTTGTAGAGTTGGATCTTTATAGTTTTAAGCTTGTGGAGGAAATTCGTCATCATAAAAAATTCTCTTGCATGATGTGAATGCTTGGAGAGAGAGAGGGGGGGGAGGGAGATAGAGAGAAAGAGAGAGACAGAGAGAGAGAGAGATCTATCTACTGCTATTATGGCAATTGTTAGAGAGATAAAGATTTTGAATGATTAGGGAGAGAGAAGTAGAAAAAGGGGAAATAGATGTTGTAATGTAGAGAGAGAGAGAGAGTTGGATACACATAGGTGGATATGGAAAGAAACCTCTCATGAATCAAGTAAGGAAGATCAAGATGTTTGTTTTAGCAATTCAAGGAAGTTCATAATGTATAAAGACTGTTGGACTCTCATGAGTGGGGGAAACACCTCTTGAAGAAGTAGTTTGAGACTTAGTAAATATTGATACAACTTTGGAGATCTTTTATGAGCCCTAAACATTGTGCAATGTTGTATCTGTTTCTTTTTTCTATGTTCTCTTGTACATTGAGAGTTTATTGTGTTGTGGATATGTGGAAAGATGTCGTGAGCATGATGCCATCACCTCTATCATGCTTGGACGATTAAGGTAATCGTACTGCTACATCTTTTGGAGCTTATAGAGTTGGATCTTTATTCATTTAAGCTTGTAGAGTTGGATCTTTATTCATTTAAGCTTGTGGGCAAAATTCTCTTGCACGATACGAATGCTTGGAGAGAGAGAGAGGGGGAGAGAGAAAGAGAGTGAGTGAGAAAGAGATAGAGAGAGAGAGAGGGAAATTGATGTTGTAATGTAGAGATAGAGAGAGGGAAGCAGTTGGATACACATAGCTGGATATGGAAAGAAACCTCGCATGAATCAAGGAAGGAAGATCAAGGTGTTTGTTTTAGGAATTCAAGGAAGTTTATAATGCATAAAGAGTGTATGACTCATAAATTGAGTATTTATTGTGTTGTGGATATGTGCCAAGAAGCCATGAGAATGATGTCATCACCTCTATCATGCTTGGACCATTAAGGTAATCGTGCTCTTATATATTTTGGTAAAGAAGTCACCTTTGGATTGTTGCTTGCGATTGTAACGAAGTAAAGGAGTTTCTTCAAATACTTTGTTGGGATAGAGAATACTAGACATTCATGGAAGAGGCAACATGAAATTCTAACAAAATCTTGAGAGAGAGAGAGAGAGAGAGATTTCTCACTATCTAGTATGTAGAGATTAGGAGGTAGGAAGAGAGACAAAGAGAGCGAGAGAGAGAGAGAGAGAGAGGGAGAGAAAGAGATAGAGAGAGAGATAGAAAGGTAGAGGTTAATGTATGGAGCACATGCATGCTTAGATTGTTGCTCCAAATCAAAGTCGGTTCTAGATTCTAGGCACCATAGAAAGAGATGATTTTAGGATAGAGGACATAGAGAGAAAGTGCCTACTAAGATTCGAATGCGATGTTGTAGATGAGAATGCGACAAAACGAGAGAGAGAGAGAGAGAGAGAGAGAGAGAGAGAGAGAGAGAGAGAGAGAGAGAGAGAGAGAGAGAGAGAGAGAGATAGAGAGAGAGAGATAGAGAGAGAGAGACAGAGAGAGAGATACTGAGAGAGAGAGAGATGTGCGGATTGATACTGAATAAATTTCAAATCTCAAGAGAGAGAGAGAGGCAGAGTAGAAGAAGAATAAGAAGAGATGTGTTGATTAATACACACAAAAGATCAAACCTCAAATCTAGAGACAACATGAGAAGGAGAGAGAAAGAGGGAATTCAGTAGCCACACAAGCGTAGAGTTTGATGACATAGAGAGAGAGAAAAAACAAAAGAGAGTTGATAGAGAGGCAAAGACAGAAAGAAAGGGAGAGAGATAGAGAGAGACAAAAAGAGAGAGAGATAGTTAAACATAGACAGAACGTAGGGTTTATGGTAGTGCTATAAGTTTGCATAGAAGAGAATTAGTAGAGGGAAATTGGGTGAACTTCAAATCGATTGCACTCTAATCAGATGAAGGGACGGGTATGAGAATTCTTTTAATTTTTTAAAAACTAATAGCATTTTAACTTTCAATGAGTTTTACATAGAAATATTTTAACTCCACATTTTGAAAATCAACACCAAACGGTGAAAGATCTTTGTAGAATTGATGGTACAAACATGTAAAAGGAAATTTACAAGCTAACTCTTTGTAAATGTGGCTCAAAATTGAAAGAACTTGAAGTAAGGATGGCTTAGAGACATAAGCCAAAAGAAAATATTCAGTTCACAAGTACAAGGATGCTTTTTTTTAGAGTGTATGAGCTAGAAAGCGCTTAGTGCTAAGCAAGGATCTTATCATTTATTGCTCATTTCTTGTAATCATTGGTTTCTTAGAAAGCTATTCGTGTCACATAAATTTTTCTCAAATCTTGTATTGAATCTTTGCATTATTGTGAGACAACTAGGCAACTTGCATTAGCAAGGTGTCTAAATATAATTGATGTGTGAAAAAGTTCTTGGGTCCATTCTTCAAGAGTTTAGATAACGGATTGTCTGTGTGGAGAGTGGTTTTGTGAGTGTGCTTGTGAGGTCATTTATGCTTCAAGGATGCATAGGGAAGTTGTTTATTTATCCCATAAGTGGTATGAGATCTTCTCAACATACAAAAGCATTCGAGGAGCATAAGGAGAAGCCATCGAAGTATCTTGAAGGAAGGAGAGCTACTATATCAAGTTCAAAATCACACACCAAGCAAAGGAGAGTAAGAAACTCTATTACAAAGGCTTTATGATTCTTGAATACTTGGAAGCTCTTGTTCATTTTTATCCTCATAGCAAGATATTCTAGGAGAGAATCAACAAATCATTCTTTTCAATGGATGTCAAATGTAATAAAGTAAGTCTATGATCTAAGGGTCCAGCCGATTCAAACGGATCTGAAATCAGACACCATTTGATCATTAGTATGTATAAGCAAAGGTCTCGGGTTTAGACTTACTAGGAGGTCTTGTGCTCTTACGAACAAGTGATCCACTTTATCTTAGTGGTTAAGTCTCAAGGATGGGAAGAAGGAGGTCTTGGGTTCAATCCCCATGCGGAACATGGAGAGCCTTCTAGAAGCATCCACTTGAGTTAACTCGAGTTAACTGGGACACTTGGTGCACATGCAATTAAATGGTTGACACATGGTTGGTTAGTATCCACCTACCCAAGAAGGCATTCCCGAAGAGAGAGCTATATATAGAGGCATTTGGTTGGGAGGAGATTCATCTCTCTAACATGTGGTGGTCGTAATCTCTAGTTCTCTTGCATTGGCATCAGAGCTTCTAGGTTGAAGATCCATCGTGACCTTGATAGGTCTATTATCATCTTCGAATGATCTTTTTTGGTGTGATTTGTTTTTCGATTGCAGACGAGTTTATTCGTCGTTTTTTTATGCCTCTCCCGCAAAAGTTTCAGGTATTATCTCTAACTAGATTTTCTAGGTTTTGATCCCTTCAGATGTTCATTTCACAATCGTGTGATTTTCTTTGGGAACTTGAAAACCTTTGTGATGGAACATCCATTCTTCTTTGCTAATGTTTTTTTAAATGAAAAACCGATTATAATTCCAAGCTATTGAATTTCTCAAACTCAAGTCCAATTGGTTATTCTTGACCAATTTTGTAGCGACAAGAGCTTTTCACTTCCTGTCTTTTCGATTCCTTTCTTACTGATGCTTTAGGTACCTACCCCAGTTGAGACTTAACAGGAATCTTTGTATTGCTTAAGTCTAAGCATCTACTCATGCTTTCTAGATTTGTACCAAAATCCCTTTAAGGATAGAAAAACATTATGTTTTACCTTCAACAGACTTAAGGACCGTGCAGACTACATTCTTGGAATTTCTTACTCTATTCAAGCTTGGAAGAACTTTCTCTTTTAAGAAACTTCCACTGGATAAATGGAACCTAAGTGAATAATTCCCAAAAGGAATTTTATTGCCAATACTTGGGCAACTTTAGAGTAGTTCCAATTGCACATTCTTTGACAATCATGGCCAAGCTTGATCAAATCTGGTTGACCTTGCAACTAGAATAAAGACTTAGTCTTTATTATTAAGATCTCCCCACACATAGACACACACACACACATACACATAGACACACACACATATACACACAAATACACACATATACACACATAATGTTCGATACACACACACATACATGCATACACACACACATCTAGCAAAACAAACTATCACTTGAGTTGCATGGTAGCCAAGAGCCTTGCAACTATCTAGTTTGCTATTTTCCTAGCTATCTAAGTCAAGTTAGAAAAAGATGGTAACAAAAGTATAAGTATTTAACGAGAAATCATGCATGTGCAAATGCCCGTCCTTGCATGCAAATGCATGTGAGTACATGCACATGTTGGTGTTCTCCTTTCATGAACTAAAACTCATTAGGATAAAGTAGTCCTCTAGTCCAATGAAAAAATCAAGTAATTGTTGGATAAGAGTAAACCATTGAACAAACATCCAAGTTAGATGTTTGTGATAACCAAAGGTCAAGTGCTCCAAATCAAATTCGAGTGAATCAAGAGTTCTCAAAGTTTTCAGAGGGATAAAAATCCCACCTTCGTTACTAAGTCCATGCACCATTCATGCCCAAAAATGGACTAGTAATTTGAATCCACCCAGTTCACATGTATGTGCCCGGATTGCACCTAGTAAAAAAACTATGAATCACTAGTAAGCAAAGATAAAGGTAATGGAATTTTCCACTTGTATCCTCTCAAGGTAGAGCTTTATTTTTTATCCAAACAACTCTAGATAGGGGTATACAAGATAGATTTATGATGAATTAGTGTGATGCCTTCACTAGTAGAGAAGGCATTTAGATATAGGCCAATGGTCAAGTATGGACTTCTACAAATCGCTAGATAAGATAGTAGAGTGCGGGTGTTCATCAAACAAATATTACCCTTTTGCAACTTATATTAGGTCAAATAATTGAGAAAAGTCCAATCGTCTCTAAATAAGATAGGGAATATTAGAAGGACTTAGCTTGGATTAGCATTGCCCTGAATTCCATAAGTGAAGATACAAACAACTCCCTTTCCTTGTAATATTTGCATCATTTATAAACCATGAAGCCTCGTATTCAAGCTTCAAGCATCATCTAGTTTGGGATTCCCATGAACAAGGTAATGCATAATTGACTTGTCATTAAAATGAGGTGCTTTCAAGTATGCAACAGAGTACATCCATGAGTGATGGATATTGAACATATTCTAACATAATGTTCTTTGTTGAAATAGGAGCTTTAGACCAAAAGGCATGAATTACATCTGAAGAATCAAAGGAGCATCAAGATTTTTCTATGAGATAAATGAATACAGACTCACCTCACCTCTCCCAACCTAGGGAACAATGAAGAAGGTTAAAAGCTCAATTAAAGCCATCATACTACTTGTTTCCTTACTAAAAACAAGTCAAAATTCCAGGAGCTTTACACATATATGATTAAGGTTGTTACATGAAATACAAAGGAATGAATAATCCCATTATAAGTTAACTTAAAAAAATTTGATTCTTGATTATTCTTATCTCTCTTATTTTTTTCTAGCTTCAATAACTTACGGTGAACTTGATATGTGGTTCAGATAAACTTAATTAGTATCCCCCCAAGGACATTATTAATTGTCTATATAATGAAGGTGTTGGTGGCGCTTTTGTTGGTATTTCTAATAGTTATATATGTTTATGTTTCTTATACTCAGGTTAGCTCTTCAAACCAATGGTTTGGAGAGTTCTATTTACCATATTGTCTTTTGTATGTATGGATCTAATTCCTACAATAGGAGAACTTTGTTGGGAAGCTTTAGGTATCCTAAAAGATCCTTGTTATTGGTTGGTGACATGGATATGGTCGTGAATAAAATTCATGAAGTTGAGCATAGAGGATCTATAATTTACGTTTCCAAAAGACAATAATGAGTTTATTTGATCAACATCCATTACCTTATTGACATAACGTCTTACATAGAATCTTATTATGCATACATATTTTGTTTTTGTATTTGTTTCCTTTATATGCATTAGCATGTCCTTTTAGATCGGCAATTCCTTGTGCTAGAACTTACCTTTTTGTGGATTTCCGTTATTATGAATTTGGTTGACCTCATTGTTTCTTATCTCTTACATCATAGTTTCAATAAACGAACTATGTATGGCATTAAGAACGGATTTTTCGCTTAACATTCTCCATTCAAAGCGAGGAAAAACCATAATTAGAGGTATCCAAGACATGTTGTTTCACTTTAAGAAGAACTCTAGAGATCTGACAACCATAAGAAGGGTGATGACAAAGAGGGAGAAAATTCATAAATAAATATTTGAGCTTCTTAATTCATTTGTTGAGAGAAAATAGTGTTAGCAATACTACCAACTCTAAGGCATATTTAGAAGTGGCCTAAATCTCTTATTATAAATTTTTCCTTTGGGACTCCCAACGGTTGAAAGGCATCCAAATTTTTCTTAGAAGGAAGAAAACTATCACTCGAGAAATGGTAAAAATCATGGACATGCCTCTATCTACCATGAGATAATAAGGAGAAACCTCATTTATCTATTGAGATTCATATGAAATTTCCAAACTTTTGGCTTCCAGCATCAACTTGATCTAGAAACGAGATATTCAAATATATCTTCTTCCAGATAATATTTATAGAAATCAATCGGGGATGAATTGAATATATCTTTTGTTGTTTATAAATATGTTTTTGTCTTGTAAATGTTTCGCAAAAGGCATATCCAATCTCTACATATTTTGAGAGAAATAGTTCCAAATATGAGGAGGGAAACAGTTCCAATCTATGCATGCCTACTGAATGCAATAGCTTCTCTCTCTCTTGGAGGCATTGATTATCATTGTGGGAGTTAGCATTTTGATTGCGATAACTTGCATTGACAAGGTTCCTTAGTGTAGTTTATATGTGCAAAATATCCAATATATATGAGTGATTAGAGATTCTATAAGTGATTAGAACTCCATAGGACAAACAAATGCGAGCATTTTGACATACGACATACGAATGAACCTTTGAAGCAAAGGAGGGATATCGTCTCAGTAAATAGTGACAACAATGCAAATTTTCAAAAGGAATCAATAAATAAATGGATTTATTCAATCGGAGTGAGAAGTTTTT
The DNA here is from genome assembly GCA_020310875.1 of Ceratopteris richardii. Taxonomy (NCBI): domain Eukaryota; kingdom Viridiplantae; phylum Streptophyta; class Polypodiopsida; order Polypodiales; family Pteridaceae; genus Ceratopteris; species Ceratopteris richardii. The sequence goes on from CM035433.1 coordinate 79,846,860, forward strand.
GATAAGGATCTACAAAAGTACATAATCGGAGTGAGAAGTTTTTGATAATCGATGAGATGTGTGTGTGTGTGTGTGTGAGAGAGAGAGAGAGAGAGATGAGATAAGAGCGAATATTGTATTCAACGTTTCTTCAAAATACAAAGAACTTCACGAATTATGGAAACATTCAACTAGGGGGGAGAGAGGGAGAGGGGGAGAGAGAGAGAGAGAGAGAGAGAGAGAGAGAGAGAGAGAGAGAGAGAGAGAGAGAGAGAGATTTGTCTATTGCTGTTATGGCAATTGTGAGAGAGGTGGAGATTTTGAATGATTAGGGAGAGAGAAGTAGAAAAAAGGGGAAATTGATGTTGTAATGTAGATAGAGAGAGGGAAAGAGTTGGATACACATAGGTGGATATGGAAAGAAACCTCTCATGAATCAATTAAGGAAGATCAAGATGTTTATTTTAGGAATTCAAAAAATTTCATTATGCTAGCAATTATAATGAAGGAAAGGAGTTTCTTTAGATACATTGTTGGGATAGCGAAGACTAGCATTCAGAGAAGAGACGACATAGAATTCTAGCAAAAAATTGAGAGAGAGAGAGAGAGAGAGAGATTTCTCACTATCTACTATGTTTAGATTATGAGATAGAAAGAGAGACAAAGGGAGCGAGAGAGAGATAGATAGATAGAGAGAGAGAGAGGTAGAAGTTAATATATAGAGCACATACATGCTTAGATTGTTGCTCCCAATGGAAGTTGGTTGTAGATTCTAGGCACCATGGAAAGAGATGATTTTAGGACAGAGAACTTAGAGAGAAAGTTCCTACTAAAAATTGAAGCTAATGTTGTAGATGAGAATGCAACTAAAGGAGAGAGAGAGAGAGAGGTGATGCTTTAGATGAGAATGCAACTAATCGAAGGTGATGTTGTAGATGAGAATGCAACTAATCGAAGTGCCTACTAAACGAGAGAGACGGAGAAAGAGAGAGGAGAGATGTGCAAATTGATACTGAATAAAGTTCAAATAGAGAGAGAGAGAGAGAGAGGAAAAATAGAAGAAGAAGAAGAGATGTGTTGATTAATACAAACAAAAGATCAAATCTCAAATTTAGAGAGAGCATGAGAAGGAGAGAGAAAGAGGGAATAAGCTAGCCACACATGGGTAGAGTTTCATGACATAAAGAGCAAGAGAACAAAAGACAGTTGATAAAGAGGCAAAGAGAGAGAGAGAGAGATAAAGAGAGACACAGATAGATAGAACGTAGGAGTTATGGTAGTGCTATAAATTTGCGTACAAGAGAATTAGTAGAGGGAGATTATGCGAAATTAAAATGGATGGCACTCTTAACAGATGGAGGGATGGGTATAAGAATTCTACTAGATTTTAAAAAATTAATAGCATTTTAACTTTCAATGAATTTTAAGTAGAAGTATTTTAACCACACATTTTGAAAATCAACACCAAAGGGTGAAAGATCTTTGTAGAATTGACGGTATAAAGATGTAAAAGGAACTTTAAATGCTATTTCTTTGTAAATGTGGCTCAAAATGCGAAGGACTTGAAGTATGGATGGCTTAGAGACATAAGCCAAAAGAAAATATTCAGTTCACAAGTACAAGGATTCTTTTCTTTTAGTGTGTATGAGCTAGAAAGCTCCTAGTGCTAAGCAAGGATCTCTTATCATTTATTACTCATTTCTTGTAATCAATGGTTTCTTAGAAAGCTATTCTTGTCACGTAAATGTTTCTCAAAGCTTGTATTTAATTTTTTCACATTGAGAGACAACTAGGCAACTTGCATTAGCAAGGTCTCTAAGTATAATTGATGTGTGAAAAATTTCATGGGTTCATTTTTCAAGAGTTTAGATAACTGATTGTCTATGTGGACAATGGTTTTGTGAGTGTGCTTGTGAGGTCATCTATGCTTCAAGGATGCATAGGGAAGATGTTTATTTCTCCCATTAGCATTATGAGATCTTCTCAACATATAAAAGCATTCAAGGAGCATAAGGAGAAACCATCAAAGTATCTTGAAGGAAGGAGAGCTACTAGATCAAGTTCAGAATCACACATCAAGTAAAGGAGAGTAAGAAGCTCTATAACAAAGGCTTTATGATTCCTGACGAGTTAGAAGCTCTTGTTCATTTTTATCCTCTTGGCAAGAAATTGTAGGAAAGATTCAACAAATCATTCTTTTCATGGGATGTTGAATCTGAGAGACCATTTTCTCTGAATCTTATAGAGGTAATTCCTTCTGATACCATTCCAAAGGGTAGGTGAATAGCCAACCAGCTCCCCAAGTATGACTTGGATCTAATTGATATGTTGATCAAGCACAAGGTGCACTTTCACTCCCCTCCAAATAATGGCACTTCTTGACCATGAGAAGAATACGTACGCAAGGTCCTCACATCCCGGATGGCATCTTTTACACAATGGATGGCACCCCAAGTCTATGCATCTATCGTATTGGTCCATGGTTTCGTGTAGGGAATTCACCACCTAAGGGTTACTTTCTTACTTTCTTACTTTGCACTAGATGGTACCTAAGATCATTGAATTTAAGGTTTAATTAGATCCAAGATCAATTCATGCACCACTATCTATTGATGACTTGAAGAAACACCAATGAAATCTTAATTCCTATTTCTATTTTTCGATTTAGTTCTTTTTGGAGTAGGAATTTCATACACTGTAAGAAGACAAGTGTCTAAATCTTGCCAAAAATTTATCAATTTTCTAAAGAGCCACTAGTCCTTGTAGTAAACTCTATGAATCTAATCAATGACCTCAACTCTTATTGAACTCCTATTGGGTCAGTACTAGAGAGGGAGCATTGGAAAAAGCCAAGCATGAGAACTTTTGCATACAATGTAAATTACAATCCCCTCATGTCTTTCAATAAATCATCTATCACACTTAGATGTGATGGATCCTATTTTCTAGGAAAAGAGCATCCTACCTTAAAGAGAGTCCTTTTCAAGTTGTATATACATGCCCAATACTTGAATTGATGGGATGTTGCATATGTGTTGACATTACAAGTTTGGAGAAGCTAGTAGGACCTTGCTTAGTAAATTCCCTACTTTCTTGAGTATTTTCTTCCCACTTTAGGTAGATATAGCTCACTCCCTATTATAAAAGTTAAGGAGCTAGATTGTTTTGAACCTAAATCATGCTTCCTTCTTAATATGTTATTGTTATTAAAATCGTAAGCACATTTTTGTTGATATATTTTGGTAGTGATGTGTGTGAACACACTAGGACTACCGCATCACTTTTTCCCCTATTTAGGAGGTTTTTTCCTTGGACTTGTATATACTTACACTTCAGCTTGTATACCCACTTAGTGCCAATGGCCTTCTTGCCAGGAGGCAAGTCACATGAAGAACAAGTATCATTCTTCATTATAATGTCATATTCAGATTGCATAGCAGCCATCCAATTTTGGGAATTTTGTGCTTCATCAAATGAAACAGGCTCATTCTCATCACAGAGACTAAATGCAGCCATAGCATTGCAATCTGATGCAAAAGAGGCACTATGAGAGCCTGAACGAGTACGATATGACAGAGGTGCATCTAATTTGTTGTCACGCAAGGTTTGCACTAGCCATTTTGGCATAGTTCTTGCCTGCTCAATATCAGCTCTCTCATCAATAAGTGCATCATGTACATGTGCATCAGAAATGGAATTATTTGCACCATCACATGAAACTTGCAAATGTTGAGAAGTTGCCTCATTACAACCAGCACTAGACCATCCACCTGTAAAAAGAGGCAGCAAAGTATCATACATGTCTTTGGAGATAACACATGTCCCCTTAGTACATGAAAGCAATGGCTGAATAACATCTTCCACAAAAACAACATCACGGCTAACGAGAATGCATTTAATCTAAGATTATATAGACAATAGCCTTTACTTTCAGAACTAACCCAACAAAAATAAATTTTACTGCTTTATCATCCAATTTTCTGCGATGTTGTTCAGGCACTAATGCATATGCCAAACAACCAAAAACACGCAAATGACCAATAGATGGCTTGCGGTCATGCCAAGCCTCATATGGAGTGATAGACTACACTGCTTTAGTGGGACACCTATTCAGTACATATGATGCACACATGACAGCCTCAAGCCAGAAACTATGTGGTAAAGCCTGACTCTTGACCATACACCTCGCCATCTCCATGAGTGACCTGTTCTATCCTTCAACAACTCCATTCTGTTGAGGTGTATATGGCACTGTACACTGGTGTTTTATCACACGTTCAGCCAAAAATGCATTAAAATCAGAAGACATATATTCCCCCTCTCGATGAGAACAGAGGGTGCCCATTTTACATGCTGACAGATTTTCAGCCAAAACCAAAGACTGTTTGAAGCACATGAATACTTCGAACTTTGCCTTCAATGGATATACCCATGCATGCCTGGAAAAATCATCGATGAAAGTCACAAAGTAAAGATAATTCCCAAAAGAAGGTGTTTGCAAAGGACCACAGACATCACTATGTACAAGTTGTAATTTGTGAGTAGCCCGAACAGAACCATCCTTTGGAAAGGACGAACTCTGCATTTTGCCCAAAATACAGCATTCACAAACATGTTTTCAAGGTGCATCAAGTTTGGGCAAAGAGGAAACCATTTCAGATTTCTGTACGCGTAGCAAACTAGTAGAATTCAGACGACCAAAGCATGCATGCCAAAGCTTTGCATCTGACATAGCTTGAGAATCATTTACTGCATATGCGAAATCATTTACAGATCTTTCATAGTCTTTGAGCTTATAAAACCCACGACATAAAATGCCAGAAGCAATAATCACATTGCCATTTGACAGATCATGAACTATACACCTCTCATCAACAAATTTCACAACCAAGCCAATCTTGGCTAATGTAGAAACTGATAACAGCTTCTTCATGATCCGTGGCACAAATAAAGCATCTGACAAAGTGAAAGAACCACCATCAGCAGTAGTCAAAATGATCTTACCAACTCCCATAACAGGATAAGAGGAGTTGTTGGCACATGTAACAATATTCCGTGTAGGGGAGGCTCGAGTGAAGAGAAGAAACTGCGTTGTTAGGTAATATGTTTGGCCGCCCCACTATCAAAATACCAAACATCAGAGTCTAGTGCAGACATGCACTGCTCATGAGAAGATGGGTCAAAATTCCAAACAGTAGTAAACGCCAATTCTTCTTCCTGCACAAGATTAGCAGAATCTGTTTTTGGTGTAGAGGCCTCTACAACAATCATTCCAGCTTCTTTGTTCTTTGCCTCTTTAGTAGCCAGTTTTGGATAGTTCTTTATGATATGATCATTCCCTTTACAGTACTTACGAAACAATTTCTGCTTTTCTGATTTCTTCTCATCTTTATCTTCCTTCTTCGAATATGTAGAATTAGCAAATTTCTACTTACTAGTTGAAGAGCTCGATTTTCCTTTGCCCTTCTAACTAGCCAGGAAAGCTTGATCTGCAACTGGCATAATGGACCTGTTCTGCCTCGAGTGATCTTCCTGCAATAGAACAGAGACTAACTCCTCAAATGATAAGGCATTTGGATTGCCTTTGATCATCAATTAAAGATTAGAAGCAAAACTCTGATATAAATCAGGAAGACCATTAAGAACGATCTGCACAAGTGAGCTATCTGATATAACCTCATCAGCAAAAATCAATTGTTCCTTCAAGTCCTTGATCTTCGTTAAGAAACTGTCCATATAATCACCTTCATTCATGTGCTCACTCTCTAACTTTTTTCGGAGGTAAGCAACACAAGCCTCATTCCTAGCTTGGTACAATGTGGTAAGTGTATCCCAAGCATCCTTAGTGATTCTGCAAGAGGGAATCTAAGGAATCATGGCACGTTTGATACACAAAGCCATCAATGCATGTGCCTGGGCATCTCTACCATCCTAGTGAATTTGCTCTGTAGTAGGTGCAGCAGAAACTGCAGCACGAACAGGAATATGAAGAATATCATCATCTTCGACACCTTCTACATCAGCTTGAGTACCTGCAGTTGTAACTTTTGCAAGTGTGATAGGACGTTTTTCGACACCCTCCACAATGTTCCATAATCCTTTTGGCCCTAGAAAGCACTAACGAACTTCATGATGACTTGATCTCATTCATGCAAGAGCCAATTGCTTTTAAGCTTGTTTCTCTATATTAAAAAGACTCTTGAAGCGTCAAGGAGTGGATGCTCTTGGTGCTTCTGATCCTCTTAGACACAAATTCTAGGAAAGATGCAATAGATCATTCTTCTCGTGGGATTTCAAACTTCGTAGCGCATCATCCTCTCCAAATCTTTTGCAGGAAATCCCTTCCAATACCATTCCAAAGGGCATGGGAGTGTCCGAGCACCTCCGAAAGTAGGGCTTTCCTCTAGTTTATCCGTCAATCAAGCATAACGTTCAATCTTGCCAAGCATTTATCCTTTGTTTAAAGAGGCACTAGTCCTCGTAGTGAATTATGTGAATCAGATCAATGACCTTAAACCTTATCAAACTCTTATGGTTTTCACCCTACATTTTGGAAGATCTTTGTGGAAACAACCGTACAAAGATGTAAAAGAAAATTCAAAAGCTATTTTTTTGTAAATGTGGCTCGAAATGTGAAGAACTCGAAGTAAGGATGGCTTAGAGACATAATCAAAAAGACAATATTCAGTTCACAAGTACATGGATAAATTAATTTTTTAAGTGTGTATGAGCTGGATAGCTCTTAGTGTGCTAACTAAAGATCCCTTATCATTTCATACGCATTTCTTCTAATTATTAGTTTCTTAGAAACCTACTCTTGTCACGTAAATATTTCTCAAAGCTCGTATTTAATCTTTGCCTATTGTGAGACAACTAGGCCCATAAGTGAGTAGTGGTCTATCTATGTATCCCTAGTGGAGGATATAACTTGTTTATCTTGAAGGCATTGGTTCTCCTAGGTATCAGTAACTATTTTGAGTGAGATAACTTGCATTAGCAAGGTCTCTAAGTATAATTGATGTGTGAAAAATATCATGGGTTTATTCCTGGAGAGTTTAGATAAGCGATTATCTCTGTGAATAATGGTTCTGTAAGTGTGCTTGTCACGCCATCTATGCTTCAAGGTTGCATAGGGAAGTTGTTTATTTCTCCCATCATGGGTCTCAGATATTTTCAAGATACAAAGGCATTCAAGTAAGATGAGGAGAAGCCATTGAAGTATCTTGAAGGAAGGAGAGCTACTGTATCAAGTTCAAAATCACACATCAAGCAAAGGAAAGTCACGTAGTGAATATGAAAGCATCAATCTCATCTATTGGGCATTTTTGAGTTATAATGGTAAATGATATTACTATTTCTCACTTCCTCTACATCAAAGGGATTCACAAGAGCGCATTAGAGTTCACCATATTCAAATATAGCACTCAAATCAAGAAGTTGGATAACAAACACTCAGTCACAACAAAGAAGAACAAAGACATGTTCTCTTTTTCTTTTTACCTAAATACCATTATATGAAGCAAAAAAGTGGGCATTTTACAATATCTAGAAAGCATCACGAGTCTTGCTTGTAAATATTGTCTTTAGAAGCTTGATCTCATATCCCAAGTAGTCAAGATAGATATACTAAAATTCTTGCTGCCATGAAAACTAGGTGTTGAGCATGACCAAGAATCCCACATCATGATCTTGGACAATAGATTAGAGTTGAAAAGGTACAAGTAAGAATTCGCGAAGCTCCTTCATTACATCTATAACCTCAACAAGCACAGAAGATAGCTAATTAAAAGTTACTCGAAAATTAGAGTACATGTGTTGTAAAAATCAGAGCATTTTAACAAGGCAATTAAGATCATCCCCTTTGTATGGTTAAGATCCCCATTGAATGCCTGGCCATATTAACAGAATATGAAATACACTTCACAAAAGCATTCCCAAGAGAAGATAATATTCAACAAAATTATACTAAGAAACATTCACACATGATCAGAGAAATGCTCAAGATAAATCAAGCTGAACACCAAGCGGAAGCAGAACTCCAAATTATATTTCCATTAAAATGATCTTTTACATTTCATGTGTTTTACAAGAGTTATGTGAATCTACAATAGAAGCTGATCATAGCTTTCCTCAGGCTCAAGGGTATTGGTATCCTCTGGCACATTAGAACACCTATCTTGCCTCTCTTGCTCCAAGATTGGCTCTTCAAGGTCAGCCATGTCCCCAGGTTCATCTGCAAGTGGGGGAACAGGCTCCCTTGAAGCTGGTGGAATCTCTCCGTATCTGCAATGTGCTTCCTTCCAACCTCTTGGTCTTCATCTGGGCATTCATTCAGCCCATTGATTCTCATTCTAATGAAGCTCACTTGAGCATCATCCTTCTCCACAGCTATGCAGTGCCTGAACATCTTTAAGGAGCAAGCCAGAGTCGTTCCTGAAACAGCAGAAAACCTCTTAGAGGCTTCAATCAACAATGACTAATGAAAATTGTGAAAATTGAAATTACCTGTGCCCGAAAAAAGGTCTAGGACCCAGTCATCATCATTGGAAAATAGCTCAAGCAATCTCATTATGAGTTTTTGTGGCTTCTGATAAGGGTTAACCAATGTCATGTCCCCAGCTACATGACGAAGTTTCTTGGTAACGGCTGGGAACATGAGCACATTTGAGATCCCATTCTCATTGCAATGCTCCCTGACTCTCCTTTTGCTTACTTCATCATAATAGCCCACTGTAATGCATTCAGTGGCGCTCACAAACCGATGCAAAGGAGTGTGATTTACGTTTGTCTTCACCCTGCAAAAAAGAACTATGAGTCACATAGGGCATCATTAAAGCCATGGAGATAGAAAGAAGATTACTTACCAAGTGAGGCACTCCACAGCATGACATCTTGCCTTCAGAGCAGTTGAAACAGAGAAAGACTGGTCTCTGCTATGGAAAATTACTATCCTCCAAAGAGGAGACATAGTCAACTCTGCAAAATCAGTGACCATCTTCCGAATCTGAGGGTGTTTGAAGGGTTCATCATCATTAACTGATCCTAACATCCTAAATCCATAGGGTATGTCCGCTATGAGAAGGGAGAAATGTTTTCTAGGCACAACAGAACAAATATTATTTACATCACTACAGAACACATTGTAATATACAGGCCTAAGGGGGTCTAGGGGGTTGGAGAAACATTTAAGATCGGGTTCATCATCAAAATCCATCTCCTTCGCTTTCAATCTAGATTTCTCATGCCTTGCTCTTTGAATGTGAGCAAGGAATGCAGGGGGGCAATCATCTAGTACCTCTGTAGACTTACTTTTCCTTGGTTTCTGCAGAACAAATTGGAAAAACAATTAGAAGAGCTCTTCAGTACAACAAACAGAACATAAAGAACGGATGTATGCCATCGATTTCTTGTTGGGGTAGATGCTAGGCATCGACCTTCTACTGAAAATCGATGCTTGGCATCGACCTAGGTACCTAAGTCGATGCCTGGCATCGACTTTTGCCACGAGGTCGATGCCAGGCATCAACTTTTGTTGCAGGTCGATGCCAGGCATCGACTTATGCTGCAAGTCGATGCCAGGCATCGACTTAAGCCCCCAAGTCGATGCCAGGCATCGACTTAAGCCCCCAAGTCGATGCCAGGCATCGACTTAAGCCCCCAAGTCCATGCCAGGCATCGACTTATGCTGCAAGTCGATGCCAGGCATCGACTTATGCCCCCAAGTCGATGCCAGGCATCGACTTATGCTGCAAGTCGATGCCAGGCATCGACTTATGCCCGCAAGTCGATGCCAGGCATCGACTTATGCCCCCAAGTCGATGCCATGCAATGCATCAAATTGGTTAGGATGAAATATTCTGATAAGAGAATCTACCCAATCACGAAACAGGATGAAATATTCTGATAAGGATTTGTAGGATGATGTGGTTGGATAGTCTGCTTGGACCTCTGTCCAAGAAAAGCAACCCAGCCTCTTCATCATCACCTCCTGAATCTTCATGTACACTTTATGACTACAGACACATAAATATAAAAGAGACTAGGTTAGACAAGAAGCATGGGAGGAGGGAAAAAGGATCTGAGAATAACATACATACTTATTGAGCTCAGTCACCATCTCCTCGAGGCTTAACTCCTTCGAGATTACCCTTGACAAAGTTGATATGATCAATGTATCATCCTTGATTCCTTGAAGGGCCCTCCATGGGGTCAGCTTCATGTCCTCAGGAGCCTCTTCAATTGCAAGGTCAACTTTCCTTCCCTTTCCCCTCAGATCAACTTGTGGGTCTGGCCTCGACTTTCGTTGCTTCTGGCCCTTGACCTCCTTGTGCTCCCACATTGTGAAAATTCTATCTTGAAGATCCCAGATCTCACCTGATCTAAATGCCAGTTGAAACCATGGATCATATTTCCTCAAAGCATCTGACTTTCTATTCTCATCCAATGCAATTCCAACCTCAATAAGGCATTGCTTTCGTAGATTGGGATGTATTCTCCCAGCTTCCTTCACAAGACAATCTTCGTATTCATGGTGGAAGAACCGAATTCTCTCTATGGAGGACATTTTCTGCCTGTAGTCATTGTCGTTGTTGTGATCCCAAGCAAGAAGCTTGGCTTCCTCAGTTGTAAGACCAGCATATATCTTACACTCTGCATACCTAAAGAAAAATGTAGTAGGGTCCTCCTTCACTAACTGTCTACGAGCCTCTGTAGAGTGTGAACCTCCAATCACATAATAAGTGTAATCCTCAAACAAACCCTCATTGAAATCCTCCACACAGCTGCACTCTTTCGGATCCACCATGACAAGGAATGGCACAACAGTAGCATGAGGATTTATTTTCATTTTCTTCTTAAGATTCTGGACATGCAAATTATGTGGCTCCCTGATCTCAAGGGGCCTCCTCCCTGTGACTGGATCCACCGGTGGCCTGTGGATAATATTAATAGGCAGGTGGAACAACTGCCCCTTCTTCACAACTTTTCTTCTAGCTATATCCTCCCTCATCTTATTCTGCTCAGTGCCAAGCACACCAGATGCAAGCTCTCCACCAGGTGCAACAATTATGTCCCCAGAGCTAGAGCTTGAGTCAGAAAAGTCCTCTTCTGAAATTATCTTCTTTTTCTTTTGGGGCTTTTTCTGCACACTCTGCTTACCCCTTGCCTTTACAGGGGTCGTCTTCTTGTGCTGTGTTGGCATGATATTGCCCTGGATCCATGGCATCAGGTCCTTGATGAAATTCACTGAGTCTCTGCATATCTGAGCTAGCTCTTCTGGAACACAGCACTCTGGGCACAAGAAATCCATCTTGCATATGACATTTCTTAATCCTTTCGATGTCTCAACCAAGAAAAGCAGGTTGTCAGAATCTTCATCTTCATAATCCAATTTGTACACAAGTCCATATTGAAAACCTTGTGTTGTCGTGATCTTCCCTCTGCCATAGGCCCCTCCGAACACAAGGAGGACTGCATTCTTCTCTTCAACATACTGAAGGCACCATTCGAGACTTGTCATGTCCCGAAGTGGACGATCTGTCCTCATGACCTCGGTCTCCCTAGACCTTTCCTTCATATTTGGATCCTCCACAGGAATTTTTATGCTACTCTCTCCACCTAAGGATATTCCTAGTGGGTTGCTGGCCTTCTCAGAGGATAATGGTGCAATAATTTTCTTTGGCTTTGCTTGGTGACCACTGCCTTTGTCACGTTGCTGGTCAGCAGAGCCCATGGTGACTCTGAGCTTCTTGATGGGCCTTTCATCCTTGTACTCCGCATCCCTGAAGGCACTTGGAAATATCAGATCAAACGTAAATGTGGTTTCAAAGGCCCAAGTCCATGCAAGGCATCGATTTTGAGCTTCAGGTCGATGCCAGGCATCGATGTTTAAGTGCATGTCGATGCTAGGCATCCACTTTGTGTGCAAGTCGATGCCAGGCATCGACTTGAGGGTGAAAGTCGATGCCAGGCATCGAGTTGGGGGTGCAAGAGTCGATGCTTGGCATCCACTTTTGGGCCCAAGTCGATGCCTGGCATCGACTTTTGGGCCAAGTCGATGCCTGGCATCGACTTTTACCCTCAAGTCGATGCCTGGCATCGACTTGCACACAAAGTCGATGCCTGGCATCGACTTGGGCACAAAAGTCGATGCCAAGCATCGACTTGGGCCCAAAAGCCGATGCCAAGCATCGACTTTGCACCCAAAAGTCGATGCCTGGCATCGACTTTTCAGTGAATGTTGATGCCGGCAAGTCGATGCTTGGCATCGTTTTTTGGGCCCAAGTCGATGCCTGGCATCGACTTGGGGCTGCAAGTCGATGCCAGGCATCGACTTGCACCGACAAGTCGATGCCAGGCATCGACTTGGGGCTGCAAGTCGATGCCAGGCATCGACTTGCACCGACAAGTCGATGCCTGGCATCGACTTGCACCGACAAGTCGATGCCTGGCATCGACTTGCTCCTGCAAGTGGATGCTTGGCATCGACTTGCAATCCTAAGTCGATGCCTGGCATCGACTTACACCTTAAAGTCGATGCGAGGCATCGACCTGTACATGCTTTGGATCCATATTTCTAGAGGTAAGAAAAATTAATACCTAGAAAGCAGATATTTAGACAGACATACAGAGGGAATCTTTTTGGAATCTTTATTTATGTTATGATTTTGTCTACCTCTTGGTACTTTTGCCAACTTTCTTCTTCTCCATCAGACTTGGCTTGCTGGTATGCTGACCTCTGTGCTCCATGGCTATCTGTGCTCTGCTGCTCTCTCTTGTTCGTGGATTTTGAAAATGCGAATGATCTCCTCCTCTAGTATTTATAGGCAATTGGGTAACTTGAACCAGAAACTAACTGGATCTAACTGAATGAGTCCACTTGCTAACTAAATCTGTCAACTTATCTAACCAGGGAATAGCACCCACACAAATAGGCTGTTTCAGAGCCACTTTAATGAAATATTCATAGACCCTTGCAACTATTTATATACATTTGCATAGAAATTACATTTCAATGGCAAGAGTATGGTATGTCCATGAGGATGTCTAAACTCATGTAGAGATTTGTTTCTAAGAATCTCTTTATTGGGAGAAAATCAAGTCAAAGTTGTGTTAAATGTGGGAGACTAATGACATCTTTATAGTATTACCCTCCTCACGTTAGTTCATATTCACATTTATCTTGTAACTCACTGTTGAAATGGAAAATCACTATGAATAAACATTCTAGTACAGAACCTTGCAACTATTTATATACATTTGCATGGAAATTAAACTTCAATGGCAACAGTATGGTATGTACATGAGGATTTCTAATCTCATGTAGAAGTTTTTTCTTAGAGTCTGTTGCTTGGGAGAAAATTAGGTCTAAGTTGTGAGATTAATGACATCTTTATAGTGTTATCCTCCACACTTTAGTTCATATTCACATTTATCTTGTAACACATTGTTGAAATGGAAAATCAATGTATGAATATACTTTCTGTGTGCCTCTTTTACACATAATTCTTTTTCAATATACTTTCATCTACCTCTTTGATATCTAGCCTAGACCACAATAAAACCTAATCCTTGAAATCTTAACCAAATGTAAAATTTCTTCTTGTATAGTGTTCAATGGCATAGCATATTCCAGTTGGAACTCAACTTGGATATATTCCAGTTGTAAAATTTCTTCTTGTAAAATTTCTCCAAACAATTTTATTATATATTCCTGTTGGAACTCAACTTGGATATATTTTGATTCATTCACAATGCTTAGACTGAATGACTCATATGTAGTTAGAAATCAATTGTGTTTCTCATTTGAATCAAAAGTGAATCAAATCTTTGGTTCCCTTATTAGTGTATATTTGAGTAATTAAGTGATTTGATGTAATTTGATGTTTTATGTTATTTAATGTACTTTAATAAGCTTTTGATTTCATATCTTCTTGATGTGACATTTGATGTGATATCTTCACTTGATCTCGGATTTCTACTTATTTAAAAAGGTCATTCATCTTCAGTCTTCTGTGAACTCAGTGAAGATGAGCTCAATCTTTTCAGTGGATGCTTGGGCATCAGCTTCCTCTGCTCATATTGATTCATTGTTCTCAGTTGAACCTTTCCAGAGAAGTGATGATCCCTATGATTTAGAACGTGCTGATGATTCCATGTTTTCTGTTGAGTCATTTAAGTTATCCAATTCACAGTGCAATGCTGCTCAACCAAATGCACCTCTTGATCTCCCATCTGATCCAACCATTGATCTCCCTTCTGACTCAAGTGCATGTGGAGCAACGAAAAAGCAAAGCAAGCTCAATCTACGATTTAAAAGAAGGTCTCGTGAACTAAGTCGAAAAAGATTTAAATTTCTTACTTCAGATAGACAGATTGCATTGGATATTGTGAAGCATTGTTGTGGTTTGAAATGCTTGTATAATTTAGGGATGAAGAAACTAAAGCACATAAGAGAAAAATTCCTCCATTTAGATAGTGAAAGGCAAGATATATACCTTGTTTCTTGCATGCAAATGATTGAGGATAACATGTCAGTAACGCGTGTTGGTTTTGAATATTTCTTTACTCAAGGGATGCCATGCTGTAGGGCTGCATTTAAAATTGCAATGGGTGTAGGAAATTTTAGAATACATAGGGTTCAACAAGGGTTTTTGAATGGGGATCTCATTTTGGATACGTTCCATGTTGGGACCAAAGGATCTGTTGGACGTCATGCAATGAATTGGATGATGAACTATTTTAGCTTGCATTGTGAAGTTATGCCTACAACTGGAAGGTTGCACTTGTCAGATAACTTTACTCGTCGAGAGGTATTTCAAATATATAGAGAAGACATGGAAAATAGAAATGAGAAGTATGTGTTGTATCGTCACTTTACTCGATTATGGAAGGAAGAGTTTAACAATGTTTCTATTCCTCGTAAATTTAGAATGGGTGAATGTTCAGTTTGCGCCACTTTGAAAAACATGGCAAAAGGGGCTACAACACCACAGAAAAAGCATAATTTTAAAAACCTTCTTAACAACCATCGTGACAGTCAAGCATTAGAGAGAAAGAAAGCAATTCATCATCGAAGTAAGGCACTCAGAAATCCGGAGCGTTATATGTGTTTGTTTGATCGATGGTATGGATCAGAAAAAAACTTGTTTGCCACATTTTTATCGCATCCCTAAGGACATTGGAGATGAAGTCCTTGTGCAAATGCATTTGGTTGGCGCTTTGGTATACAATGGAACTGTAATGTCCAAGGTTTTCTTCACATATCCGAATGTGCATAATGATCCAAACCTTACAGTTACTGTCATTCATCGTGTTTTGCAATCATGGAAGGGTCTTTTGCCACCAACTCTGTATTTGCAACTAGATAATACTCCAAGAGAGAATAAAAATTCTACAGTCTTTGGATATTTAAGCATGCTTGTTGAAAAACAGGTATTTCAGAAGGTTAAGGTAAATTTTCTTCTGGTTGGCCACACTCATGATCACATTGATCAAATGTTCAGTACTTTCTCTAAGAAGTTGGCACGTAACAATGCTTTTACTCTTCCGATTTTATCTGAGCTGATTTCAGAAGCATATACTCCAAAACCAGAAGTTCAACACCTCACACAGATTTATGACTTTAAGCACTTTTGCTCAATGGGCCTTGATAACAGTGCTAAGGTTTTGGCTCCATTGCACAATATTAGTTTCAACCATGTATTCTTGATGAGGAGGGTTGATGAAATAACCCTTTTATTTGCAAAGCAGTATTCATCTTCTCTTGGGTGGGAGCCTAAAGAGGGATGCAGTTTCTTATTGAAGGTGCCTAATTTGTCTACTGTAATAGTGTATGGTGCAGAACAATCACCATATGAAGATAAAAACAATACAGAAAGATGTGGAAGTGTGGTTGATCAAAGTAAAAGCTGGATGCATGCACTCATTGAAAAGAAGAGACATATTGAGCGTGCAAAAAAATATGCTGGAGATCAAGATGTATCTTGGTGGGAGGACTTTTTCAATCATCAAGAAGAGATTATACAGTATACAATTGCAGGTCACTGGCCAGTTGATGTTCCATTCACATGGGATTTTTGTACACAAAGATCCGTGAATGTGGCCCAAGCATGTAATGCAGATGCACTTCAAAGTTTTATACATCCACCAGAAAGAAATATTTATGTAGGCCCAAGGATGACAAAACAGGTAGAAGCAAGATGGCAAGGAAATTTAATAGAGATAAATGTTGGAACGCTTATTGCAGTACTTGCTGATGGTGATGAGGCTACCAGACCATTTTGGATTGCAAAGGTTTTAGAGATAACTAAAGATATTGATCAGAGAAGAATAGAGGCTTTGGTGGTGCATTGGTATTACACTAAAAGTAGTAATGCATTCACAGGTAAATATAACTTAGAAATGGTGTGTGATACTAAACGAACAGGTTCAAAAAGGAAAAAGAATATTCGAAGCACATCCACTCTTAAAATGGATGATGTAGATATTCTTGTTTATGATTTTTCCTTGACAAAAACTAGTCACTTGAGGAAAGCAACCATCAACATGATAAAACAAAAGCTTCCAGATGTATGTGGTACAGGAAATCATAGGAAAACAAGAAGAGTTGTGCATGATCCTGCAGAATTTGGTATGTACGTGGATGAAGATAGAGCTCTTGTGGATATAGAAGAAGAAGAAGAGAGCTCTCAACAGTATGAGACTGAATCAAGTGCATCAGATGATGAGGGTGTAGACATAGATCGACAAAGTTGTGAGTTGCATTGAAGCTCTCAGACATTTTTAGTGCTTATGTAAATGCCTCAAAGTAGTTTGGTTAATGAAACCATGTTTTGTAGCAATTTTGAATAACAATCAGATATCCACCCATTAAAGATATGTCTAAAATGTTATTTTTGTGTAAAAACTATTGATTTCTACATTCTTATATATATTTTAGACATGTAAATGTCTTATCACATAGATTTTGGACATGTCAATGTCTTATCATATACATTTTGGGACACGTCAATGCCTAATATAGTGAAATTTTGACTACATTTTCAGCTCATTTTTTTCTGAGAAAATGACAAAAAACGTCAAAAATTACTTGTTTTCACCTCATTTTTGTAATATATGTATACTGGTGTAAAGGAATTCCAAAAATGAGGTGAAAACATGTAATTTTTGACGAGAGTGTTCTCTTTTTACGACATAGTTCTCGTTTGTTACGACTCGCTGTTAACAATGATTATCATCCATGGATGTTTAGAATCTCTAGCTATAGGTTGTCATAGATGATGATATCCTAGTTGTGTACACCTTGAATGGGCTTGGTATGATGAGAAGTGGAAGGCTTGTACATCATCTATGTATGTCAAAGATACTCTTCCTAACTTTGAGCACGTGATGGCCTCAATGGTGACTAGGGAGATGGTTTTTGTAGGCTCAAAGACAAAGGGCAATGAAGCCCAAGCTTTCTATGTATGTAAAGGCTAAGAAAGAGGAAGGAGCTAGCATAGAGGAGGAGGTACACAAGGGTGAAAATCAAATGGTGATCGTGATGAAGAACAAGGCGCCAAATACTCTTCATCAAGATGGATAGAAAAATTCAAAGTTAGAGCAGGAAGGTTCAACTAGAATAGAAAAACCAAATCTCAGAAGCCTGCTTCATTTGTAGCACGTATGAACCCTATGCAAGGCATTTATCAAATGGAGAAGAAAATTTCAATCTACAATGGTTAAGGTAATTATGCATCTACTTCAAATGAAGATGAGAGCATGCTAGCTACAATGGAGATGAGTGAATATAAGACACAAGGGTCAAGCACATTACACTACTAACTATTCCTAATTGGTCGCTTGATTTCCGTGTGCATACAAATGCAAGTCTTCATGGAGTTGGAGCAGTTCTAGCACAACCCATGTTCACATAAGGTGGAGAACCTATTGCTTATGCAAGCAGATTGCTAACAAACATGGAAGCAATTGTAGTACCATAGAAAGATAATGTTTTGGTATTGTATTTGCACTTCAAAGGTTTTGGTATTGTATTCAAGGAGTATGTTTTATTTTCATCCTGTATTATCAAAAAATAATGTATTTCGTCAATAGGCGTAAAGTGGCTAGAAGGGTTTGATGGTGGCTACTATTCTTTTAGAAATATTACTTTGAGATTGACACCAAGCTAGGTAAAGAGCATCACATGGCAGACCAAGTGTCAAGGACGGCCATGAGTGAAAGCAAAGAGCTACAAGATTTTCCACAAGAAGTCATGTGCCTATTATCCAAGAGAAAATGAGAAGGAAAAAAGCTCCAACAATATTTTAATTGAGGTACTCTTGGATTTGGATTTTCACTATCATAACTCTTGGCCATAAGCTCGTATTAGAGCAATTTGGGCCTTTTGACATACCACAAGAAGAGGAACTACTAGCAAAAATCCATTCCCTTGGGTCTATGGTAAGGAGGCACTAGCTCCCTTCAAATTCATCATCATAAAAGAAGTTGAAGCCAAGTTGGTCAGAATTGATCCTCACATTAGGAAACTAGCAGCATTGGAAGAATACGAGGAAGGAATAATGAAGATAGGTATCTAAGGGCTATTGAAGTGAAGGAAGGATCCTTGGCCTTGATGCATCAAATCTCGCCAATAGCCACTAAATTGGCACCAAGTGTGAAGGACCTTATAAAGTGATGAGGATATTACCCAAAGGAGTAATCGAGATGGAAGAGTTGAAGAGTGAGAAAATGAGCCTTGTTAACATTCATAGGGTGAAGGCATACTTCAATTAAAGAAATCAAGAGGGATATCACTTATTATATATACCATAAGATCAATTCAATTTTGTGATATTATTAATTTCTCATAGAGTAAAGAGTCTTTACTTGTAGCAAATGAAGAGAAAGGTTGCACCGAGATGGTGAAAACACTTGAAGCACGGATCTATAGCATTCTAGTTTTGCCAAAATATATTGCCAAATCATCTTCATGTAGCTTGTTGTTGGAACCACTTTCAATCACCCTATTGGGCCATATGGAGGCACTCATTTCCCATTTGGCATCCATTTGGCCATCTCAGCATTGGTGTTCTCTCTTTGGTGACCCTCGACCATTGGGGCTTGGGGCCTCCCTTGAGGTGACCCCTCACCTTTGGGATCTCATAATGTATGGATAATGAATGATTAGATGTTCTCCAAGGAATTATGGAAGATAGAAACGAAGAATGTACTAAAGCCATTAAGAATTGAGAAACTTCTTTCCTTGTAAAAGTATAGGAGGTCCATGATAACTTGAGAGATTAGAGCTACCCCAACTTTGTCTAAAATCACTAGAGAAAGGTGAGTAATTCACCTTGTAAGTCATTTGAGGTGAATCTTGGGCTTGGACATTTTTGAAAAGAGGGGACCCTTGGGCTTGGATAATTCTAGAGAGAAGTGTTGGAGTTAGATGTCTACAAAAGCACACGAAGATCACAAGGAAGAAGAAGAAGCTTGGAGCACAACACACAATACTGAATGTATTACCATTAGAATGTACAAAGATAACTAGCATGTTAGGGCAATAGGCGTATATACAAGCTGGAAGAAAGAAACCTCCTAAAGAGGGAAAAAAAGTACCTCGACAGACATAGAGTGTTCACACACATCACTACCTAAATATATCAACAAATCCTCTATGGAAGTGATGCAATGAACAAGGAGCTGGCACTCATGTATAAGGAAGTGCCAAGCTATTTGGAATCAATCCACAAAAGGAATTAAGCCCACAACTTTGTGAAGAGCTTCAAACTTCTCCCTACGCAGGCTCTTGCATGGGCACATATGCCAAGCTCATCTCCCCAATAGAGAACATTTGCCTGACATAATGATAACGCTACTTAATGTGCTTAGTGCAACCATGGAACACAGGGTTCCTCGCAAATGCCAATGCGCTTTGATTGTCATTGAAGATGGTGGTGGTAGAAGACTGACCAACACCCAAATCAGCCATAAGGCATGTTGGGAAAGATGGATGGATGATCCAAGAGATTCAGTAGGTACTGCTAAAACCTTCTTTGTACCAGCCCTCTTTAGCTTCAGACTTGATTAGTAGACTCCCTTAGCTTTCCAATGACACCAAGAAATGGCCTATGTCCTTTGGAAATGAAGTGTGCAATGATTGAATCAAAACAGATAACTTTGGAAGTCACAAACTTAAGAAACCTTCTATTTTGGTCTTGACACCTGCTGAATGTTTTGCTCAGTGTGACCAGCACAATAGCAATTGATAAAATTCCTTCTAGGGGTATTCAATTAACTGATTAAGCTATCATTTGCAAGTGGAATGATGTAAAATGACAAACTATACTCAGAGAAATTAATTTAGCAAGATTTGGTATACCCCCGACTTTTTAGGACTGTAGCAGAGATAGACCAGTGAGAACCTATGGCGATTTCTCAGAAATGGCTGAATGAAATCACTTCAAACTTTTTCAGCATGTAGATGACTTTGAGCGGAATCCAACAACCTTTGAATCACTGAATTTGGAGTAGTATTGACTGAGATATGCGCTTGACAAGTTACAGACTTTTGAGTAGACTAGTAGAGAACACAGAGATGAATGATATAAATGTATCTATTAGTTAACACTTGTGTACAATCCCATTGGCATGGATAGCATTGCCTAATGGTGTAGAGAGGTGTAGACTATGATGTAGTGCTCACACACACACTCAATGACAGTAGAATGAAGCTCAGGAGTGATGTCTCTCACCGCGACTTTTCAAGTTCACCTTTTATATTGAATGTGTAAGAATTTGAATTCAAATTCAAATTCTTGGCTCCTTCTAATCAAGCTTCTAAGAACTTGGAGATATTCTCTCAATCAAGTGAACTAACTTTTCCACGAATCATTTGGGTAGGTGATTACAAAAGATTCTAAGTCAAATTGACTTTTACAATGAGGTAAAGTGGTAAGTAATCACTAGCATATGTTCCTATGGTTCTTCATGCATGTAGAGTGTTCATGATATCTTCCAAGCCAAATGTGTAGGCTTGTGATATACACCAACAGCTCCCCCTCAAGCCAAACATTTTGGCTTAAGTCTTTATCTTCAATCTTCAAGTACATCCTGCAATCCAATCATAGATTTGAACGTGCAAAGTTTGGTCCCATCCAAAGCTTTAGTCAGCAAATCTGCACATTGCATATTGGTTGACACATAGGTCAGCTAAATGTCCTTGCTTAGCAACTTCTCCCTCACATAATGAAAATGAACTTCTATGTGTTTGGTCTTGGCATGATAGATAGGATTAGTTGCAAGGTGAAGAGAACTTGTATTATCTCCAAAGATAATTGGAGGCTTAGTATATAAGCCCAACTCTATATACAAAAGCTTAATCCAAATTGCTTCTTGAGTGGCATTAGCTAGCCCTCTATATTCTGCTTCCGTAGAAGACAATGCAACAGTTGGTTGCTTTTTTGCGGACCATGAAATTGGTTTGTCACCGGCAAAAGAAATGTATCCTGAAGTGCTTCTCCTATCATCCTTGCATCCTGCCCAATCTGCATCTGAATAAACTTTTATATCAATATCTGAAGTGTAAGGAAAATACAAACCATGGTTCTGTGTACCCTTGAGATACTTCAAGATTCTTTTGGCATCCTCTAAGTGAGGTATCCTTGGCTTGTGCATAAATTGACTTAGCACACTAACTCCATATGCAATATCAATTCTTGTAAGAGTAACATAGTTCAAGCTACCTACCATACTTTGATAACCTGTAATGTCTTGGACTTCATCACCTTCATGGGCACTTAGCTTTAGATTCACCTACATTGGAGTGCTTGCTGCTTTAGCATCCTGCAATTGAAATTTCTACAACATATCTTGTACATACTTCTTCTGAGTAATGGATATCCCTGAATTACTATAAACTAACTCAAGCCCTAAAAAATATTTCAATAATCCAAGATCATTGATCTTGAATTCCTTCATCATCTGGCTTTTGATGCTTCTCATTCCATTGACATCATTGCCTATAATGATGATGTCATCAACATAGACACAAAGATAGATTACCTCTGAATTACTTCTCTTAATGAACAGAGAAGTGTCAGCCTTGCTCATAACAAATCCTTGGTCTTGGAGGTATGTAGTTAGCCTGTAATTCCATGCCCTAGGTGCCTGCTTCAATCCATATAAATCCTTATTTAATTTACAAACATAAGTTACCTTCTTAGGGCCTTCATAGCCAAGAGGTTGTGACATATAAACCTCTTCTGAAATCCATCCATTCAAGAAAGCATTCTTGACATCCAATTGGTACATGTTCCAATTCTTTGATGCAACCACACTAACCAACACTCTGATTGTTCGCATCTTGGCCACAGGAGAAAATGTCTCTTCATAGTCAATGCCTTGGGTTTGTGCAAAACCCTTGGCTACCAATCTGGCCTTGTACCTATTAATTGTGCCATCAGAATTTCTTTTCAATTTATAGATCCTTCTGGATCCTATTACCTTCATGGAGTCCTTCTTGGGTACTAACTCCCATGTATCACTCTCCTTGAGTGCTTCAATCTCCTCATCCATAGCTTCTTTCCATTCTGATTTGGTGATTGCTTCTTCATATGAACCTGGTTCTTCATTTGACAAATCCTTTGCAAGATAAATTGAATGTTTAGTAACAAGAGATGTATCATACCCATATCTGATAGGTTTTTTGCTTTCTCTTTGAGACCTTCTGATTGATTGAGTTGAAGATTCTGGTATGTCCTCAAGCTTCTTCATCTTCATTTTGCCTTTGGACTTCCATGACTTGAACTCTTCAAGGTTGATTGTATCTTCATCATCATCTGAATTTGAGTCTTCTTTCTGAGTTGGTTCCTCCTTTGTAAGTTTTGGAAATTCCTCTTCCAAATCATAGGGTAATTTGAACTTCTTGCATTCATTCTCATACCAAGAATCATTCTCATCAAAAATCACATCTCTGCTTACCATAAATCCCTTATTGGTAGGGTTATAAAACCTGTAACCTTTTTTATTTAAATCATATCCAATGAAAATACATTTTTCAGCCTTTGGATCTAGCTTTCCTCTTACCTAGTAGACAAGACCTTGCCAATGTATCCCTTGCACACCATGTGTTGAGTTTTTCTTGCTCCTCCTTGGTTGGCAAACCTCTTGCTTTGAATGAGGGCGATTCCTCATCTCTTGAGATGTATCCATAGAGAGTCCTTCCTTGTAAGTAGGTCTTGATCCTTAGAGACCAAGATTGATAATTGTTCCTGTCCAATTTTTCCATAAATGAAGGAAAACCATCTCCCATTTTACCTTATTTGCTCAGATACCACTCTTGGGAAAGATGAATGGATGATCCAAGAGATTGAGTAGGTACTGTTAAAACCTGCTTTGTACCAGCCCTCTTTAGCTTTAGACTTGATTAGTAGACTGCCTTAGCTTTCCAATGACACCAAGAAATGGCCTATGTCCTTGGGAAATGAAGTGTGCAATGATTGAATCAAAACAGATAACTTTGGAAGTCACAAACTTAAGAAAACCTTCTATTTTGGTCTTGACACCTGCTGAATCTTTTGCTCAGTGTGACCAGCACAGTAGCAATTGATAAAATTCCTTCTAGGGGTATTCAATTAACTTATTAAGCTACCATTTCCAAGTAGAATGATGTAAAATGACAAACTATACTCAGAGAAATTAATTTAGCAAGATTTGGTATACCCTCGACTTTTTAGGATTGTAGCAGAGATAGACCAGTGAGCACCTCGATGACGATTTCTCTGAATTGGCTGAATGAAACCACTTCAAGCTTTGTCATCATGTAGATGACTTTGAGCGGAATCCAACAAGCTTTGAATCACTGAATTTGGAGTAGTATTGACTGAGATATGTCCTTGACAAGTTACAGACTTTTGAGTAGACTAGTAGAGAACACAGAGATGAATGATATAAATGTATCTATTAGTTAACACTTGTGTACAATCCCATTGGCATGGATAGCATTGCCTAATGGTGTAGAGAGGTGTAGACTATGATGTAATTCTCACAAACACTCAATGACAATAGAATGAAGCTCGGGAGTGATGTCTCTCACCGCGACTTTTCAAGTTCACCTTTTATATGGAATGTGTAAGAATTTGAATTCAAATTCAAATTCTTGGCTCCTTCTAATGAAGCTTCTAAAAACTTGGAGATATTCTCTCAATCAATTGAACTAACTTTTCCACGAATCATTTGGGTAGGTGATTACAAAAGATTCTAAGTCGAATTGACTTTTACAATGAGGTAAAGTGGCAAGTAATCACTAGCATATGTTCCTATGGTACTTCATGCATGTAGAGTTGTGTAGGCTTGTGATTTACACCAACAAGGCATCTAAGCCACACACACTCAACAGTGGCTATGAAAGCTTCCCTATACTCAGCCTCACAACTGGAAGTGGCCATAGTAGGCTACTTCTTACTCAACAAAGATATAGCAGCATGTCATCAACATACACTACAATGATCAGAAGCATATCATCAACATGCTTAACATATCAGGTGCTTTCAGTTGGACTGCTCTCAAAACCATGTGCAATTAGATAGACATGTATCTTTTCATACCAAGCACGTGGTACTAGCTTTAACCATATAATGCCTTCTTTAACTTGCACACCTGGTTTTCATGCCCTTTTTGCACAAAACCATGGAGCTGAAAAACATACACTTCTTCATGCAAGTCACCATTCAGAATTTTTTCAATGTCCAACTGATGTCCATTTCAACCATGATGAGCTGCAAGTGCAGAGATGCTATGAACAATAGTCATTTGGCAAGTAGGAGAAAAGGTTTCATCAAATTCAATGCCTCATTCCTGCCCATAACCCTTTGCAATAAGCCTAGACTTATACCTATCAACTATTCCATCAAGTTTACACATCAGCTCATATACCCACGTAGTGCCAATGGTCGTCTTGCAAGGAGGCAATTTACATAAAGACCAGGTACCATTTTTCATGATAGTATCATATTCAAATTGCATTGCAGCCATCCAATGTTCAGAATTTTGTGCTTCATCAAACAAAATAGGTTCAATCTCATCACATAGGCTAGCGGCAACCATAACATAGCAATCTAATCCGAAAGAGGCACTATGAGAGCCTAACCCAGTACGATATGACAAAGGTGCATCTAATTTGTTGTCACGCAAAGTCTACACCAACCATTTTGGCATAGTTTTTGCCTGCTCAATATCAGCTCTCTCATCAACAAGTGCATCATGTAAATCTACATCAAAAATGGAATGATCTGCATCATCACACAAAACCTGCAAAGGTTGAAAAGTTGTCTCATTAGGGCCAGCACTAGACTCTCCACCTGTGAAAAGAGGCAGCAACGTATCATACATGTCTTTGGAGCTAACAAATATCTCTTAGTACATGAAAGTAATGGTTGAATAGGATCCTCCACAAAAACAACATCACGGCTAACAAAAATGCATTTAATCTGTCAATGATACAGACGATAGCCTTTACTTTCAAAACTATACTTAATAAAAATACATTTTATTACTTTATCATCCAATTATTTGCGATGTTGTTCAGGCACTAATGCATATGCCAAACAACAAAAAATATGAAAATGAGCAACAAATGTCTTGTGACCATGCCAAGCCTCATATGGAGTGATAGATTAAAGCGCTTTAGTGGGATACCTGTTAAGTACATATGCTACACACATAACAACCTCAAGCCAAAAACTATGTGGTAAAGCCTGACTCTTGAGCATACACCTCGCCATTTCCATGAGTGACATGTTCTTCCATTCAGCAACTCCATTCTATTTAGGTGTATACAACACCGGCACTGTACATTGATGTTTTATCCCACGTTCACCTAGAATTGCATTAAGGTCAAAAGACATATATCCTCCCCCCTGGATCAAAATGGAGGGTTCCCATTTTACATGATGATAGATAAATACTTCGGACTTTGCTTTCAATGGATATACCCATGCATGCCTGGAAAAATCATCAATGAAAGTCATGAAGATAAGATAGTTTCCAAAAGAGGGTGTTTGCATAGGACCGTAGACATCAACTTTGAACAAGCTAAAGTCTATGAGTAGATCGAACTGAACCATCTTTTGGAAAGGAGGAATGCTACATTTCACCCAAAATACAGCCTTCACATACATGTTTACTAGGCACCTCAAGTTTGGGCAAAGAAGACACCATTTCATAATTCTACAGTCGTGGCAAACTAGCAAAATTCAGATGACCAAAGTGTGCATGACAAAGCTTTTCATCTCACATAGACAGAATCATGTACTGCACATGCTCAATCATTCATTGATCGGTGCACGTAATATTATTCCCCATAGGGGCAGGCTCCAGTGAAGAGAAGAAACTATGCTGCAAGGTAATATGTTTGGTTGCCCCACTATCAAAGTACCAAACATCTGTGTCTATTGCAAACATGCACTACTCATGAGAAGATGGTTCAAAACATCTAACAGTAGTAAACGCCTATTCTTTGTCTTGCACAAGATTAGCAAACTCTATTTTCAATGGAGAGACCTCTAGAACAACCATTCTGGCCTCTTTCTTCTTTGCCTCTTTAGCAGCCAGTTTTGGATAGCTCTTAATGACATGATCATTCGCTTTATAGTATTTGCAAAACAATTTCTGCTTTTCTTATTTCTTCTCATCTTTTTCTTTTTTCTTTGAATGTGCAGCATTTGCATATTTTTTCTTACTAATAGAAGAGCTCCATTTACCTTTGCCCTTCTAACTACCCAGGAAAGCTTGATCTACAACACACATAATAGACCTGTTCTACCTAGATTGGTCTTCCTGCAACAAAATAAAAACTAACTCTTCAAATGTTAAGGCAATTGGATTGCCTATCATCATCACATGAAGAGTAGAAGCGAAACTCGGATATGTCAATTGTTCATTCAAATCCTTGATCTTTGTCAGAAAACTGTCCATAGAATCACCTTCAGTCATGTTTGCACTCTCTAACTATTTTCAAAGGTAAGCAATATGAGCCTCATTCCTAGCTTGTATAGTGTGGTAAGAGTATCCCAAGCATCCTTAGCTATTCTACAATAGGGAATGTGAGGAATAATGACATGTTTAACAGACAAACTTATCAATGCATGTGTGTGAGCATCTCTGCCATCCCAAGAAATTCTCTCTATAGTAGGCACAACAAAAACAGTAGGCCCAAGAAATTCTCTCTATAGTAGGCACAAACATGAATCTATAGAATATCATCATCTTCAACACCATTTGCATTAGCTTCAGTATCTGTATTTATAGTACCTATATTCACAGGCGTAATAGGAGGTCTTTCAACACCCTCCATAATATTCCATAGTCCTTTTGTGACCAATACATGATGCATCATATAAGCCCACAATGGGTAATTAGTACCATCCAACTTATCCTCAACAACTAACATATGAAATACATCAGTGCTTTTCAACCATGGCCACTAACTAAAATAACCTGATGCAAAAAAAGTGATTGTATCTTAAAAATTTGAACAGAACTACCCTGACAAGTTCTACTAAACTTGTAGCGAACTTTGAGATGCTTATACTAGTGAACTAAAACTCGTATATATCTTTGATATAAAAAGATAAAGTAGTCTACAAAAGCACTGCAATTCTGCATTTTGGGGCCGAAACGAGCTGAGATTGTGATTTCGACACCACACAATGAAGTTGTTTTCATGTCTGAAAGAACTTGAGTATGGTCACCAAATTTTGTGCGATTCTGAGACTGCAACCAGAGAGCTGTCAATCATGCCCTAGATGAAGCACCAACCTGCTTTGATACCAGTTCTTGGAGTTAGATGTCTGTGGAAGCACATGAATAGCACAAGGAAGAAGAACAAGCTTGGAGCACAACACACAATACTGAATGTATTACCACTAGAATGTACAAAGATAAGTAACCCATTAGGGCAATAGGAGTATATACAAGTTGGGGGAAAGAAATGCCCTAAAGAGGGAAAAATGTGCCCCGACAGTCCTAAAGTGTTCACACACATCACTACCTAAATTTATCAACAAGAAGAAACCCTCTTTCCCTACTTGACATCATGTTTAATGATTAGTAGGTGACTAGTTCACCTTTGATGGTTATTAAGGTGACTTGCATGGAAAGGGAGAGGGGGATGACTCGAAGCCCAACACAACCACAATACCCCATCATGGGTGACCCCAAGCCTAGAGCAACCTGATATCTCATCATGGGTGACCCGAAGCTTAGGATGCTCCAATATCTCATTTGGGTGACCCAATATCTCATCATCGGCGACTTAACGAGAATTTAAGGAGATTATTGTTCATGACCATCAATAGGGGCATCTTTTTGTTGATACAAGCTGACTCCATTTAGGGGGTGACCCAAGTACAAAGCAACCCCATCTCCTAGGTGCAACACCTAATAAGGATGATTTCTCAACTTTATCATGGGTAACATATCATGAGGAGAATTATAAGGAGACTTGAGCAATATGAGAATTATGGAGAGAGATCTATATCAAGGCAATGTCTTGCATGGGCACTATAAAGACCATCTAAGGAGTCCTCTAGTCAAAGCACCAAGGGGCAACTAATGTTTTTTGAGCATCAAGGAGAAGATCTTAATTGGCATGATGCTATTTAAGGTGATGATTCCAATTCCTCTTCGAAAGGCAACTATGTCTCCTCTTCAAAGGATAAACTTCTTTGTTGAAATAGGAGCTTTAGACAAAAAGGCATGAATTACATCTCAAGAATCAAAGGAGCATCAAGATTTGTCTATGAGATAAGTGAATACAGACTCACCTCACGTCTCCCAACCTAGAGAACTATGAAGAAGGTTAAAAGCTCAAATAAAGTCATCATACTACTTGTTTCCTTACTAAAAACAAGTCAAAATTCCACGAGATTTACACATACATGATTAAGGGTGTTACATGAAATACAAAGGAATAAATAATCCTATTACAACTTAACTTATATACACTTATAGCCATAATGGGTCGCTTATCTTTGTATATTCACTTAGTAATACATTCTGTATTTTGTGTTGCGCTCCAAGAATCTTCTTCTTCCTTGTGTTGCTCGCAAGCTTCTCTAGTCCTCAAACTCCAACAATTGGTATCAGAGCAGTTCGTTGCTTCATGTAGGGTGTCATCAACACCCCTCCGATCAAAGTCTCAAAATCACATGAAAATTGGAAAGCATACTCAGGGTGGTTAGGAAATCTCAAGCTGAAGACATAGAGCTACTTAGAATATGTTTTATTCTTCACCTTTAATGGATATCAACATAAGAGACATGGAAATCTTAAGTGGAGGTGCAATAGAAATAGGAGTTAGAGACTTGATTAGAAACAATGAGCAATTAGAGTCCTTGATTTGAATTGAATATATGTGCAAATTCATGAAAGATATTGTAAGTACATGCTAAAAGATTACTCTCAAACTAAGAACACTAAAAGAACATACGAAGGTTACCAGTAACAAAACTTGAATAGATCTAAGGTAATGATGAGCTATTGGGATTCTGATGAATCAATAATGCTTAATTGGCTTCTCCTCATAATGAGGACCTTTCAAGTATGCAAAATAATGAGGTCCTTTCAAGTATGCTATATAAGTAACATATCTAAACATTATCTTCTTTGTTAAATTAGAAACCTTCAACCAAAGCCATGAATCACATATCAAGAATGTTCATGCGAGTCAAATGAATGAAGACCAACCTCAAATTAAAACTAAGAAGAAGTTGAAAACATTAATTAAAACCACGATAACACTTATTTCTTTTATTAAAACTACGTGAAAGTTTAGGAACTACAAATGGATTTATAATCCTATTAGAGGTCAAATAATGAAACAATTATTCTTGATTTGCCTTATTTCTCTTATTTTCTCTATCCTCAAGAGATTAAGGTGAACTTTTTGTGCTCTTCAAAACAACTTAAACATGATCTCTCAAGGCCATTATTATTTTTCTATGTGATGATGGTTTTGGTGGCGCTATTGTTCGTATTTCTAACAAGTAATTATGTTTTTTGTACTTAGGTTAGCTCTTCTTCAAATCAATGATCTATAGTTTCTTTCAAAAGTGCTATTAATCATATTGTTTTCTTTATGTATACATCTAATTCTTTCAATAAGAGAACTATTTGCTTGAAAGGGTTAGCCAGCCTAAAAGTTCCCATGTTATTGTTTGCGGATATTGATATGGTTGTTACTTATTGATATTTGATCAACATACATGACCTTATTGAAATAACCTTCAACAGTGGATTTATTTAGAACAAAAGGTAAAATGGGTGTAATTATGATATTGATAGATTGCATATATTTCTTCTTTCTCCTAGTTTCCTTCATAAGCATTATTAGCATGTCCTGTGAGGTGAACAAATCCTTTTCTTTTAAAAATTACCATCAAGTTAGAATTTACCTCTTTATGGATTTCCCTTATTAGAGTTTTGGTCTCCCTCATTTGTTCCTTACCTTTTAGAGCATGATTGTATCAAGAATAGACATTAACCTTATTCATAAACAAGCTATTAGAATATATTATCTTCCAGGTAATATTAAAACTAAGAATATTAAGCTCATTCATAGAAACTAACCCAAGGATGAATTGAAGAATGGGAGACTTCTCTCTTATCTAACTTGTTTTCCATAAGAATCAAACCTAGCATTTGTGTGGTGTACCACGCATTAACAATATGTGATCTACTCGTCTTTATCAATGATCTGATTATAGGGAGTGTTCTTTTAACCAACTACAAATACATTAATAACGAAGGAATACAAGAAAAAAAAGAAGAGATATAAACAAGCCTGACGATCTTGATGCCTTCCAAAAGTGAAAAGGCACTAGAAAGCACCAACAAGCTTCAGGATGGCTTATAGCCAATTTCTTTTAAGCTTGTTTCTCTCTATTAAAAAGACTTTTGATGCTTGAAGGGGTGGAAGCTCTTGCTTCTTCAAATCCCTTTAAACACAAATTCTAGGAAAGATTCAATAACTCATTCTTGTCCTGGGATTTCAAACTTGGTAGAGCATCATTATCTCCAAATCTTTTGCAGGACCTCCCAAAGTAGGGCTTGCCTCTAGTCTATCCATCAATCAACTATAAGGTACACTCTTATTGTCCACCCCAAATAATGGCACCTCTTCAGCATGCAAAGAATACGTGCATAAGGTCCTCACACCCCGAAGGTATTTTTTCACACCATGGGTGACATAAAAACTTTGAGCATATTTAATATTGGTCCATATTCCCATCTGGGAAGTTCGATGCATGAGGATTACTTTATTAATTTCCAAGAGAAGGTACCAGAGATCATTGAATTTAAGGTTCCATCATATCAAAGACCAAGTTAAAAACCACTTTCTATTGATCACTTTAAGACACTTTGTTGGCTTCTTAAATCTCAAGATATCTTAAATCCTATTACTGTTTCTCCATTTAATACATTGTGGATTACGCATTTCCTACACTTAACAAGACATATCTTTCAATCTTGCCACACATTTATCTTTTGTTTAAAGAGGCACTAGTCCTTGTAGTCAACTATTTGAATATGATCAATGACCTTAAATCTTATCGAACTCCTATGGGCTTCGTAATAGAGGTTCTTCCACTGTTGGAATCCTTTGGATGAATTCTTTTTTAGCCATTTGGAGGGCCTAGTTTTCATTTAGTGAAATGCTATATATCAGGGACCAGATGGAGTCATTTTTTCTAATTCCACATGTGCAGTTCTAGTTTGTTGAGTACCTAATGCCATGTCTTCCTCAAAGAGATATCAAGCCCAATGAAATACAGAGTTTCCTGACTAAGTAGCCCAAAATGAGCCCCCACCAACCTTGGTCATGAAGAAACTAAGAAGGTGGTTCAGTGATGCATCTCAAGGCATTCTTGGAGTGGTTAGTTCTAGATCCCAAGGGAGAGCACAAAATATCTCCCTAGTAAATAGTGAAAAAATGTGATAAATTTATTAGATGGTCCTCTCACAAAATAGTGAAAACTTCTAAAATTTAAAATAAATGAATGGATAATGTCAATCAATGTATGAGAGTTTTGCTAAATTTTTAAAAACTACATAGCATTTTAAATTTAAATGAATTTAAAATAGAAATATTTTAACCATACATTTTAGAAAATCAACACCAAAGGTTTTGGAAGATCTTTGTAGAAACAATGGTACAAAGATATAAAAGGAACTTTAAAAGCTATTTCTTTGTAAACGTGGCTCAAAAATTGAGGAACTTGAAGTAAGGATGGCTTAGACATAAGTGAACAGAAAACAGTCAGTTCACAAGTATAAAGATAACTTTCTTTTCTTTTTTAAGTGTGTATGAGCTACATAGCTCTTATGCTAAGAAAGGGTCCTTGATCATTTCATAATCATTTCTTTTTTATCCTTAGTTTTTTAGAAATCTATTCATGTTACATAATTTTTTCTCAAAGCTTGTATCTAATCTTAGCATATTGTGAGACAGCTAGGCCACGAAGTGAGTAGTGGTCTATCTCTATATGCCTAATGGAGAATATAAGCTGTTTGTCTTGAACGCATTGGTTCTCCCAGTAGGAGTAACTATTTTGAGTGAAATAACTTGCATTAGCAAGGTCTCTAATTTTAATTGATGTGTGAAAAATCTGATGGGTTCATTCTTCAAGAGTTTAGATAAGCAATTGTCTATGTGTACAATGGTTTTGTGAGTGTGCTTGTGAGGTCATCGATGCTTCAAGGCTACATAGGGAAGGTGTTTGTTTCTCCCACCGTTATTAGATCTCTTCAACATACAAAATCATTCAAAGAGGACAAGGAGAAGCCATCGAAGTATTTTGAAGTAAGGTGAGCTACTAAATCAAGTTCAAAATCACACACCAAGCAAAAGAGATTGAACTAGTGAATATGAAATCATCAATCTCATCTTATGGGAACTTTTGAGTTACAGAGGTAAATGCTTTTACTATTTCTCACTTGCTCTACATCAAAGGAATCCACAAGAGTGCATTAGAGTTCACCATATTCAAATATAACACTCAAATCAAGTAGCAGGATAAAAATAATTATTAGCCATGGAGGTCTAGAATCTCTGGCTATAGATTGTCACATAGATGATGTTTACCTAGTTGCATACACTTTGAATGGGCTTGGTATGATGAGAAGCGGAAGGCTTCTACATCAGCTATGTATGTCAAGGATAATCTTCCTAACTTTGAGTGTGTGGCAGCCTTGATGGTGATTAATGAGATGAGTATTGTATGCACAAAGACAAAGAGCAATGAAGGGTAAGCTTTCTATGTAGGTAAAGGTAGACGAAGATCACAAAGGAGCTAGGGCAAAGGAAGAGGTAGATAAGGGTGAAAATTAAACGATGATCGTGGTGAAGAACAAGGAAGCAAATACTCTTCATTAAGATGGATAGACAAATTCAAAGTTAGAGGAGGAAGGTTCAACTAGAATACAAAAAACAAAATCTTAGAAGCCTGCTTCATTGTGGCATATATGGCCCCTATGCAAGCCATTGCTATCAAACAGATAAGAATAATTCAACCTACAATGGTCAAGGTACTTATGCATCTACTTTAAATGAAGATGAAAGCATCCTAGCTATGATGAAGATGAGTGAATATAAGACACAAGGCTCAAGCACATGGTACGTCAATAGCGCATGTAGCAACCACATGAGTTGCAACAAGGAATTCTTCTCAAACATGCAAGTGCCATTGATTAAAGGTCATGTGGAAATAGGTAATGACACTCCTAATGCTATTACACACATATGTTATGTTATGTTAGATGGATCTTACAAAGCCAAGTGTTTGAAAGGTTTTTTCATGTTCACACAATCACAAAGAATCTAGACTATATGGTGAAATGGTTGAGAGAGGACTTCAAGTAAATTTCAACTAGAAGGAATGTTTTGTGGAAAACCCTAAAGAGGCGTATAGATTGATAGCCAAATGCAAAAAGGCGGGAAGGCTATGCACTTTGGATGTGAAGCCTAGCGTTGACCATACAAGCTAATTCACATTTGGAAACAAGAAGGTAGCAAATTTTGTCTCCCTACATTAAATTGATCTAGAAACAAGTTATTAGACTATGTATATGTAGAAGAGTAGTTGCCCAAGTTTTGTGTCAACATGCAGAGAATTTGAAGGAAATACTTGAACAGTGTTTCAACATAGGCTTGAAGTTGAACTTTGCTAGATGTCAATCTTCTTTCACAAAAGGTACACTCCTTGGCCACATATTTATGGCCAAAGGGTTAAGTGTTGCTAACAAATGTCTTTAAAGCTAACAAGTGTCTCCTTAGTACATGAAATTAATGGTTGAATAGGATTCTCCACAAAAACAACATCACAGCTAACCAAAATGCGTTTAGTACGTCGATGATACAGATCATAGCCTTTACTTTCAAAACTATACCCAACAAAAATACATTTTATTACTTTATCATCCTCTTATTTGCGA
This sequence comes from Ceratopteris richardii, assembly GCA_020310875.1. Taxonomy (NCBI): domain Eukaryota; kingdom Viridiplantae; phylum Streptophyta; class Polypodiopsida; order Polypodiales; family Pteridaceae; genus Ceratopteris; species Ceratopteris richardii. The sequence continues at coordinate 79,881,312 of CM035433.1, forward strand.
TGTTGTTCAGGCACTAATGCATATGCCAAACAACCAAAAATATGAAAATGAGCAACAAATGTCTTGTGACCATGCAAAGCCTCATATGGAGTGATAGATTATAGTGCTTTAGTGGGATAGTTGTTAAGTACATATGCTACACACATAACAGCTTCAAGCCAAAAACTATGTGATAAAGCTTGACTCTTGAGCATACCCCTCGCCACCTCCATGAGTGACATGTTTTTCCATTCAGTAACTCCATTCTATTTAGGTGTATACAACACCGACACTATACACTGATGTTTTATCCCAGGTTCAGCTAAAAATGGATTAAAGTCAAAAGGCATATATTCCTGCCCTCGATCAGAATGGAGGGTTCCCATTTTACATGATGATAGATAAATACTTCCGACTTTGCTTTCAATGGATAGACCCATGCATGCCTCGAAAAATCATCGATGAAAGTCATGAAGAAAAGATAGTTTCCAAAAGAGGGTGTTTGCGTAGGACCACATACATCAACTTTGTACAAGCTGAAATCTCTGAGTATATCGAACTGAGCCATCTTTTGGAAAGGAGGAATGCTGCATTTTACCCAAAATATAGCCTTCACATACATGTTTACTAGGCACCTCAAGTTTGGGCAAAGAAGAAACCATTTCATAATTCTACAATCGTAGAAAACTAGCAAAATTCAGATGACCAAAGTGTGCATGCCAAAGCTTTTCATCTGACATAGACTGAGAATCATGTACTGCACATGATGAATCATTCACAGATCTTTCATATTCTATGAGCTTATACAGCCCACAACATAAAATGCCAGAAGCAATAATGAGAACACCATTTTACATATCATGAATTGTGCATCTATCATCAACAAATTTCACAACCAAGCAAATCTTGGCTAATGCAAAAACTGATAACAGATTTTTCTTGATCCCTGGCACAAATAAAGCATCTGACAATGTAAAAGAACTACCACCAGTATTAGTTAGAAAGATCTTACCAATTCCCATGATAGTATAAGAGGAGTTGTTGGTGCATGTAACAGTATACCCTATAGGGGCAGGCTCCAGTGAAGAGAAGAAACTGTGCTGCGAGGTAATATGTTTCGTCACCCCACTATCAAAGTACCGAACATCTGAGTCTATTGCAAACATGCACTACTCATGAGAAGATGGTTCAAAACTGCAAACAATAGTAAATGCCCATTCTTCATCTTGCACAAGGTTAGCAAACACTATTTTCATTGGAGAGGCCTCTACAACAACCATTCTTGCCTCTTTCTTCTTTGCGTCTTTAGCAGCCAGTTTTGGATAGCTCTTAATGACATTATCATTCGATTTACAGTATTTGCGAAGAAATTTCAGCTTTTTTTATTTCTTCTCATCTTTGTCTTCCTTCTTTGAATGTGGAGCATTTGCATATTTCTGCTTACTAATAGAAGAGCTCCATTAACCTTTGCCCTTTTGACTACCCAGGAAAGCTTCATCTACAACACACATAATAGACCTGTTCTGCCTAGATTGGTCTTCCTACAACAAAATAAAAACTAACTCTTCAAATGTTAAGGCATTTGAATTGCGTTTCATCATCAAATGAAGAGTAGAAGCAAAACTCTGATATGAGTCAAAAAGACCATTCGAAATAGTTTGCACAACTGAATTGTTAGGAAGGACTTCATCTACAAAAATCAATTGCTCATTCAAATCCTTGATCTTTGTCAGAAAATTGTCCATAGAATCACCTTCATTCATCTTCTCACTCTCTAACTATTTTCGGAGCTAAGCAATATGAGCCTCATTCGTAGCTTGGTACAATGTGGTAAGAGTATCGCAAGCATCCTTAGCTGTTCTACAATAGCCAATGTGAGGAATAATGACACGTTTAACAGAAAAACTTATCAATGCATTTGTGTGAGCATCTCTGCCATCCCAACAATTTTTCTCTATAGTAGGCACAACAAAAACAGTAGCACGAACAAGAATCTATAGAATAGCACCATCTTCAACACCATTTGCATCAGCTTTAGTATCTGTATTTATAGTATCTATAGTCACAGGTGTAATAGGGGGTCTTTCAACACCCTACACAATATTCCATAGTGCCTTTGTGACCAATACATGACGCATCATATAAGCCCACAATGGGTAATTAGTACCATCTAACTTATCCTCAACAGCTAACATATAAAATACATCACTACTTTTCAACCATGGCCACTAACTAAAATAACCTGATGCAAAAAAGTGATTGTATCTTGAAAATTTGAACAGAACTACCCTGACAAGTTCTTCTAAACTTGTAGCCAACTTTGAGATGCTTATACTAGCAAACTAAAACTCGTATATATCTTTGGCATAAAAAGACAAAATAGCCTACAATAGCACTACAATTGTGCAGTTTGTGGCCCAAATGAGCTGAGATTGTGATTTCGGCACCACACAATGAAGTTGTTTTGATGTCTAAAAGAACTTGAGTATGCTCACCAAATTTTGTGCGATTCTGTGACTGCAACCGGAGAGGTTTCAATGATGCCCTAGATGAAGCACCGACCTGCTTTGATACCAATTGTAGGAGTTAGATGTCTGTGGAAGCACATGAATAGCACAAGGAAGAAGAGCAAGCTTGGAACACAACACACAATAGTGAATGTATTACCACTAGAATGTACAAAGATAAGTAGCCCATTAGGGCAATAGGAGTATATACAAGTCGGGGGAAAGAAATGCCCTAAAGAGGGAAAATTGTGCCCCGACAGTCCTAGAGTGTTCACACACAACATTACCTGAATATATCAACAAGAAGACACCCTCTTTCCCTACTTGACATCATGTTTAACGATTAGAAGGCGACTAGTTCACCTTTGATGGTGATTAAGGTGACTTGCATGGAAAGGGAGAGAGGGATGACTCGAAACCCAAACAACCACAATATCCCATCATGGGTGACCCCAAGCCTAGAGCAATCTGATATCTCATCATGGGTGACCCCAAGCTTAGGATGCTCCAATATCTCATTTGGGTGACCCAATATCTCATCATCGGCGACTTAAGGAGAATCTAAGGAGATGATGGTTCATGACCATCAATAGAGGCATCTTTTTCTCGATGCAAGGCAACTCCATCTAATGGATGACCCAAGTACAAAGCGACCCCATCTCCTAGGTGCAACATGTAATAAGGATGATTTTTCGAATTGATCATGGGTAACATATCATGAGGAGAATTATAAGGAGACTTTACCAATATGAGAGTTGTGGAGAGAGATCTATAACAAGGCTATGTCTTGCCTGGACACTATAATGACCATCTAGCGAGTCCTCTAGTCAGAGCACCGAGGGGCGACTAATGTTTCTTGAGCATCAAGGAGGAGATCTTAATTGGTATGATGCTAATTAAGTTGATGATTCCAATTCCTCTACAAAAGGCAACTATATCTCCTCTTCAAAGGTAACCTTGTCCCTATTGCAGTTCATCCAATCTATCTCCAAATTTGACTAATGGGTCTGAGTGCATTCGTCCCTATTCAAATTCATTGTTTTAGGAAATCCCTCCAAATTTGTCGGAGATGGTCTTGCAAATCCATCTTGGGAGGCTAGAACAAAAATCATCTTGAAACCTCTTGCAAGTTTGCCTTGCGAATTCTGCTACACATTCACATACCAAATTATCGTCACCAAAATGGAAAGCTTTATACTATCCAAGAGATACACTTATTATTTGATTGCATGACCATTTTGGAGCTTGTGAAGTTGTATCTTTATTGTTTTAAGCTTATGGAGGAAATTTGTCAGCATAAAAAATTCTCTTGCATGATATGAATGCTAGGAAAGAGAGAGAGAGAGAGAGAGAGTGAGAGAGAGAGAGGGAGAGAGAGAGGGGATAGGGATATATATATATATATATATATATATATATATATATATATATATATATATATATATATATATATATATATATATAGAGAGAGAGAGAGAGAGAGAGAGAGAGAGAGAGAGAGAGTTAGATCTATCTACTGCTATTATGGAACTTGTGAGAGATGGAGATTTTGAATAATTAGGGAGAGAGAAGTAGAGAAAAGGGGAAATTGATGTTGTAATGTAGAGAGAGAGAGAGAGCTGGATACACATAGGTGGATATGGAAAGATACCTCTCATGAACCAAGTAAGGAAGATCAAGATGTCTGCTTTAGGAATTCAAAAAAGTTCATAATGTTGGCAATGGTAATAAAGACAAGGAGTTTCTTCAAATACATTGTTGGGATAGAGAAGACTAGCATTGAGAGAAGAGATGACGCAGAATTCTAGTAAAAGTTGGAGAGAGAGAAATAGAGAGAGAGAGAGAGACATTTCTCACTATCTACTAGATTAGGAGGTAGAAAGAGAGACAGAGGGGGTGAGAGAGAGAAGAAAAGAAAGAGATAGAGAGAGAGAGAGAGAAAGGTAGAAGTAAAGGTATAGAGCACATACATTCTTAGATTGTTGCTCCCAATTGAAGTTTGTTGTAGATTCTAGGCACCATAGAAAGAGATGATTTTAGGATAGAGAACTTAGAGAGAAAGTGCCTACTAAAAATGAAAGGTGATGTTGTAGATGAGAATGTAATTAAACGAGAGAGGTTACATAGGATTTTTAAACTAATTATGATAAAGTAGTCCTCTAATCCCGTGAAAAAATAAAGTAATTGCTGCATAAGATTAAACCATTGAACAAACATCCAAGTTAGATGTTTCAGACAACTAAACATTAAGTGCTCCAAATCAAATTCAAGTGAATCAAGAGTTCTCAAAGTCTTGTGAGGGATAAGAATCCCACCTTCGTTACTAAGTCCATGCACAAGTCATGCCCAAGAATGGACTAGTAATTTGAATCCACCCAGTTCACACGTTTGTGCACAGATCGCACCTAGTAGAAATCTATGAATCACTACAAAGCAAGGATACATGTGATGGAATTGTCCACTTGTATCCTCTCAAGGAAGAGCTTTAACTTTTATCTAGAACACTTTAGATAGGGGTACAGAAGATAGATTTATGATAGCTTAGTGTGATGCCTTCACTAGTAGTGAACGCATTTAGATATAGGCCAAAGGTCAACTATGGACTTCTACAAATCACTAGATAGGGTAGTAGAGTGTGGGTGGCCATCAAACAAATATTACCCTTTTGCAACTTATATTAGGTCAAATAATTAAATCGTATGGTTTCTAAATAAGATACTGAATATTAGAAGGACTTGGGTTGTATAAGCATTGCCCCGAATTCCATAAGTGAAGACACAAACAACTCCCTTTCCTTGTAATATCCTCATCATCTATAAACCATGAAGCCTCATATTCAAGGTTCAAGCTTCATCTAGTTTGGGATTCCTATGAACAAGGTAATGCATAATTGGCTTGTCATCAAAATGAGGTGCTTTAAAGTATGCAACACAGTATATCCATGAGTGATGGATATTGAACATATTCTAACATAATCTTCTTTTTCTGAAATAGGAGATTTATACAAAAAGGCATGAATTACATGTGAAGAATCAAAGGAGCATCAAGATTTTTCTATGAGATAAACGAATACAGACTCACCTCACCTCTCCCAACCTAGGGAACTATGAAGAAGGTAAAAAGTTCAAATAAATTCATCATACTACTTGTTTCCTTACTAAACACAAGTCAAAATTCCAGGAGATTTAGACATATATGATTAAGGGTGTTACACGAAATACAAAGGAATGAATAATCCTATTACAACTTAACTTATATACACTTATAGCCATAATGGGCCGCTTATCTTTGTATATTCACTTGGTAATACATTTGGTATTTTTTGTTGTGCTCCAAGATTCTTCTTCTTCCTTGTCTTGTTCACATGCTTCTCTAGACCTCAAACTCCAACAATTGGTATCAGAGCTATTTGCTTGAAAGGGTTAGCCAGCCTAAAAGTTCCCATGTTAATGTTTGCGGATATTGATATGGTTATTACTTATTGATATTTGATCAACATCCATGAACTTATTGAAACAACTTCCAATACTGGATTTATATAGAATATTAGGTAAAATGGGTGTAATTATGATATTGATAGATTGCATATATTTCTTCTTTCTCCTAGTTTCCTTCATAAGCATTAGCATGTCCTGTGAGGTGAACAAATCCTTTTCTTTTAAAAATTACTATAAGGTTAGAATTTACCTTTTTATGGATTTTTCTTATTAGAAGTTTGGTTTTCCTCATTTGTTCCTTACCTTTTAGAGCATGATTGTATCAAGAATAAACATTAACTTGATTCATAAGCAAACTATTAGAATATATTATCTTCCAGATAATATTAAAACTAAGAATATTAAGCTCATTCATAGAAACTAACCCAAGGATGAATTGAAGAATGGGAGACATGTCTCTTATCTAACTTTTCTTCCATAAGAATCCAACCTAGCATTTATGTGTTGTAAGAAGCATTAACAATATGTGATCTACTCATCTTTATCAATGATCTGATTATGGGGAGCTTTCTTTTAAGCAACTACACATACATTAATAACAAAGGAATACAAGAAAAAAAAGAAGGAGATATAGACAAGCCTAACGATCTTAATGCCTTGCAAAAGTGAAAAGGCACTAAGAAGCACCAACAAGCTTCACGATGGCTTGGAGCCAATTTATTTTAAGCTTCCGATCCTTTTAAACACAAATTCTAGGGAAGATTCAATAACTCATTCTTCTCCTGGGATTTCAAACTTGGTAGAGCATCATTCTCTCCGAATCTTTTGCAGGACCTCCAAAGTAGGGCTTGCCTCTAGTCTATCCATCAATCAAGCATAAGGTACAATCTTATTGTCCACCCCAAATAATGGCAGCTCTTCAGCATGCGAAGAATAGGTGCATAAGGTCCTCACACCCGGAAGGTTTTTTTTCACACCATGGGTGACATAACAACTTTCAGCGTATTTAATATTCGTCCATATTCCCATCTGAGAATTTCGATGCATGAGGATTACTTTCTTAATTTCCAAGAGAAGGTACCAAAGATCATTGAATTTAAGGTTCCATCATATCGAAGGCCAAGTTAAGAACCACTTTCTATTGATCACTTCAAGACATTTTGGTGGTTTCTTAAATCTCAAGATATCTTAAATCCTAGTACTATTTCTCCATTTAATACATTTTGGATTAGGCATTTCCTACACTTAACGAGACATAGCTTTCAATCTTGCCAAGCATTTATCTTTTGTTTAAAGAGGCACTAGTCCTTGTAGTCAACTATTTGAATATGATCAATGACCTTGAATCTTATCGAACTCCTATGGGCTTGGTACCAGAGGTTCTTCCATTGTTGGAATCCTTCGGATGAAATTTTTTTAGCGATTTGGAGGGCCTAGTTTTCAATTAGTGAAATGCTACATATGGGGGACCAAATGGAGTCATTCTTTCTAATTCTACATGTGCAGTTCTAGTTTGTTGAGTACCTAATCCCATGTCTTCCTCAAAGAGATATCAAGCCCAATGAAATACAGAGTTGCGTGACTAAGTAGCCCAAAATGAGCCCCCACCAACCTTGGTCATGAAGAAACTAAGGAGGTGGTTGAGTGATGCATATGAAGGCATTCTTGCAGTGGTTAGCTCTACATCCCAAGGGAGGGCACGAAATATCTCCCTAGTAAATAGTGAGAAAATGTGATAAATTTATCAGATGGTCCTCTCACTAAATAGTGACAACTTTTAAAAATTAAAAATAAATGAATGTATAATGTCAATCAAGGTATGAGAGTTTCGCTAAATTTTTAAAAACTACATAGCATTTTAAATTTAAATGAATTTTAATTAGAAATATTTTAACCATACATTTCAAAAAATCAACACCAAAGGTTTTGGAAGATCTTTGTAGAAATAATGGTACAAAAATATAAAAGGAACTTTAAAAGCTATTTCTTTGAAACGTGGCTCAAAATTCGAGGAACTTGAAGTAAGGATGGCTTATAGACACAAGTGAAGAGAAAATAGTCAGTTCACAAGTATAAAGATAATTTTCTTTTTTTCAAGTGTGTATGAGCTACATAGCTCTTATGCTAAAAAAGGGTCCTTGATCATTTCATACTTATTTCCTTTTTATCATTAGTTATTTACAAAGCTATTCTTGTCACATAAATGTTTCTCAAACCTTGTATCTAATCTTAGCATATTGTGAGAGAACTAGGCCTCAAAGTGAGTTGTGGTCTTTCTCTTTATGCCTAATGGAGAATATAAGTTCTTTGTCTTGAAGGCATTGATTCTCCCAGTAGAAGTAACTATTTTGAGTGAAATAACTTGCATTACCAAGGGCTTTAAGTATAAATTATGTGTGAAAAATCTGATGGGTTCATTCTTCAAGAGTTTAGATAAGCAATTGTCTATGTGAACAATGGTTTTGTGAGTGTGCTTGTGAGGTTTATCGATGCTTCAAGGCTACATAGGGAAGGTGTCTATTTCTCCCATCATTATTAGATCTTTTCAACATATAAAAGCATTTAAAGAGGACAAGGAGAAGCCATCAAAGGATTTTGAAGTAAGATGAGCTACTAAATCAAGTACAAAATCACACACCAAGCAAAGGAGATTCAACTAGTGAATATGAAAGCACCAATCTCATCTAATGGGAACTTTTGAGTTACAGAGGTAAAGGCTATTACTATTTCTCACTTCCTCTACATCAAGGGGATCCACAAGAGTGCATTCGAGTTCACCATATTCAAATATAACACTCAAATCAAGTAGCTCGATAAAAATAATTATTAGCCATGGAGGTCTAGAATCTCTGGCTATAGATTGTCACATAGATGATGCTTACCTAGTTGCATACACTTTGAATGGGCTTGGTATGATGAGAAGTGGAAGGCTTCTACATCAGCTATGTATGTCAAGGATAATCTTCCTAACTTTGAGTGTGTGGCAGCCTTGATGGTGACTAATGAGATGAGTATTGTATGCACAAAGGGAAAGGGCAATGAAGCCTAAGATTTCTATGTACGTAAACGTAGAGGAAGATCACAAAGGAGCTAGGGCAAAGGAAGAGGTAGATAAGGGTGAAAATTAAATGATGATCGTGATGGAGAACAAGGAAGAAAATACTCTTCGTCAAGATGGATAGACAAATTCAAAGTTGGAGGAGGAAGGTTCAACTAGAATAGAGAAACCAAAGTCTCAGAAGCCTGGCTCAATGTGGAATATATGGGCCCTATGCAAGGCATTGCTATCAAATAGAGAAGAATAATTCAACCTACAATGGTCAAGGTAATTATGCATCTACTTCAAATGAAGATGAGAGCATGCTAGCTATGATGAAGATGAGTGAATATAAGATATAAGGGTCAAGCACATGCTACGTCAATAGCGCATGTAGCAACCACATGAGTTGCAACAAGGAATTCTTCTCAAACATGCAAGGGCCATTGATTAAAGGTCATGTGGAAATAGGTAATGACACTCCTAATGCTATTGCACACATAGGTGATGTTATGTTGGATGGATCTCACAAAGCCAAGTGTTTGAAAGGTTTTTTCATGTTCACACAATCACAAAGAATCTAGTCTATATGGGGAAATGGTTGAGAGAGGACTTCAACTCAAGTACAACTAGAAGGAATGTTTTGTGGAAAACCAAAAAGAGGTGTATAGATTGATAGCCAAATGCAAAAAGTAGGGAAGGCTATTCACTATGGATGTGAAACCTAGTGTGGACCATACAAGCTACTTCACATTTGGAGACAAGAAGGTAGCAAAATTTTATCTCCCTACATTAAATTGATCTAGAAGTTATTAGAGTATGTATATGTAGAAGAGTAGTTGCCCAAGATTTGTGTCAACATGCAGAGAATTTGAAGGAAATACTTGAACAGTGTTTCAACATAGGCTTGAAGTTGGACCTTGCTAAATGTCAATCTTCATTTACAAAAGGTACACTCCTTCGCCACATAATTATGGCCAAAGGTTTAAATGTTGATCTGACTAAGGTAGATGTGGTCCTTTCCATGCCCATTACATAGATTCCTAAAGAAGCGCAAAGATTTTTAGGTCATGCAAGATACCATAGGAGATTTATAAAAATGTATGAGAAAATAGTTAAGCCTCTTTTAAGTCCTACAAGCAAGAAGATCCCTTTCTCTTGGATTTTTAAGGAGAAAAAGCATTAAATGAGCCAAAACTAAGGTTTTTTAATGCACCACTACTAACTATTCCTAATTGTTCCCTTGAGTTTCATGTGCATACAAATGCAAGTCTTCATGCAGTTGGAGGGGTTCTAGCACAACCATGCTCACATAAGGAGTACCATAGAAAGAGAATATTTGGCGATTGTATGTGCACTTCAAAGTTTTGGCATCGCCTTCTAGGAGTACATTTTATTTTCATCTTCGACTATCTAATGCGATAACTTGCATTGACAAGGTCCCTTAGTGTAGCTTATATCTTAGGTACCTTTCATCGACATACAAATGCACTCAAGGAAGCCGCCTCATCAAGTTCAGTGATGAATCTTATGCCCCAAGGAAGGGCAAGAATATCTTCTCAGTAAATAGTCACAACAATGCGAGTAAGTTATAAGATGGTCCACTTAGTAAAATGCAAATTTTCAAAATGACTCAAATCAAATGAACTCTACGCATAACAGTTTAAATTCAAATGAACTCTAAGCGTGACTCAATCCGCTCAGAAAACCAACATAATCGACGAGGTTGTTTGTGTGTGTGTGTGAGAGAGAGAGAGAGAGATAGACAGATGAGAGCTATTGTATTCAACGTTTCTTCAGAATACAAAGAACTTCACGAAGTATGGAAACATTCAACTGGGCGAACTATAGCCTAATTGTTTAACCTAATTGTATCGGAAACCGCAAACCATCTAATTGTCGGTGTTTGTGTGTGTGTGTGTGTGTGAGAGAGAGAGAGATGAGAGCGAATACTGTATTCAACGTTTCTTCAGAATATTGGAAATAACGTTTCTTCAGAAATACTGAAAATGTACTTCCGCATCTGCACCGAAGTGTGCTATGCCGGATCGCTAAATGGAAGCTCAACATGATCTTCCTCGCTAAATGGAAGCTTAAAATATTTGTTCATAATATGCAGAAAGATATGGTGTGGGAAGGTGGGAGAGAGAGAACAAACACATTCCCTCAGAACATACAGAAACATATCGTGTGGGAAGGTGTGTGTGTGAGAGAGAGAGAATATTGTATTGTACATTTCTTCAGAATATACAGAAGTTCACGAAGTATGGAAACATTGTATTGTATTATCTGTTTCTTTGACCTAGTTATTCCTTCCCGAAACCGCAAAGCGCAGAAATGATGATCCTGAAAACCTTGAAATGCTCTTTCACAAAAGTATTCAACTCCTGGAAAGCTCCTTCCGCATCTGCACCGAAGTGTGCGCGACTGTATAAAGATCAGCTGCTTTGCTGTATCGCTTAATGGACGCTTAACATGATCTTCCTTAGAACTTTCATCCTCGCTTGCCAAAAAGTCATGGTTCGTGGTACAGTTTTCGACCTTATCTGCTTTCCTGTCACTCCGCATGCTGCGTTGAAGGTGCCCACGTCTGGAGCTGTCTACCAGGGACGCGGTTAAAGAACGGATTTGCGATGTATGTTTAAAACTCCGCCCAAGTGCTCAAAAGGGATTAACAGACCCAGTTCCGACGAGCTGCTTATGTATGCAGGACTAAAAAGGAGACTCGTAGTACAAAAAACATATCAACTAAATTTTGAAAAAAGAAAAAGTGAGTCCGTATGTTAGTTATGGTATTATACAAAAGGACGTCACATTTTCTTTTTTCAAAATTAAGTTGATCTACACTGTTTTTTAAACTTTGTTGGGAAATCGCATCTTCATGTCTCTCAAACAACACAGCTTAGAACCCTTTTCAACATAGAAATTGGATATGGACTCCTCACAGTACTATGTGGAAAAGTAAAGTATTTTTTAATGTTAAAAGCATTATTTTGGCATGTTTCCATCTTCTTTTTGCTTCATAATAATTATAATATGTCTCTCTCAGAATACTTGAGGTTCTTCAATGGATGTTATCTCTTGCTATTGCTGTTTGAACATCCAGCTGATGTACATTCCAACCGTGATGAACTGCAAGTGCACAGATGCTGAAAACAGTAGTCATACGGCATGTAGGTGCAAAGGTGTCATCAAAATCAAAACAGTAGTCATACGGCATGTAGGTGCAAAGGTGCCTCTTTCCTGTGCATAACCCTTTGCAACAAGCCTAGCCTTATATCTGTCAACTATACCTTGGTTGAGCAAGAACTAGCCTACTGTGGCCACTTCCAGTTGTGAGGCCGAGTACAGGGAAGCTTTCATAGCCACTGTTGAGTGTGTGTGGCTTAGATGCCTTATGGATGATTTGGGTGTTGGCCCAAGGATCCCCTCTTTCCAAAAATGTCCAAGCCCAAGTTTCACCTTCACTGCCTTACAAGGTGAATTACACACCTTTCTCTAGTGATTTTAGACAAAGTTGGGGTAGCTCTAATCTCTCAAGTTATCATGGACCTCCTATACTTTCACAAGGAAAGGAGTTTCTCAATTCTTAATGGCTTTAGCACATTCTTCCTTTCTATGTTCCATAATTCCTAGAGAACATCTCATCATTCATTATCCATACATTATGAGATCCCAAAGGTGAGGGGTCACCTCAAGGGAGGCCCCAAGCCCCAATGGTCGAGGGTCACCAAAGAGAGAACACCAATGCCAAGATGGCCAAATGGATGCGAAATGGGAGGAAGAGAATGACTGCCTGCATATGACCCAATAGGGTGATTGAAAGTGGTTCCAACGACAAGATACATGAAGATGATTTGGCAATATATTTTGGCAAAACTAGAATGCTATAGATCCCTGCTTCAAGTGTTTTCACCATCTCGGTGCAACCTTTCTCCTCATTTGCTACAAGTAAAGACTCTTTACTCTATGAGAAATTATTAATATCACAAAATTGAAATGATCTTATGGTATATATAGTAAGTGATATCCCTCTTGATTGCTTTAATTGAAGTATGCCTTCACCCTATGAATGTTAACAAGGCTGATTTTCTCACTCTTCAACTCTTCCATCTTGATTACTCCTTTGGGTAATATCCTCATCACTTTATCAGGTCCTTCACACTTGGTGCCAATTTAGTGGGTATTGGCGAGATTTGATGCATCAAGGCCAAGGATCCTTCCTTCACTTCAATAGCCCTTAGATACCTACCTTCATTATTGCTTCCTCCTATTCTTCCAATGCTGCTAGTTTCCTAATGTGAGGATCAATTCCGACCAACTTGGCTTCATCTTCTTTTATGATGATGAATTTGAAGGGAGCTAGTGCCTCCCTACCATAGACCCAAGGGAATGGATTCTTGCTAGTAGTGCCTCTTCTTGTGGTATGTCCAAATGACCAAATTGCTCTAATATGAGCTTATGGCCAAGATTTATGATGGTGAAAATCGAAATCCAAGAGTAGCTCAATTAAAATATTGTTGGAGCTTTTTGCCTTCTCATTTTCTCTTGGATAAAAGGCACATGACTTCTTGTGAAAAATCTTGTAGCTCTTTGCTTTCACTCATGGCCGTCCTTGAAACTTGGTCTGCCATGTGATTCTCTTTACCTAGCTTAGTGTCAATCTCAAAGTAATATTTCTAAAAGAATAGTAGCCACCATCAAACCCTTCTAGCCACTTTAGGCCCATTGATGAAATACATTATTGTTTGATAATAAAGGATGAAAATAAAATGTACTCCCTGAATTCAATACCAAAACCTTTGAAGTGCAAATACAATACCCAAACATTATCTTTCTATGGTACTATAATTTCTTCCAAGTTTGTTGTTAATCTTCTTGCATAAGCAATAGGTTGTCCACCTTATGTGAGCATGCTTGTGCTAGAACTGCTCCAACTCCATGAAGACTTGCATTTGTATGCACATGGAAATCGAGCGACCAATTAGGAATAGTTAGTAGTGTAATGTGCTTGAACCTTGTGTCTTATAGTCACTCATCTGCATTGTAGCAAGCATGCTCTCATCTTCATTTGATGTAGATGCGTAATTACCTTAACCATTGTAGGTTGAAATTTTCTTCTCCATTTGAAATAAATGCCTTGCATAGGGTTCATACGTGCTACAAATGAAGCAAGCTTTTGAGATTTGATTTTTTCTATTCTAGCTGAACCTTCCTGCTCTAACTTTGAATTTTTCTATCCATCTTGATGAAGAGTATTTGGAGCCTTGTTCTTCATCACGATCATGTTTGATTTTCACCCTTGTGTACCTCCTGCTCTATGCTAGCTCCTTCCTCTTTCTTAGCCTTTACATACATAGAAAGCTTGGGCTTCATTGCCCTTTGTCTTTGAGCCTACAAAAACCATTTCCCTAGTCACGATTAAGGCCACCACGTGCTCAAAGTTAGGAAGAGTATCTTTGACATACATAGATGATGTAGAAGCCTTCCTCTTCTCATCATACCAAGCACATTCAAGGTGTACGCAATTAGGATATCATCATCTATGACAACCTATAGCTAGAGATTCTAAACATCCATGGCTGATAATCATTGTTATCGAACTTCTTGATTTGAGTGCTATATTTGAATATGGTGAACTCTAATGCACTCTTGTGGATCCCTTTGATGTAGAGGAAGTGAGAAATAGTAATATCCTTTACCACTATAACTCAAAAATGCCTAATAGATGAGATTGATGCTTTCATATTCACTATGTGACTTTCCTTTGCTTCGTGTGTTATTTTGAACTTGATACAGTAGCTCTCCTTCCTTCAAGGTACTTCAATGGATTCTCCTCATCTTACTTGAATGGCTTTGTATCTTGAAAATATTTGAGACCCATGATGGGAGAAATAAACAACATCCCTATGCAACCTTGAAGCATAGATGGCCTGAGAAGCACAATTACAGAACCTTTATTCACAGAGATAATCGCTTATCTAAACTCTCCAAGATATTTTTCACACATGATATTTTTCACACATCAATTATACTTAGAGACCTTGCTAATGCAAGTTATTTCACTCAAAATAGTTACTCATACCTAGGAGAATGAACCCATGATATTTTTCACACATCAATTATACTTAGAGACCTTGCTAATGCAAGTTATTTCACTCAAAATAGTTACTCATACCTAGGAGAACCAATGCCTTCAAGACAAACAAGTTATATCCTCCACTAGGCATACATAGATAGACCACTACTCACTTATGGGCCTAGTTGTCTCACAATATGCAAAGATTAAATACAAGCTTTGAGAAATATTTACGTGACAAGAGTAGGTTTCTAAGAAACTAATTATTAGAAGAAACGAGTATGAAATGATAAGGGTCTTTAGTTAGCACACTAAGAGCTATCCAACTCATACACACTTAAAAATTATTTTATCCATGTACTTGTGAGCTGAATATTGTCTTTTCCGTTATGTCTCTAAGCCATCCTTACTTCGAGTTCTTCACATTTTGAGACACATTTACAAAGAAATAGATTTTAAATTTTCTTTTACATCTTTGTACGGTTGTTTCCACAAAGATCTTCCAAAATGTAGGGTTAAAACCATAGGAGTTTGATAAGGTTTAAGGTCATTGATCTGATTCACATAATTGACTACGAGGACTAGTGCATATTTAAACAAAGGATAAATACTTGGCAAGATTGAACGTTATGCTTGACTGACATATAAACTAGAGGGCAGCCCTACTTTTTCTGTTCGCTAGTATAAGCATCTCGAAGTCTGGTACAGGTCGAGCGGAATTTGTCTAGGCAGCTCTGTTCAACTTTTTGAGATACAGTCAATTTTCTGTATCAAGGTATTTTAGTCATCGACCATGGATGAAAGCAGTGATGTATTCCATATGTTGGCTGTTGAGGATAAGTTGGATGGTACCAACTACCCGTTATGGGCTTATATGGTGCGACATTTGTTGGTTGCAAAAGTAGTTTGGAACATTGTGCACGGTGTCGAATAACGTCCTATCACACCTGCAACTATTACAACTGCAGGTACTGAAGCTGATGTAGAAGGTTTCGAAGATGATGATATTTTGCATATTCCTAATCCTGTTGTAGTTTCTACTGCACCTACTACAGAGCAAATTCCCTCGGATGGCAGAAATGCCCACGCACATGAATTGATAGCTTTTTCTATCAAAGGTGGCATCATTCCTCACATTCGCTCTTGCAGAACACCTAAGGATGCTTGGGATACACTTACCACATTGTACTAAGCTAGGAATGAGGCTCGTCTTGCTTATCTTCGAAAACAGTTAGAGAGTGAGCACATGAACAAAGGTGTTTCTATGGACAATTTCCTAACGAAGATCAAAGACTTGAAGGAACAATTGATTTGTGTTGATGAGGTTATACCAGATAGCTCACTTATGCAGACCGTTCAGAATGGTCTTCTTGATTCATATCAGAGTTTTGCTTCTATCTTCAGTTGACGATGAAAGGCAATCCAAATGCCTTATCACTTGTGCAGACCGTTCTATTGCAGGAAGATCAGTCCACGCAGAACAGGTCCATTATGCGAGTTGCAGATCAAGCTTTCCTGGCGAGTTAGAAGGGCAAAGGAAAATGGAGCTCTTCAACTAGTAAGTAGAAATTTGCTAATTCTGCATATTCGAAGAAGGAAGATAAAGATGAGAAGAAATCAGAAAAGTAGAAATCATTTTGTAAGTACTATAAAGGGACTAATCATATCATAAAGAACTATCCAAAACTGACTACTAAAGAGGCAAAGAAGAAAGAGGTTGGAATGATTGTTGTAGAGGCCTCTACACCAAAAACAGAGTCTCCTAATCTTGTGCAGGAAGAAGAATGGGCGTTTACTACTATCTGCAGTTTTGACCCATCTTCTCATGAGCAATGCATGTCTTTAGTAGACTCTGATGTTTGGTATTTTGATAGTGGGATGACCAAACATAGTACCTCGCAGGGTAGTTTCTTCTCTTCACTCGAGTCTACCCCTAAAGGGAATATTGTTACATGTGCCAACAACTCCTCTTATCCTGTTATGGGAGTTGGTAAGATCATTTTGACTACTACTGATGGTAGTTCTTTCACTTTGTAAGATGCTTTATTTGTGCCAAGGATCAAGAGGAACCTGTTAACAGTTTCTACATTAGCCAAGATTGGCTTGGTTGTGAAATTTGTTGATGACAGGTGTATAGTTCATGATCTGTCAAATCACGATGTGATTAGTCCTTCTCGCATTTTATGTCATGGGGTGTATAAGCTCATAGACTATGAAAGATGTGTTAATGATTTGGCATGTGAAGTAAATGATTCTCAGGCTATGTCAGATGCAAAGCTTTGGCATGCATGCTTTGGTCATCTGAATTTTGCAAGTTTGTTACGCCTGCAGAAATCTGAAATGGTGTCCTCTTTGCCCAAACTTGAGGCACCTAGAAAACATGTTTCTAAAGGTTGTATTTTGGGTAAAATGCAGCATTCGTCCTTTCCAAAAGATGGTTCAGTTCCGGCTACTCAGAAATTGCAGCTTGTACATAGTGATGTCTGTGGCCCTATGCAGACACCTTCTTTTGGGAATTATCTTTACTTCCTGACTTTCACCGATGATTTTTCCAGGCATGCATGGGTATATCATTTGAAGGCAAGCCCAAAGTGTTCATGTGCTTCAAAAAAAGTTTTGGTTTTGGCTCAAAATCCACCAACATCTAAAATGGGCACCCTCCGTTCTGATCGAGTGGGGGAATATATGTCTTCTGATTTTAATGCATTTCTGGCTGAACATGGGATAAAAACCCAGTTTATAGTGCCGTATACACCTCAACAGAATGGAGTTGCTAAAGGAAAGAACAGGTCACTCATGGAGATGGGGAGGTGTATGGTCAAGAGTCAGGCTTTACCACATAGGTTCTGGCTTGAGGCTGTCATGTGTGCAGCATATGTACTGAATAAGTGTCCCACTAAAGCGCTACAGTGTATCACTCCATATGAGGCTTGGCATGACCGCAAGCCATGTGTTGCTCATCTACATGTTTTTGGTTGTTTGGCATATGCATTAGTGCATGAACAACATCGCAAAAAATTGGATGATAAAGCAGTAAAATTTATTTTTGTTGGGTACAGTTCCGAAAGTAGAGGCTATCGTCTGTATCATCCAAAGACTAAATGCATTCTGGTTAGCCGTGATGTTGTTTTTGTGGGAGATGCTATTCAACCATTGCTTTCATGTACTAAGGAGACATCTATTAGCTCCAAAGACATATGATACTTTGCTGACTCTTTTTACAGGTGGATAGTCTAGTGCTAGTCCTAATGAGGCAACTTCTCAACCTTTACAAGTTTCATGTGATGGTGCAGATAATTCCATTTTTGATGCAGATGTACATGATGCACTTATTGATGAGAGGGTTGATACTGAGCAGACAGAATATAGCAGTATGTCATCAACATACACTACAATGATCATAAGCATATCATTAGCATGCTTAACATGGTGCTTTTAGTTGGACTGCTCTCAAAACCATGTGCAATTAGATAGGCATGTATCTTTTCATACCAAGCACCTGGTGCTAGCTTTAACCATATAATGCGTTCTTTAACCTGCACACCTGGTTTTCATGCCCTTTTTGTAGAAAGCCACGGAGCTAAAAAACATACACTTCTTCATGCAAGTCACCATTCATAATTGTTTTAATGTCCAACTGATGTCCATTCCAACCATGATGAGCTGCAAGTGCACAGATGCTATGAACAATAGTCATTTGGCAAGTAGGAGCAAAGGTTTCATCAAATTCAATGCCTCGTTCTTGCCCATAACCCTTTGCAACAAGCCTAGACTTATACCTATCAACTGTTCCATCAAGTTTACGCATCAGCTCATATACCCACATAGTGCCAATGGCCATCTTGCAAAGAGGCAATTCACATAAAGACCAGGTACCATTTTTCATGATAGCATCATATTCAGATTGCATTGCAGCCATCCAATGTTCAGAATTTTGTGCTTCATCAAACAAAACAGGTTCAATCTCATCACATAGGCTAGAGGCAACCATAGCATAGCAATCAAATCCAAAAGAGGCACCATGAGAGCCTTACCCAGTACGACATGACAAAGGTGCATCTAATTTTGTGGTCACGCAATGTTTGCACCAACCATTTTGGCATAGTTTTTGCCTGCTCAATATCCGCTCTCTCATCAACAAGTGCATCTTGTAAATCTACATCAGAAATGGAATGATCTGCATCATCACACAAAAGCTGCAAAGGTTGAGAAGTTGTCTCATTAGGACCAGCACTAGACTCTCCACCTATGAAAAGACGCAGCAAACTATCATACATGTCTTTGGAACTAACAAATGTCTCCTTAGTACATGAAAGTAATGGTTGAATAGGATCCTCGACAAAAAGAACATCACGGCTAACGAAAATGCGTTTAGTTCGTAGATGATACAAACAATAGTCTTTACTTTCAAAACTATACCCAACAAAAATACATTTTATTGCTTTATCATCCATTATTTGCGATATTGTTCAGGCAATAATGCATATGCCAAACAACCAAAAATATGCATATGAGCAACAAATGTCTTGTGACCATGCCAAACCTCATATGGAGTGATAGATTATAGCGCTTTAGTGGGATATCCGTTAAGTACATATGCTACACACATAACAGCCTCAAGCCAAAAACTATGTGGTAAAGCCTGACTCTTGAGCATACACCTCACCATCTCCATGAGTGACATGTTCTTCCAATCAGCAACTCCATTTTATTTAGGTGTATACAGTACCGACACTATACACTGATGT
The DNA here is from genome assembly GCA_020310875.1 of Ceratopteris richardii. Classification (NCBI taxonomy): domain Eukaryota; kingdom Viridiplantae; phylum Streptophyta; class Polypodiopsida; order Polypodiales; family Pteridaceae; genus Ceratopteris; species Ceratopteris richardii. Next base: position 79,901,099 of record CM035433.1, read on the forward strand.
TTTATCCCATGTTCAGCTAGAAATGCATTAAAGTCAAAAGACATATATTTCGCCCCTCGATCAGAATGGAGGGTTCCCATTTTACATCATGATAGATAAATACTTCGGACTTTGCTTTAAATGGATATACACATGCATGCCTGGAAAAGTCATCGATGAAATTCATGAAGAAAAGATAGTTTCCAAAAGAGGGTGTTTGCATAGGACCACAGACATCAACTTTGAACAAGCTAAAGTCTCTGAGTAGCTCGAACTGAGCCATCTTTTCGAAAGGAGGAATGCTGCATTTTACCCAAAATATAGCCTTCACATACATATTTACTAGGCACCTCAAGTTTGGGCAAAGAAGACACCATTTCATAATTCTACAGTCGTGGCAAACTAGCAACATTCAGATGACCAAAGTGTGCATGCCAAAGCTTTGCATCTAACATAGACTGAGAATCATGTACTGCATATGTTGAATCATTCACAGATCTTGCATAGTCTATGAGCTTATACAACCCACAACAAAAAATTCTAGAAGCAATAATGAGAATGACATTTGACATATGATGAATTGTACATCCATCATCAACAAATTTCACAACTAAGCGAATCTTGGCTGATGCAAAAACTGATAACAGATTTTTCTTGATCCCTGGCACAAATAAAGCATTTGACAATGTAAAAGAACTACCACCAGTGGTAATCAGAAAGATCTTACCAACTCCCATGATAGTGTAAGAGGAGCTATTGGTGCATGTAACAATATTCCCTATAGGGGCAGTCTCCACTGAAGAGAAGAAACTGTGCTGCGAGGTAATATGTTTGGTCGCCCCACTATCAAAGTACCAAACATCTAATTCTATTGCAAACATGCACTACTCATGAGAAGATGGTTCAAAATTGCAAACAATAGTAAATGCCCATTCTTCCTCTGCACAAGATTAGCAAACTCTATTTTCAATGGAGAGGCCTCTGCAAGAACCATTCTGGCCTCTTTCTTCTTTGCCTCTTTAGCAGTCAGTTTTGGATAGTTGTTAATGACATGATCATTCGCTTTAGAGTATTTGCAAAACAATTTCTACTTTTCTTATTTCTTCTCATCTTTGTCTTCCTTCTTTGAATGTGCAACACTTGCATATTTTTGCTTACTAATAGAAGAGCTCCATTTACCTTTGCCCTTCTCACTACCCAGGAAAGCTTGATCTACAACACACATAATAGACATGTTCTACCTAGATTGGTCTTCTTGCAACAAAATAAAAACTAACTCTTCAAATGTTAAGGCATTTGGATTGCCTATCATCATCAAATGAGCAGTAGAAGCAAAACTCTAATATGAGTCAAAAGGACCATTCAGAACAGTTTGCACAAGTGAACTCTCAAGAAGGACTTCATCTACAGAAATCAATTGTTCATTCATATACTTAATCTTTGTCAGAAAACTATCCATAGAATCACCTTCATTCATATTCCCACTCTCTAACTATTTTCGGAGCTAAGCAATATGAGCCTCATGTGTAGCTTGGTACACTGTGGTAAGAGTATCCCAAGCATCCTTAGCTATTCTACAATAGCGAATCTAAGGAATAATGACATGTTTAACAGACAAACTTATCAATGCATGTGTGTGAGCATCTCTGCCATCCCAACAAATTTTCTCTATAGTAGGCACAACAAAAACAGTAGCAGGAACAAGAATCTATAGAGTATCACCATCTTCAACACCATTTGCATTAGCTTCAGTATCTGTATTTATAGTACCCATATTCACACGCGTAATAGGAGGTCTTTCAACACCCTCCACAATATTCCATAGTCCTTTTGTGACCAATACATGACACATCATATAAGTGCACAATGGGTAATTAGTACCATCCAACTTATCCTCAACAGCTAACATATGAAATACATCACTGGTTTTCAACCATGGCCATTAACTAAAATAACCTGATGCAAAAAAAGTGATTGCATCTTAAAAATTTGAACAGAACTACCCTGACAAGTTCCACTAAACTTGTAGTGAAGTTTGAGATGCTTATACTAGTGAACTAAAACTTGTATATATCTTTGGCATAAAAAGACGAAATAGCATACAGAAGCACTACAATTTTGCATTTTGAGGCCGAAATGAGCTAAGATTGTGATTTCGGCACCACACAATGAAGTTGTTTTGATGTCTGAAAGAACGTGACTATGCTCACCAAAGTTTTTGTGATTCTGAGACTACAACTGCAGAGGTGTCAATGATGCCCTAGATGAAGCACCGACCTACTTTGATACCAATTGCTGGAGTTGGATGTCTGTGGAAGCACATGAATAGCACAAGGAAGAAGAACACGCTTGGAGCACAACACACAATACTGAATGTGTTACCACTAGAATGTACAAAGATAAGTAGCCCATTAGGGCAATAGAAGTATATGCAAGTCGGGGGATATGATCAATGACCTTACATCTTATCGAACTCCTATGGGCTTGGTACTAGAGGTTCTTCCATTGTTGGAATGCTTTAGATGAATTTTTTTTAGCCATTTTGAGGGCCTAGTTTTCAAAGAGTGAAATGATTCATATCGGGGACCAAATGGAGTCATTTTTTCTAATTCTACATGTGCAGTTACAGTTTGTTGAGTACCTAATCCCGTGTCTTCCTCAAAGAGATCTCAAGCCCGATGAAATACAGAGTTTCCTAACTAAGTAGCCCAAAATGAGCCCCCACCAACCTTGGTCATGAAGAAACTAAGGAGGTGGTTGAGTGATGCATCTCAAGGCATTCTTGCAGTGGTTAGTTCTAGATCCCAAGAGTGGGCACGAAATATCTCCCTAGTAAATAGTGAAAAAAATGTGATAAATTTATTTGATGGTCCTCTCACTAAATAGTGACAACTTTTAAAATTTAAAATAAATGAATGGATAATCTCAATCAAGGTATGAGAGTTTCACTAAATCTTTAAAAACTACATAGCATTTTAAATTTCAGAAAATCAAGACCAAAGCTTTTGGAAGATCTTTGTAGAAACAACGGTACAGAGATATAAAAGGAACTTTAAAAGCTATTTCTTTGTAAACATGGCTCAAAATTCGAGGAACTTGAAGTAAGGATGGCTTAGAGACATAAGTGAAGAGAAAATAGTTAGTTCACAAGTATAAAGATAATTTTCTTTTCTTTTTTAAGTGTGTATGAGCTAGATAGCTCTTATGCTAAGAAAGGGTCCTTTATCTTTTCATACTCATTATTTTTTATCATTAGTTATTTAGAAAGCTATTCTTCTCAAATAAATGTTTCTCAAAGCTTGAATCTAATCTTAGCATATTGTGAGACAGCTAGGCCACGAATTGAGTAGTGGTCTACCTCTATATGCCTAACGGACAATATAAGTTGTTTGTCTTGAAGGCATTGGTTCTCCTAGTAGGAGTAACTATTTTGAGTGAAATAACTTGCATTAGCAAGGTCTCTAAGTATAATGGATGTGTGAAAAATCTCATGGGTTCATGGACCATACAAGCTACTTCACATTTGGAAACAAGAAGGTAGCAAACTTTTGTCTCCCTACATTAAATTGATCTAGAAACAAGTTATTAGAGTATGTATATGTAGAAGAGTAGTTGCCAAAGATTTGTGTCAACATGCAGAGAATTTGAAGGAAATACTTGAACAATGTTTCAATACAGGGTTGAAGTTGAACCTTGCTAAATGTCAAACTTCATTCACAAAAGGTACACTCCTTGGCCACATAATTATGGACAAAGGGTTAAGTGTTGCTTTGGCTAAGGTAGCTATAATCCTTTCCATGCCCATTACCTAGATTCCTAAGGAAGCGCAAAGATTTTTAGGTCATGTAAGATACCATAGGAGATTTATAAAAATGAATGAGAAAATAGTTAAGCCTATTTCTAGTCCGACAAGCAAGAAGATCCCTTTCTCGTGGAGTTTTAAAGAGAAAAAGCATTAAATGAGCCAAAACTAAGGTTTTATAATGCACCACTACTAACTATTCCTAATTCTTCACTTGAGTCCATGTACATACAAATGCATGTCTTCATGCAGTTCGAGCGGTTCTAGCACAACCATGCTCACATAAGGTGCAAAAGCTATTGGTTATGCAAGAAAATTACTTACAAAGGTAGGAAGAAATTATAGTTCCATAGAAAGAGAATATTTGGCAATTGTATGTGCACTTCAAAAGTTTTAGCATCGCCTTCAAGGAGTACATTTTATTTTCATCTTGGACTATCTAATCCGATAACTTGCATGGACAAGGTCCCTTAGTGTATCTTATATGAGTGATTAGAGATTCTATGAGTGTGTTGAGGAGGCCATCTATTCTTCAAGGCTGCATAGGACACACAAATGTGGGCATTTCGACATACAAATGCAGTGAAGGAAGCCGCCTGATCACGTCAAGTGATGAATCTTAGGCCCCAGGGAAGGGCAAGGATATCTTCTCAGTAAATAGTGACAACAATGCGATAAAGTTATAAGATGGTCCACTCAGTAAAATGAAAATTTTTAAAATGACTCAATAAATAAATGGATTGTTTCAATCGGAGAGGGACTCAATTCAAATGAACTCTAAGCATATCAGTTTAAATTCAAATGAACTCTAAGCGTGAGTCAATCCGCTCAGAATACCAACATAATCAACGAGGTGTCCGAAGGTTGGTGTTTTTGTGTGTGTGTGTGAAAGAGAGAGAGAAAGAGAGATTGTAGAATAAATGAAGTTCAAGAAGTAGCATAAATGGAAGCATGAAGGGAAGCAGAGAATAGCATAGACTACAAAAATGATAGAGCAGAGTAGACGCACAACACTAGATAAAAGAAGAGAAGTTCTCTGTACAAAAAATGTCTCTATATTCACAATGATGGAGTATCAGCAACTCTATACAAAAATGAATTCCTAAGCTCTTTATATAGAGTTTTGGGAATGAATATGTGCCAATGATTTTCTTGTACAAAAGTAGTGAAGAATATTTAAAGTACTAAAGGAATGGATAATAAGTAAAAAGTTGCTCAACAACTTTTTCACAAAAATAATGGATACTATTTTAAAGCACTAAAAGAGTGGTCAACTTTTAATGACCCTTTTTATGAAAATAATGGCTGACATCTAAAGAGCTAAAAGAGTGGTTTTAAACCAAAAAAACTTTTCTTCAAAAACGGATGCGAAACATTCTCCCCCTCAAGCTCTGCTTGAATATTCTAACAATCCAATCAATTGTTTGAATCTTTGTATCTTTGTTCCATCAAGAGCTTTTTTCATCATATCTGCAAGCTGATCTTTTGAAGATATAAAAGAAATGTTGATCTCTTTTGAAACTACCTTCTCACGAACATAATGGTAATGAACTTCGATATGCTTGGTACGTGCATGGAAAACTAGATTAGCTGCCAAATGCATACTACTCATATTGTCACCATAAATTTGTGGAGTTATACAAAGAAGATGTAAATCTTCAAATAACTTTTTGAACCACATTACTTCACATGTCAATTCTGCAAGCGCACGATATTTTTCTTCTGTAGATGAAAGCACCACTGTTGGTTGTTTCTTTGAACTCCAAGATTCAAGTGGATTTCTCGTCATTAATAGATAGCCACTTGTGCTACGTCGATCATCTTTATTTCCTGCCCAATCTGCATCACTAAAAGCTTTAATATCAAGATTAGTATCATGTGAGTAAAATAAACCTTCATTCAAAGTGCCTTTCAAATAGCATAGCACACGCTTAGCCGCATTTCAATGTACATTTGTAGGCTTGTGCATGAACTATGAGAGTACTCCAACTGCATAACCAATATCACGTTGTGTACTTATAGCATAAAATAATGATCCAATCAGCGATCTATACATGTCTACATTTTCAAAATAAACACCATCATGTATACTCAATTTAACATTAGGCTCCAAAGGATTTGCAACTGCTTTACATTTTGACAAACCAAACTTTTGAAGTAAATCACAAATGTACTTCTTTTGGCTCAACCATATACCTTGTTCATCATAAATAACTTCAATTCCCAATGCATAACGTAAAATCCCCAGATTTGAAATCTTAAACTCCTTATCAAGTTTCTTCTTAATTTCATCAATCTCATCAATAGCGCTTCCTGTAATGATAAGATCATCAACATAAATGCAAATATACACACATTGATCTGTTACAAACTTAACATATAAAGAAGGATCTGCAGCACTTGGTTTGTATCCTTGAGCTTCCAAATAGCTTACCAAGTGATGATTCCAAGCTCTAGGTGCCTGTTTCAAACCATATAATGCTTTTGTTAGCTTGCAAACAAAATTTGGATATTTTTCATCTTTAAATTCTTCTGGTTGCTCCCTATAAACCTATTCTTGTAATTGACCATTCAAAAATGCATTTTTGACATCAAGCTAAAATATCTTCCAGCATTTACTTGTTGCAACACTCAAAATTGTTCGTATAGTTGACATTCTTACAACTGGGCTAAATGTGTCTTCCTAATCAATTCCATATGTTGTGCAAAACCTTTTGCAACTAACCTTGCCTTGTACCTGGAAATAGAACCATCACTATTTCTTTTAATATGAAATACCCACTTATTTCCAATTACCTTCATCTTATTATCTCATGGTACAAGCTGCCATGTGTTGTTCTCATACAATGCATCTATCTCTTCTTACATTGCATTTGACCAATTAACGTTTGAATTTGCATCTTTGAAACATGTAGGTTCCTGTTCTTCAATAACTTTTGACATAAAAGCTGAATGTGAAACACAATAAGACTCAATATACCTTTGTGTTGGCCTTCTTTCTCTTGAACTTCTCCTAAGTTCATGTTCATGTTTTATTGAATTAGATTTAGTACTTTCATCAATTTCTACATCATCAGTTATCTCAACAAGCTTTGCTTTACCTTTTCCTTTCTCTTTTGATGTAGGTGATAATTTTTCTTCATTATAACCATTCTTATCTTCTAAGCTCACTCCTGTAGTATCATGTAAACCATCCTCAAGTTCTTCTTGCATTTCTTCTTGAACCTGCAAAATAGGATCTGTATACCAAGACAATAACTCATCAAATCGTACATCACGACTAATAATCATTTCCTTACTTATAGGATTATAACACTTATATCCTTTCTGATTATCTGCATAACCCATGAAAATGCATTTTTCTGACTTTGGCTCTAGTTTGGTTCTCAATGCATATGGAACCATAGCAAAACAAACACAACTAAATACACGCAAGTGATCAATAATAGGTTTTCTATCAAAACAAACCTCAAAAGGAGTTACATTATGTGTTGTAGATGTTGGCATACGATTCATTAAATATACTGCTGTATTTACTGCTTCAGCCCGAAATTTCAATGGCATATGCTTTTCATTCAGCATTGCCCTTGCTATTTCTGCAATAATCCTATTCCGTCTTTCTGCTACTCCATTCTATTGAGGAGTATACTTGCAAGTGACTTCCCTCCTTATACCTTCATTCCAAAGAAAATCGTTAAACATTCTTGGAAAATATTCACTACCACCATCAGATCTTAACCTTTTAATTACCTTTCCGGTTTGCTTTTCGGCCATTGCTTTGAATTTGACAAAGCAATCAAACACATCACTCTTATGCTTAAGAAAATACACAAAAGTCATTCGGCTAAAGTCATCCACAAAAGTAACATAATATTTACTATCTCCAAGTGATGTTTCCTTCGTAGGACCCCAAACATCAGTATGCACCAATTCTAATAAATCCCTGCTTTGCAATTTGACACTAGAAAAATGATGCCTTGCTTGCTTACCAAATTGACAAGCATCACATAAATGTATCATATTTTGTTTGGAGATATCAGGTAAACCAACAACAATCTTTCTTTTAGTCATGTCTTTTAACTTATGTATATTTACATGTCGTATTCGCTTATGCCATAACTCAATCCGAGAAATCTTATTATTATCGACTCCATAATAAGAAACCAAATTAGGAGCTGCATCCAATGTAAAAAGTCTTCCTCGGCGTTGACCTTTTGCCAAGACTTTATAATTCTGCTTCGGATTTTCAACAAAACACCCAGATTTGTTGAACCGCACTTGATAGCCACGCTCCACCATCTACCCAACTGAAATAAGATTTTTACTTATTGACGGTACATGAAGAACATCTTTTAAGACTTTATTGCCTTTTCGATCTTCAAAGCACACGTCTCCAACTTGTGCTATATGTTGCATTGAACTGTCACCTGTTTCAACTTTGCCATCAAACAAAGGTGCATGTAAATTAGCAAACCAATGAACATTATTACTCATATGATTACTACATCCATTGTCAACATACCATACATCATTGCTATGAGTTGCATCTGTATTCACATTCATCATTAGTACATTTTCATGATTCTGTTCCTGGACAAAATTACCCTTTGTATGATTTTGCCTTGCATATCCATCTCGCCCTTGATTATGCCAACAATCATGAGATATATGACCAGCCTTACCACAATTATAACATGTTATACCTGAACTACCTTGATACCCATTACGTCCTCTACCACGGTAGGAATATCTCCCCCTACGGGGCATATTCATATCTGAGCTGCCAGCATCATAATTGTTTTTTATCTCATTTCGACCTCCACGACCTCTGAAACTTCCTCTTCTGCCAGCTCCTTGACCACACTGATTTCCTCCATAAAGTGCATGACCTACACTACCTTTCTGCATAGATTATCCACCATTAATATTAATTTCTTCTGTTATCATAAGTGAAACCAACTCATGAAAATCAGGCAACTCCGCTCTCACAAATATAGAAGTTGTGAAAGCTTTCCATTTTTCATCTTCTTTCAAAGCATTTAAAACAAATGCAACTAAATCATCATCTTCAACTAGCATGAAATTGAAGCAAGTACATCGACGATCTGCTTAATTTTTAAAACATAATCATTTACTGACTGTCGTACATCCTTTCGCAAATTATTTAATTCATTTTTCAATTGAATTCGTCGTGCCTTAGTGGTTGTTGAGAAGAGTCGCTATAATTCTTCCCAAATCTCCTTGCTTGTTCTCAAGTCCTGTATGTGTCCTATCATGCTCGACTCCATATTTTGTGACAATACAAAGATTACCTTCTTGTCACGCTCATTCCACCTCTGATATTCCCGGACTTGCTGAGCAGACATGCAAAAACTCCAAGCTTGATAGTTGGTTTTACTCAATTTTTCTATTTAGCTATTTCCGTCAGCCATCCTAAAAGAAGGTAATTCTAAACGAAGGTACTGGAAAATTATCAGCTTATTGGTGTTGCACCTTATGCATATACCTCATGTATAGCACCTTTGATGCATCAACCTCGCTCTGATACCAATGTAGTATAAAGGAAGTTCAAGAAGTAGCATAAATGGAAGCATGAAGGGAAGTAGAGAATAGCATAGAGTGCCAAAATGATAGAGCAGAGTAGACGCACAAGAGTAGATAAAAGAAGAGAAGTTCTCTGTACAAAAGATGTCTTTATATTCACAATGATGGACTATCAACAACTCTATACAAAAATGAATTCCTAAGCTCTTTATATAGAGTTTTGGGAATGAATATGTGCCAATGATTTTCTTGTACAAAAGAAGTGAAGAATATTTAAAGTACTAAAGGAATGGATAATAACTGAAAAGTTGCTCAACAACTTTTTCACAAAAATAATGGATCCTATTTTAAAGCACTAAAAGAGTGGTCAACTTTTAATGACCCTTTTTATGAAAATAATGGTTGACATCTAAAGAGCTAAAACAGTGGTTTTAAACCAAAAAAACTTTTCTTCAAAAATGGATGCGTAATAGAGATTAGAGCGAATATTGTATTAAACGTTTCTTCAGAATACAAAGAACTATAGGAGTTAGTATCTGCTTGTTTAACCTAATTGTATCGGAAACCACAAACCACCTAATTGTCGGTGTTTGTGTGTGTGTGTCAGAGAGAGAGAGAGAGAGAGATGAGAGCGAATATTGTATTCAACGTTTCTTTAGAATATAAAGAACTTTAGGAAGTATGGAAACCGCAAACCACAGACATAATAATTCTGTCACAAAACGTATTGAAATACTAAAAATGTACTTCCACATCTGCACCAAAGTGCTCTACCGGATCGCTAAATGTGCTCTACCTGATCGCTAAACGTATTGAAATACTGAAAATGTGCTCTACCGGATCGCTAAATGGAAGCTCAACATGATCTTCCTCGCTAAATGGAAGCTTAAAATATTTGTTCATAATATACAGAAAGATATGGTGTGGGAAGGTAGGAGAGAGAGAGAGAGAGAGAGAGAGAGAGAGAGAGAGACAGACAGACAAACAGAGAGAGAGAGAGAGAGAAAACACATTCCCTCAGAACATACAGAAACATATCGTGTGGGAAGGTTTGTGTGTGTGTGTGTGTTTGAGAGAGAGAGAGAGAGAGAGAAAGAGAGAATATTGTATTGGACATTTCTTCAGAATATACAGAAGATCACGAAGTATGGAAACATTCCATTCAGCTAACTACAGGAGGTATTATCTGTTTCTTTGACCTAGTTATTCCTTTCGAAAACCGCAAAGCGCAGAAATGATGATCCTCAAAACCTTGAAATGCTCTTTTATAAAAGATTTCACAAAAGATACAAAAACATATCGTGTGTGTGTGTGAGAGAGAGATAGAGAGGGAGAATATTGTATTGGACATTTCTTCAGAATATAGAGAAGATCACAAAGTATGGAAACATTCCATTCAGTTTACTACATGAGGTATTATCTTTGACCTAGTTATTCGAGTTCACATGTTTGTGCGTAGATCACACCTAGTAGAAAACTATGAATCACTACTAAGCAAGGATAAAGGTGATGGAATTGTCCACTTGTATCCTCTCAAGGTAGAGCTTTAATTTTTATCTAGATAACTCTAGATAGGGGTACACAAGATAGATTTACGATGACTTAGTGTGATGCCTTCACTAGTGGTGAACACATTTAGATATAGGCCAAAGGTCAACTATGGACTTCTATAAATCACTAGATAGGGTAGTAGAGTGTGGGTGGCCATCAAACAAACATTACCCTTTTGCAACTTATATTAGGTCAAATAATTGAATCGAATGGTTTCTAAATAAGATAGGGAATATAAGAAGGACTTGTTATATCCTCATCATCTATAAACCATGAAGCCTCGTATTCAAGATTCAAGCATCATCTAGCTTGGGATTCCTATGACCGAGGTAATGCATAATTGTCTTGTCATCAAAATGGGGTGCTTTCAAGTATGCAATAGAGTACATCCATGAGTGATGGATATTGAACATATTCTAACATAATCTTCTTTGTTGAAATAGGAGTTTTAGACAAAAAGGTATGAATTACATCCGAAGAATCAAAGGAGCATCAAGATTTTTCTACGGACTCACCTCACCTCTTCCAACCTAGGGAACTATTAAGAAGGTTAAAAGCTCAAATAAAGCCATCATACTACTTATTTCCTTACTAAAAACAAGTCCAAATTCTAGGAGATTTACACATATATGATTAAGGGTGTTACATGAAATACAAAGGAATGAATAATCCTATTATAAGTTAACCTATATACACTTATAGCCATAATGGGTCGCTTATCTTCGTATATTCACTTGGTAATACATTCGGTATTTTGTGTTGTGCTCCAAGATTCTTCTTCTTCCTTGTGTTGTTTGCATGCTTCTCTAGACCTCAAACTCCCACAATTGGTATCAGAGCAGGTTGTTGCTTCATGTAGGGTGTCATCAACACCCCTCTGATCAAAGTCTCAAAATTGCATGAAAATTGGAAAGCATACTTAGGATGGTTAGGAAATCTCAAGGTGCACACATAGAGCTATTTAGTATATGTTTTGTTCTTCACCTTTAATGGATATCAACATAAGAGACATGGAAATCTTAATTGTAGGTGCAATAGAAATAGGAGTTAGAGACTTGATTAGAAACAATGAGCAATAAGAGTCCTTGAATTGAATTGAATATATGTGCAAACTCATGAAGATATTATAAGTACATGCTAAAAGATTACTCTTGAACTAAGAACACTAAAAGAACATATGAAGGTTACAAGTAACAAAACTTGAATAGATTTAAGGTAATGATGAGCTATTGGGATTCTCATGAATCAGTAATGCTTGAGGATCTTTCAAGTATGCAAAATAGTGAGGTCCTTTCAAGTATGCTATATAATTAACATATACAAACATAACGTTCTGTGTTACATTAGGAACCTTCAACTAAAGCCATGAATCACATATCAAGAATGTTCACGCGAGTCAAACGAATGAAGACCAACCTCAAATAAAAACTAAGAAGAAGGTGAAAACATCAATTAAAACCATGATAAGGCTTATTTCCTTGTTAAAACTACATGAAATTTTAGGAACTACAAAGGGATTTATAATCCTATTAGAGTTCAAATAATAAAACAATTATTCTTGATTTGCCTTATTTCTCTTATTTTTTCTATCCTCAATAGATTAAGGTGAACTTTGTGTGCTCTTCAAAACAACATAAACATGATCTCCCAAGGCCATTATTAGTTTTCTATGTGATGATGATTTTGGTGGAGCTACTGTTCATATTTTTGACAAGTAATTATGTTTCTTGTACTCATGTTAGCTCTTCTTCAAATCGCTGATCTACAGTTTCTTTCAAAAGTGCTATTAATCATATTGTTTTCTTTACATATACATCTAATTCTTACACTAAGATAACTATTTACTTGAAAGGGTTAGCCAGCCTAAGAGTTCCCATGTTATTGTTTGGGGATATTAATATGGTTCTTACTTATTGATATTTGATCAACATCCATGACCTTATTGAAATAACTTCCAACACTAGATTTATTTAGAAAATTAGGTAAAATGGGTGTAATTATGATATTGATAGATTGCATATATTTCTTCTTTCTTCTAGTTTCCTTTATAAGCATTAGCATGTCTTGTGAGGTGAACAAATCCTTTTCTTTTAATAATTACTATCAAGTTAGAATTTACCTTTTTATGGAATTCCCTTATTACAACTTTGGTTTTCCTCATTTGTTCCTTACCTTTTAGAGCATGATTGTATCAATAATAGACATTAACTTGATTCATAAACAAGCTATTAGAATATATTATCTTCTAGATAATATTAAAACTAAGACTATTAAGCTTATTCATAGAAACTAACCCAAGGATGAAGTGAAGAATAGGAGAACTGTCTCTTATCTGACTTGTTTTCTATAAGAATCCAACCTAGCATTTGTGTGTTGTAAGAAGCATTAACAATATGTGATCTACACATCTTTATCAATGATCTGATTATGGGGATGTTTCTTTTAACCAACCACAAATACATTAATAATGAAGGAATACAAGAAAAAAAGAAGGAGATATAAAGAAGCCTAACAAACTTGATGCCTTGCAAAAGTTAAAAGCCAGTAGAAAGCACCAACAAGCTTCATGATGGCTTGGAGCCAATTTTTCTGAAGCTTGTTTGTCTCTATCAAAAAGACTCTTGATGCTTGAAGGGGTGGAAGCTCTTGGTTCTTTCGATCCTTTTAGACACAAATTCTAGGAAAGATTCAATAAATCATTCTTGTCTTGGGATTTCAAACTTGCTAGAGCATCATTCTCTCCAAATCTTTTGCAAGATCTCCCAAAGTAGGGCTCGCCTCTAGTCTATCCATCAATCAAGCATAATATACACTCTTATTGTCCACCCTAAATAAAGGCACCTCTTCAGCATGTGAAGAATAGGTGCATAACATCCTCACACCCCAAAGGTATATTTTCACACCAATGATCGCATAACAACTTTGAGCATATTTAATATTGGTCCATATTCCCATCTGGGAATTTCGATGCATGAGGATTACTTTCTTAATTTCCAATAGGAGGTACCAAAGGTCATTGAATTTAAGGATCCATCATATCGAAGACCAAGTTAAGAACCACTATCTATTGATCACTTCAAGACATTTTGGTGGTTTCTTAAATCTCAAGATATCTTCAATCCTATTACTCTTTCTCCATTTAATACATTTTGGATTAGGCATTTCCTACACTTAACAAGACATATCTTTCAACCTTGCCAAGCATTTATCTTTTGTTAAAAGAGGCACTAGTCCTTGTACTCAACTATTTGAATATGATCAATGACCTTAAAACTTATCGAAATCCTATTTGGTTGGTACTAGAGATTCTTCCATTGTTGGAATGCTTTGGATGAAATTTTCTTAGCCATTTGGAGGGCCTAGTTTTCAATTAGTGAAATGCTACATATCGGGGACCAAATGGAGTCATTTTTTCTAATTCCTCTTGTGCAGTTCCAATTTGTTGAGTACCTAACCCCATGTCTTCCTCAAAGACACATCAATCCCAATGAAATACAGAGTTGTGTGACTAAGTAGTCCAAAATGAGCCCCCACCAACCTTGGTCATCAATAAACTAAGGAGGTGGGTGAGTGATGCATCTCAAGGAATTCTTGTAGTGGTTAGTTCTAGATCCCAAGGGAGGGCACGAAATATCTCCCTAGTAAATAGTGAAAAAAAATGTGATAAATTTATTAGATGGTCCTCTCACTAAATAATGAAAACTTTTAAAATTTACAATAAATGAATGGATAATGTCAATCAAGGTATGAGAGTTCCGCTAAATTTTTAAAAACTACATAGCATTTTAAAAAACCCTAATGGTACAAAGATATAAAAGGAAATTTAAAAGCTATTTCTTTGTAAACGTGGCTCAAAATTTGAGGAAATTGAAGTAAGGATGGCTTAGAGACATAAATGAAAAGAAAATAGTCAGTTCACAAGTACAAAGATAATTTCCTTTTTTTTAAGTGTGTATGAGCTACATACCTCTTATGCTAAGAAAGGGTCCTTGATCATTTCATACTCATCACGAAGTGACTAGTGGTCTATCTCTATATGCCTAATGGAGGATATAAGTTGTTTGTCTTGAAGGCATTGGTTCTCCCATTAGAAGTAACTATTTTGAGTGAAATAACTTGCATTAGCAAGGTCTCTAAGTATAATTGATGTGTGAAGAATTTCATGGGTTCATTCTTCAAGCGTTTAGATAAGCAATTGTCTGTGTGAACGATGGTTTTGTGAGTGTGCTTGTGAGGTCATCGATGCTTCAAGGCTACATAGGGAAGGTGTTTATTTCTTCCATCTATATTAGATCTTTTCAACATACAAAAGCATTCAAAGAGGACAAGGAGAAGCCATTGAAGTATCTTGAAGTAAGGTGAGCTTCTAGATCAAGTTCAAAATCACACACCAAGCAAAGGATATTCAACTAGTGAATATGAAAGCATCAATCTCATCTAATGGGAACTTTTGAGTTACAGAGGTAAAGGGGATTACTATTTCTCACTTCCTCTACATCAAAGGGATACACAAGAGTGCATTATAGTTCACCATATTCAAATATAACACTCAAATCAAGTACCACGATAAAAATAATTATTAGCCATGGAGGTCTAGAATCTTTGGCTATAGATTGTCACATAGATGATGTTTACCTAGTTGCATACACTTTGAATGGGCTTGGTATGATGCAAAGTGCAAGGCGTCTACATCAGCTATGTATGTCAAGGATAAACTTCCTAACTTTGAGTGTGTGGCAGCCTTGATGGTGACTAATGAGATGCGTATTGTATGCACAAAGACAAAGGGCAATGAAGCCTAAGCTTTCTATGTAGGTAAAGGTAGACCAAGATCACAAAGGAGCTAGGGCAAAGGAAGAGGTAGACAAGGGTGAAAATCAAATGATGATCATAATGAAGAACAAGGAAGAAAATACTCATCGTCAAGATGGATAGACAAATTCAAAGTTAGAGGAGGAAGATTCAACTAGAATACAGAGAACCAAATCTCAGAAGCCTACTTCATTGTGCCATATATGGCCCCTATGCAAGGCATTGCTATCAAATAGAGAAGAATAATTCAACCTACAATGTTCAAGGTAATTATGCATCTACTTCAAATGAAGTTGAGAGCATGCTAGCTATCATGTAGATGAGTGAATATAAGACACAAGGGTCAAGCACATGGTACATCAATAGTGAATGTAGCAACCACATGAGTTGCAATAAGGAGTTCTTCTCAAACATGCAAGTGCCATTGATTAAAGGTCATGTGGAAATAGGTAATGACACTCGTAATGCTATTGCACACATAGGTGATGTTATGTTGGATGGATCTCAGAAAGCCAATTGTTTGAAAGGTTTTTTCATGTTCACACAATCACAAACAATCTAGTCTATATGGGGAAATGGTTGAGAGAGGACTTGAAGTCAAGTTCAACTATAAGGATTGTTTGTGAAAACCCCTAAAGAGGCGTATAGATTGATAGCCAAATGCAAAAAGGAGGGAAGGCTATTCACTTTGGATGTGAAGCCTAGCGTGGACCATACAAGCTACTTCACATTTGGAAACAAGAAGGTAGCGAAATTCTTTCTCCCTACATTAAAGTGATCTAGAAACAAGTTATTAGAGTATGTATATTTAGAAGAGTAGTTGCCCAAGATTTGTGTCAACATGTAGAGAATTTGAAGGAAATACATGAACAGTGTTTCAACACAGGCTTGAAGTTGAACCTTGCTAAATGTCAATCTTCATTCACAAAAGGTACACTCCTTGGCCACATAATTATGGCCAAAGGGTTAAGTGTTGATCTGGCTAATGTAGCTATGATCCTTTCCATGCCCATTATGTAGATTCCTAAGGAAGCGCAAATATTTTTAGTTCATGCAAGATACCATAGGAGATTTATAAAAATGTATGAGAAAATAGTTAAGCCTCTTTCAAGACCTACGAGATGGAAGGTCCCTTTCTCTTGGAGTTTAAAGAGAAAAAGCATTAAATGAGCCAAAACTAAGGTTTTGTAACGCACCACTACTAGCTATTCTTAATTGTTCACTTGAGTTCCATGTGCATACCAATGCAACTCTTCATGTAGTTGGAGTGGTTCTAGCACAACCATGCTCACATAAGGTGCAAAACCTATTGGTTATGCAAGAAAAGTACTTACAAAGGCAAGAAGAAATTATAGTCCCATAGAAAGAGAATATTTGGCTATTGTATGTACACTTCAAAAGTTTTGGCATTGCCTTCTAGGAGTACATTTTATTTTCATCTTGGACTATCTAATGCGATAACTTGCATTGAAAAGGTCCCTTAGTGTAGCTTATATGAGTGATTAGAGATTCTATGAGTGTGTGGAGGAGGCCATCTATTCTTCAAGGCTGCATAGGGCATACAAACGTGGGCAAATTTTCAAAATGACTCAATAAATAAATGGATTGTTTCAATCGGAGAGGGACTCAATTCAAATAAACTCTAAGCGTGACTCAATCCAATCAGAAACCAACATAATCGACGAGGTGTCGGAAGGTCGGTGTTTATGTGTGTGTGTGTGTGTGTGTGAGAGAGAGAGAGAGAGAGAAAGAGAGATGAGAGCGAATATTGTATTCAACGTTTCTTCAGAATATAAAGAACTTCACGAAGTATGGAAACCGCAAACCACAGACATAATAATTCTTTCACAAAACGTATTGAAGTACTGAAAATGTACTTCCGCATCTGCACCGAAGTGTGCTCTGCCGGATCGATAAATGGAAGCTTAAAATATTTGTTCATAATATACAGAAAGATATGGTGTGGGAAGGTGAGAGAGAGAGAACAAACACAATCCCTCAGAACATACAGAAACATATCGTGTGGGAAGGTGTGTGTGTGTGTGTGTATTGGACATTTCTTCAGAATATACAGAAGATCACGAAGTATGGAAACATTCCATTCAGCTAACTACGGAGGTATTATCTGTTTCTTTGACCTAGTTATTCCTTCTGGAAACCGCAAAGCGCAGAAATGATGATCCTGAAAACCTTGAAATGCTCTTTCACAAAAGATTTCAACTCCTGCAAAGCTCCTTCCGCATCTGCACCGAAGTGTGCGCGACTGTGAGTCTCTCGTGATTCCTAGTCGAGCGGAAGCAGCAGCTGTTTAAAGATCAGCTGCTTTGCCGTATCGCTTAATGGACGCTTAACATGATCTTCCTTAGAACTTTCGTCCTCGCTTGCCAAAAAGTCATGGTTCGTGGTACAGTTTTCGACCTTATCTGCTTTCCTGTCACTCCGCATGCTGCGTTGAAGGTGCCCACGTCTGGAGCTGTCTACCAGGGACGCGGTTAAAGAACGGAACCCCTCCATTGCTCACTGATGCTTGCGTCGCGAGAAAGAGAGAAACACAGAGACAGGCTCGGATTTGCGATGTATGTTTAAAACTTCCCCCAAGTGCTCAAAAGGGACTAATAGACCCAGTTCCGACGAGCGGCTTATGGAGGTCGGACTAAAAAGGAGACGTATTCGCGGCCAAACGCAAAAGTGAGTCCGTATGTTAGTTATGGTATTATACAAAAGGACGTCACATTTTCTTTTTTCAAAATTAAGTTGATCTATACTGTTTTTTAAAGTTTGTTGGGAAATCGCATCTTCATGTCTCTCAAACAACACAGCTGAAACAATATAGAAGTTGGATATGGACTCCTCACAGTGTTATGTGGAAAAGTAAAGTATTTTTTAATGTTAAAAGCATTACATGGATGGGTTCCTACAACGACATTAAGGAACTATGATAGTCCTTATTGGTGATGTGACAAGATGCTTCACTATCTCACATTTAGGTTCATCCACATGACTTTTGCAAATTTTCATGCTCTATCTGTTCAAAAGTTAGATGGGAGAGTCTTACCTCAATTGTCAAGAGTAGTTACCATACAATTATTTGGTAGGAAGAATTTCGACACACCTATCAGCTTGTTTTTCAGGCGTTATCACAACAAACAATATTACTACATTGTTGATATTGTGAGATGCTCGATTTCCTTGATTAATTCCTCACCCTTTTCTCAATCAGTGTTCTTCTCTTACAAAGTCAATCCAAGTGTGTTTCATGGTCTCATATTGATAGCCCTCGAGGTCCCAAGCTTCATGTGCTTTAGTAGTATATTGCACTACAGTAAGTGAAAAAGAACTTATACTTGTCACAATGGCACATAAAACATATGTATTCTACCCATTCAAAAGTTTAGCAAGATCTCAATCAAGATACTTGACGATTGTAGGCCAGCAAAATCATCCATCATTAAATTCTTCCCCGTGCCCCTATTCCAAATTCTTTCTTAATGCCTAGTAAATTTGTCCCTATTGCAATTCATCCAATCTATCTCCAAATTTGTCTAATGGGTCCGAGTGCATTTGTCCCTATTCAAATTCATTGTTTTCGAAAATCCCTCCAAATTTGTGGAGAGATGGTCTTGCAAATCCATCTTGGGAGGCTAGAACAAAAGTCATCTTGAAACCTCTTGCAAATTTTCCTTGCGAATTCTGCTACACATTCACATACCAAATTATCGTCACCAAAATGGAAAGCTTTATACTATCCAAGAGATACACTTATTATTTGATTGCATGACCATTTTGAAACTTGTAGTTTTCTATTTTCCTAGCTATCTAAGTCAAGTTAGAAAAAGGAGGTAACGAAAGTATGTATTTAAAAAACAATCATGCATTGTAGGCCAGCAAAATCAGCCATCATTAAATTCTTCCTCGTTCCCCTATTCCAAATTCTTCCCTAATGCCTAGTAAACTCATCCTTATTGCAATTCATCCAATCTATCTCCAAATTTGTCTAATGCTTCTAAGTGCATTCGCCCCTATACAAATTCATTGTTTTAGGAAATCCCACCAAATTTGCCAGGAGATGGTTTTGCCAATCCATCTTGGGAGGCTAGAACAAAAATCATCTTGAAACCTCTTGCAAATTTGCCTTGCGAATTCAATTACAGATTCACATACCAAATTATCGTCACCAAAATGGAAAGCTTTACACTATCCAAGAGATACACTTATTATTTGACTACATGACTATTTTGGAGCTTGTAGAGTTGGATCTTTATAGGTTTAAGCTTGTGGAGGAAATTCATCATCATAAAAAATTCTCTTGCATGATATGAATGCTTGGAGAGAGAGAGAGACAGGGCAGAGGGAGATAGAGAGAGAGAGAGAGAGAGAGAGAGAGAGAGAGAGAGAGAGTTAGATCTATCTCCTACTGTTATGGCAATTGTTAGAGAGATGGAGATTTTGAATGATTAGGGAGAGAGAAGTAAAAAAAAGGGGAAATAGATGTTGTAATGTAGAGAGATAGAGAGTTGGATACACATAGGTGGATATGCAAAGAAACCTCTCATGAATCAAGTAAGGAAGATCAAGATGTTTGTTTTAGGAATTCAAAGAAGTTCATAATGCATAAAGAGTGTACGACTCTCAGAAATTGAGTATTTATTGTGTTGTGGATATGTGCCAAGAAGCCATGAGAATGATGTCATCACCTCTATCATATGCTTGGACCCTTAAGGTAATGATGCTCCTATATATTTTGGTATAGATATCACCTCTAGATTTTTGCTTGCGATTGTAACGAAGTAAAGGAGTTTGTTCAAATACTTTCTTGGGATAGAGAAGACTAAACATTCATGGAAGAGGCGACACAGAATTCTAGGAAAAGCTTGAGAGAGAGGGATTTCTCACTATCTACTATGTAGAGATTAGGAGGTAGAAAGAGAGACAAAGAGAGAGAGAGAGAGAGTGAAAGAGATAGATAGATAGAGAGAGAGAGACAGAGAGAGAGAGAGAGAGAGAGAGAGAGAGAAAGTAGAAGTTAATGTATAGAGCACATACATGCTTAGATTGTTGCTCCAAATCAAAGTCTGTTGTAGATTCTAGGCACCATAGAAAGAGATGATTTTAGGATAGAGGACATAGAGAGAAAATGCCTACTAAAAATTCGAAGGTGATGTTGTAGATGAGAATGCAACAAAACGAGAGAGAGAGAGAGAGAGAGAGAGAGAGAGAGAGAAATAGAGAGAGACAGAGAGTGAGAGAGAGAGAGAGAGAAATAGAGAGAGAGAGAGAGAGAGATAGAGGTTGAGCAGAAGAAGAATAAGAAGAGATGTGTTGATTAATACACACAAAAGAAAAAGCTATTCGTGTCACATAAATGTTTCTCAAAACTTGTATTGAATCTTTGCATATTGTGAGACAACTAGGCAACTTGCATTAGCAAGGTGTCTAAATATAATTGATGTGTGAAAAATTTCTTGGGTCCATTCTTCAAGAGCTTAGATAACCGATTGTCTGTGTGGAGAGTGGTTTTGTGAGTGTGTTTGTGACGTCATCTATGCTTCAAGGATGCGTAGGGAAGTTGTTTATTTATCCCATAAGTGGTATGAAATCTTCTCAACATACAAAACCATTCGAGGAGCATAAGGAGAAGACATTGAAATATCTTGAAGGAAGGAGAGCTACTATATCAAGTTCAAAATCACACACCAAGCAAAGGAGAATAAGAACCTCTATTACAAAGGCTTTATGATTCTTGAAGACTTGGAAGCTCTTGTTCATTTTTATCCTCGTAGCAAGATATCCTAGGAAAGAGTCAACAAATCATTCTTTTCATGGGATGTCAAATGTAACAAAGTAAGTCTATGATCTAAGGGTCTAGCCGATTCAGAGGGATCTGAAATCGGACACCATTTGATCATCAATATGTATGACCAAAGATCTCGGGTTTAGACTTACTAGGAGTATCTCATCTAAGTATCTCATCTGGGAAAAAAACTAGCTACTTGAGTTGCATGGTAGCCAGGAGCCTTGCAATGTAGTTTGCTATTTTCCTAGCTATCTAAGTCAAGTTGGAAAAAGGCGGTAACAAAAGTATAAGTATTTAACGAACAATCATCCATGTGCAAATGTCTGTTCTTGCATGCAAATGCATGTGACTACATGCACATGCACATGTTGGCATTCTCCTTTCATGAACTAAAACTCATTAGGATAAAGTAGTCATCTAGTCCGGTGAGAAAATCAAGTAATTGTTGGATAAGAGTAAACCATTGAACAAAACTCCAAGTTAGATGTTTGTGACAACCAAAGGTTAAGTGCTCCAAATCAAATTTGAGTGATTCAAGAGTTCTCAAAATTTTGTGAGGTATAAGAATCCCACCTTCGTTACTAAGTCCATGCACCAGTCATGCCCAAAAATGGACTAGTAATTTGAATCCACCCAGTTCACATGTATGTGCCCAGATTGCACCTAGTAAAAAAAAATATGAATCACTACTAAGCAAGGTGATGGAATTGTCCACTTGTATCCTCTCAACGTAGAGCTTTAATTTTTACCCAAACAACTCTAGATAGGGGTATACAAGATAGATTTATGATAACTTAGTGTGATGCCTTCACTAGTAGAGAATGCATTAAGATATAGGCCAATGGTCAGGTATGGACTTCTACAAATCACTAGATAAGATAGTAGAGTCTGGGTGGCCATCAAACAAATATTACCCTTTTGTAGCTTATATTAGGTCAAATAATTGAGAAAAATCCAATCGTCTCTAAATAAGATAGGGAATATGAGAAGGACTTAGCTTGGATTAGCATTGCCCCGAATTCCATAAGTGAAGACACAAACAACTCCCTTTCCTTGTAATATCTGCATCATCTATAAACCATGAAGCCTCGTATTCAAGCTTCAAGCATCATCTAGTTTGGGATTCCCATGAACAAGGTAATGCGTAATTGGCTTGTCATCAAAATGAGGTGCTTTCAAGTATGCAACATAGTACATCTATGAGTGATGGATATTGAACATATTCTAGCATAATCTTCTTTGTTGAAATAGGAGGTTTAGACCAAAAGGAATGAATTACATCTGAAGAATCAAAGGAGCATCAAGGTTTTTCTATCAGATAAATGAATACAGACTCACCTCACCTCTTGCAACCTAGGAAACAATGAAGAAGGTTAAAAGATCAAATAAAGCCATCATACTACTTGTTTCCTCACTAAAAACAAGTCAAATCTCTAGGAGATTTACACATATATGATTAAGGGTGTTACATGAAATACAAAGGAATAAATAACCCCATTGCAAGTTAACTTATAAAAAATTGATTCTTGATTATTCTTATCTCTCTTTTTTTTTCTAGCTTCAATAACTTACGGTGAACTTGATATGTGGTTCAGATAAACTTAATTAGTATCCCCCAAGGACATTGTTAATTGTCTTTATAATGAAGGTTTTAGTGGCGCTTTTGTTGGTATTTCTAATAGTTATATATGTTTATGTTTCTTGTACTTAGGTAAGCTCTTCAAACGAATGGTTTGCACAGTCCTATTTACCATATTGTCTTTTGTATGTATGGATCTAATTCCTACAATAGGAGAACTTTGTTGGGAAGGTTTAGGTATCCTAAAGCATCCTTGTTATTGGTTGGTGATACCGATATGGTCGTCAATAAAATTCATGGAGATGAGCATAGAAGATCTATAATTTACGTTTCCAAAAAACAATAATGAGTTTATTTGATCAACATCCATTACCTTAATGACATAACGTCTTACATAGAATCTTATTATGCATACATAGTTTTTTTTTTCTATTTGTTTCCTTTATATGCATTAGCATGTCCTTTTACATCAGCAGTTCCTTGTGCTAGAACTTACCTTTTTGTGGATTTCGTTATTATTAATCTGGTTGACCTCATTGTTCCTTATCTCTTACAACATCATAGTTTCAATAAAAGAAATATGTATGGCGTTAGGAACGGATTTTTTGCTTAACATTCTCCATTCAAAGCTAGGAAAAACCATAATTAGAGGTATACAAGACATGTTGTTTTACTTTAAGAAGAACTCTAGAGATCTAACAGCCATATGAAGGGCGATGACAAAGAGGGAGAAAATTCATAAATAAATATTTGAGCTTCTTAATTCATTTGCTGAGAGAAAACGGTGTTAACAATACTACCAACCCTAAGGCATATTTAGAAGTGGCCTTTATCTCTTATTATAAATTTTTCCTTTGGCACTCCCAACTAGGGGAAGGCCTCTCTCTACCATGAGATAATAAGGAGAAACCTCATTAATCTCTTGAGATTCATATGAAATTTCCAAACTTTTGGCTTTCGGCATCAACTTGATCTAGAAACGAGATATTCGAATATATCTTCTTCCAGATACTATTAAGACTAATATTATCAAACTCATTTACAGAGATCAACCTTTGCATACTTTTGAATATATCTTTTGTTGTTTATAAATATATTTTTGTCTTTTAGATTTTTCACAAAAGGCATATCCAATCTCGACATATTTTGAGAGAAAAAGTTCCAAAAGTGAGGAGTTGTATGTGTGTGCATGCCTACTGAATGCCTACTTGTCTCTCTCTTGGAGCCATTGATTATCATTGTGGGGGTTAGCATTTTGAGTGCGATAACTTGCATGAACAAGATCCCTTAGTGTAGCTTATATGAGAAATTAGTGATTCTATGAGTGTGCCGAGGAGGCCATCTATTCTTCAAGGCTGCATAGGACATACAAATGCGAGCATCTCGACATACAAATGCACTCAAGGAAGCCGCCTGATCAAGTTCAATGATGAATCTTTGGACCCAAGGAAGGGCAAGAATATCTTTTCAGTTATAAGATGGTCCACTTAGTAAAATGGAAATTTTCAAAATGACTCAATAAATAAATGGATTGTTTCAATCGGAGTGAGAAGTTTCTGATAGGGGTCTACAAAAGTACATAACAGTTTAAATTCAAATGAACTCTAAGCATAACTCAATCCACTCAAAAAGCCAACATAATTGACGAGGTGTTGGAAGGTCGGTGTTTGTGTGTGTGTGTGTGTGGGAGAGAGAGAGAGACAGAGATGAGAGCGAATATTGTATTGACCGTTTCTTCAGAATACAAAGAACTGAACGAAGTATGGAAGCATTCAACTAGGTGAAGTATAGGAGTTATTATCTATTTGTTTAACCTAATTGTATCGGAAACCGAAAACCACCTAATTGTTGGTGTTTCTGTGTGTGTGAGAGAGAGAGAGAGAGTGATGAGAGAAAATATTGTATTCAACGTTTCTTCATAATATAAAGAACTTCACAAAGTATAGAAACATTCAACTGGGCCAACTATAGGAGTTATTCAATCGCAAACCACAGACATAATAATTTTGTCACAAAACCTCTTGAAACACTGAAAATGTACTTCCGCATCTGCACGGAAGTGTTCTCTACCAGATCGCTAAATGGAAGCTTAAAATATTTGTTCATAATATACAGAAAGATATGGTGTGGGAAGGTGGGGGAGAGAGAGAGAGAGAGAGAGAGAGAGAGAGAGAGAGAGAGAGAGAGAGAGAGAGAGAGAGAGAGAGAGAGAGAGAGAGAGAGAACAAACACATCTCCTCAGAACATACAGAAACAATACATGTGGGATGGTGTCTGTGTGTGTGAGAGAGAGAGAGAATATTGTATTGCATATTTGTTCAGAATATACAAAAGATCACGAAGTATGGAAACATTCCATTCAGCTAACTATAGGAGGTATTATCTGTTTCTTTGACCTAGTTATTCCTTCCGGACACGGCAAAGCGCAGAAATGATGATCCTAAAAACCTTGAAATGCTTTGTCACAAAAGTATTCAATTCGTGCAATACGAGTTCAAGCAGCAGCTGTATAGAGATTAGCTGCTTCGCCGTATCGCTTAATGGACGCTTAACATGATCTTCCTTAGAACTTTCATCCTCGCTTGCTAAAAAGTCATGGTTCGTAGTACAATTTCGACCTTATTTGCTTTCGTGTTACTCCGCATGCTGGGTTGAAGGTGCCCAGGTCTGGAGCTATCTACCAAGGATGTGGTTAAAGAATGGAACCCCTCCATTACTCACTGATGCTTGCGTCGCGAGAAAGAGAGAAACACAGAGATAGGCTCGGATTTGCGATGTATGTTTAAAACTTCACCCAAGTGCTCAAAAGAAACTAGGTGGATATGGAAAGAAACCTCTCATGAATCAAGTAAGGAAGATCAAGATGTTTGTTTTAGGAACCAAGGAAGTTCATAATGCATAAAGAGTGTACCACTCTCGTAAATGGGGGAAAAGCCTCTTGAAGTAGTTGGAGACTTAGTAAATATTTATGCAGCTTTGGAGATATTTTATGAGCCTTGAAAACTATGCAATGTTGTATCCATTTCTTCTTTTTATGTTATGTGGTACATTGAGAGTTTATTGTGTTGTGCATATGTGCAAAGAAGCCGTGAGAATGATGTCATCACCTCTATCATGCTTGGATGATTAAGGTAACCGTGCTCCTATATCTGTTGGTAAAGATGTCACCTTTGGATTGGTGCTTGCGGTTTTAAGGAAGTAAAGGAGTTTCTTCAAATACATTGTTGAGATAGAGAAGACTAGACATTCATGGAAGTGGCAACACGGAATTCTAGCAAAAGCTTGAGACAGAGAGACAGAGATTTCTCACTATCTACTATGTAGAGATTAGGAGGTAGAAAGAGAGACAAAGAGAGCAACAAAGAGAGAGGGAGTGAAAGAGATAGATAGAGAGAGAGAGAAAGGTAGAAGTTAATGTATAGATTTCTAGATTTCCAAACATTTTGTGGATATCAGACAATACATGGATTGGTTCCTACAACAACATTAAGGACGTATGATAGTCCTTATTGGTGATGTGACAAGATGCTTCACTATCTTGTATTTAGGTTCATCCACATGGCTTTTGCAGATTTTCATACTCTATCTCTTCAAAAGTAAGATTGGAGGGTCTTATGTCAGCTGTCAAGTAGTTACCATCCAATTATTTGGTAGGAAGAATTTCGACACACCTATTAGCTTGTTTTTTAGATGTTATCACAAGAATATTACTAGATTGTTGATATTCAAAGATGCATGATTTCCTTGATAAATTCTTCACCCTTTTCTAAATCATTGTTCCTCTCTTAGAGAGTCAATCCAAGTGTGCTTCATGATCTCATATTGATAACCTTCTAGGTCCCAAGCTCCATGTAATTTAGTAGTATATTGCACTACAATAAGAGAAAAAAAAATTATACTTGTCACAATGGCACATAAAACATATGTATTCTACCCATTCAAAAATTTAACAAGATCTCAATCAAGATAAATTTCTACTTGATGATTGTAGGCTAGCAAAATCTGTCATCATTAAGTTCTTCCCTGTGCCCCTATTCCAAATTCTTCCTTAATGCCTAGTAAATTTGTCCTTATTGCAATTCGTCCAATCTATCTCCAAATCTGTCTAATGGATCTAAGGGGATTCGTCCCTATTCAAATTCATTGTTTTAGGAAATCCCTCCAAATTTGTTGGGGTGGTCTTCCAAATCTATATTGGGAGGCTAGAACAAAAATCATCTTGCAACGTCTTGCAAATTTGCCTTGCGAATTCTGCTACACATCCACATACCAAATTATTGTCATCAAAATGGAAAGCTTTACACTATCCAAGAGATACACTTATTATTTCATTGCATGATCACCATTTTGGAGCTTGTAGAGTTGGATCTTCATTCGTTTAAGCTTGTGGAGGACATTCCTCAGCATAAAAAATTCTCTTGCATGATATGAATGCTTGGAGAGAGAGAGAGAGAGAGAGAGAGAGAGATAGGGAGAGAGAGAGAGAGGGGGAAGGAGAGAGAGAGAGAGAGAGAGAGAGAGAGAGAGAGAGAGAGAGAGCGAGAGAGAGAGAGAGAGAGAGAGAGAGAGAGAGAGAGAGAGAGAGAGAGAGAGTTAGATCTGTCTACTGTAGTTAAGGCAATTGTGAGAGATGGAGTATTTGAAAGATTAAAGAGAGAGAGAAGTAGAAAAAAGGGGAAATCCATGTTGTAATGTAGAGAAAGAGAGTTGGATACACATAGGTGGAGATGGAAATAAACTTATCATGAGTCAAGTAAGGACGATCAAGATGTTTGTTTTAGGAATTCAAAAAAGTTCATAATGCTGGCAATTTTAACGAAGAAAAGGAGATACATAGTTAGGAGAAGACTAGGCCTTCAAAGAAGAGACGACATGGAATTCTAGCGAAAGCTAGAGAGAGAGAGAGAGAGAGAGATAGAGAGAGAGGAGGAGAAGCAGAGAAAAAGAGAGAATTAGCTACCGCACACATGAGTAGAGTTTGATGACATAGAGAGAGAGAGAGAGAGAGAGAACAAAAAAGAGTTGATAGAGAGGCAAAGAGAGAGAGAGAGGGGGAGAGAGATGGAGAGAGACAAAGATAGATAGAGATAGACAAAACGTAGGAGTTATGGTTGTGCAATAAATTTGCGTACAAGAGAATCAGTAGAGGGAGATTATGCAAAATGCAAATCGATGGCACTCTGATGAGATGGAGGGATGGGTATGAGAATTCTGCTACTTTTTTAAAAACTAATGGCATTTTAACTTTCAATGAATTTTAAGTAGAAATATTTTAACCGCACATTTTGAAAAACAACATCAAAGGGTCAAAGATCTTTCTAGAATTGAAGGTACAAAGATGTAAAAGGAATTTTAAAAGCTATTTCTTTTTAAATGTGGCTCAAAATTCGAAGAGCTTGAACTAAGGATGGCCTAGACACATAAGCCAAAAGAAAGTATTCAATTCACAAGTACAAGTATTCTTTTCTTTTAGTGTGTATGATCTAGAAAGCACTTAGTGCTAAGAAAGGATCTCTTATCATTTCTTACTCAATTTTTGTAATCATTGGTTTCTTAGAAAGCTATTCTTGTCACGTAAATGTTTCTCAAACCTTTTATTTAATCTTTGCATATTGAAAGACAACTAGACAACTTGCATTAGCAAGGTCTCTAAGTATAATTCATATGTGAAAACTCTCATGGGTTCATTCTTCAAGAGTTTAGATAACCGATTGTGTGTGTGGAGAATGGTTTTCTAAGTTTTCTTGTGAGGTCATCTATGCTTCAAGGATGCATAGGGAAGCTGTTTATTTCTCCCATTAGTGGTATAAGATCTTCTCAACATACAAAAGCATTCAAGGAGCATAAGGAGAAGCCATCAAAGTATCCTGAAGGAAGGAGAACTATTAGATCAAGTTCAAAATCACACACCAAGCAAAGGAGAGCAAGAAGCTCTATTACAAAGGCTTTATGATTCTTGAAGATTTGGAAGCTCTTGTTCATTTTTATCCTCCCGGTGAGCAATTATAGGAAAGACTCAACAAATCATTCTTTTCATGGGATATCGAATCTGAGACACCATTTTCTCTGAATCTGATAGAGGAAATTCCTTCGGATACCATTCCAAACGACATACGAGCAGCCAACCACCTCCCCAAGAATGACTTGGATCTAATTGATCTGTTGATCAAGCATCAGATGCACTTTCACTCCCCTCCAAATAATGGCACTTCTTGACCATGAGAAGAATAGGTACGAAAGGTCCTCACATCCCGGATGGCATCTCTTACACCATGGATGGCACCACAAATCTGTGCAACTATAGTATTGGTCCATGCTTTCGTGTAGGGAATTCACGACCTGAGGGTTACTTTCTTACTTTGCACTAGATGGTACCTAAGATCATTGAATTTAAGGTTTAATTAGATTCAAGATCAATTCATGCACCACTATCTATTGATCACTTCAAGAAACCCCAAGGAAATCTTAATTCCTATTGCTACTTTTCCGTTTAATTCTTTTTGGGGTAGGAAATTCCTACACTCTAAGAAGACAAGTGTCTAAATTCTTGAGCATGTTAAGTATCATTTTATTGGTACTTTCAGCAAGACCATTGGCACGAGGATAATATGGGGAACTAAATTTATGAACAATCTTCAGGGTGCGGGTAAGCGATTGCATTAAGGAATTAGCAAAATGTGTGCCTTGATCCGAAACAAACTCTAAGGGAAGACCGAACCGAGGGAAAACATCAGTCATCAAACATTTGACCACCACTAACATAGTTGCGGACTGTACAGCCCAAGCTTCAGCCCATCGAGTAGCATAATACGTACAAGTAAATATATATCGATGATTAGTAAACGTAGCAGGAGGTGTAATGGGACCAATGAAATCCAAATCCCATTTTAAAAAAGGTTCAAGGGGAGCGACAGGCTTCCATGGAAAATGATTCTGTTGTAAAGGCTGTCCCGATCGTTGGCAAGCATCACACTTTTTGACATAAGCACCAATATCATGCTACATAGTGGGCCACCATAAACCACTCTGTAGAATTTTTCGATAAGTAAGATCAACCAAAAAATGACCATCGAAAGGAGTAGAATGGGCCATTTCAATAACCGAAGGAACTTCATGGGGTGGGATACGTCGTCATAGTGCACTAGAGGGATCCACGTAATACAACTATCCTACAATGATCCGAAACCGTTGAATATACATTGGCAGAACAGTATCAGAATACGAAGGTGCAGCCGGGAGCTCCTGACAATCATCCTGGACCAAATCAGTCACATAGATAGTAGGGGTAGTATCATCAATTCCACCAGGAAGTTCACCGGAATCTAGCCGAGATAAGAAATCAGCCAACGCATGTGCTGACCCTGGACGATGTACAACAACATAATCAAATTCTTGTAGTAACAACACCCACCTCGCTAATCTACCCCCTAAATGTTGTTGGCGGAAAAGATCTCCAATTGTTGAATTCATCCCATAGTTCTCTTTTGTGAATGAGCTAAAGGTGGACAAGTATGCCAACTTGACGTAGAAACATGTCTTTCTAATTAATGACTTGCAAGAGATAGCATGCATGGAAGAACCTGAAGTATTCCGAGAAAGACATATTATAATTATTATGAAGCAAAAAGAAGATGGAAACATGCCAAATAATGCTTTTAACATTTAAAAATACTTTACTTTTCCACATAGTACTGTGAGGAGTCCATATCCAACTTCTATGTTGAAAAGGGTTTTAAGCTGTGTTGTTTCAGAGACATGAAGATGCGATTTCCCAACAAAGTTTAAAAAACTGTATAGATCAACTTAATTTTGAAACAACAAAATGTGACGTCCTTTTGTATAATACCATAACAAACATACGGACTCACTTTTGCGTTTGTCCGCGAATACGTACTACGAGTCTCCTTTTTAGTCCGACCTACATAAGCAGCTCGTCGGAACTGGGTCTATTAATCCCTTTTGAGCACTTGCGCGAAATTTTAAACATACATCGCAAATCCGAGCCTGTCTCTGTGTTTCTCTCTTTCTCGCGACGCAAGCATCAGTGAGCAATGGAGGGGTTCCGATCTTCAACCGCGTCCCTGGTAGACAGCTCCAGACGTGGGCACCTTCAACGCAGCATGCGGAGTGACAGGAAAGAAGATGAGGTCGAAAACTGTACCACGAACCATGACTTTTTGGCAAGCGAGGATGAAAGTTCTAAGGAAGATCATGTTAAGAGTCCATTAAGCGATACGGCAAAGCAGCTGATTTTTATACAGCTAGATCATGTTAAGAGTCCATTAAGCGATACGGCAAAGCAGCTGATTTTTATACAGCTGCTGCTTCCGCTCGACTAGGAATCACGAGAGACTCACAGTCGCGCACACTTCGGTGCAGATGCGGAAGGAGCTTTGCAGGAGTTGAATACTTTTGTGAAAGAGCATTTCAAGGTTTTCAGGATCATCATTCTGCGCTTTGCGGTTTCCGGAAGGAATAACTAGGTGAAAGAAACAGATAATACCTCCTGTATTTAGCTTAATGGAATGTTTCCATACTTCGTGATCTTCTGTATATTCTGAAGAAATGTCCAATACAATATTCTCTCCCTCTCTCACACACACACACACCTTCCCACACGATATGTTTCTGTATGTTCTGAGGGAATGTGTTTGTTCTCTCTCTCTCTCCCACCTTCCCACACCATATCTTTCTGTATATTATGAACAAATATTTTTAAGCTTCCATTTAGCGAGGAAGATCATGTTGAGCTTCCAATAAGCGATCGGGCAGAGCACACTTCGGTGCAGATGCGGAAGTACATTTTCAGTATTTCAATACGTTTTGTGACAGAATTATTATGTCTGTGGTTTGCGGTTGAATAACTCCTATAGTTGGCCCAGTCCAATGTTTCCATACTTCGTGAAGTTCTTTATATTCTGAAGAAACGTTGAATACAATATTCGCTCTCATCTCTCTCTCTCTGTCTCACACACACACACAAACACCGACAATTAGGTTAAACAATTAGGTTAAACAAACAGATAATAACTCCTATAGGTCGCCCAGTTGAATGTTTCCATACTTCGTGAAGTTCTTTGTATTCTGAAGAAACGTTGAATACAATATTCGCTCTTATCTCTCTCTCTCTCTCTCTCTCTCTCTCTCTCTCTCTCTCTCTCTCTCTCTCTCTCTTTCTCACACACACACACACACACACACACAAACACTGACCTTCCGACACCTCGTCGATTATGTTGGTTTTCTGAGCGGATTGAGTCATGCTTAGAGTTCATTTGAATTGAAACTATTATGCTTAGAGTTCATTTGAATTGAGTCCCTCTCCGATTGAAACAATCCATTTATTTATTGAGTCATTTTGAAAATTTGCATTTTACTATGTGGACCATCTTATAACTTAATCGCATTGTTGTCACTATTACTGAGAAGATATTCTTGCCCCTCCTTGGGGCCTAAGATTCATCACTGAACTTGATCAGACGGCTTCCTTGAGTGCATTTTTATGTCGAAATGCCTGCATTTGTCTGTCCTATGGAGCCTTGGAGAATAGATGGCCTCCTTCACACACTCATAGAATCTCTAATCACTCATATAAGCTACACTAAGGGACCTTGTCAATGCAAGTTATTACATTAGATAGTCCAAGATGAAAATAAAATGTACTCCTAGAAGGGAATGCTAAAACTTTTGAAGTGCAAATACAATAGCCAAACATTCTCTTTCTATGGGACTATAATTTCTTCCCGCTGTGTTGTGCTCTCTGAATTCAAGGCATCCAAATTTAGTGTTCCGTGAGATATTTTTTTTTTTAGAAAAACTGGAAAATTTGGCTCCAACTACATGAAGACTTGCATTTGTATACACATGGAACTCAAGTGAACAATTAGGAATAGTTAGTAGCGGTGTGTTACAAAACCTTAGTTCTCGCTCATTATATGCTTTTCCTCTTTACAACTCCAAGAGAAAGGGATCTTCTTGCTTGTCGGACTTGATAGAGGCTTAACTATTTTCTCATACATTTTTATAAATCTCCTATGGTAACTTGAATGACCTAAAAATCTTTGCGCTTCCTTAAGAATCTACAAAATGGGCATGGAAAGGATCATAGCTATCTTAGCCAGATCAAGACTTAACCCTTTGGCCATAACTATGTGGCCAAGGAGTGTACCTTTTGTGAATAAAGATTGACATTTAGCAAGGTTCAACTTCAAGCCTGTGTTGAAACACTGTTCAAAGATTTCCTTCAAATTCTCTACATGTTGACACAAATCTTGGGCAACTACTCTTCTACATATACATACTCTAATAACTTGTTTCTAGATCCATTTAATGTAGGGAGACAAAAGTTTGCTACTTTCTTGTTTCCAAATGTGAAGTAGCATGTATGGTCCACTCTAGGCTTCACATCCAAAAAGAATAGACTTCCCTCCTTTTTGCATTTGGCTATAAATCTATACCCCTCTTTAGAATCTTTGTGATTGTGTGAACATGAAAAAATCTTTCAAACACTTGGCTTTGTAAGATCCATCCAACATAAGATCACCTATATGTGCAATAGCATGAGGAGTGTCATTACCTATTTCCACATGACCTTTAATCAATGGCACTGCATGTTTGAGAAGAGCTCCTTGTTGCAACTCATGGGGTTGCTACATGCGCTATTGACGTACCATGTGCTTGACCCTTGTGTCTTATATTCACACATCTGCATCATAGCTAGCATGCTCTCATCTTCATTTGAAGTAGATGCACAATTAACTTGACCATTATAGGTTGAATTATTCTTCTCTGTTTGATAGTAATGCCTTGCATAGGAGCCATATATGCCACAATGAAG
The DNA here is from genome assembly GCA_020310875.1 of Ceratopteris richardii. Taxonomy (NCBI): domain Eukaryota; kingdom Viridiplantae; phylum Streptophyta; class Polypodiopsida; order Polypodiales; family Pteridaceae; genus Ceratopteris; species Ceratopteris richardii. The sequence goes on from CM035433.1 coordinate 79,934,997, forward strand.
GAGGCTTCTAAGATCTTGTTTTCTCTATTCTAGTTCATCCTTCCTCCTCTAACTTTGAATTTTTCTATCCATCTTGATGAAGAGTATTTGCTTACTTGTTCTTCATCACGATCATCATTTGATTTTCACCCTTGTCTACCTCTTCCTTTGCCCTAGCTCCTTTGTGATCTTGGTCTACCTTTACCTACATAGAAAGCTTAGGCTTCATTGCCCTTTGTCTTTGCGCAAACAATACTCATCTCATTAGTCACCATCAAGGCCGCCACACACTCAAAGTTAGGAAGATTATCCTTGACATACATAGCTGATGTAGAATCCTTCCACTTCTCATCATACCAAGCCCATTCAAAGTGTATGCAACTAGGTAAACATCATCTATGTGACAATCAATAGCCAGATATTGTAGATCTCCATGGCTAATAATTATTTTTATCCAGGTACTTCATTTTAGTGATATATTTGAATATGGTGAACTCTAATGCACTCTTGTGGATCCCTTTGATTTAGAGGAAGTGAGAAATTGTAATAGCCTTTACCTCTGTAACTCAAAAGTTCCCATTAGATGATATTGATGCTTTCATATTCACTAGTTGAACCTCCTTTGCTTGGTGTGTGATTTTGAACTTGATTTAGTAGCTCACCTTACTTCAAGATACTTCAATGGCTTCTCCTTGTCCTCTTTGAATGCTTTTGTATGTTGAAAAGATCTAATAATGATGGGAGAAATAAACACCTTCCCTATGTAGCCTTCAACCATCGATGACCTCACAAGCACACTCACAAAACCATTATTCGCACAGACAACTGCTTATCTAAACTCTTGAAGAATGTACCCATGAGATTTTTCACACATCAATTGTACTTAGAGACCTTGCTAATGCAATTTATTTCATTCAAAATAGTCACTTGTACTAGGAGAACCAATGCCTTCAAAGACAAACAACTTATATCCTCCATTAGGCATATAGAGATAGACCACTACTCACGTCGTGGCCTAGTTGTCTCACAATATGCTAAGATTAGATACAAGCTTTGAGAAACATTTATATGAAAAGAATAGCTTTCTAAAAAAACAATGATTACAAACAATGAGTATGAACTGATCAAGGACCCTTTCTTAGCATAAGAGCTATGTAGCTCATACACACTTCAAGTACTTCAAGTTCCTCAAATTTTGAGCCAGGTTTACAAACAAATAGCTTTTTAATTTCCTTTTATACCTTTGTACCATTGTTTCTACAAAGATCTTCCAGAACCTTTGGTGTTGATTTTCTGAAATGTACGAGTAAAATATTTATACTTAAAATTCATTTAAATTTAAAATGCTATGTAGTTTTAAAAATTTAGCGAAACTCTCATACCTTGATTGACATTATCCATTGATTTAGTTTACATTTTAAAAGTTGTCACTATTTAGTGAGAAGACCATCTAATAAATTTATCACATTTTTTTCACTCTTTACTTGGGAGATATTTCGTGCCCTCCCTTGGGATCTAGAACTACCCACTGCAAGAATGCCTTGAGATGCATCACTCAACCACCTCCTTAGTTTCTTCATGACCAAGGTTGGTGAGGGCTCATTTTGGGCTACTTAGTTAGGCAACTGTGTATTTCATTGGGCTTGATGTCTCTTTGAGGAAGACATGGGATTAGGTACTCAGCAAACTCGAACTACACAAGTAGAATTAGAAAAAATGACTCCATTTGATCCCTGATATGAAGCATTTCACTAATTGAAAACTAGGCCCTCCAAATGGCTAAAAAAAATTCATCCAAAGGATCCCAGCAATGGAAGAACGTCTAGTACCAACCCCATAGGCGTTCGATAAGATTTAAGGTCATTGATCATATGCAAATAGTTGACTACAAGGACTAGTGCCTCTTTAAACAAAAGATAAATGCTTGGAAAGATTGAAAGATATGTCTTGTTTAGTGTAGGAAATGCCAAATCCAAAATGTATTAAATGGAGAAACAGTAATAGGATTGAAGATATCTTCAGATTTGAAGATTGAAAATGTTCTTGTGCATAACATCTATCTAGGATGTTCAATTTAGTTATCTTGTTCTAACTGGCTAACCCTGGTCTTTTGCAAAAGGAATTAGATACCATATATGAACCAATTCCAAAAGATTTGGAAAGCAAAAAGAAATAACTAAAACTCTGTACAACCAATTCAAAATTTGAAGATACGTAAACCTTCCATAAGTCAAAGTCTATATGACTCAAGACTTTAACTTCTCAAAGATTTGTTTCAACAAGATATTGAAGCATTTTTTCTTAATCTTTAAGAGAAAGGAACTTGATTCTCAAAAAGAATCATAGAGTAAATCTATAACATCATCCAACCACAAGACACTAGTGTGGTATCCAACATCAGTGTGCTGACCCACTGAGGTTCTATTGATGAATTTTGTATTCAAATAATTCTTCAATTGAGACTAAGTTTAGGTCACATTCACTCTTTCTGACTCCTTATTAGGAATGCAATTCTTGTGCATTTCTTTGAGTCAAAAGAGTGAATTTACCAAGTTATAGTAGGAACTTGATTCTTGACTTAGTCAATCAAATCCTTCGTTGAAAAGATCAACTCAAAATCAAAGTCCAAATTCTTACAGAAATTTATGAAATATTTTTAAATTAACAACACTTTATCTTGAAGTGTTTCAAGAAGATCTTGGAAGTTACTTACTTCTTATTTTCTGTTTCCTTTATCTTGAAGTTATCTTGAAGGATCTTGAGATACTACTTTTATCCTCCTTGAATTAAACTCCTTCTTTGAAGTCTTTATTCTCTTAAGGATCAAACCTAGCTTCAAGATCCAATCTAGGACTAAAAGATCATTATCATCCATGGTCCGATGTACCATACCATCTTTCCTACATCAACCTACGTATAAAATCTTGTGTCCCACACCACCCCATTTTATATTCAAATTAATGTGTGGGTGATGCTTATACTAAATTCTAAACATCTCTAGATAGAGTACCTTCTTGCTTCAATTACTTACGAGATTTTTGAAGTTTCATATGGCCATAAGACTCGAACACAGAACCTTAGGTTGCATGTTCATCTTCTATAGTGATCAGACATGCCGCTTTTTGATTCTTTCAACCAAGTGAAAAACATAATATATGAAATCTAGAAATTCAAGCAACATAGATTGTTGCAACAATGAGGTCCATCATTATTTCCGTTGTGCGATATATTAGAACTCATTGACACAAGCTATGAGCAAGCTTCCATGGAGTTCTTGAAATCCATGGAGAAGAAGGTACATCCATTGATTTTTTATTCTTCATATCTATCATTTTTATGGTTGAATTTCTTACAAATTGAATTTCTATTCATTGCATTTGTAGTCATGTAGTTATGAGATCCCAAACGTGAGGGATCACCTCAAGAGAGGCCCCAAGCCCCAATTGTTGAGGGTCACCAAAGAGAGAACACGAATGCCAAGATGGCCAAATGGATGGGAAATGGGAGGAAGAGAATGAGCACCTCCATATGGCCCAATAGGGTGATTGAAAGTGGTTCCAACCACAAGCTACATGAAGACTATTTGGAAATAAATTTTGGCAAAAGTAGAATGCTATAGATCCATGCTTCAAATGTTTTCACCATGTCGGTGCAACCTTTCTCTTCATTTGCTACAGGTAAAGACTCTTTACCCTATGAGAAATTAATAATATCACAAAATTGAAATGATCTTATGGTATATATTGTAAGTGATATCCCTCTTGCTTGCTTTAATTGAAGTATGCCTTCACCCTATGAATGTTTACAAGGCTCATTTTCTCACTCTTCAAGTCTTTTTTCTTCATTACTAGCTTGGGTAATATCTGTTGGGAAAGATGGATGGATGCTCCAAGAGACTGAGTAGGTACTGCTAAACCTGCTTTGTACCAGCCCTCTTTTGCTTCAAAGTTGATAACTAGACCTCCTTTGCTTTCCAATGATACCATAAATTATCCTATGTACTTTGGAAATGATGTGTGTAATGATTGAATCAAAACAGATAACTTTGGAAGTCACAAACTCAAGAGAACCTTATATTTATGTCTTGACACCTGCTGGGTATTTTGCTCAGTATGACCAGCACAGTAGGAATCGGAAAATTTCCTTTTAGGGGTATCTATTTAGCTTATTAAGCTACCTATTCCAAGTGGAACGATGTAAAAAGATAAACTATGCTAAGAGAAATCAATTTTGCAAGTTAAGCTATACCCCCGACTTTTTAGGACTGTAGCAGAAAATGACCAGAGATCACCTCGATGCAGATTTCTCCAAAATGGATGAATAGAATGTCTTCAAACTTTGAGAGCATGTATATTACTTCAAGCGGAATTCAAAAAGCTTTGAATCACGGAATTTGGTGATGCATTGACGGAGATATGCCCTTGACAAGTTGACAGACTTTTGAGTAGACTAACAGAGAACTCAGAGATGGACAATGTGAATGTATGTATTAATGAACATCTGTATACAAATCCATTGGCATGAATATAATTGCCGAATGGCGCAGAGAGGTGTGGGCTAGAGTGTAGACCTCACACACACTCAAAAATCAGTAATGCTAGGCTCGGGAGTGCTCTCTCTCATCCGCGACTTTTCATATTTTTATAAGGAATGAGTAAAAGTTTGAATTCAAATTCAAACTTTTGGCTCCCTATGATTAGGCTCCTAAATTTTTGGAGATATTCTTTCAATAAAAAAACTAATTTTTCCACGAATCCTTTTGGTAGGTGATTACAAGAGATTCCAAGTCAATTTGACTTTTACGATGAGGTAAAGTGGTAATTAACCACTATCATATGTTCCTATGCTTCTTCATGTATGTATAAACTTCAATGCATCCTTTGAGCCAAATGTGTAGGCTTGTAATTTACATCAACAGCTCCCCCTCAAGCCAAACATTTTGGCTTAAGTCTTCATCTTCAATCTTCAAGTATATCCTGCAATCCAATCATGGATTTGACCTGCAAAGTTTGGTTCCATCCAAAGATTTAGTCAACAAATCTGCACATTGGATGTTGGTTGAAACATGGGTTAGTTGAATGTCTTTGCTTATCAACTTCTCTCTCACATAATGGTAATGGACCTCTATGTAATTGGTCCTAGCATGATAAATAGGATTAGCTGCAAGGTGAAGAGAACTTGTATTATCTCCAAAGATAATTAATGACCTAGTGTACAATCCCAATTCTGTATACAAAAGCTTAATCCATATTGTTTCTTGTGAGGCATTAGCCAGCCCTCTATACTCTGCCTCTGTGGAAGACAAAGCAACAATAGGTTGCTTCTTTGAAGACTATGAAATTGGTTTGTCACCTGCAAAAGAAATATATCCAGAAGGGCTCCTCCTATCATCCTTGCATCCTGCCCAATTTGCATCTGAATAAATTTTGATATCAATATCTGAAGTGTAAGGGAAATACAAACCATGGTTCTGTGTACCCTTGAGATACTTTAGGATTCTCTTGGCAGCCTCTAAATGAGGTATCCTTGGCTTGTGCATAAAATGACTTAGCACACTAACTCCATATGCAATATCTATCCTTGTTAAGGTAGCATAGTTCAAACTACCCACCATACTTTGATAACCTGTAATGTCTTTGACTTCATCACCTTCATGGGCACTTAGCTTTAGGTTTACCTCCATTGGAGTGCTTGCTACTTTGGCATCCTGCAAGTGAAACTTCTTCAACATGTCCTGTATATACTTTTTGTGAGTGGTGTATATCCCTGAACTAGTGTAGACTAATTCAAGTCCCAAAAAATATTTCAATAGACCAAGATCATTGATCTTGAACTCCTTCATCATTTGACTTTTGATATATCTGATTCCATTGACATCATTACCTGCAATGATGATGTCATCAACATAAACACAAAGGTATATTACCTCTGTATTACTTCTCTTAATGAACAGAGAAGTATCTGCCTTGCTCATGACAAATCCTTGGTCTTGGAGGTATGTAGTTAACCTGTAATTCCGTGCCCTAGGTGCCTGCTTCAATCCATATAAAGCCTTTTTCAATTTCCAAACATATGTTACCTTCTTAGGGTCCTCATAGCGAGGAGGTTGTGACATATATACCTCTTCTGAAATCCATCCATTCAAGAAATCATTCTTGACATCGAATTGGTACATATTCCAATTTTTTGATGCAGCCACACTTACCAACACTTTGTCGGCATCTTGGCCACAGGTGAGAATGTCTCCTCATAGTCAATGCCTTGGGTTTGTGCAAAACCCTTGCTACCAATCTGGCTTTGTACCTATTAATTGTGCCATCAAAATTTCTTTTAAGTTTGTAGATCCATTTGGATCCTATTACCTTCATTGAGTCCTTAGGTACTAACTCCCATGTGTCACTCTCTTTGAGTGCTTCAATCTCCTCATCCATAGCTTCTTTCCATTCTGATTTGGTTATTGCTTCTTCATATGACCGTGGTTCTTCATTTGACAAATCTTTGGCAAGATAAACAAAATGTTTAGTAACAAGAGATGTATCATACCCATATCTGATAGGTTTTTTGCTTTCTCTTTGTGATCTTCTAAATGGTTGAGTTGAAGATTCAGGTATGTCCTCAAGCTTCTTCATCTTCATTTTTCCTTTGGACTTCCATGCTTTGAATTCTTCAAGGTTGATAGTATCTTCATCATTTGAACTTGAGGCTTCATTCTAAGTAGGTTCCTCCTTTGTAAGACTTGGAAATTCCTCTTCCAAATCATAGGGTAACTTGACCTTCCTGCATTCATTCTCATACCAAGAATCATTTCATCAAAAACAATATTTCTGCTTACCATGAATCCCTTATTGATAGGATTATAAAACCTGTAACCTTTCTGATTTAGATCATACCCAATAAAGACACATTTTTCAGTCTTTGGGTCTAGCTTACCTCTTATCTAAGAAGGAATGTGTACATATGTTACACATCCAAATATTTTGCAATTTTCAAGTGAGGTTCTCTTACCATGCCATGCTTCATAGGGTGTCATGCCATCAAGAGACTTAGATGGTAACCTGTTTATGAGGTAGTGGCAGTGGAAACACTTTCTGCCAATAGATAGTTAGGTAACCTTTTCTCATCAAGCATAGATCTAGCTGTCTCAACAATTAATCTATTTCTTCTCTCAGCTACCCCATTCTGTTGAGGAGAATACCCTGTGGTTATCTCTCTTTTGATGCCTCTGTCCTGCAAGAAGTTTTCAAATTCATTGGAGAAGTACTCACTTCCTCCATCTGACCTTAGCCTCTTCAAATTCCTTCCTGTCTGGTTTTCAACTAATGCAAGATATTTTTTAAAGCAATTAAACACCTCATCCTTGTGCTTCATGAAGTACAATACATTCCATCTGCTATAATCATCAATGAAAGATACATAGTACCTTGAACCTGAGACTCACGGGTCTTTGCTTGGTCCCCATACGTCTGTGGACAAGTCCTAGGTAGTCTTCATGCATGTATCCTTTCCTTGAGAAGGGTAACCTGTGAGACTTCCCAAATTGACAAGCACCACACTTATAAATCATCTGTTGCTTGGATACATTAGGTATCCCAAGCACACATTGGTTCCTGCACATTTATTTCAAGGTTCTTTCTCCTATGTGCCCTAACCTTTTGTGCCAAATCTCAAGCTCTAAAAGTGTCTGATCTTCAGAATTGTATAGTGCAATGTTCTTTGTATCTTCTAACTCAAAAGTGAAAAGTCTACCTGATTTTTCTCCTTTAGCAATCCTCTTGAACCCATGTCTTGGATCCTCCACATATGCTCCATATTGGTTGAATCTAACCTGCAAACCTTTCTCCACAATTTGACCAACACTCATCAAATTTTTGGTAATGGTTGGTACATAGAGTACCCTGCTCAACAAATTCTGATTTCCATCACAAGTCTTAACATTTCCAACTTTAACTATAGAATGCTTTGTGTCATCACCTGTTTGGACATGATGCTTACCTTTTGGTTCCTCAAGATCAGAAAGTAATGCTACATTGCCAGCCACATGATTTGAACATCCTGAGTCAATGTAGAATAGGTAGTCATCATTTGTACCTGATTTTGAAGTCATTTTCATGATTAGAAGAGAGTCATCCTGCTCCTCTGTGTGGTTGTTGTAATCCTTCCTGGATTTGAATAATCCTTGGTAGTTGCCATTGTAATTATTGTTGTAGTTGTTGTTGTAGTTATTGTTGTAGCCTTGGTGATGGTTGAATCTACCTCTTGACTGTGAGTAGCCACCTCTTTGATATCCTCTTCCTCTCTGATTCTTGTAATTCATGAAACACTCATCTGTAGTATGATTTGATAAACCACAAATGTTGCATGGTGAGGAGTTATAAGATCTCCCCCTACCTGGCTTACCTCCTCTGCCCCTTCCTCTTGATGATCTACCTCTCCCTGCATAGTTGGCTTGGGAGGTAGAACCTTCATCTTCCGCCTTCTTACTTTTACCTTTATCTTTAGACTTCTTATCAGTATATAGGGCAGAAGAGTTATTACCTTTGGATGTATCTCCATTTTTGTTGAGCTTTGCTTCATGAGTAAACAATTGTCCCATGAGAGTTGTAAGATCTCGAGTGTGCATGTCCATTTAAAGATCCATAGCTGTGGTGAAGCTTTCCCATTTGTCATCAACCTTGATCCCATTGATCACTTGCCTTACAATCTGTTCTTCTTCAATCTCTTCTCCTATGCTTGCTAACTGATCTGCTACATCTTTCATCTTGGTCACAAATTCTGAAACAACTTGCTTAGGTTGCTTCCTTAATGTTGTGAATTCAATCCACAACTGATTTTTCCTAGCCCTTGTGTTGGAGGAAAAATATGATGACAAGGTTTCCCAAGTCTCTTGGGATGTCTTACAGTTTCTAATATGTGGAAAAAGAAAATCAGATATAGAGTTGAGTAAATAAGACCTTGCCAATGCATGCTTAGCACACCATGTGTTGAGCCTTTCATGTTCTTCCTTGGTTGGTAATCCTCTTGTTTTGAATGAGGGAAATTCCTCATCTCCTGAGATGTATCCATAGAGACTCCTTCCTTGTAAGTAGGTCTTCATCCTTAAAGACCATGCTTGATAGTTGTTCCTATCCAATTTATCATGAATGAAGGGAAACCATCTCCCATTTTATCTTAGTTTGCTCTGATACCACTGTTGGGAAAGATGGATGGATGCTCCAAGAGGCTGAGTAGGTACTGCTAAACCTGCTTTGTACCAGCCCTCTTTTGCTTCAGAGCTGATAACTAGACCTCCTTAACTTTCCAATGATACCATAAAATGTCCTATGTACTTTGGAAATGATGTGCGTAATGATTGAATCAAAACAGATAACTTTGGAAGTCACAAACTCAAGAAAACCTTCTATTTATGTCTTGACACCTGCTGGGTATTTTGCTCAGTATGACCAGCACTGTAGGAATTGGAAAATTTCCTTTTAGGGGTATCTAATTACTTAGTAAGCTACCTATTCCAAGTGGAATGATGTAAAAAGATAAACTATGCTAAGAGAAATCAGTTTAGCAAGTTAAAGCTATACCCCTGACTTTTTAGGACTGTAGAAAAAAATTACCAGAGATCACCTCGATGCAGATTTATCCCAAATGGCTAAATAGAATGTCTTCAAATTTTGACAGCATGTAGAGTGTCAAGCTCAATCCAACAAGCTTTGAATGACTGAATTTGGTGAAGAATTGACCGAGATATGCCCTTGACAAGTTGACAGACTTTTGAGTAGACTAACAGAGAACTCAGAGATGGACAATGTGAATGTATGTATTAATAAACATTTGTATACAACTCCATTGGCATGAATATCATTGCCAAATGGTGTAGAGAGGTGTGGGCTAGAGTGTAGACCTCACACACACTCAAAAATCAGTAATGCTAGGCTCGGGAGTGCTCTCTCTCACCCGTGACTTTTCATGTTTATTTTTATAAGCAATGAGTAAAAGTTTGAATTCAAATTCAAACTTTTGGCTCCCTATGATCAAGCTCCTAAATGTTTGGAGATATTCTTTCAATCAAACAACTAATTTTTCCACGAATTCTTTTGGTAGGTGATTACAAGAGATTCCAAGTGAATTTGACTTTTACAATGAGGTAAAGTGGTAATTAACCACTAGCATATGTTCCTATGCTTCTTCATGTATGTATAAACTTCAATGCAACCTTTGAGCCAAATGTGTAGGCTTGTAATCTACACCAACAATATCCTCATCACTTTATAAGGGCCTTCACACTTAGGTGCCAATTTAGTGGGTATTGGCGAGATTTGATGCATCAAGGCCAAGGATTCTTCCTTCACTTCAATAGCCCTTAGATACCTATCACGAATTTAATTAGTGAAATGCTACATATCAAGGACCAAATGGAGTCATTTTTTCTAATTCTACTTGTACATTTCCAGTTCGTTGAGTACCTAATCCCAAGTTTTCCTCAAAGAGACATCAAGCCCAATGAAATACAGAGTTGCCTAAGTAAATAGCCCAAAATGAGCCCCCACCAACCTTGGTCATGAAGAAACTAAGGAGATGGTTGAGTGATGCATCTCAAGGCATTCTTGGAGTGGTTAGTTCTAGATCCCAAGGGAGGGCACGAAATATCTCCCTAGTAAATAGTGAAAAAAATGTGATAAATTTATTAGATGGTCCTCTCACTAAATAGTGATAACTTTTAAAATTTAAAATAAATTAATGGATAATGTCAATCAAGGTATGAGAGTTTCACTAAATTCTTAAGAACTACATAGCATTTTAAATTTAAATGAATTTTAAGTAGAAATATTTTAACCATACATTTTAGAAAATCAACACCAAAGGTTTTGGAAGATCTTTGTAGAAACAATGGTACAAAGATATAAAAGGAAATTTGAGAGCTATTTCTTTGTAAACGTAGCTCAAAATTCGAGGAACTTGAAGTAAGGATGGCTTAGACACATAAGTGAAAAGAAAATAGTCAATTCACAATTACAAAGATAATATTCTTTTTTTTAAGCGTGTATGAGCTACATAGCTCTTATGCTAAGAAAGGGTCCTTGATCATTTCATACTCATTTTTTGTAATCATTGGTTTTCTAGAAAGCTATTCTTGTCACATAACTGTCTCTCAAAGCTCATATCTAATCTTAGCATATTGTGAGACAACTAGGCCACGAAGTGAGTAGTGCTCTATCTCTATATGCCTAATGGAGGATATAAGTTGTTTGTCCTGAAGGCATTGGTTCTCCTAGTAGGAGTATCTAATTTCAGTGAAATAACTTGCATTAGCAAGGTCTCTAAGTATAAATAATTTGTGAAAAATATCATGGGTTCATTATTCAAGATTTTAGATAAGCAATCGTCTGTATGAACAATGGTTTTGTGAGTGTGCTTGTGAGGTCATCAATGCTTCAAGGCTACATAGGGAAGGTGTTTATTTCTCCCATCATTATTAGATCTTTTCAACATACAAAAGCATTCAAAGAGGACAAGGAGAAGCCATTGAAGCATCTTGAAGTAAGGTGAGCTACTAAATCAAGTTAAAAAAAACACACCAAGCAAAGGAGATTCAACTAGTGAATATGAAAGCATCAATCTTATCTAATGGGAACTTTTGAGTTACAGAGGTAAAGGCTATTACTATTTCTCACTTCCTCTACATCAAAGGGATCCACAAGAGTGCATTAGAGTTCACCATATTCAAATATAACACTCAAATCAAGTACCTAGATAAAAACAATTATTACCCATGGAGGTCTACAATCTCTGGCTACAAATTGTCACATAGATGATGTTTACCTAGTTGCATACACTTTGAATGGGCTTGGTATGATGAGAACTGGAAGGCATCTACATCAGCTATGTATGTCAAGGATAATTTTCCTAACTTTGAGTGTTGATAGTGACTATTGAGATGAGTATTGTATGCACAAAGACAAAGGGCAATGAAGCCTAAGCTTTCGATAAAGGTAGACAAAGATCACAAAAGAGCTGGTGCAAAGGAAGAGGTAGAAAGGGTGAAAATCAAATGATGCTCGTGATGAAGAACAAGGAAGCAAATACTCTTCGCCAAGATGGACAGACAAATTCAAAGTTAGAGGAGGAAGGTTCAACTAGAATAGAGAAAACCAAATCTCAGGAACGTGCTTCATTGTGGCATATATGGCCCCTATGCAAGGCATTCCTATCAAACAGAGAAGAATAATTCAACCTACAATGGTCAAGGTAATTATGCATCTACTTCAAATGAAGATGAGAGCATGTTAGCTATGATGCAGATGAGTGAATATTAGACACAAGGGTCAAGCACATGGTACAATAGCCCATGTAGCAACCCCATGAGTTGCAACAAGGAGTTCTTCTCAAACATGCAAGTGCCATTGATTAAAGGTCATGTGGAAATAGGTAATGACACTCGTAATGCTATTGCACACATAGGTGATGTTATGTTGGATGGATCTCACAAAGCCAAGTGTTTGAAAGATTTTTTCATGTTCACACAATCACAAAGAATCTACTCTATATGGGGAAATGGTTGAGAGAGGACTTCAAGTCAAGTTCAACTAAAAGGAATGTTTTGTGGAAAACCCTAAAGAGGGGTATAGATTGATAGCCAAATGCAAAAAGGAGGGAAGGGTATTCACATTGGATGTGAAGCCTAGCGTGGACCATACAAGCTACTTCACATTTGGAAACAAGAAGGTAGCAAAATTTTGTCTCCCTACATTAGATTGATCTAGAAGGAAGTTATTAGAGTATGTATATGTAGAAGAGTAGTTGCCCAAGATTTGTGTCAACATGAAGAGAATTTGAAGGAAATACTTGAACAGTGTTTCAACACAGGCTTGAAGTTGAAGCTTGCTAAATGTCAATCTCCATTCACAAAAGCTACACTCCTTGTCCACCTAATTATGGTCAAAGGGTTAAGTGTTGATCTAGCTAAGGTAGCTATGATCCTTTCCATGCCCATTACGTAGATTCCTAAGGAAGCACAAAGTTTTTTGGGTCATGCAAGATACCATAGGAGATTTATAAAAATGTATGAGAAAATAGTTAAGCCTCTTTCAAGTCCTACAAGCAAGAAGTTCCCTTTCTCTTGGAGTTTTAAAGAGAAAAAGCATTAAATGATCCAAAACCAAGGTTTTTTAACGCACCACTACTAACTATTCCTAATTGTTCACTTGAGTTCCATGTGCATACAAATGCAAGTCATCATGCAGTTGGAGCAGTTCTAGCACAACCATGCTCACATAAGGTGCAAAACCTATTGATTATGCAAGAAGATTTCTTACAAAGGCAGGAAGAAATTATAGTCCCATTGAAAGAGAATATTTGGCTATTGTATGTGCAGTTCAAAAGTTTGGCATCACCTTCTAGAGTATATTTTATTTTCATCTTGGACTATATAATGCGATAACTTGCATTGAGGTCCCTTCGTGTAGCTTATATGAGTGATTAGAGATTCTATGAGTGTGTGGAGGAGGCCATCTATTCTGCAAGGCTGCATAGGACATACAAACATGGGCATTTTCGACGTACAAAGGCACTTAACGAAGCCGCCTGATCAAGTTCAAAGATGAATCTTAGGCCCCAAGGAAGGGCAAGAATATCTTCTCAGTAAATAGTGACAACAATGCGATTAAGTTATAACATAGTCCACTTAGTAAAATGCAAATTTTCAAAATGACTCAATTAATAAATGGATTGTTTCAATCGGAGAGGGACTCAATTCAAATGAACTATAAGCATAACAGTTTAAACTCAAATGAACTCTAAGCGTGACTCAATCCGCTCAGAAAACCAACATAATCGACGAGGTGTTGGAAGGTCGGTGTTTGTGTGTGTGTGTGTGAATATTGTATTCAACGTTTCTTCAGAATACAAAGAACTTCACGAAGTATGGAAACATTCAACTGGGCGAACTATAGGAGTTATTATCTGTTTGTTTAACCTAATTGTATTGGAAACCACGAACCACCTAATTGTGGGTGTTTGTGTGTGCGTGTGTGTGTGTGTGTGTGTGAGAGAGAGAGAGAGAGAGATGAGAGCGAATATTGTATTCAACGTTTCTTCAAAATAAAAAGAACTTCACGAAGTATGGAAACATTGAAATGGGCCAACTATACGAGTTATTCAACCGCAAACCACAGACATAATAATTCTGTCACAAAACGTATTGAAATACTGAAAATGTACTTCCGCATCTGCACCGACATGATCTTCCTCGCTACAGAAAGATATGGTGTGGGAAGGTGAAAGAGAGAGAGAGAACAAACACATTCCCTCAGAACATACAGAAACATATCGTATGGGAAGGTGTTTGTGTGTGTGTGTGTGTGAGAGAGAGAAAGAGAGAGAATATTGTATTGGACATTTCTTCAGAATATACAGAAGATCACGAAGTATGGAAACATTCCATTCAGCTAACTACAGGAGGTACTCCTTTTTTTTTAATATAAAGGAAGTTCGGCAATAGCCTACTCTCCCGGACTTGTATTAAATTAAGAAACAAAGGTACAATAGAAGGGGACTAGTGCCCACGGGACCCCCCAAATCCCACAAAGCAGGGGAAGCTTGATTAAATCCTAGATTGCATTACAGAGAAGGTTGATCACCCTCTCGTCGCCCTCATGCGGGGCCCACTTGGGTTTGAGCTTGTTGTTGATCAAAAGGAGGACTTGATGGTGCCTGAAGGGGGGGGATTTCTTACTGTTGACAATCCTTTTGCCAAGGAGGAATAGTGATTTCTCGATCGACCACTCCTTGGGGGGATCGCCGAAGTTGAGAGCACACCGCTCCCGCCAGATTTTCCACAGGACTTCCCCTCTGATAGCGTTCCAGAGTGCCGCAGAGCAGCCCATCGCTTCTCCCAAAAGGACTTGTTTCCAGCTAAGCTGTTTCTGAAGTCTGATTTTCATTCCAACCGTCTGCCAGATTCTGTAGGAGTTGGGGCAAGTAAGGAAGATGTGTGGGACATCTTCGATTGCACGATGGCAGCGTTTGCACCAAGGAGGGATCCCACAAAGTTTGCTTGCCTTGTGGTTGGTCCAGATTCCTCGATGAAGAATTTGCCATAAGAGGACAGACTTCTTAATCTCTATAAGTGGGTGCCAGATACCCATGAATTTCATGTCCCACCGAAGCCGCGTCCAAGACAGGCACCACTTCTTGTTGAGGCTGATCTGGAGGTCAATCGTTTCTTTGATGTTCGGGATTTTGAGTAGGCTATTTCCATTATGCCATTTGAGACCACGCACGTTCGGTGTGTCGTGTCCCATGAGAAGGCGAGTCTTGTGACGATCCCAAGCGAGGCACCTGCTTTGCAAAGTGTTCCATTCTTCGTAGGATATGTTTATGCGAGGGTCAATATCCTCGAAGCTGATCCAGCTGTTGGTGTCATGTTTCCAGAGGTGTTTCCATTTTTTGAATCCTTTGTTCCATAATCTCTTGGCATTTTGAATGTTCCACGACTCCACACTCCGGATGCCATGTATCGGGAACCAGATAGAGTCGTTTTGTCTGATTCCGGCCGCCCACTTCCAGTCCTCGCTAATTCTTGTGAAGCTTTTGACTTTATTCCAGCCCTTCCAAAGGGAGCACACGAGATTGGAGCCTTTCGGGTAGACAGGGATCGGGGAGAATAGCAGGGTCATGGTGTCGAGATTCTTCCAGTTTGGGAGCCCCAAGAGAGCCAACTCATTCTTGTTTCTGAAGATCAGCTTGGCCCACGAGGCCTCCCTATTGCACCAAGCCTTAATCATCCATTTGGCTGCTAGTTTGTTAGCCATACACCCAATGTCCAGGATACCAAGCCCCCCGCAATCTCTGGGGCTAGTGCAGATGGCCCATTTGATTTTAGGTACCCCCCTTCTGTTGTGATCGCCCGTCCAAAGAAAGTTTCTACAAATACTATTCAATTTGGACATGCCTTGCTCATTCGGTCTCCAGCAGGAAAGGAAATAGATGGTAGAGGAGAGGAGGAACGTGTTGATAACCATCGCACGCCCAGCAAGATTGATTTGCATACCTTTCCAATAGTTAAGCTTGTTTTCGAGTTTGGCCAACACCCAGTTCCATCGCTGCTCCATAGAGACACCAAACCCCAGAGGGATTCCAAGAAGACGAAAGATTTGGCCCTGCGGAATGATTTGACAGCCATGACCAATGAGAAGGCCAGGATGATGTCCCACAATGGCCCTAAAGGCGGTCTTAGAGTGGTTGATTTTGGATCCAGAGGCCTCACAAAAGGTAGCAAGACACCTCCAGAAAGTCTCCAGGCTGGTATTATCATTGTGAACGAACGCGTTCATATCATCGGCAAATAGTCTCATGATGATTTGACTGTGGTCGTGAGGCAGCCGGAGGCCTTTGATATTGCCAGCCTCCACATGATGCGCTACAAGTTTGCTCAGCCCCTCAGTGGCGATGGCAAAAAGAAGGGGGGCCAGGGGGCACCCTTGTCTAATAGATCTTCTAAGATGGATCGCCTTCGACAGTTTGCCGTTTACGTTAATTTGGGTCGTTGCGTTTCCAAGGAGGGTCGCGATCATCTTGGTGAATTTCTGACTACATCCGAGATCTTGAAGCGACTGCAGAATATAGTCCCATTCTAGTCGGTCGTAGGCTTTGTCGAAGTCGATCTTGAGGAAGACCACATCTTGATTGGACTCATTTGCAAATTGAATACCTTCCCAAATATCCATAATGGTTTCCAGGATAGACCTGCCCTTGATGAAGCCTTTTTGGTCCTCACAAAGCCAAGATCTCAGATGGCACGAGATTCTGTTGGCAAGGACTTTGGCGAGGATCTTGTATCCTGTTTGGAGCATCGTAATAGGCCGCCAGTTCTCGATTCTGTTCTTTTCCCCCTTCTTGTGAACCAGCTTGATAACTCCATTATTTAGACAAAAAGGAAGAGCACCAAACTTTAGCGCTTCTTGCCAAACCATCCGAAGAGGGGTGGCAACCACCAGCTTGAAGGACTTAAAGAACTCGTTGGTGAGTCCGTCGGGTCCCGGGCTTTTACCGAGAGGTAGGGCATCAATGACCTCAATGATTTCTGAATCAGAGATCGGGGCATGAAGCAGGGAATGGAGGTTGGGTGGAATCCTCCGAGGGGAAACCCTAGAAATTGCGGCCATACAGTCCCTTCTATGGGGTGAGAGGGGGTTCGAGGTTCCCAGGAGTCTCGTGAAGTGCCCTTCGATGATGCCAAAATTGTCTTCTTCCGAATTGCATACATTGCCGTGTGGATCTAGCAGTAGGGGGATCGAATCTCGGTTGTTTTTCCTTTTAAGGATACGGCACATCTCCTTGGTGGGTTTGTCGGCTTTGCCAGCCCACCACTCCTTGAAGAAAATTTGCAAGTTTTTCCTTTGTATTTCTTCCTCGTATCTCAACACCGCTCTGATTTTTCGGAGACCTTTCTGGGCTTGGTGTTTTCCTTTGTTCACTTCCTCCTCGAGCCGCCAGAGTCTGTGGTAAAGAGCCGCCCTACGAGCCCGCCGCACACCCTCGAGCATCTTCTTAGTTCTGATCATGATCTTACGAGACTTGTCGACCGCACTTCTCCAGCACTTGGCTGGGGCCAAGCCAGAGGCGAACGCCACCTTCCACACATCGGCAATTTCTTGATGGACCGAGGGGAGAGAGAAGGTGGTTGCGTTGGCATGGAACCACGGGGCTTTGCGGATCTTGTTGGAAGGTTGAAAGGTGATAACGATCGGGTAGTGATCAGAGATAGTGAGGTCGGTGCGTTGCGTGATGGTAGGGTGGCCCCACAGGTGAGTAAAACTCTGAGAGATGTAGCATCTGTCAAGTCTAGCTTTCCTCAGGTCCTCGTCCGCTTGGAGATTCGACCAAGAAAAGCCATTCAAGTCTTTGAATTCAACCAAATCCAAGTGAAGTTTGGTCATGTCCCACGTTTCTTTCTCCCGACTGTCGATGACCCTGCCCTTGCCCATCCATCTGTCCGTAGGGTCCTCCACCATGTTGAAGTCTCCACATATAAGCACGTTGTGGGGAAGTGAGTCTAAGGAGGCCCAAGTGTTCAGTCTCTCCAAATCCCCATTAGGGGCATACAGAGAAACCATAGTAACACAAAGAGGAGCACCAAAAGAAACAGCAATCCACCGGTGACTTACATCTTCAATGGAGTTCTCCAGCTTTTCGAACCAAAGTTGTTTAATACCGATAACCGTTCCTCCAGACCCCCGTTGGTGCTTCGTTGGGATCCACACATGGGTCGAGGAGACTTGTCTGAGCCGTTTCTGGAGATCTTCTCCGTCAATTTTAATCTCTTGAATACATATAAAGTCTGGGTTTAAGCTATTGTCGTGAAGCCATTGACCAATGATGGTCGCTCTTGAGGGGTCGGTTAGCCCTCGAGCATTTAGCGAGATGACAATCATTTTTGCATTGATCCCTCTTTGCGGGAGGGAGCTTTGTCCTTTCTACTCCTTCCGGAAACCGCAAAGCGCAGAAATGATGATCCTGAAAACCGCAAAGCGCAGAGGTATTCCATTCGACTCCGAAGTGTGCGCGACTGTGAGTCTCTCGTGACCTTATCTGCTTTCCTGTCACTCCGCATGCTGCGTTGAAGGTGCCCACGTCTGGAACCCCTCCATTGCTCATTGATGCTTGCGTCGCGAGAAAGAGAGAAAAAGTGAGTCCGTATGTTAGTTATTGGATTATACAAAAGGACGTCACATTTTCTTCTTTCAAAATTTAGTTGATCTATACTGGTTTTTAAACTTTGTTGGCAAATCGCATCTTCACGTCTCTCAAACAACACAACTTAAAACCCTTTTCAACATACAAGTTGCATATGGACTCCTCATAGTACTATGTGGAAAAGTAAAGTAAAGTATTTTTTAATGTTAAAAGCATTATTTTGGCATGTTTCCATCTTCTTTTTGCTTCATAATAATTATAATATGTTGTTCTTAGAGTATTTGAGGTTCTTCCATGCATGCTATCTCTTGCAGGTAATTAATTAGAAAGACATGTTTCTACGTCAAGTTGATATACTTGGCCACCTTTAGCTCATTCACAAAAGAGAACTGTGGGATGAATTCAACAATTGGAGACCTTTCTCTTGTCTGACTTATATGTACTTCTATGGAGGAGATTAATGCATAGAAACATCTCAGAGGGACAAAAGGGTTTTGTGGAGGATAAGTTTATTCTTGATGACATCCTCACCTACTGTAAGGGTAAAGTATGCTAAAGAGCTTGAGCAAGACTTCTAGTTTTTCATGAGTTCATTTCAACAAAACCTACGATATGTTGTATTGCTAATGCTGAGGCTTCTATTAATGGTGCCCCACTTCTTTTCCGTTCTGATGAGTCCATTCGCTCATTAAAAATTGTATTCAAAATGAGAGCAATAAAGGTGCTTTTATTCGTAACTCCGTATCTTGAGAATGATACTAATGTGCTTACTAACATTGAAAATGCATCTCTTTGTAAATTTCTAGATTTCCAAACGTTTTGTCAATATCAAACATTACATGAATGGGTTCCTACAACGACATTAAGGAACTATGATTGTCCTTATTGGTGATGTGACAAGATGCTTCACTATCTCATATTTAGGTTCATCCACATGACTTTTGCAAATTTTCATACTCTATCTCTTCAAAAGAAAGATGGGAGGGTCTTACCTCAATTGTCAAGGGTAGTTACCAACCAATTATTTCGTAGGAAGAATTTCAACACACATATCAGCTTGTTTTTCAAGCGTTATCACAACAAACAATATTACCAGATTGTTGATATTGTGAGATGCGTGAGATGCTTGATTTCCTTGATTAATTCCTCACCCTTTTCTAAATCATTGTTCTTCTCTTACAAAGTCAATCCAAGTGTGCTTCATGGTCTCATATTGATAGCCCTCTAGGTCCCAAGCTTCATGTGATTTAGTAGTATATTGCACTATAGTAAGTGAAAAAGAACTTATACTTGTCACAATGGCACATAAAACATACGTATTCTACCCATTCAAAAATTTAGCAAGATCTCAATCAAGATACTTGACGATTGTAGGCCAGCAAAATCAGCAATCATTAAATTCTTCTCCATGCCCCTATTCCAAATTCTTCCTTAATGCCTAGTAAATTTTTCCCTATTGCAATTCATCCAATCTATCTCCAAATTTGTCTAACAGGTCTGACTGCATTCGTCCCTATTCAAATTTATTGTTTTAGGAAATCCCTTCAAATTTTTAAGGAGATGGTCTTGCGAATCCATCTTGGGAGGTTAGAACAAAAATCATCTTGAAACCTCTTGCAAAATTGCCTTGTGAATTTTGCTACACATTCACATACCAAATTATCGTCACCAAAATGGAAAGGTTATCCAAGAAATACACCTATTAATTGATTGCATGCCCATTTTGGAGCTTGTAGAGTAGGATCTTTATTCGTTGAAGCTTATGGAGGAAATTCGTCAGCATAAAATTTTCTCTTGCATGATATGAATGCTTGGAGAGAGAGAGAGAGGGGGGGAGGTAGAGAGAGAGAGAGAGAGAGAGAGAGAGAGAGAGAGAGAGAGAGAGAGAGAGAGTTAGATATGTCTACTGCTATTATGGCAATTGTGAGAGAGGGTGATTTTGAATAATTATGGAGAGAGAAGTAGAAAAAAGAGGAAATCAATGTTGTAATGTAGAGACAGAGAGAGAGAGTTGGATACACATAGGTGGATATGGAAAAAACCTCTCATGAATCAAGTAAGGAAGATAAACATGTTTGTTTTAGCAATTCAAAAAATTTCATAACGCTAGCATTTGTAACAAAGAAAAGGAGTTTCTTCAGATACATTGTTGGGATACAAAAGAGTAGGCATTCAGTGAAGAGACGACACAGAATTCTAGCAAAAGCTGGAGAGAGAGAGAGAGAGGGAGAGAAAGAGATAGATAGATAGAGAGATAGAGAGAGAAAGGTAGAAGTTAAGGTATCGAGCACATATATTCTTAGATTATTGCTCCGAATCGAAGTTTTTTGTAGATTCTAGGCACCATAGAAAGAGATGATTTTAGGTCAGAGAACTTAGAGAGAAAGTGCCTACTAAAATTCGAAGGTGATGTTGTAGATGAGAATGCAACAAAACGAGAGAGACAGAGAGAGAGAGAGATAGAGAGAGAAAGACACAAAGAGAGAGAGAGACAGAGAGAGAGAGAGAGAAAAAGAGACTAAGAGAGAGAGAGAGAGAGATCAAAAGAAGGAGAGATAACGAGGGAATTCGCTAGCCACACATGCATAGAGTTTGATGACATAGAGAGAGAGAGAGGGAAAACAAAAGAGAGTTGATAGAGAGGCAAAGAGAGGGAGAGAAAGAGGGAGGGATAAAGATAGATAAAGATAGATGGAACATAGGAATTATGGTAGTGCTATAAGTTTGCATAGAAAAAAATTATTAGAGGGACAGTATGTGAACTTCAAATCGATGGCACTCTGATCAGATGGAGGGATGGGTATGAGAATTGTGCTAATTTCTTAAAAACTAATAGCTTTTAACTTTCAATGAGCTTTAAGTAGACATATTTAGACTGCACATTTTGAAAAACAACACCAAACGGTGAAAGATCTTTGTAGAATTGATGGTACAAAGATGTAAAAGGAAATTTAAAATCTATTTCTTTGTAAATGTGGCTCGAAATATTCAGTTCACAAGTACAAGGATGCTTTTTTTTTTAGTGTGTATGAGCTAGAAAGCGCTTAGTGTTTAGCAAGGTTCTTATCATTTATTACTCATTTTTTGTAATCATTGGTTTCTTAGAAAGCTATTCGTGTCACATAAATGTTTCTCAAAGCTTGTATTTAATCTTTGCATATTTTGAGACAACTAGGAAACTTGCCATTAAGCTTGATTCCTAAAGATTAATTGGGTTTTTTCATTAAGTTTTATTTAGCTTAAACAAAACTAAGCAAAGTTCTATTTTCTTGCCATTCCAAGTAGCAAGAAAATAAAATACTTACTTTCGAAGGGCTTGCTTTTCCTAATCAAGACTCCTAATTTGTGATATCTAAGTATCACATATGGGAAAAAAAAACTAGCTACTTGAGTTGCATGGCAGTCCGGAGCCTTGTAACCATCTAGTTTGCTATTTTCCTAGCTATCTAAGTCAAGTTAGAAAAATGAGGTAACGAAATTATAAGTATTTAATGAACAATCATGCATTGTAGGCCAGCAAAATAAGCCATCATTTAATTCTTCGTGGTGCCCCTATTCCAAATTATTCCTTAATGCCTAGTAAATTCATCCTTATTGCCATTCATCCTATCTATCTCCAAATTTGTCTAATGGGTCTAAGTGCATTCATTGCTATTCAAATTCATTATTTTTTAAAATCCCTCAAAATTTGTCAGAAGATGGTCTTGCTAACCCATCTTGGGAGGCTAGAACAAAAATCATCTTGAAACCTCTTACAAATTTGCCTTGCAAATTCCACTACAAATTCACATACCAAATTATCATCACCAAAATGGAAAGCTTTATGCTATCCAAGAGATACACTTATTATTGGATTACATGACTATTTTGGAGCTTCTAGAGTTGGATCTTTATAGGTTTAAGCTTGTGGAGGAAATTCGTCATCATAAAAAAGTCTCTTGCATGATGTGAATGCTTGGAGAGAGAGAGGGGGGAGGGAGATAGAGAGAAAGAGAGAGAGAGGGACAGAGAGAGAGAGAGAGTTACATCTATCTACTGTTGTTATGGCAATTGTTAGAGAGATAAAGATTTTGAATGATTAGGGAGAGAGAAATAGAAAAAAGGGGAAATAGATGTTGTAATGTAGAGAGAGAGAGAGAGAGTTGGATACACAGGTGGATATGGAAAGAATCCTCTCATGAATCAAGTAAGGAAGATCAAGATCTTTGTTTTAGCAATTCAAGGAATTTCATAATGTATAAATACTATTGGACTCTCATGAGTGGGGGAAACGCCTCGTGAAGAAGTAGTTTTAGAGTTAGTAAATATTCATACAGCTTTGGAGATCTTTTATGAGCCCTGAAAATTGTGCAATGTTGTATCCGTTCTTTTTTCTATGTTCTCTTGTACATTGAGAGTTTATTGTGTTGTGGATATGTGCAAAGATGTCATGAGCATGATGTCATCACCTCTATCATGCTTGGACGATTTAGGTAATCGTACTACTACACCTTTTGGAGCTTATAGAGTTGGATCTTTATTCATTTAAGCTTGTAGAGTTGGATCTTTATTCATTTAAGCTTGTGGGCAAAAGTCCTCAACATAAAAAATTCTCCTGCATGATATGAATGCTTGGAGAGAGAGAGAGATAGAGAGAGAGGGAGAGAGAGAGAGAGGGAGAGAGAGAGAGAGAGTGAGAGAGATAGATAGAGAGAGAGAGAGAGTTAGATCTCTCTAGTGCTATTATGGCGATTGTGAGAGAGATGGAGATTTTGAATGATTAGGGAGAGAGAACTAGAAAAAAGGGGAATGTAATGTAGAGATAGAGAGAGGGAAGTGTTGGGAATGATGGATGGACACTCCAAGAGATTGAGTAGGTACTGCCAAGACCTGCTTTGTACCAACCCTCTCATGCTTCAGACTTGATTAGTGGACCTCCTTAGCTCTCCAATGACACCATAAAATGGCCTATGTACTTTGGAAATGATATATGTAAAGACTGAATCAAAATAGATAATATTGGACTTCAAGATCTCAAGAAAACCTTCTATTTATGTCTTGACACCTGGTGGAACTTTTCCTCAGTATGACCAACACAGTAGGAATTGGAAAAATTCCTTTATGGACATCTAGTTAGCTTAGCAAGATAACTATTCCAAGTAGAATGATGTCAAAAGACTAACTACGGTAAGAGAAATCAATTTAGCAAGTAAACCTTTACCCCATATTTTTTAGGACTGTAGCAGACAATGACCAGTGCCTCGATGAGCTTTTCTCTGAAATGGCTGAATAGAATCTCTTCCAATTCTGCTAGCCTGTAGATAACTTTGAGCTGATTCCAACAAGTGTTAGATCTTTGAATTTGGTGGAGAAATGACTGAGGTATGCTCTTCCCAAATTGACAAGTACTATAATAGAGAACTCAGAAATGAACAATGAAGATGTATATATTAATGAACACTTGTATACAAATCCATTGGCATGAAGATCATTGCCTAATGGTGTAGATAGGTGTGGGCTAGAGTGTAGGCCTCACACACACTCCGAATTGACAGTAATGAGCTCGGGAATGATGATTCTTACACACGACTTTTCCATGAACACTTTTATAGTGATTGAGTAAAAAATTTGAATTCAAAATCAAACTTTTGGCTCCCTATGATCAAGCTCCTATATCCTAGGAGATATTCCATCAATCAAAAGCTAACTTTTTTCACGAATCCTTCTGGTAGGTGTTTACAAAGATTTCAAGTCAATTTGACTTTTACAAAAAAGTAAAGTGGTAATTAATCACTAACATGAGTTCCTATGCTTCTCCATATGTGTATGGATCTCAATGTATCCTTCAAGCTAAATGTGTAGGCTTGTGACTTGCACCAACAGATCCCCCTCAAGCCAAACATTTTGGCTTGGTCTTCATCTTTAATCTTCATGTATAGCCTGCAATCCAATCATTGCTTTGAACCTGCGAAGTTTGGTTCCATCCAAAGCTTTTGTCAACAAATCTACACATTGCATGTTGGTTGATACATAGGTTAGTTGAATTTCCTTGCTTAACAACTTCTCTCTCACATAATGGTAATGGAACTCTATGTGTTTGGTCCTAGCATGATAGATAGGATTAGCTGCAAGGTGAAGTGAGCTTGTATTATCTCCAAAGATTATTGGTGACCTAGTATATAAACCCAATTCTGTATACAATAGCTTGATCCATATGGCTTCTTGTGTGGCATTAGCCAATCCTCTATACTCTGACTCTGTAGAGGATAAAGAAATAGTAGGTTGCTTCTTTGAAGACCATGATATTGGTTTATCACCTGCAAAAGAAATGTATCCTCAAGTGCTCCTCCTATCATCCTTGCATCTTGCCCAATCAGCATCTCAATAGATTTTGATTTCAAGGTCTGAAGTATAAGGGAAATACAAACCATGATGTTGTGTACCCTTGAGGTACTTTAGAATTCTTTTGGCAGCTTCTAAGTGAGGTACTCTTGGCTTGTGCATAGATTGACTTAGCACACTAACTCCATATGTATACAAATCCATTGGCATGAAGATCATTGCCTAATGGTGTAGATAGGTGTGGGCTAGAGTGTAGGCCTCACACACACTCCGAATTGACAATAATGAGCTCGGGAATGATGAGTCTTACACGCGACTTTTCCATGAACACTTTTATAGTGATTGAGTAAAAAATTTGAATTCAAATTCAAATTTTTGGCTCCCTATGATCAAGCTCCTAGATCCTAGGAGATATTCCATCAATCAAAAGCGAACGTTTTTCAAGAATCCTTTTGGTAGGTGTTTACAATGATTTCAATTCAATTTGACTTTTACAAAAAAGTAAAGTGGTAATTAACCACTAACATGAGTTCCTATGCTTCTCCATATGTGTATGGATCTCAATGTATGCTTCAAGCTAAATGTGTAGGCTTGTGACTTGCACCAACAGATCCCCCTCCAGCCAAATATTTTGGCTTGGTCTTCATCTTTAATCTTCATGTATAGCCTACAATCCAATCATTGCTTTGAACCTGCGAAGTTTGGTTCCATCCAAAGCTTTTGTCAACTAATCTACACATTGCATGTTGGGTGATACATAGGTTAGTTGAATTTCCTTGCTTAACAACTTCTCTCTCACATAATGGTAATGGAACTCTATGTGTTTGGTCCTAGCATGATAGATAGGATTAGTTGCAAGGTGAAGTGAGCTTGTATTATCTCCAAAGATTATTGGTGACCTAGTATATAAATCCAATTCTGTATACAATAGCTTGATCCATATGGCTTCTTGTGTGGCATTAGCCAATCCTCTATACTCTGACTCTGTAGAGGATAAAGCAATAGTAGGTTGCTTCTTTGAAGACCATGATATTGGTTTATCACCTGCAAATTATAAATGTACCTTGAAGTTCTCCTCCTATCATCCTTGCATCCTGTCCAATCAGCATCTCAATAGATCTTGATATCAAGGTCTGAAGTATAAGGGAAATACAAACCATGATGTTGTGTACCCTTGAGGTACTTTAGAATTCTTTTGGCAGGTTCTAAGTGAGGTACTCTTGGCTTGTGCGTAAATTGACTTAGCACACTAACTCCATATGCATTATCTATCCTTGTTAAGGTAGCATAGTTCAAGCTACCAACCATGCTTTGATAACCTGTAATGTCATTAATTTCATCACATTCATTGGCACTTAGTTCTAGGTTTACCTCCATTGGCGTACTTGCACATTTGGCACCCTGCAAATGAAACTTCTTCAACATATCCTGTATGTATTTTTTCTGAGTAATGTATATTCCTGAGTTAGTACAAACTAACTCAAGTTCAAGAAAATACTTTAGTAGACCAAGATCATTGATCTTAAAATCCTTCATCATTTGGCTTTTGATTTTCCTATTTACCATATTGTCTTTTGTATGTATGGATCTAATTCCTAAAATAGGAGAACTTTGTTGGGAAGGTTTAGGTATCCTAAAACATCATTGTTATTGGTTGGTGATATGGATATGGTCGTCAATAAAATTCATGGAGATGAGCATAGAGGATCTATAATTTACGTTTGCAAAACACAATAATGAGTTTATTCGATCAACATCCATTACCTTATTGACATAACGTCTTACATAGAATCTTATTATGCATACATATTTTGTTTCTCTATTTGTTTCCTTTATATGCATTAGCATGTCCTTTTAGATCAGCAGTTCCTTGTGCTAGAACTTACCTTTTTGTGGATTTCCGTTATTATGAATTTGGTTGATCTCATTGTTCCTTATCTTTTACAACATCATAGTTTCAATAAACAAACTATGTATGGCATTAAGAATGGATTTTTCGCTTAACATTCTCCATTCAAAGCTAGGAAAAGCCATAATTAGAAGGCATTGGTTCTCTTAGGTATGAGTAACTATTTTAAGTTAAATAACTTGCATTAGCAAGGTCTCTAAGTATAATTGATTGTGAAAAATATCATGGGTTCATTCTTGGAGAGTTTAGATAAGTGATTATCTGTGTGAATAATGGTTATGTAAGTGTGCTTATCAGGCCATCTATGCTTCAATGTTGCATAGGGAAGTTGTTTATTTCTCCCATCATCGGTCTGAGATCTTTTCAAGATACAAAGGCATCCAAGTAAGATGAGGAGAAGCCATTGAAGTATGTTGAAGGAAGGAGAGCTACTGTATCAAGTTTTAAATCACACACCAAGCAAAGGAAAGTCCCATAGTGAATATGAAAGCATGGATCTCATCTATTAGGTATTTCTGAGTTATAGAGGTAAAGGATATTACTATTTCTCACTTTCTCTACATCAAAGGGATCCACGAGAGTGCATTAGAGTTCACCATATTCAAATATAGCACTCAAATCAAGAAGATGGATAAGAATGATTATCAGCCACGAATGTTTAGAATCTCTAGCTATAGGTTATCATAGATGATGATATCCTAGTTGTGTACACCTTGAATGGGCTTGGTATGATGAGAAGTGGAAGGCTTATACATCATCTATGTATGTCAAAGATGCTCTTCCGAACTTTGAGCACATGGTGGCCTTAATGGTGACTAGGGAGATGGTTTTTGTAGGCTCAAAGACAAAGGGCAATGAAGCTCAAGCTTTCTATGTAGCTAAAGGCTAAGGAAGAGGAAGGATTTTCACCCTTGTGTACCTCGTCCTCTACGATAGCTCCTTCCTCTTTCTTAGCCTTTACCTACATAGAAAGCTTAGGCTTCATTGCCCTTTGTCTTTGAGCCTACAAAAACCATCTTCCTAGTGACCATTAAGGCCACCACGTGCTCAAAGTTAGGTAGAGTATCTTTGACATACATAGATGATGTAGAAGCCTTCCACTTCTCATCATACCAAGCCCATTCAAGGTGTGCAACTAGGATATCATCATCTATGACAACCTATAGCTAGAGATTATAAACTTCCATGGCTGATAATCATTCTTATACAAATTCTTGATTTGAGTGCTATATTTGAATATGGTGAACTCTAATGCACTCTCGTGGATCCCTTTGATGTAGAGGAAGTGAGAAATAGTAATATCCTTTACCTCTATAAGTTAAAAATGCCCAATAGATGAGATGTGAGTTTCCTTTCCTTGGTGTGTGATTTTGAACTTGATATAGTAGCTGTCCTTCCTTCAAGATACTTCAATGGGTTCTCCTCATCTTACTTGGATGCCTTTGTATCTTGAAAAGATCTCAGACCAATGATGGGAGAAATAAACAACTTCCCCTGCAACCTTGAAGCATAGATGGCCTGACAAGCACACTTACAGAACCATTATTCACACAGATAATAAATTATCTAAACTCTCCAAGAATGAACCCATGATATATTCCACACATCAATTATACTTATAGACCTTGCTAATGCAAGTTATTTCACTCAAAATAGTTACTCATACCTAGGAGAACCAATGCCTTCAAGACAAACAAGTTATATCCTCCACTATGCATACATAGATAGACCACGACTCACTTATGGGCCTAGTTGTCTCACAATATGCAAAGATTAAATACAAGCTTTGAGAAATGATAAGGGATCTTTATTAAGCACACTAAGAGCTATCCAGCTCATACACACTTAAAAAATTAACTTATCCTTGTAATTGTGAACTGAATGTTGTCTTTTGTGTTATGTCTCTAAGCCATCCCTACTTCGAGTTCTTCACATTTTTAGCCACATTTACGAATAAAAAGACTTTAAATTTGCTTTTCCATCTTTGTACCGTTATTTCCACAAAGATCTTCCAAAATGTACGGTTGAAACCATAGGAGATTGATAAGGTTTAAGGCCATTGATCTGATGCACATAATTGACTACAAGGACTAGTGCCTTTTTAAACAAAGGATAAATGCTTGGCAAGATTGAAAGAGTTTCCTTCTTAAGTGTAGGAAGTGCCTAATCCAAAATGTATTAAATGGAAAAATAGCAATAGGATTGAAGATATCGTGAGATTTAAGAGACCACCAAAATGTATTGAAGTCCGAGAGAGTAGGCTATTGCCGAACTTCCTTTATATTAAAAAAAAAGATATCGTGAGATTTAAGAGACCACCAAAATGTATTGAAGTGATCAATAGAAAGTGGTTGTTAACTTGGTCTTGTATATGATGGAACCTTAACTTCAATGAGCTTTGACACCTACTCGTGGAAATCAAGAAAGTAATCATCATGTGTTGAATTCCCCAGAGGGGAATATGGACCAATATTGAATATGCTCAAAGTTGTTGTACCATACATGGTGTGAAAAGTACCTTGGGGGTCCGAGGACCTTATGCACCTATTCTTCTCACGCCAAAGAGGTGCCATTATTTGGGATGGACAATAAGGGTGTATGTTATGCTTGATTGATGGATAAACTAGAGGGAAGCCCTACTTTGGTAGATGCTTGGCTACTGCCATGCCCTTTGAAATGGTATTGGAAGGGATGTCCTACAAAAAGCGGGAAGAAAACATAATCATCAGCAGTTATTGGGAATATGCAGACATAATATTGACATGCATGCATTAATGGAATACTAGACACATAGTGGAGCGGGTAATTATGGTTAGGTAATAAAATGGGAATTTTACTGGCAATCGCTCAATCCGAAGTGTGGAAGGGAAAGAGAAGTTAGGCAAAGACAGTGACGTAGACCAGATGGAGAATAAAATTACCAATAAATAATCAAGATGAGCAAGGCGAGGCATAATACATACGAATTTTTGATCCATTTATGGATTTAGGTAGAAGAGTACCAGTTAAAGTGGATAACCGGAACGTAGCGGGTCTGCCCTGATCTATAATACGGAAAGGACCAAACCACTGAAGTTTTAACTTGCCCACTGAACAATTAGACTTAGCATAATAGAACAGAATCAATTATCCTTTGGTAAAAACGGGAGTGCGAAGAAATCAATCATGTGTCTTAGCTTGGCGCACTTGCACTTCTTATAGCATCTGAAAACTTTAACAGTGTTGTTCGCCCAAGGACCGCAACACATCCAATTGGAAAGGAAAGTATTCCTCCGGCAAGAGCTTATGATCTAGTGCCACCCTGAGACTAGGTACCACCACCTCCATGGGTGCAATGGCCTCCAACCAATATGCCAATTTCAAATTCCTATTGCCTGTAGCCACTTTGTAAATAGTACAGTAAGCCCACATGACCGAATGAAGGAATTGATCCCGACGCTCCGGACATTTCAGAACTAGTTTCTTGAGCATGTTAAGTAGCATTTTATTGGTACTTTTAGCAAGACCATTGGCATGAGGATAATATGGGGAACTAAATTTATGAACAATCTTCAGGGTGCGGGTAAGCTCTTGCATTAAGGAATTAACAAAATGTGTGCCATGATTTGAAACAATCTCTAAGGGAAGACCGAACTGAGGGAAAACATCAGTCATCAAACATTTGACCACCACTAATGTAGTTGCGCACCGTAAAGCCCAAGCTTCAGCCCATGGAGTAGCATAATCTGTACAAGTAAGAATATATCGATGATTAGAAATCGTAGCAGGAGGTGTAATGGGACCAATGAAATCCAAGCCCTACTTTTGAATCACTGAATTTGGTGAAGAATTGACGGAGATATGTGCTTGACAAGTTGACAGCCTTTTGAGTAGACTAACAAAGAACTCAGAGATGGACAATGTGAATGTATGTATTAATGAACATTTGTATACAACTCCATTGACATGAATATCATTGCCAAATGGTGGAGAGAGGTGTGGGCTAGAGTGTAGACCTCACACACACTCAAAAATCAGTAATGCTAGGCTCGGGAGTGCTCTCTCTCACCCGCGACTTTTCATGTTTATTTTTATATGGAATGAGTAAAAGTTTGAATTCAAATTCAAACTTTTGGCTCCCTATGATCAACCTCCTAAATGTTTGGAGATATTCTTTCAATCAAACAACTAATTGTTCCACGAATCCTTTTGGTAGGTGATTACAAGAGATTCCAAATCAATTTGACTTTTACAATGAGGTAGAGTGGTAATTAACCACTAGCATATGTTCCTATGCTTCTTCATGTATGTATAAACTTCAATGCATCCTTTGAGCCAAATGTGTAGGCTTGTAATTTACACCAACAATATCCTCATCACTTTATAAGGTCCTTCACACTTAGGTGCCAATTTAGTGGGTCTTCGCGAGATTTGATGCATCAAGCCCAAGGATGCTTCCTTCACTTCAATAGCCCTTAGATACCTATCACGAATTTCAAATAGTGAAATGCTACATATCAGGGACCAAATGGAGTCATTTTTTCTAATTCTACTTGTACATTTCCAGTTCGTTGAGTACCTAATCCCATGTCTTCCTCAAAGAGAAATCAAGCCCAATAAAATATAGAGTTGCCTAAGTAGATAGCCCAAAATGAGCCCCCACCAACCTTGGTCATGAAGAAACTAAGGAGATGGTTGAGTGATGCATCTCAAGGCATTCTTGGAGTGGTTAGTTCTAGATCCCAAGGGAGGGCATGAAATATCTCCCTAGTAAATAGTCGAAAAAAGGTGATAAATTTATTAGATGGTCCTCTCACTAGATAGTGACAACTTTTAAAATTTAAAATAAATGAATGGATAATCTCAATCAAGGTATGCGATGTTCACTAAATTCTTAAAAACTACATAGAATTTTAAATTTAAATGAATTTTAAGTAGAAATATTTTAACCATACATTTCAAAAATCAACACCAAACGTTTTGGAAGATCTTTGTAGAAACAATGGTAGAAAGATATAAAAGGAAATTTGAAAGCTCTTTCTTTGTAAACGTGGCTCAAAATTTGAGGAACTTGAATTAAGGATGGCTTAGACACATAAGTGAAAAGAAAATAGTCAATTCACAATTACAAAGATAATATTCTTTTTTTTAAGTTTGTATGAGCTACATAGCTCTTATGCTAAGAAAGGGTCCTTGATCTTTTCATACTCATTTTTTGTAATCATTGGTTCTTTAGAAAGCTATTGTTGTCACATAAATGTCTCTCAAAGCTTGTATCTA
Organism: Ceratopteris richardii; assembly: GCA_020310875.1. Classification (NCBI taxonomy): domain Eukaryota; kingdom Viridiplantae; phylum Streptophyta; class Polypodiopsida; order Polypodiales; family Pteridaceae; genus Ceratopteris; species Ceratopteris richardii. The sequence goes on from CM035433.1 coordinate 79,967,149, forward strand.
ATCTTAGCATATTGTGAGACAACTAGGCCACGAAGTGAGTAGTGGTCTATCTCTATATGCTTAATGGAGGATATAAGTTGTTTGTCCTGAAGGCATTGGTTCTCCTAGTAGGAGTATCTATTTTGAGTGAAATAACTTGCATTAGCAAGGTCTCTAAGTACGAATGATTTGTGAAAAATATTATGGGTTCATTCTTCAAGATTTTAGATAAGCAATTGTCTATGTGAACAATGGTTTTTTGAGTGTGCTTGTGAGGTCATCAATGCTTCAAGGCTACATAGGGAAGGTGTTTATTTCTCCCGTCATTATTAGATCTTTTCAACATACAAAAGTATTCAAAGAGGACAAGGAGAAGTCAATGAAGCATCTTTAAGTAAGGTGAGCTACTAAATCAAGTTCAAAAAAACACACCAAGCAAAGGAGATTCAACTAGTGAATATGAAAGCATCAATCTCATCTAATGGGAGATTTTGTGTTACAGAGGTAAAGGCTATTACTATTTCTCACTTCCTCTACATCAAAGGTATCCACAAGAGTGCATTAGAGTTCACCATATTCAAATGTAACATTTCAAATCAAGTACCTAGATAAAAACAATTATTACCCATGGAGATCTAGAATCTCTGGCTATAGATTGTCACATCGATGATGTTTACTGTTGGAAAAACAATTCCTTATTGGTTCAATGCTCCAACAATTTAGAGCATGTAGTAATCTTTTCTAGTTGTTCTAAAAGAAGATGTCGGGCTACTTCAAAGACATTGGATGGTGGTTAACATATGATTTACATTTTATGTTAAGTATTCACGTACATATTCTCTTTATGCACACAGGTACTACTTGAAGTTTATGGAGGCCTTGTCATTCATATCAGGAGGAGTCCTATTCAGCATAGGTACAAGAGAAACAGTACGTATATGCTTTATGCATATTTTGATGACGTGTTTGAGAAGGTGTGTTCACATGAGTTTGAGGATTTCCTATAGCATACTTGTTAGCATTCTATGCTACTTTATAAGAATGTGATCTTTTCACACACCTATCTAACTTAGGGTCTTCCATAGCCTAAGTTCAGATGAGGGTTTGTTGACTATCAGTTTCACACTGACCCTTCCTCTTTCAATCACTCATATTCACTCTTCTATAACCTATAAGGTCACACATCTCATATATATTCAGATTACTACCCACACATCTGAATATGTTTGTTACATTGTACATTCGCTCATTCATCTATTCCTCATCACATAGAGTGGTTGAGAATTTTACTCCCACATTGTACATTGAACATTGGTATATATGATAATATGAGTAAGCGATGGCTTACGTACAACTCACACATGTCGTCTATTCTTTCTCTATCTTTATCTCATCATCTGTATGATTAAGTTGTGGTATGTTCATGTTTTGTCAATATTGAAGAATGCTGGAATTAATGTTGTATATCCTGGACCTATGGAACCATGGACCTGTGACATGAGCCTAAGGGCCTACCTCACTTCCAACATTTGGTATTAGAGCACTAAGGTTTTGGTTACAAAACTTTAGATCTTTGGCATCAATGCATTAAGGCTCATTCATAATCCCAGGTTCCCAGACTTCTAGATTTACAACATTTGATTTGAAAGCATCTTCTAATATTTGACATTAGACATACACACTTAATCTAGATGAGTAGAGATTAGAGAATTAGACAATTCAGTTACATGTGTATTCATCAGTGTGGAGTATGAAGTTGATGATCTGTTAGCAACCGAATATTTTTGGAAGAGTATGCAAATACTTTACAAAAGTATTGTTTGAAGACCCAGACTTGATGAAGAGAAGACTACTTTAAATTCAACGAAGAACAATGGTTTAGAGAAGATGAAGGAATCAAATCAACATCAAATCACAGGTATTAATTTTTACTATCAGATTATCATTTGCAGGTCGTGTCTTAGAAGAGCAGTTATGAAGAGATTTGAAGGATTCAAGGAATACTTTTATACACTTTCATCATTTGAAAGTTAAAGGCTACATCAAAACAGGTATCTAGAGGTTTTTTCTAGAGAGTTTTGAGAGATCTCTTTCATTGCAAGAAAGCTTATCTAAGAAGACAAATGTGATGATGGGATGAGTTTTTCAACCAATTTTCTATTGTAAGTTTGTTGGATATCAAGGTACAAATGTATCTAGAGAAGGTAACTCTAGAAGGGTAATTTATCATTCATACAACGATTGGTGAATTTAGTCGTTTCAGACATTTCAAGCAGAATTTTAATTCAGAGATATGAGGAGATGATAAAATATGTTTCTATATTCACTTCCATATGTATACCATATTTGTTTGATCTCTTACTCTCATCATTAGAGGAAGAGAAAAGTTCATTTGAAGAGGTCAAGAGTGTTTGCTACTTCAAGATGAGGAGAACAAAAGGTATGGAAGAGAAGTTTGAAGATGTTGACATCATCAGGTGGAAGAAAGATGCAGAAGAGGAAAGTCCATCATTTCCAAAAGAAAAGTAAGGCTTCCTTTTCTCATATATTTTCCATATACTTTTCCTATTTTATCCTCTACACCCAAAGACAAGTCTACGAGAACATCTTGTTTAAAGAAGAAGCAGTTTCTTGTTTTGCATTACACTTGGTCATGATTTAGTAGATTTGACAAAGAATTGCATTGAGAGAAACAAAAGCACTCATATGTGTATGAGTTATGTTGAAGCTTTTAAGCAGGCAGCTTATATGTTCCCTCAAAGAATTCTTGGTGTATCAATATAGAGCTACTTTGTATATGACAAGTTGCTGAGAAGTATATTTCTTCTTTATCTAAATCTTAAGGTAAAAGAGTTTTGTAGTAGATGTTGAAAACTTGGGTTGAGGTTTTATGTTTGTAAAAGGTTACCTCATATTCAGTATTTTTAGAAACTTCAGAAAATTCAGAATTGCTGATGTACAAGTCAATGGAGAATCTGCTTTTTATGATTGTCTAATTTTTTGGATACATGCTTGTATTCAAAAAGGTGTTCCATCATATCCTATCACTTGATTAAAAAGTGGAGTTAGCCAAAAGAAATTCAAGCAGGTACTATCACATTTCACCGGGTAAAATATGAAAGTTATGAAGTATCAACTTGCAGCTTTTGGAGTTCTCAAGGTGAGAAGTTTGTCCACTTATGTTTCAAGTAAGAATTGCATTTTCTTGGAAAGGATTTGTTGGAAGAAAATGTTTACAACTTTTTGAGAAGCATGGACACTTGGAGACATTCAGGTAGCAAATCAAACATTCAGACATGAAGGTTTGATAAAAGCAGATTCTACATAAGAGAGATCATTGATCTTGAATAGATCTTGTATGATCTTGAGTATTTATGATTCAGTTATTTATCCTTGGTTTTATAAGATTCTTAGCATTGGAAGAAGTAAGTCAAAGATTCAGATTCTATCAGATTTGTGTTACAGAGATAGAAGAAGATACTTGTTATGTTACAAAAGGTTATGAATCCTAAAATGCTTTCAGCAAGGTTTTGTTATGTTAGGATCAGCTAACCTTATTCTACAATTTGGAAAGCTGAGGAATGACATGGAAAGCTATTGACATGTGTACAGTGCTAATAAAAAGGGTCCAGAGATTTTGTTTCAGATACAGGTATTGATCCCTGAAGATCAGATTTATTGAAAGAAGGAAGACGTTCCACATTTCATAAAGTCTGATATATTTGAAGAATTTTGGATACTAGTGTTAAGTCATCCAAGGGGGTGATGAAACATGAAGACTTATTTTCATGCCATATGTAAAAGAATGCAGAGTCATACCTACAAGTATTCCTATTTCAGGTATTCTTGTATTTCCGAGAAAGTTCCTGTTAGGATGTTCCTGTTCAGGAGAAGGTTCCAGAGTTCTATTGAAGAGAAGCTTGATATTTCAGAAAGGTATATTTCAAAAGTGCGCACATATATGTTTATACCAGGTTCTGAAGGAAAGAGGTATACTTACAGTTTGAACAAGGATGAAGACATGATGACATCATAGAATTTTTTGACTCATATTTCAGTTGATTTCAATTGAGTTGAGTTGATTTGACTTGAGTACAGTCAGAGATGAACCAACAGTGTTCATAATACACTAAGTTGTGAGTTCTCAGTCACAGGTTCCAGGATTCAGTTCCTGATTTTGTTTAGTGTATTTACATGACGCAGCAGAAATACGTTGAGAAAACTTTTTGGAAGGTAAATGCAAATATATAGATCCTAGTGTATGTTTTCAGGTTTTTGAAGACAGGAGATAGCAGGTTTGGAGACAGTTCATGCTATATTTGTTGTCAAGCAAGTGATTGCTTGATGTGTACACTATTGGATATCTCATTTGCATATTTTCTCTGGTATTATGGTTCATATTCAACAAGTTTAGGTTTTTTGAAGAAAGTCAAATTCAGTTTTGAAAGAAGACTTTTGAAGAACAAGTTCTATAGTGCGGGAGTACAAGTTTGAAGCTCGTGATAGTTTGCAGCTTATGAAGTTTGCAGATCTAGTCCAATTTGTACCAATATGACATTGCAGGGGGGATTGTTGGAAAAACAATGCCTTATTGGTTCAATGCTCCAACAATTTAGAGCATGTAGTAATCTTTTCTAGTTGCTCTACAAAAAGATACGCGGCCACAGAATGTATAGCCTCTGTTCTCTTGTCCTCCTACAACTAAGGCGCTGGGTGCCATGGATAGGCGAAGGCCCTCTCATAGAGGTGACCATGGTTCAATTCCCCACTCCAGCAGCGCGATCGCGATTAATTTTTATTCAAGCTTTTCTTAAAAGCATATGGATAGCGTACAGCGATCGATTGCGTTAAATAGTGGACGGCGATAGCTATTGCTTTATACAATCACATAGCGATCGTGGAGCTTTTGGAGGACAATCAAAACTATATAAGGAGAGTATTGGGCTCATTGTATGCATCCTTCACCTAGGATCAACACAAGCTTTCTAGAGCTTGGACCTCAGTAGAGGTGGTGTTTCTCCTAGCACATGGGGCAGTCATGGTGCTAACTTGAAGCATGTTGAGGAGCAGCTATGGAGTTCTTCTTGGTGATTCTTCTTGGAGAAGATGAAGGGTGTGCTCACACTCTACCTCATGGAGAGGAGGTTATCTCTTGTTCATGGCGAGAAGACTTGGTCATTAGCAGCTTGATGGTGAGGATCCGCCATCTACATGGTGTATTTGAAGATTATCTTCTACAGGAAGTTATTAGGTTGAAGATTGTCTTCTACAAGAAGATGTCGGACTACTTCAAAGACATTGGATGCTGGTTAACATAAGGTTTACATCTTATGTTAAGTATTCAGGTACATATTCTCTTTATGCACACAAGTACTACTTGAAGTTTATGGAGGCCTTGGCATTCATATCAGGAGGAGTCCTATTCAGCATAGGTACAAGAGAAACAGTATGTATATGCTTTATGCATATTTTGATGAGGTGTTTGAGAAGGTGTGTTCACACGAGTTTGAGGATTTCCTGCAGCAAACTTGTTAGCATTCTATGCTACTTTATATGTATGTGATCTTTTCACACACGTATCTCACTTAGGGTCTTCCATAGCCTAAGTTCAGATGAGGGTTTGTTGACTATCAGTTTCACACTGATCCTTCCTCTTTCAATCACTCATATTCACTCTTCTATAACCTATAAGGTCACACATCTCATATATATTCAGATTACTACCCACACATCTAAATATGTTTGTTACATTGTACATTCACTCATTCATCTATTTCTCATCACATAGAGTGGTTTAGAATTTTACTCCCACATTGTACATTGAACATTCGTATATATGATACTATGAGTAAGCGATGGCTTACGTAACAACTCACACATGTCATCTATTCTTTCTCTATCTTTATCTCATCATTTGTATGATTAAGTTGTGGTATGTTCATGTTTTGTCAATATTGAAGACTGGTGGAATTAATGTTGTATATCCTGGACCTATGGAACCATGGACCTGTGACATGAGCCTAAGGGCCTACCTCACTTCCAAAATTTACTTAGTTGCATACACTTTGAATGTGCATGGTATGATGAGAAGTGGAAGGCTTCTACATCAGCTATGTATGTCAAGGATAATCTTCCTAACTTTGAGTGTTGATAGTGACTAATGAGATGAGTATTGTATGCACAAAGACAAAGGGAAATGAAGCCTAAGCTTTCGGTAAAGGTAGACAAAGATCACAAACGAGCTAGTGCAAAGGAAGAGGTAGAAAGGGTGAAAATCAAATGATGATCGTGATGAAGAACAAGGAAGCAAATACTCTTCGCCAAGATGGATAGACAAATTCAAAGTTAGAGGAGGAAGGTTCAACTAGAATAGAGAAAACGAAATCTCAGGAACGTGCTTCATTGTGGCATATATGGCCCCTATGCAAGGCATTCCTATCAAACAGAGAAGAATAATTCAACCTACAATGGTCAAGGTAATTATGCATCTACTTCAAATGAAGATGAGAGCATGCTAGCTATAATGCAGCTGAGTGAATATAAGACACAAGGGTCAAGCACATGGTACATCAATAGCCCATGTAGCAACCCCATGAGTTGCAACAAGGAGTTCTTCTCAAACATGCAAGTGCCATTGATTAAAGGTCATGTGGAAATAGGTAATGACACTCGTAATGCTGTTGCACACATAGGTGATGTTATGTTGGATGGATCTCACAAAGCCAAGTGTTTGTAAGATTTTTTCATGTTCACATAATCACAAAGAATCTACTCTATATGGGGAAATGGTTGAGAGAGGACTTCAAGTCAAGTTCAACTAAAAGGAATGTTTTGTGGAAAACCCTAAATAAGGGTATAGATTGATAGCCAAATGCAAAAAGGAGGGAAGGCTATTCACTTTGGATGTGAAGCCTAGCGTGGACCATCCAAGCTACTTCACATTTGGAAACAAGAAGGTAGCAAAATTTTGTCTCCCTACATTAGATTGATCTAGAGACAAGTTATTAGACTATGTATATGTAGAAGAGTAGTTGCCCAAGATTTGTGTCAACATGAAGAGAATTTGAAGGAAATACTTGAACAGTGTTTCAACACAGGCTTGAAGTTGAAGCTTGCTAAATGTCAATCTCCATTCACAAAAGCTACACTCCTTGGCCACCTAATTATGGTCAAAGGGTTAAGTGTTGATCTAGCTAAGGTAGCTATGATCCTTTCCATGCCCATTACGTAGATTCCTAAGGAAGCACAAAGTTTTTTGGGTCATGCAAGATACCATAGGAGATTTATAAAAACGTATGAGAAAATAGTTAAGCCTCTTTCAAGTCCTACAAGCAAGAAGTTCCCTTTCTCTTGGAGTTTTAAAGAGAAAAAGCATTAAATAAGCCAAAACTAAGGTTTTGTAACGCACCACTACTAACTATTCCTAATTGTTCACTTGAGTTCCATGTGCATACAAATGCAAGTCTTCATGCAGTTGGAGCAGTTCTAGCACAACCATGCTCACATAAGGTGCAAAACCTATTGATTATGTAAGAAGATTACTTACAAAGGCAGGAAGAAATTATAGTCCCATTGAAAGAGAATATTTGGCTATTGTATGTGCAGTTCAAAAGTTTGGCATCGCCTTCTAGGAGTACATTTTATTTTCATCTTGGACTATATAATGCGATAACTTGCATTGAGGTCCCTTAGTGTAGCTTATATGAGTGATTAGAGATTCTATGAGTGTGGAGGAGGCCATCTATTCTGCAAGGCTGCATAGGACATACAAACATGGGCATTTCGACATACAAAGGCACTTAAGGAAGCCGCCTGATCAAGTTCAAAGATGAATCTTAGGCCCCAAGGAAGGGCAAGAATATCTTCTCAGTAAATAGTGACAACAATGCGATTAAGTTATAACATGGTCCACTTAGTAAAATGCAAATTTTCAAAATGACTCAATTAATAAATGGATTGTTTCAATCGGAGAGGGACTCAATTCAAATGAACTCTAAGCATAACAGTTTAAGCTCAAATGAACTCTAAGCGTGACTCAATCCGTTCAGAAAGCCAACATCATCGACGAGGTGTTGGAAGGTCGGTGTTTGTGTGTGTGTGTGTGAGAGAATATTGTATTCAACGTTTCTTCAGAATACAAAGAACTTCACGAAGTATGGAAACATTCAACTGGGCGAATTATAGGAGTTATTATCTGTTTGTTTAACCTAATTGTATCGGAAACCACAAACCACCTAATTGTCGGTGTTTGTGTGTGCGTGAGAGAGAGAGAGAGAAAGAGATGAGAGCGAATATTGTATTCAACGTTTCTCGAGTTATTCAACCGCAAACCACAGACATAATAATTCTGTCACAAAACGTATTGAAATACTGAAAATGTACTTCCGCATCTGCACCGACATGATCTTCCTCGCTACAGAAAGATATGGTGTGGGAAGGTGAGAGAGAGAGAGAGAACAAACACATTCCCTCAGAACATACAGAAACATATCGTATGGGAAGGTGTTTGTGTGTGTCTGTGTGAGAGAGAGAGAGAATATTGTATTGGACATTTCTTCAGAATATACAGAAGATCACGAAGTATGGAAACATTCCATTCAGCTAACTACAGGAGGTATTCCTTCCGGAAACCGCAAAGCGCAGAAATGATGATCCTGAAAACCGCAAAGAGCAGAGGTATTCCATTCGACTCCGAAGTGTGCGCGACTGTGAGTCTCTCGTGACTTTATCTGCTTTCCTGTCACTCCGCATGCTGCGTTGAAGGTGCGCACGTCTGGAGCTGTCTACCAGGGACGCATTGCTCACTGATGCTTGCGTCGCGAGAAAGAGAGAAAAAGTGAGTCCGTATGTTAGTTATTTGATTATACAAAAGGACGTCACATTTTCTTCTTCCAAAATTTAGTTGATCTATACTGGTTTTTAAACTTTGTTGGGAAATCGCATCTTCACGTCTCTCAAACAACACAGCTTAAAACCCTTTTCAACATACAAGTTGCATCTGGACTCCTCATAGTACTATGTGGAAAAGTAAAGTATTTTTTAATGTTAAAAGCATTATTTTGGCATGTTTCCATCTTCTTTTTGCTTCATTATAATTATAATATGTTGTTCTCAGAGTACTTGAGGTTCTTCCATGCATGCTATCTCTTGCAGGTCATTAATTAGAAAGACATGTTTCTACGTCAAGTTGATATACTTGGCCACCTTTGGCTCATTCACAGAAGAGAAGAGAACTGTGGGATGAATTCAACAATTGGAGACCTTTCTCTTGTCTGACTTATATGTACTTTTATGGAGGAGATTAATGCATAGAAACATCTCAGAGGGACAAAAGGATTTTGTGGAGGATAAGTTTATTCTTGATGACATCCTCACCTACTGTAAGGGTAAAGTATGCTAAAGAGCTTGAGCAAGACTTCTAGTTTTTCATGAGTTCATTTCAACAAAACCTACGATATCTTGTATTGCCAATGCTGAGGCTTCTATTAATGGTGCCCCACTTCTTTTCCGTTCTAATGAGTCCATTCGCTCATTAAAAATTGTAGTCAAAATGAGAGCAATAAAGGTGCTTTTATTCGTAACTCCGTACCTTGAGAATGATACTAATGTGCTTACTAATATTGAAAATGCATCTCTTTGTAAATTTCTAGATTTCCAAACGTTTTGTCAATATCAAACATTACATGGATGGGTTCCTACAACGACATTGAGTTACTATGATAGTCCTTATTGGTGATGTGACAAGATGCTTCACTATTTCATATTTAGGTTCATCCACATGACTTTTGCAAATTTTCATACTCTATCTCTTCAAAAGAAAGATGGGAGGGTCTTACCTCAACTGTCAAGGGTAGTTACCATCCAATTATTTGGTAGGAAGAATTTCGACACACATATCAGCTTGTTTTTCAGGCGTTATCACAACAAACAATATTACCAGATTGTTGATATTGTGAGATGTGTGAGATGCTTGATTTCCTTGATTAATTCCTCACCCTTTTCTAAATCATTATGCTTCTCTTACAAAGTCAATCCAAGTGTGCTTCATGGTCTCATATTGAAAGCCCTCTAGGTCCCAAGCTTCATGTGATTTAGTAGTATATTGCACTATAGTAAGTGAAAAAAAACTTATACTTGTCACAATGGCACATAAAACATATGTATTCTACCCATTCAAAAATTTAGCAAGATCTTAATCAAGATACTTGACGATTGTAGGCCAGCAAAATCAGCAATCATTAAATTCTTCTCGGTGCCCCTATTCCAAATTCTTCCTTAATGCCTAGTAAATTTCTCCCTATTGCAATTCATCCAATCTATCTCCAAATTTGTCTAACGGGTCAGAGTGCATTCGTCCCTTTTCAAATTCATTGTTTTAGGACATCCCTTCAAATTTTTTAGGAGATGGTCTTGCGAATCCATCTTGGGGGGTTAGAAAAAAAATCATCTTGAAACCTCTTTCAAATTTGCCTTGTGAATTCTGCTACACATTCACATACCAAATTATCGTCACCAAAATGAAAAGCCTCATGCTATCCAAGAAATACACCTATTAATTGATTGCATGACAATTTTGGAGCTTGTAGAGTAGGATCTTTATTCGTTTAAGCTTATGGAGGAAATTCGTCAGCATAAAAATTTCTCTTGCATGATATGAATGCTTGGAGAGAGAGAGGGGGGGAGGTAGAGAGAGAGAGAGAGAGAGAGAGAGAGAGAGAGAGAGTTAGATATGTTTACTGCTGTTATGGCAATTTTGAGACAGGGTGATTTTGAATAATTATGGAGAGAGAAGTAGAAAAAAGGGAAAATCAATGTTGTAATGTAGAGATAGAGAGAGAGAGAGTTGGATACACATAGGTGGATATGGAAAAAAACCTCTCATGAATCAAATAAGGAAGATCAAAATGTTTGTTTTAGGAATTCAAAAAATTTCATAATGCTAGCAATTGTAACAAAGAAAAGGGGTTTCTTCAGATACATTGTTGGGATACAGAAGACTAGGCATTGAGTGAAGAGACGACACGGAATTCTAGCAAAAGCTAGAGAGAGAGAGAGAGGGAGAGAAAGAGATGGATAGATAGAGAGAGAGAGAGAGAAAGGTAGAAGTTAAGGTATAGAGCACATAGATTCTTAGATTATTGCTCCCAATCGAGGTTTGTTGTAGATTCTAGGCACCATAGAAAGAGATGATTTTAGGTCAGAGAACTTAGAGAGAAAGTGCCTACTAAAATTCGAAGGTGATGTTTTAGATGAGAATGCAACAAAACGAGAGAGACAAAGAGAGAGAGAGAGAGAGAGAGAGAGAGAGAGAGAGAGAGAGAGAGAGAGATAGAGAGAGAGACACACACAAAGAGAGAGAGAGAGAGAGACAAAGAGAGAGAGAGAGATCAAAAGAAGGAGAGAGAACGTGGGAATTCGCTAGCCACACATGCATAGAGTTTGATGACATAGAGAGAGAGAGAGAGAAAACAAAAGAAAGTTGATAGAGAGGCAAAGAGAGGGAGAGAAAGAGGGAGAGACAAAGATAGATAAAGATAGATAGAACATAGGAATTATGGTAGTGCTATAAGTTTGCATAGAAAAAAATTATTAGAGGGACAATATGTGAACTTCAAATCGATGGCACTCTGATCAGATGGAGAGATGGGTATGAGAATTGTGCTAATTTCTTAAAAACTAATAGCTTTTAAGTTTCAATGAGCTTTAAGTAGACATATTTAAACCGCACATTTTGAAAAACAACACTAAAAGGTGAAAGATCTTTGTAGAATTGATGGTACAAAGATGTAAAAGGAAATTTAAAATCTATTTCTTTGTAAATGTGGCTCGAAATATTCAGTTCACAAGTACAAGGATGCTTTTTTTTTAGTGTGTATGAGCTAGAAAGCGCTTAGTGCTTAGCAGGGTTCTTATCATTTATTACTCATTTTTTGTAATCATTGGTTTCTTAGAAAGCTATTCGTGTCACATAAATGCTTCTCAAAGCTTGTATTTAATCTTTGCATATTGTGAGACAACTAGGAAACTTGCCATTAAGCTTGATTCCTAGATTAATTGGGTTTCTTCATTAAGTTTTATTTAGCTTAAACAAAACTAGGCAAAGTTCTTTTTCCTTGCCATTCAAATGAGTAAGAAAATAAAATACTTACTTTCGAAGAACTTGCTTTTCCTAATCAAGACTCCTAATTTGTGATATCTAAGTATCACATTTGGGAAAACAAACTAGCTACTTGAGCTGCATGGAAGCCCGCAGCCTTGTAACCATCTAGTTTGCTATTTTCCTAGCTATCTAAGTCAAGTTAGAAAAATGAGGTAACGAAAGTATAAGTATTTAATGAACAATCATGCATTGTAGGCAAGCAGAATTAGCCATCATTTAATTCGTCCTGGTGCCCCTATTCCAAATTATTCCTTAATGCCTAGTAAATTCATCCTTATTGCAATTCGTCCAATATATCTCCAAAGTTGTCTAATGGGTCTAAGTGCATTCATTGCTATTCAAATTCATTATTTTCGAAAATCCCTCAAAATTTGTCAGAAGATGGTCTTGCTAACCCATCTTCGGAGGCTAGAACAGAAATCATCTTGAAACCTCTTGCAAATTCGCCTTGTGAATTCCACTACAAATTCACATACCAAATTATCATCACCAAAATGGAAAGCTTTACGCTATCCAAGAGATACACTTATTATTGGATTACATGACTATTTTGGAGCTTCTAGAGTTGGATCTTTATAGGTTTAAGCTTGTGGAGGAAATTCGTCATCATAAAAAATTCTCTTGCATTATGTGAATGCTTGGAGACAGAGAGAGGGGGGAGGGAGATAGAGAGAAAGAGAGAGAGAGAGAGAGAGAGAGAGAGAGAGAGAGAGAGAGAGAGAGAGAGAGAGAGAGAGAGAGAGAGAGATAGTGAGAGAGAGAGAGAGTTACATCTATCTAGTGTTGTTATGGCAATTGTTAGAGAGATAAAGATTTTGAATGATTAGGGAGAGAAAAGTAGAAAAAAGTGGAAATAGATGTTGTAATGTAGAGAGAGAGAGAGTTGGATACACATAGGTGGATATGGAAAGAATCCTCTCATGAATCAAGTAAGGAAGATCAAGATCTTTGTTTTAGCAATTCAAGGAAGTTCATAATGTATAAAGACTGTTGGACTCTCATGAGTGGGGGAAACCCCTCGTGAAGAAGTAGTTTGAGAGTTAGTAAATATTGATACAGCTTTGGAGATCTTTTATGAGCCCTGAAAATTGTGCAATGTTGTATCCGTTTCTTTTTTCTATGTTCTCTTGTACATTGAGAGTTTATTGTGTTGTGGATATGTACAAAGATGTCATGAGCATGATGTCATCACCTCTATCATGCTTGAACGATTAAGGTAATCGTACTACTACACCTTTTGGAGCTTATAGAGATGGATCTTTATTCATTTAAGCTTGTAGAGTTGGATCTTCATTCATTTAAGCTTGTGGGCAAAAGTCCTCAACATAAAACTTTCTCCTGCATGATATGAATGCTTGGAGAGAGAGAGAGATAGAGACAAAGAGGGACAGAGAGAGAGAGAGTCAGAGAGAGTGAGATAGAGAGATAGAGAGTTAGATCTCTCTAGTGCTATTATGGCGATTGTGAGAGAGATGGAGATTTTGAATGATAAGGGAGAGAAAAGTAGAAAAAAGGGGAAATTGATGTTGTAATGTAGAGATAGAGAGAGGGAAGTGTTGGGAATGATGGATGGACACTCCAAGAGATTGAGTAGGTAATGCCAAGACCTGCTTTGTACCACCCTCTCATGCTTCAGACTTGATTAGTGGACCTCCTTAGCTCTCAAATGACACCATAAAAATGGTATATGTACTTGCGAAATGATATATGTAAAGATTGAATCAAAATAGATAACTTTGGACTTCAAGATCTCAAGAAAACCTTCTATTTATGTCTTGACACCTGCTCGATCTTTTGCTCAGTATGACGAGCACATTAGGAATTGGAAAAATTCCTTTAAGGGGTATCTAATTAGCTTAGAAAGCTAACTATTCCAAGTAAAAAGATTAACTATGCTAAGAGAAATCAATTTAGCAAGTAAACCTTTACCCCGGATTTTTTAGGACTTTAGCACATAATGACCAGTGATCACCTCGATGCGCTTTTCTATGAAATGGCTGAATAGAATCTCTTCAAACTTTGCTAGCCTGTAGATAACTTTGAGATGATTCCAACAAGCGTTAGATCTTTGAATTTGGTGGAGAAATGGCTGAGGTATGCTCTTCACAAATTGACAAACTTTCAAGTACTATAATAGAGAACTTAGAAATGAACAATGAAGATGTATGTATTAATGAACACTTGTATACAAATCCATTGGCATGAAGATCATTGCCTAATGGTGTAGATAGGTGTGGGCTAGAGTTTAGGCCTCACACACACTCCGAATTGACAGTAATGAGTTCGGGAATGATGAGTCTTACACGCGACTTTTCCATGAAGACTTTTATAGTGATTGAGTAAAAAATTTGAATTCAAATTCAAACTTTTGGCTCACTATGATCAAGCTCCTATATCCTAGGAGATATTCCATCAATCAAAAGCTAACTTTTTTTCACGAATCCTTTTGGTAGGTGTTTACAAAGATTCCAAGTCAATTTGACGTTTACAAAAAAGTAAAGTGGTAATTAACCACTAACATGAGTTCCTATGCTTCTCCATATGTGTATGGATCTCAATGTATCCTTCAAACCAAATGTGTAGGCTTGTGACTTGCACCAACAGATCCCCCTCAAGCCAAACATTTTGGCTTGGTCTTCATCTTTAATCTTCATGTATAGCCTGCAATCCAATCATTGCTTTGAACCTGCGAAGTTTGGTCCCATCCAAAGCTTTTATCAACAAATCTACACATTGCATGTTGGTTGATATATAGGTTAGTTGAATTTCCTTGCTTAACAACTTCTCTCTCACATAATGGTAATATAACTCTATGTGTTTGGTCCTAGCATGATAGATAGGACTAGCTGCAAGGTGAAGTGAGCTTGTATTATCTCCAAAGATTATTGGTGACCTAGTATATAAACCCAATTCTATGTACAATAGCTTGATCCATATGGCTTCTTGTGTGGCATTAGCCAATCCTCTCTACTCTGACTTTGTAGAGGGTAAAGCAACAGTAGGTTGCTTCTTTGAGGACCATGATATTGGTTTATCACCTGCAAAAGAAATGTATGCTGAAGTGCTCCTCCTATCATCCTTGCATCCTGCCCAATAAGCATCTCAATAGATGTTGATATCAAGGTCTGAAGTATAAGGGAAATACAAACCATGATGTTGTGTACCCTTGAGGTACTTTAGAATTCTTTTGGCAGCTTCTAAGTGAGGTACACTTGGCTTGTGCATAAATTGACTTAGCACACTAACTCCATATGCAATATATATCCTGGTTAAGGTAGCATAGTTCAAGCTACCAACCATGCTTTGATAACCTGTAATGTCATTAATTTCATCACATTCATTGGTACTTAGTTTTAGGTTTACCTCCATTGGCGTACTTGCAACTTTGGCATCCTGGAAATGAAACTTCTTCAACATATCCTGTATGTATTTTTTCTGAGTAATGTATATTCCTGAGTTAGTACAGACTAACTCAAGCCCAAGAAAATACTTTAGTAGATCAAGATCATTGATCTTGAACTCCTTCATCATCTGGCTTTTGATTTTTCTGATTATATAATGAAGGTTTTGGTGGCACTTCTGTTGGTATTTCTAATAGTTATATATGTTTACGTTTCTTGTACTTAGGTTAGCTCTTCAAATCAATGGTTTGCACAGTCCTATTTACCTTATTGTCTT
This sequence comes from Ceratopteris richardii, assembly GCA_020310875.1. Classification (NCBI taxonomy): domain Eukaryota; kingdom Viridiplantae; phylum Streptophyta; class Polypodiopsida; order Polypodiales; family Pteridaceae; genus Ceratopteris; species Ceratopteris richardii. The sequence continues at coordinate 79,982,966 of CM035433.1, forward strand.
TTCTATATATGGATCTAATTCCTACAATAGGAGAACTTTGTTGGGAAGGTTTAGGTATCCTAAAACATCCTTGTTATTGGTTGGTGATATGGATATGGTCGTCAATAAAATTCATGGAGATGAGCATAGAGGATCTATAATGTACGTTTCCAAAAAACAATAATGAGGTTATTGGATCAACATCCATTACCTTATTGACATAACGTCTTACATAGAATCTTATTATGCATACATATTTTGTTTTTCTATTTGTTTCCTTTATATGCATTAGCATGTCCTTTTAGATCAGTAGTTCCTTGTGCTAGAACTTACCTTTTTGTGGATTTCCGTTATTATGAATTTGGTTGATCGCATTGTTCCTTATCTCTTACAACATCATAGTTTCAATAAACCAACTATGTGTGGCATTAAGAACGGATTTTTCGCTTAACATTCTCCATTCAAAGGTAGGAAAAACCATAATTAGAGAGCATTGGTTCTCCTAGGTATGAGTAACTATTTTGAGTGAAATAACTTGCATTAGCAAGGTCTCTAAGTATAATTGATGTGTGAAAAATATCATGGGTTCATTCTTGGAGAGTTTAGATAAGTGATTATCTGTGTGAATAATGGTTATGTAAGTGTGCTTATCGGACCAGCTATGCTTCAAGGTTGCGTAGGGAAGTTGTTTATTTCTCCGATCATTGGTCTGAGATCTTTTCAAGATACAAAGGCATCCAAGTAAGATGAGGAGAAGCCATTGAACTATCTTGAAGGAAGGAGAGCTACTGTATCAAGTTTGAAATCACACACCAAGCAAAGGAAAGTCCCATAGTGAATATGAAAGCATGGATCGCGTCTATTGGGTATTTTTGAGTTATAGAGGTAAAGGATATTACTATTTCTCACTTTCTCTACATCAAAGGGATCCATGAGAGTGCATTAGATTTCACCATATTCAAATATAGCACTCAAATCAAGAAGATGGATAAGAATGATTATCAGCCACAAATGTTTAGAATCTCTAGCTATAGGTTATCATAGATGATGATATCCTAGTTGGGTACACCTTGAATGGGCTTGGTATGATGAGAAGTGAAAGGCTTCTACATCATCTATGTATTTCAAAGATGCTCTTCCTAACTTTGAGCACATGGTGGCCTTAATGGTGACTAGGGAGATGGTTTTTGTAGGCTCAAAGACAAAGGGCAATGAAGCTCAAGCTTTCAATGTAGGTAAAGGCTAAGGAAGAGGAAGGATTTTCAGCCTTGTGTACGTCCTCCTCTACGATAGCTCCTTCCTCTTTTTTAGCCTTTACCTACATAGAAAGCTCGGGCTTCATTGCCCTTTGTCTTTGAGCCTACAAAAACCATCTCCCTAGTCACCATTAAGGCCACCACGTGCTCAAAGTTAGGCAGAGTATCTTTGACATACATAGATGATGTAGAAGCCTTCCACTTCTCATCATACCAAGCCCATTCAAGGTGTGAAACTAGGATATAATCATCTATGACAACCTATAGGTAGAGATTATAAACATCCATGGCTAATAATCATTCTTATACAACTTCTTGATTTGAGTGCTATATTTGAATATGGTGAACTCTAATGCACTCTCGTGGATCCCTTTGATGTAGAGAAAGTAAGAAATAGTAATATCCTTTACCTCTATAAGTAAAAAATGCCCAATAGATGAGATCGATGCTTTCATATTCAGTACATGACTTTCCTTTCCTTGGTGTGTGATTTTGAATTTGATATAGTAGCTCTCCTTCCTTCAAGTTACTTCAATGTGTTCTCCTCATCTTACTTGGATGCCTTTGTATCTTGAAAAGATCTCAGACCGATGATGGGAGAAATAAACAACTTCCCTATGCAACCTTGAAGCATAGATGGCCTGACAAGCAGACTTACAAAACCATTATTCACATAGGTAATCACTTATCTAAACTCTCCAAGAATGAACCCATGATATTTTTCACACATCAATTATACTTATAGACCTTGCTAATGCAAGCTATTTCACTCAAAATAGTTACTCATACCTAGGAGAACCAATGCCTTCAAGACAAACAAGTTATATCCTCCACTAGGCATACATAGATAGACCATGACTCACTTATGGGCCTAGTTGTCTCACAATATGCAAAAATTAAATACAAGCTTTGAGAAATGATAAGGGATCTTTAGTTAGCACACTAAGAGCTATCCAGCTCATACACACTTAAAAAATTAATTTATCCTTGTAATTGTGAACTGAATATTGTCATTTCCGTTATGTCTCTAAGCCATCCCTACTTCGAGTTCTTCACATTTCTAGCCACATTTACGAAGAAAAAGATTTTAAATTTGCTTTTACATCTTTGTACCGGTATTTCCACAAAGATCTTCCAAAATGTACGGTTGAAACCATAGGAGATTGATAAGGTTTAAGGCCGTTGATCTGATGCACATAATTGACTACAAGGACTAGTGCCTTTTTAAATAAATGATAAATGCTTGGCAAGATTGAAAGAGTTTCCTTCTTAAGTGTAGGACGTGCCTAATCCAAAATGTATTAAATGGAAAAATAGCAATAGGATTGAAGATATCGTGAGATTTAAGAGACCACCAAAATGTATTGAAGTGATCAATAGAAAGTGGTTGTTAACTTGGTCTTGTATATGATGGAACCTTAAATTCAATGAGCTTTGACACCTACTCGTGGAAATCAAGAAAGTAATCCTCATGTGTTGAATTCCCCAGAGGGGAATATGGACCAATATTGAATATGCTCAAAGTTGTTGTACCATCCATGGTGTGAAAAGTACCTTGGGGGTCCGAGGACCTTATGCACCTATTCTTCTCACGCCAAAGAGGTGCCATTATTTGGGATGGACAATAAGGGTGTATGTTATGCTTGATTGATGAATACACTAGAGGGAAGCCCTACTTTGGTAGATGCTTGGCTACTACCATGCCCTTTGAAATGGTATTGGAAGGGATGTCCTACAAAATGCGGGAAGAAAACATAATCATCAGCAATTATTGGGAATATGCAGACATAATATTGACATGCATGCATTAATGGAATACTAGACACATAGTGCAGCGGGTAATTATGGTTAGGTAATAAAATGGGAATTTTACTATCAATCGCTCAATCCGAAGTGTGGAAGGGAAAGAGAAGTTAGGCAAAGACAGTGACATAGACCAGATGGAGAATAAAAATTACCAATAAATAATCAAGATGAGCAAGGCGAGGCATAATACATATGGAGTTTCGATCCATTTATGGATTTAGGTAGAAGAGTACTAGTTAAAGTGGATAACCGAAACGTAGCGGGTCCGCCCTGATCTATAATACGGAAAGGACCAAACCACTGAAGTTTTAACTTGCCCGTTGAACAATTAGACTTAGCATTATAGAACAGAATTAATTATCCTTTGGTAAAAACAAGAGTGTGCAAAAATCAATCATGTGTCTTAGCTTGGCGCACTTGCACTTCCTATAGCATCTGAAAACTTTAACGGCGTTGTTCGTCCAAGGACCGCAACACATCCAATCGGAAAGCAAAGTATTCCTCCGGCAAGTGCTTATGATCTAGTGCCACCCTGAGACTAGGTACAACCACCTCCATGGGTGCAACGGCCTCCAACCAATATGCCAATTTGAAAGTCGTATTGCCTGTAGCCACTTTGTAAATAGTACATTAAGCCCACATGATCGAAGGAAGGAATTGATCCCAATGCTTTGGACCTTTCAGAACTAGTTTCTTGAGTATGTTAAGTAGCATTTTATTGGTACTTTTAGCGAGACCATTGGCATGAGGATAATATGTGGAACTAAATTAATGAACAATCTTCAGGGTGCGGGTAAGTGCTTGCATTAAGGAATTAACAAAATGTGTGCCCTGATCTGAAACAATCTCTAAGGGAAGACCGAGCCCAGGGAAAACACCAGTCATCAAACATTTGACCACCACTGATGTAGTTGCGCACCGTAAAGCCCAAGCTTCAGCTTATGGAGTAGCATAATCTGTACAAGTAAGAATATATCGTTTATTAGTAATCGTAGCAGGAGGTGTAATGGGACCAATGGAATTGAAGCCCCACTTTTGAAAAGGTTCACGCGGAGCGAGAGGCTACCATGGAAAATGATTCCGTTGTAAAGGTTGTCCCGATCGTTGGCAAGCATCACACTTTTTGACATAAGCACTAATATCACGTTGCATAGTGGGCCACCATAAACCACTATGTAGAATTTCTCGATAAGTAAGATCAACCAAAAAATGACCACTGTAGGGAGAAGAATGGGCCATGTCAATAACCGAAGGAACTTCATGGGGTGGGATACACCGTAATAGTGCACTAGACGGATCCACGTAATACAACCACATAATCTAGCCGAGATAAGAAATCAGTCAACGCATGTGCTGAACTTGGATGATGTACAACCACATAATCAGATTCTTGCAGTAACAACATCCACCTGGCTAATCTACCCCCTAAATGTTGCTGGCGGACAAGATCTCCAATTGTTGAATTCATCCCATAGTTCTCTTCTGTGAATGAGCTAAAGGTGGACAAGTATATCAACTTGACGTAGAAACACGTCTTTCTAATTAATGACTTGCAAGAGGTAGCATGCATGGAAGAACCTCAAGTATTCCGAGAAAGACATATTATAATTATTATGAAGCAAAAAGAAGATGGAAACATGCCAAAATAATGCTTTCAACATTAAAAAATACTTTACTTTTCCACATAGTGCTGTGAGAAGTTCATATCCAACTTCTATGTTGAAAAAGGTTTTAAGCTGTGTTGTTTGAGAGACATGAAGATGCGATTTCCCAACACAGTTTAAAAAACAGTATAGATCAACTTAATTTTGAAAAAAGAAAATGTGACGTCCTTTTGTATAATACCATAACTAACATACAGACTCACTTTTGCGTTTGGCCGCGATCACGTACTACGAGTCTCCTTTTTAGTCCGACCTACACAAGCAACTCGTTTTAAACATACTCTGTGTTTCTCTCTTTTGAGCACTTGTTGCGCGAAGTTTTAAACATACTCTGTGTTTCTCTCTTTCTCGTGACGCAAGCATCAGTGAGCAATGGAGGGGTTCGGTTCTTTAACCGTGTCCCTGGTAGATAGCTCCAGACGTGGGCACCTTCAATGCAACATGCAGAGTGACAGGAAAGCAGATAAGGTCGAAAACTATACCACGAACCATGACTTTTTGGCAAGCAAGAATGAAAGTTCTAAGGAAGATCATGTTAAGCGTCCACTAAGGGATTCGGCAAAGCAGTTGATCTTTATACAGCTGCTGCTTCTGCTCGACTAGGAGTCAGGAGAGACTCAGAGTCGCGCACACTTCAGTGCAGATGCGGAAGGAGCTTTGCAGGAGTTGAATACTTTTGTACTTTTGTGAAAGAGCATTTCAAGGTTTTCAAGATCATCATTTCTGCGCTTTGCGGTGGGATACGCCGTCATAGTGCACTAGAGGGATCCACGTAATACAACTATCCTACAATGATCTGAAACTGTTGACTATACATTGGCAATTTACGACGATTCAAAGTAGAAGTATTAGTTGGGGGGCTTCCAGTGGTGAGAAAGGTCAGAAGAGTATCATAATACGAAGGTGCAACCGGGAGCTCCTGACAATCATACTGGACCGAATCAGTCGCATAGATAGTAGGGGTATTATCATCAATTCCACCAGGAAGCTCACCGAAATGTAGCCGAGATAAGAAATCAGCCAACACATGTGCTGACCTTGGACGATGTACAACAACATAATCAAATTCTTGCAATAACAACACCCACCTCGCTAATCTACCCCCTAAATGTTGCTGGCGGAAAAGATCTCCAATTGTTGAATTCATCCCATAGTTCTCTTCTGTGAATGAGCTAAAGGTGGACAAGTATATCAACTTGACGTAGAAACATGTCTTTCTAATTAATGACTTGCAAGAGATAGCATGCATGGAAGAACCTGAAGTATTCCGAGAAAGACATATTATAATTATTATGAAGCAAAAAGAAGATGGAAACATGCCAAAATAATGCTTTTAACATTAAAAAATACTTTACTTTTCCACATAGTACTGTGAGGAGTCCATATCCAACTTCTATGTTGAAAAGGGTTTTAAGCTGTGTTGTTTCAAAGACATGAAGATGAGATTTCCCAACAAAGTTTAAAAAACAGTATAGATCAACTTAATTTTGAAAACACAAAATGTGACGTCCTTTTGTATAATACCATAACTAACATACGGACTCACTTTTGCGTTTGTCCGCGAATACGTACTACGAGTCTCCTTTTTAGTCCGACCTACATAAGCAGCTCGTCGGAACTGGGTCTATTAATCCCTTTTGAGCACTAGCGCGAAATTTTAAACATACATCGCAAATCCGAGCCTGTCTCTGTGTTTCTCTCTTTCTCGCGACGCAAGCATCAGTGAGCAATGGAGGGGTTCCGTTCTTTAACCGCGTCCCTGGTAGACAGCTCCAGACGTGGGCACCTTCAACGCAGCATGCGGAGTGACAGGAAAGAAGATGAGGTCGAAAACTGTACCACGAACCATGACTTTTTGGCAAGCGAGTATGAAAGTTCTAAGGAAGATCATGTTAAGAGTCCATTAAGCGATACGGCAAAGCAGCTGATCTTTATACAGCTGCGCTTCCGCTCGACTAGGAGTCACGAGAGACTCACAGTCGCGCACACTTCGGTGCAGATGCGGAAGGAGCTTTGCAGGAGTTGAATACTTTTGTGAAAGAGCATTTCAAGGTTTTCAGGATCATCATTTCTGCGCTTTGCGGTTTCCGGAAGGAATAACTAGGTGAAAGAAACAGATAATACCTTCTGTATTTAGCTTAATGGAATGTTTCCATACTTCGTGATCTTCTGTATATTCTGAAGAAATGTCCAATACAATATTCTCTCTCACACACAAACACACACCTTCCCACACGATATGTTTCTGTATGCTCTGAGGGAATGTGTTTGTTCTCTCTCTCTGTGTCTCTCTCTCTGCCTCTCTCTCTCACCTTCCCACACCATATCTTTCTGTATATTATGAACAAATATTTCCGGCAGAGCACACTTCGGTGCAGATGCGGAAGTACATTTTCAGTATTTCAATACGTTTTGTGACAGAATTATTATGTCTGTGGTTTGCGGTTGAATAACTCCTATAATTGGCCCAGTTCAATGTTTCCATACTTCGTGAAGTTCTTTATATTCTGAAGAAACGTTGAATACAATATTCGCTCTCATCTCTCTCTCTCTCTCTCACTCTCACACACACACACACAAACACCGACAATTACGTGGTTTGCGGTTTCCGATACAATTAGGTTAAGCAAACTGATAATAACTCCTATAGTTCGCCCAGTTGAATGTTTCCATACTTCGTGAAGTTCTTTGTATTCTGAAGAAACGTTGAATACAATATTCGCTCTCATCTCTCTCTCTCTCTCCCTCTCTCTCACACACACAAACACACACAAACACTAACCTTCCGACACCTCGTCGATTATGTTGGTTTTCTGAGCGGATTGAGTCATGCTTAGAGTTCATTGAAATGAAACTATTATGCTTAGAGTTCATTTGAATTGAGTCCCTCTCCAATTGAAACAATCCATTTATTTATTGAGTCATTTTGAAAATTTGCATTTTACTATGTGGACCATCTTGTAACTTAATTGCATTGTTGTCACTATTACTGAGAAGATATTCTTGCCCTTCCTTGGGGCCTAAGATTCATCACTGAACTTGATCAGACGGCTTCCTTGAGTGCATTTTTATGTCGAAATGCCTGCATTTGTCTGTCCTATGCAGCCTTGAAGAATAGATGGCCTCCTTCACACACTCATAGAATCTCTAATCACTCATATAAGCTACACTAAGGGACCTTGTCAATGCAAGTTATTACATTAGATAGTCCAAGATGAAGATAAAATGTACTCCTAGAAGGCAATGCTAAAACTTTTGAAGTGCAAATACAATAGCCAAACATTCTCTTTCTATGGGACTATAATTTCTTCCCGCCTTTGTAACTAAGTTTCTTGCATAACCAATAGGTTTTGCACCCTTATGTGAGCATGGTTGTGCTAGAACCGCTCCAACTGCATGAAGAATTGCATTTGTATACACATAGAACTCAAGTGAACGATTAGGAATAGTTAGTAGCGGTGTGTTACAAAACCTTAGTTTTGGCTCATTATATGCTTTTCCTCTTTAAAACTCCAAGAGAAAGGGATCTTCTTACTTGTAGGACTTGATAGAGGCTTAACTATTTTCTCATACATTTTTATAAATCTCCTATGGTAACTTGAATGACCTAAAAATCTTTGCGCTTCCTTAGGAATCTACAAAATGGGCATGGAAAGGATCATAGCTATCTTAGCCAGATCAACACTTAACCCTTTGGCCATAACTATGTGGCCAAGGAGTGTACCTTTTGTGAATAAAGATTGACATTTAGCAAGGTTCAACTTCAAGCCTCTGTTGAAAAACTGTTCAAATATTTCATTCAAATTATCTGCATGTTGACACAAATCTTGGGCAACTACTCTTCTACATATACAAACTCTAATAACTTGTTTCTAGATCAATTTAATGTAGGGAGAAAAAATTTTGCTACCTTCTTGTTTGCAAATGTGACGTAGCATGTATGGTCCACGCTAGGCTTCACATCCAAAAAGAATAGCCTTCCCTCTTTTTTGCATTTGGCTATCAATCTATACCCCTCTTTAGATTCTTTGTGATTGTGTGAACATGAAAAAATCTTTCAAACACTTGGCATTGTGAGATCCATCCAACATAACATCACCTATGTGTGCAATAGCATGAGGAGTGTCACTACCTATTTCCACATGACCTTTAATCAATGGCACTTGCATGTTTGAGAAGAACTCCTTGTTGCAACTCATGGGGTTGCTACATGCGCTATTGACGTACCATGTGCTTGACCATTGTGTCTTATATTCACTCATCTGCATCATAGCTAGCATGCTCTCATCTTCATTTGAAGTAGATGCATAATTAACTTGACCATTGTAGGTTGAATTATTCTTCTCTCTTTGATAGTAATGCCTTGCATAGGAGCCATATATGCCACAATGAAGGAAGCTTCTAAGATCTTGTTTTCTCTATTCTAGTTGAACCTTCCTCCTCTAACTTCGAATTTGTCTATCCATCTTGATGAAGAGTATTTCCTTCCTTGTTCTTCATCACGATCATCATTTGATTTTCACCCTTGTCTACCTCTTCCTTTGCCCTAGCCCCTTTGTGATCTTCGTCTACCTTTACCTACATAGAAAGCTTAGGCTTCATTGCCCTTTGTCTTTGTGGATACAATACTCATCTCATTAGTCACCAGAAAGGCCGCCACACACTCAAAGTTAGGAAGATTATCCTTGACATACATAGCTGATGTAGAAGCCTTCCACTTCTCATCATACCAAGCCCATTCAAAGTGTATGCAACTGGCTAAACATCATCTATGTAACAATCAATAGCCAAAGATTCTAGACCTCCATGGCTAATAATTATTTTTATCTAGGTACTTCATTTGAGTGCTATATTTGAATATGGTGAACTCTAATGCACTCTTGTGGATCCCTTTGATTTAGAGGAAGTGAGAAATAGTAATAGCCTTTACCTCTGTAACTCAAAAGTTCCCATTAGATGAGATTGATGCTTTCATATTCACTAGTTGAATCTCCTTTGGTTGGTGTGTGATTTTGAACTCGATTTAGTAGCTCACCTTACTTCAAGATACTTCAATGGCTTCTCCTTGTCCTTTTTGAATGCTTTTGTATGTTGAAAAGATCTAATACGGATGGGAGAAATAAAAACCTTCCCTATGTAGCCTTGAACCATCGATGACCTCACAAGCACACTCACAAAACCATTGTTGAAAAGATCTAATACTGATGAGAGAAATAAAAACCTTGCCTATGTAGCCTTGAACCATCGATGACCTCACAAACACACTCACAAAACCATTGTTTGCATAGACAACTGCTTATCTAAACTCTTGAAGAATGAACCCATGAGATTTTTTACACCTCAATTATACTTAGAGACCTTGCTAATGCAAGTTATTTCACTCAAACTAGTTTCTCATACTGGGAAAACCAATGCCTTCAAGACAAACAACTTATATCCTCCATTAGGCATATAGAGATAGACCACTACTTACGTCATGGCCTAGTTGTCTCACAATATGCTAAGATTAGATACAAGCTTTGAGAAACATTTATATGACAAGAATAGCTTTCTAAATAAACAATGATTACAAAGAATGAGTATGAAATGATCAAGGACCCTTTCTTAGCATAAGAGCTATGTAGCTCATACAAACTTCAAAAAGAGAAAATTATCTTTGTACTTGTGAACTGACTATTTTCTTTTCACTTATGTATCTAAGCCATCCGTACCTCAAGTTCCTCAAATTTTGAGCGAGGTTTACAAACAAATAGCTTTTAAATTTCCTTTTATATCTTTGTACCATCGTTTCTGCAAAGATCTTCCAGAACCTTTGGTGTTGATTTTCTGAAATGTACGGTTAAAATATTGCTACTTAAAATTCATTTAAATTTAAAATGCTTTGCAGTTCTTAAAAAATTAGCGAAACTCTCATACCTTGATTGACATTATCCATTGATTTAGTTTAAATTTTAAAAGTTATCACTATTTAGTGAGAAGAGCGTTTGATAAATTCATCACATTTTTTTTCACTATTTACTAGGGAGATATTTCGTGCCCTCCCTTGGGATCTAGATCTTACCACTACAGGAATGCCTTGAGATGCATCACTCAACCACCTCCTTAGTTTCTTCATGACCAAGGTTGGTGAGGGCTCATTTTGGGCTATTTAGTCAGGCAACTCTATATTTCATTGGGCTTGATGTCTCTTTGAGGAAGACATGGGATTACGTACTCAGCAAACTAGAGCTACACAAGTAGAATTAGAAAAAATGACTCCATTTGGTCCCTAATATGTAGCATTTCACTAATTGAAAACTAGGCCCTCCAAATGGCTAAAAAAATTTCATCCAAAGGATCCCAACGATGGAAGAACCTCTAGTACCAACCCCATAGGCGTTCGATAAGATTTAAGGTCATTGATCATATGCAAATAGTTGACTACAAGGACTAGTGCCTCTTTTAACAAAAGATAAATGCTTGGCAAGATTGAAAGATATGTCTTGTTTAGTGTAGGAAATGCCTAATCCAAAATGTATTAAATGGAGAAACAGTAATAGGATTGAAGATATCTTCAGATTTGAAGATTGAAAAGGTTCTTATACATAACATCTATCTAGGATGTTCAATTTAGTTATCTTGTTCTAACTGGCTAACCCTGGTCTTTTGCAAAAGGAATTAGATACCATATATGAACCAATTCCAAAAGATTTGGAAAACAAAAAGAAATAACTAAAACTCTATACAACCAATTCAAAATTTGAAGATATGCAAACCTTCTATAAGTCAAAGTCTATATGAGTCAAGACTTTAACTTCTCAAAGATTTGTTTCAATAAGATATTGAAGCATTTTTTTTCAATCTTTAAGAGAAAGGAACTTGATATTCAAAAAGAATCATAGAGTAAATCTAAAACATCATCCAACCATAAGATACTAGTGTGGTATCCAACATCAGTGTGTTGACCCACTGAGGTTCCATTGATGAGTTTTGTATTCAAATAATGCTTCACTTGAGACTAAGTTTAGGTCACATTCAGTGTTTCTGACTCCTTATTGGGAATGCAATTCTTGTGCATTTCTTTGAGTCAAAAGAGTGAATTTACCAAGTTATAGTAGGAACTTGATTCTTGACTTACTCAATCAAATCCTTGGTTGAAAAGATCAACTCAAAATCAAAGTCCAACTTCTTTCAGAAATTTATGAAATATTTTTAAATTAACAACACTTTATCTTGAAGTGTTTCAAGAAGATCTTGGAAGTTACTTACTTCTTATTTTCTGTTTCTTTTATCTTGAAGTTATCTTGAAGTATCTTGAGACACTACTTTTATCCTCCTTGAATTAAACTCCTTCTTTGAATTCTTTATTCTCTTAAGGATCAAACCTAGCTTCAAGATCCAATCTAGGACTAGAAGATAATTATCATCCATGGTCCGTTGTACCATACCATCTTTCCTACATCAACATAAGTATGAAATCTTGTGTCCCACACCACCCCATTTTATATTCAAATTAATGTGTGGGTGATACTTATCCTAAATTCTAAACATCTCTGGATAGAGTACCTTCTTGCTTCAATTCCTTACGAGAGTTTTGAAGTTTCAGATGGCCATAAGACTCGAACATAGAACCTTAGGTTGCATGTTCATCTTCTATAGCGATCAGACATGCCGCTTTTTGATTCTTTCAACCAAGTGAAAAACATAATATAGTGAAATCTAGAAATTCAAGCAACATAGATTGCTGCAAGAATGACGTCCATCATTATTGCTATTGTGCGATAGATTAGAACTCATTGACACAAGCTATGAGCAAGCTTCCATGGAGTTCTTGAAATCCGTGGAGAAGAAGATACATCCATTGATTTTTTATTCTTCATATCTATCATTTTTATGGTTGAATTTCTTACAAATTGAATTTCTATTCATTGCATTCGTAGTCATGTAGTTATGAGATCCGAAACGTTAGGGTCCACCTCAAGAAAGGCCCCAAGTCCCAATGGTCAAGGGTCACCAAAGAGAGAACACCAATGCCAAGATGGCCAAATGGATGGGAAATGGGAGGAAGAGAATGAGCACCTCCATATGGCCCAATAGGGTGATTGAAAGTGGTTCCAACCACAAGCTACATGAAGACTATTTGGCAATAAATTTTGGCAAAAGTAGAATTCTATAGATCCATGCTTCAAATGTTTTCACCATGTTGGTGCAACCTTTCTCTTCATTTGCTACAGGTAAAGACTCTTTACCCTATGAGAAATTAATAATATCACAAAATTGAAGTATGCCTTCACCTTATGAATGTTAACAAGGCTCATTTTCTCACTCTTTAAGTCTTTTTTCTTCATTACTCCCTTGGGTAATATCCTCATCACTTTATAAGGTCCTTCACACTTAGGTGCCAATTTAGTGGGTATTGGCGAGATTTGATGCATCAAGGCCAAGGATTCTTCCTTCACTTCAATAGCCCTTAGATACCTATCACGAATTTCAATTAGTGAAATGCTACATATCAGGGACCAAATGGAGTCATTTTTTCTAATTCTACTTGTGCATTTCCACTTCGTTGAGTACTTAATCCCATGTCTTCCTCAAAGAGACATCAATCCCAATGAAATATAGAGTTGCCTGAGTAAATAGCCCAAAATGAGCCCCCACCAACCTTGGTCATGAAGAAACTAAGGAGATGGTTGAGTGATGCATCTGAAGGCATTCTTGGAGTGGTTAGATCTAGATCCCAAGGGAGGGCACAAAATATCTCCATAGTAAATAGTGAAAAAAATGTGATAAATTTATTAGATGGTCCTCTCACTAAATAGTAACAACTTTTAAAATTTAAAATAAATGAATGGATAATGTCAATCAAGGTATGAGAGTTTCACTAAATTCTTAAAAACTACATAGCATTTTAAATTTAAATGAATTCAAGTAGAAATATTTTAACCATACATTTCAGAAAATCAACACCAAAGGTTTTGGAAGATCTTTGTAGAAACAATGGTACAAAGATATAAAAGGAAATTTGAAAGCTATTTCTTTGTAAACGTGGCTCAAAATTCGAGGAACTTGAAGTAAGGATGCCTTAGACACATAAGTGAAAAGAAAATAGTCAATTCAAAATTACAAAGATAATATTCGTTTTTTTAAGTGTGTATGAGCTACATAGCTCTTATGCTAAGAAAGGGTCCTTGATCAGTTCATACTCTTTTTTTGTAATCATTGGTTTTTTAGAAAGCTATTCTTGTCACATAAACGTCTCTCAAATCTTGTATCTAATCTTAGCATATTGTGAGACAACTAGGCCACGAAGTGAGTAGTGGTCTATCTCTATATGCCTAATGGAGGATATAAGTTGTTTGTCCTGAAGGCATTGGTTCTCCTAGTAGGAGTATCTATTTTGAGTGAAATAACTTGCATTAGCAAGGTCTCTAAGTATAAATGATGTGTGAAGAATATCATGGGTTCATTCTTCAAGATTTTAGATAAGCAATTGTCTGTGTGAACAATGGTTTTGTGAGTGTGCTTGTGAGGTCATCAATGCTTCAAGGCTACATAGGGAAGGTGTTTATTTCTCCCATCATTATTAGATCTTTTCAACATACAAAAGCAATAAAAGAGGACAAGGAGAAGCCATTGAAGCATCTTGAAGTAAGGTGAGCTACTTAATCAAGTTCAAAAAAACACACCAAGCAAAGGAGATTCAACTAGTGAATATGAAAGCATCAATCTCATCTAATGGCAACTTTTGAGTTACAGAGGTAAAGACTATTACTATTTCTCACTTTCTCTACATCAAAGGGATCCACAAGAGTGCATTAGAGTTCACCATATTCAAATATAACACTCAAATCAAGTACCTAGATAAAAACAATTATTACCCATGGAGGTCTAGAATCTCTGGCTATAGATTGTGACATAGATGATGTTTACCTAGTTGCATACACTTTGAATGGGCTTGGTATGATGAGAAGTGGAAGGCTTCTACATCAGCGATGTATGTCAAGGATAATATTCCTAACTTTGAGTGTTGATAGTGACTAATGAGATGAGTATTGTATGCACAAAGACAAAGGGCAATGAAGCCTAAGTTTCCGGTAAAGGTAGACAAAGACCACAAAGGAGCTAGTGCAAAGGAAGAGGTAGAAAGGGTGAAAATCAAACGATGATCGTAATGAAGAACAAGGAAGCAAATACTCTTCGCCAAGATGGATAGACAAATTCAAAGTTAGAGGAGGAAGGTTCAACTAGAATAGAGAAAACCAAATCTCAGACACGTGCTTCATTGTGGCATATATGGCCCCTATGCAAGGCATTCCTATCAAACAGAGAAGAATAATTCAACCTACAATGGTCAAGGTAATTATGCATCTACTTCAAATGAAGATGAGAGCATGCTAGCTATGATGCAGATGAGTGAATATAAGACACAAGGGTCAAGCACATGGTACGTCAATAGCCCATGTAGCAACCCCATGAGTTGCAACAAGGCCTTCTTCTCAAACATGCAAGTGCCATTGATTAAGGGTCATGTCGAAATAGGTAATGACACTCGTAATGCTATTGCACACATAGGTGATGTTATGTTGGATGAATCTCACAAAGCCAAGTGTTTGAAAGATTTTTTCATGTTCACACAATCACAAAGAATCTACTCTATATGGGGAAATGGTTGAGAGAGGACTTCAAGTCAAGTTCACCTAGAAGGAATGTTTTGTGGAAAACCCTAAAGAGGGGTATAGATTGATAGCCAAATGCAAAAAGGAGGGAAGGCTATTCACTTTGGATGTGAATCTAGTGTGGACCATACAAGCTACTTCAGACTTGGAAATAAGAAGGTAGCGAAATTTTGTCTCCCTACATTAAAGTGATCTAGAAACAAGTTGTTAGAGTATGTATATGTAGAAGAGTAGTTGCCCAAGATTTGTGTCAACCTGCAGAGAATTTGAAGGAGATACTTGAACAATGTTTCAACACAGGCTTGAAGTTGAACCTTGCTAAATGTCAATCTTCATTCACAAAAGGTACACTCCTTGGCCACCTAATTATTGTCAATGGGTTAAGTGTTGATCTAGCTAAGGTAACTATGATCCTTTCCATGCCCATTACGTAGATTCCTAAGGAAGCACAAAGTTTTTTGGGTCATGCAAGATACCATAGGAGATTTATAAAAACGTATGAGAAAATAGTTAAGCCTCTTTCAAGTCCTACAAGCAAGAAGTTCCCTTTTGTCTTGGATTTTTAAAGAGAAAAAGCATAAAATGAGCCAAAAATAAGGTTTTGTAACGCACCACTACTAACTATTCCTAACTGTTCACTTGAGTTCCATGTGCATACAAATGCTAGTCTTCATGCAGTTGGAGCAGTTCTAGCATAAGGTGCAAAACCTATTGATTATGCAAGAAGATTACTTACAAAGGTAGGAAGAAATTATAGTCCCATTGAAAGAGAATATTTGGCTATTGTATGTGCAGTTCAAAAGTTTGGCATCGCCTTCTAGGAGTACATTTTATTTTCATATTGGACTATATAATGTGATAACTTGCATTGAGGTCCCTTAGTGTAGCTTATATGAGTGATTAGAGATTCTATGAGTGTGTGGAGGAGGCCATCTATTCTGCAAGGCTGCATAGGACATACAAACATGGGCATTTCGACATACAAATGCTTTTAAGGAAGCCGTCTGATCAAGTTTAAAGATGAATCTTAGGCCCCAAGGAAGGGCAAGAATATCTTCTTAGTAAATAGTGACAACAATGCGATTAAGTTATAAGATGCTCCACTTAGTAAATTGCAAATTTTCAAAATGACTCAATCACTAAATGGATTGTTTCAATCGGAGAGGGACTCAATTCAAATGAGCTCTAAGCATAACAGTTTAAACTCAAATGAACTCCAAGCGTGACTCAATCCGCTCAGAAAACCAACATAATCGACGAGGTGTTGGAAGGTCGGTGTTTGTGTGTGTGTGTGTGTGTGTGTTATTATCTGTTTGTTTAACCTAATTGTATCGGAAACCACAAACCACCTAATTGTCGGTCTTTGTGTGTGCATGTGTGTGTGTGTGTGTGAGAGAGAGAGAGAGAGAGAGAGAGAGAGAGAGAGAGATGAGAGCGAATATTGTATTCAACGTTTCTTCAGAATATAAAGAACTTCACGAAGTATGGAAACATTGAAATGGGCCAACTATACGAGTTATTCAACCGTAAACCACAGACATAATACTGAAAATGAACTTCCGCATCTGCACCGACATGATCTTCCTCGCTAAATGGAAGATCAACATGATCTTCCTCGCTAAATGGAAGCTTAAAATATTTGTTCATAATATACAGAAAGATATGGTGTGGGAAGGTGAGAGAGAGAGAGAGAGAGAACAAACACATTCCCTCAGAACATACAGAAACATATAGTGTGGGAAGGTGTTTGTGTGTATGTGTGTGTGTGTGAGAGAGAGAGAGAGAGAGAATATTGTATAGGACATTTCTTCAGAATATACAAAAGATCACGAAGTATCGAAACATTCCATTCAGCTAACTACAGGAGGTATTCCTTCCGGAAAGCGCAAAGCGCAGAAATGATGATCCTGAAAACTGCAAAGCGCAGAGGTATTCCATTCGACTCCGAAGTGTGCGTGACTGTGAGTCTCTCGTGACCTTATCTGCTTTCCTGTCACTCCGCATGCTGCGTTGAAGGTGCCCACGTCAGGAGCTGTCTACCAGGGACGCACTTTTGCAAATTTTCATACTCTATCTCTTCAAAAGAAAGATGGGAGGGTCTTACCATCCAATTATTTGGTAGGAAGAATTTCGACACACATATCAGCTTGTTTTTTAGGCGTTATCACAACAAACAATATTACCAGATTGTTGATATTGTGAGATGCATGAGATGCTTGATTTCCTTGATTAATTCCTCACCGTTTTCTAAATCATTGTTCTTCTCTTACAAAGTCAATCAAAGTGTGCTTCATGGTCTCATATTGATAGCCCTCTAGTGTGAAGAGAGATGGTGGATGCAATCCAAAGATGAGTAGGTGCCGCTACAACCAGCTTCACACCAGCCAACTGAGACTTCAGAGTTGATTAGTAGACCCTTTGAGCTTCCTAAATCCACCAAAATATCAGCCAAGTACTTTGGAACATGTATCCCAAAAGTTTAAGTCAAGACAGGCTAGTTGCGAAATGACTAGCTCCCAAAACTTGCTATTTTTGGACATACACCTGCTGGAAAAAATGAACAGTGCTCTCAACCTGGAAGGAATTAGAAAAATTCCTTTTGGGCATAGCAAATAGACTTAGCAAGCTTCCTATTCCAAGTTAAAACACTTCAAATGATGGACTGAGCACTGAGAACAAGTTTCATCAAGTTCTGGAACATTCCCACAATTCTCGGGGCTCTGCAGAGATAGACCAGTATAAAATGCAGATATCTCCAAAGATATAACTCCAATGACCTTGAAAATTTATAGGTAAAAACTAGACAATGAGAGCTATCCAACGCACTTTAAAACACTGAAAAAGGTTCAGTAAAACTCGAGATATGACCTTCTGAAGTTACTGCTCTGAGTGAGTATAGCAGAGAACAAAACAGAGAGGTAGATGATAATAAATGTATAGATTCACATATGATTACAACCACATTGGCAATGAATCTTTGCACAATGGGAGTAGAATGATAGAGCTATGGAGTAAGCTCTTCAATCTCTACAAAATGACATGAAGTGGTCACGTACAAGGCTTGCTAATCGCCTCTTCCTTCTTGCTCCTTTTATAGCAATTCTTGGAGGGAGTTTTGAATTCGAATTCGAATGGCTCCACCTAAAAGTGATCCCCAAAGTTAGGAGAGATTCCCTCAGCTCAAAAATTCTTGATTTTGGTAGTTGGAGCCACGAATTTGCTTTTACATCATGGATGAGGTAAGCCATCCTTTTACTTTTTTCTTTTTCCATTTACAAGAGATAAAATGTACTCTTTTACAAGAGGTGTTCACATGACTACTCATGTGACTTACAAATGAGGATAATATCAAGCATATCAAGCATGTAGGCTTGGGCAAAATGCACCAACAGCTCCCCCTCAAGCCTAACATGCTTGGCCTCCAAATAAGTCTTCAATTGTCCTTGATTTCCTGCAAACCAATCATCAACTTGAATCTACTTAATTTCATACCATCAAGAGCTTTCGTCAACATGTCTGCACATTGCATATCTGTAGAGACATAGGATAGTTGAATATCCTTGCTCATTAGCTTCTCCCTTACATAATGGTAGTGGACTTCAATATGCTTGGTTCTAGCATGGTATACCGGATTAGCTGCTAGATGTAGTGAGCTTGTGTTGTCACCAAAAATGTGAGGTGTTGAAGAATGAAGTCCAAGATCTGTGTACAAAGATTTTAACCACATGATTTCTTGAGTTGCATTAGCCAAACCTCTATATTCAGCTTCAGTAGAAGATAATGCCACGGTTGGTTGCTTCTTCGATGACCAAGAAATGATTTTTGAACCTGCAAATGATATATACCCTGATGTGCTTCTTCTATCATCTTTAGATCCGGCCCAATCTGCATCTGAGTAGACCTTTAGCTCAATATCTGAAGTAAATGAATAAAACAAACCTTCATTCATGGTTCCCTTTAGATACTTGAGGACTCGCTTGGCCGCTTCCATATGTGGTCTTCTCGGCTTATGCATAAACTGACTCAATATGCTAACACTATAGCATATATCCACCCTTGTGAGTGTTGCATAGTTCAAACTTCCAACCAAGCTTTGATAGCTTGTGATGTCTTCAATTGGCTCTCCTTCATAAGCACTAAGCTTATGATTTTGCTCCATAGGTGTACCTGCACACTTTGTATTTTCCATCTTGAACTTGACGAGCATGTCATGGACATACTTCCTTTGTGTGATGTATATACCTGAATCTGTGTAGATCAACTCCAATCCAAGAAAATAAGTGAGTGGTCCGAGGTCACTTATTTTGAACTCCTCCTTCATTTGACTCTTTACCTGTTTGATTCCTTCAAGATCATTGCCTGTGATAATAATATCATCAACATACACACATAAATAGATCACTTCAGATCCATTCCTCTTTATGAACAAAGAGGTATCCGCCTTGCTAGCTTTGAATCCTTGGTCCTGCAAATAAGTAACCAATCTGAAATTCCAAGCTCTTGGAGCTTGCTTCAATCCATACAAAGCTTTCTTTAGTTTGCATACATAGTTAGGATGATGTGCATCCTCATATCCAGGAGGTTGTGCCATATACACTTCCTCAGAAATCCATCCATTCAAGAAAGCATTCTTTACATCAAGTTGATAAAGATTCCAATTTCTAGATGCAGCAAGACTTATGAGAACCCTAATTGTAGGCATTTTTGCAACAGGAGAGAAAGTCTCCTCATAATCAATACCATGGGTTTGAGCAAACCCTTTAGCAACTAACCTTGCTTTGTGTCTATTTATACTTCCATCTGGATTCCTCTTGATTTTGTATATCCATCGAGATCCGATTATCTTCATAGATGGCTTGTTAGGTACAAGCTCCCAAGTGTCATTCTCCTTCAAGGCTTCCATTTCTTCATCCATTGCATCTCTCCAAGCTTTCTTGCTTTGTGCTTCTTCAAATGTGGTAGGTTCTTCATTGGTTGAATCCTTTGCAATGTAGATTGAGTGCTTGGTGACCAAAGAAGTATCATAACCAAACCTCTCTGGTTTCTTCTTCTCCCTCGAAGACCTTCTAAGTGGTTGATGTGAGCTCTCGGGTCCATATGTAGCATCCTGCATCTTTGCTTTACCTTTGTTCTTCCATAGCTTTAGTCTTTCCAAGTCTTCTAGGTCAATCTCCGAATCACTTTCTTCAATTTGCTTTGGCTCCTTTGGTTGAAGTGATGGAAAATCTTCATCCAAGTCATATGGCAGCTTCACTTTCCTGTCATCATCAAACCATGATTTGTTTTCATCAAAAATTACATCTCTACTCACAGAAAATCCTTTATTGGTTGGATTGTACAATCTATATCCTTTTTGGTTTTGATCATAACCAATGAATACACACTTCTCTGCCTTGGGATCCAATTTCCCTCTTACTTGAGAAGGAATGTGAGCATAGGCTAAGCATCCAAAGATTTTACAATGCTCTAGACTAGGTCTTCTTCCATTCCACACTTCATATGGAGTGGTTCCATCTAGTGACTTAGATGGAAGTCTATTTATGAGATATGTGGCTGTCGACACAGCCTCTGCCCATAGGTAGTTCGGCAATCCCTTTTCATTGAGCATGGACCTTGCAGCTTCGACAATAGCTCTATTCCTCCTCTCTGCTACACCATTGAGTTCGGGTGTATACCTTGTAGTGACTTCCCTTTTAATGCCTCTTTCATGCAAGAAGGCATCAAATTCAGAAGAGAAGTATTCTCCTCCACCATCTGATCTGAGTCTTTTCAAAGTCCTACCTGTTTGATTTTCAACAAGAGCAATATACTTCTTAAAGCAATTAAACACTTCATCCTTGTGCTTCATGAAAAACAGAATGGTCCACCTGCTACAATCATCTATGAAAGACACATAATATCTTGAGCCTGATATAGATGGCTCCTTACTTGGACCCCACACATCCGTGTGCACTAGATCCAAAGGATTTTGATACATATATCCTTTCTTATTGAAAGGTTGTCTATGAGCCTTGCCGAGTTGACAAGCTTCACACTTATAAATCATGTGTTGCCTTGTGATATTAGGCAAACCAAGTACACTTTGGTCCCTGCAAATCTGTTTGAGTGTCCTCTCACCAATGTGAGCAAGCCTTTTGTGCCATATCTCCAACTCTGTTAGAGTTTGAGATCCATAGCTAAACAAAGCTATGTTCTTTGTATCTTCCACTTCAAAAGTGAAAAGCCTTCCTGTCTTTTCTCCTTTGGCAATCCTTCGAAAGCCTTGCCTTGGGTCTTCAACATATGCTCCAAATCGATTGAATCTAACCTGCAATCCTTTTTCAACAATCTGTCCAACACTTATTAAATTTTTGGTAATTGTAGGGACATACAAGACTTTGCTTAAGAGGTTCATATTCCCATCTGATGTCTTCACATTACCTATCTTCTCCACTGAGTGCTTTGTGTCATCTCCTGTCTGCACTTCATGCTTGTTATGAGGATCTTCCAAATCAGAAAGTAAAGCCACATTTCCTGCTACATGGTTCGAGCATCCCGAATCAATGTAAAATATGTGATCATCATCCTTACCCTTCTTCGTTGATAGATTCATAATCAATAATGAATCTTCTTGACTTTGGTCCTCTGCATAGTTATTGTAATCTCTTCTTCCTCTATGGCCACTTTGATAGTTGTTGTTGTTGTTGTAATTGTTGTTGTAGTAGTTGTTGTTGTAGCCTCCATTGTACCTGCCTCTATTTGATCCATAGCCACCTCTATTGAATCCTCTTCCTCTTGAGTTCCTCGGGTTCCTGAAACATTCTTCAGTAGTATGGTTAGATAAGCCACATATGTTGCAAGGTTGAGATGATTGGAATCTCCCCCTTGCCTTGCTTTCCACTTCTGCCTCTTCCTCTAGCTCGTCCTCTACCTGCAAAGTTTGCTTGGAAAGAGCTTCCTTCATCTTCATTCTTTCTATTCTTTGACTTGTCCTTGACCTTAGCTTTATCAGAATATAAGGCAGAAGTTTGATTACCTCTTGAGGACTCACCACCTTTGCTAATCTTTGCTTCATGAGTGAAGAGTTGGCCCATGAGTGTGTTGAGGTCGGGTACATGCATATCCATGTATAAATCCATGGCTGTTGTGAATGACTCCCACTTGTCGTCTGCTTTGATTCCATTCATGATTTGTCTTATGATTTGCTCCTCTTCAATTACCTCTCCAATGCTTCCAAGTTGGTCGGAAATCTCCTTCATCTTTGTGACATAATCAGTCACATTTTGCTTCGGGCTTTTCTTCATTGTTGTGAACTCCATCCACAATTGGTTCTTCCTTGCTCGAGTGTTGGAAGAGAAGAAAGAAGCAAGTGCATTCCAGGTTTCTCTTGATGTCTTGCATCCCTTGACATGAGGTAAAAGAAAATCAGAGATTGAGTTTAGAATATAGGACCTTGCAAGTGCATCCTTCGAACACCAATTCGAAAGTCCTTCCACTTCTTCATGTGATGGTTGCCCTTTGTTCCTCATGGTTGGCATTGCTTCATCTCCGGATATGAATCCATATAGATTCCTCCCTTGAAGGTAAGCCTCCATCCTTAGAGACCATGCCGGATAGTTGTTTCGATCCAATTTGTCAATTGTTGATGGAAATCCATCTCCCATGTTGCTTGACTATGCTCTGATACCACTGTGAAGAGAGATGGTGGATGCAATCCAAAGATGAGTAGGTGCCGCTACAACCAGCTTCACACCAGCCAACTGAGACTTCAGAGTTGATTAGTAGACCCTTTGAGCTTCCTAAATCCACCAAAATATCAGCCAAGTACTTTGGAACATGTATCCCAAAAGTTTAAGTCAAGACAGGCTAGTTGCGAAATGACTAGCTCCCAAAACTTGCTATTTTTGGACATACACCTGCTGGAAAAAATGAACAGTGCTCTCAACCTGGAAGGAATTAGAAAAATTCCTTTTGGGCATAGCAAATAGACTTAGCAAGCTTCCTATTCCAAGTTAAAACACTTCAAATGATGGACTGAGCACTGAGAACAAGTTTCATCAAGTTCTGGAACATTCCCACAATTCTCGGGGCTCTGCAGAGATAGACCAGTATAAAATGCAGATATCTCCAAAGATATAAATCCAATGACCTTGAAAATGTATAGGTAAAAACTAGACAATGAGAGCTATCCAACGCACTTTAAAACACTGAAAAAGGTTCAGTAAAACTCGAGATATGACCTTCTGAAGTTACTGCTCTGAGTGAGTATAGCAGAGAACAAAACAGAGAGGTAGATGATAATAAATGTATAGATTCACATATGATTACAACCACATTGGCAATGAATCTTTGCACAATGGGAGTAGAATGATAGAGCTATGGAGTAAGCTCTTCAATCTCTACAAAATGACATGAAGTGGTCACGTACAAGGCTTGCTAATCGCCTCTTCCTTCTTGCTCCTTTTATAGCAATTCTTGGAGGGAGTTTTGAATTCGAATTCGAATGGCTCCACCTAAAAGTGATCCCCAAAGTTAGGAGAGATTCCCTCAGCTCAAAAATTCTTGATTTTGGTAGTTGGAGCCACGAATTTGCTTTTACATCATGGATGAGGTAAGCCATCCTTTTACTTTTTTCTTTTTCCATTTACAAGAGATAAAATGTACTCTTTTACAAGAGGTGTTCACATGACTACTCATGTGACTTACAAATGAGGATAATATCAAGCATATCAAGCATGTAGGCTTGGGCAAAATGCACCAACATCTAGGTCCCAAGCTTCATGTGATTTAGTAGTATATTTCACTACAGTAAGTGAAAAAGAACTTATACTTGTCACAATGGCACATAAAACATATGTATTATACCCATTCAAAAATTTAGCAAGATCTCAATCAAGATACTTGACGATTGTAGGCCAGAAAAATCAGCAATCATTAAATTCTTCTCTGTGCCCCTATTCCAATTTTTTCCTTAATGCCCAGTAAATGTTTCCCTATTGCAATTCATCCAATCTATCTCCAAATTCGTCTAAGGGGTCTGAGTGCATTCGTCCCTATTCAAATTCATTGTTTTAGGAAATCCCTTCAAATTTTTCGGGAGATGGTCGTGCGAATCCATCTTTGGAGGTTAGAACAAAAATCATCTTGAAACTTGTTGCAAATTTGCCTTGTGAATTCTACTACACATTCACATACCAAATTATCGTCACCAAAATGGAAAGGTTCATGCTATCCAAGAAATACACTTATTAATTGATTGCATGACCATTTTGGGGCTTGTAGAGTAGGATCTTTATTCGTTTAAGCTTATGGAGGAAATTCGTCAACATAAAAATTTCTCTTGCATGATATGAATGCTTGGAGAGAGAGAGGGGGGGAGGTAGAGAGAGAGAGAGGGGGAGAGAGAGAGAGACAGAGAGAGAGAGAGTTAGATATGTCTACTACTATTATGGCAATTATGAGAGAGGGTGATTTTGAATAATTATGGAGAGAGAAGTAGAAAAAAGGGGAAATCAACGTTGTAATGTAGAGACAGAGAGAGAGAGAGAGTTGGATACACATAGGTGGATATGGAAAAAAACCTCTCATGAATCAAGTAAGGAAGATCAAGATGTTTGTTTTAGGAAATCAAAAAATTTCATAATGCTGGCAATTGTAACAAAGAAAAGGATTTCTTTAGATACATTTTTGGGATAGAGAAGACTAGGCATTCAGTGAAGAGACGACACGAAATTCTAGCAAAAGCTGGAGAGAGAGAGAGGGAGAGAAAGAGATAGATAGATAGAGAGAGAGAGAGAGAGAGAAAGATAGAAGTTAAGGTATAGAGCACATATATTCTTAGATTACTGCTCCCAATCGAAGTTTGTTGTAGATTCTAGGCACGATAGAAAGAGATGATTTTAGGTCAGAGAACTTAGAGAGAAAGTGCCTACTAAAACTCGAAGGTGATGTTGTAGATGAGAATGCAACAAAACGAGAGAGAGAGAGAGAGAGAGAGAGAGAGAGAGAGAGAGAGAGAGAGAGAGAGAGACAGAGAGAGAGAGAGACACACACACAAAGAGAGAGAGAGAGAGAGATCAAAACAAGGAGAGGGAGCGAGGGAATTCCCTAGCCACACATGCATAGAGTTTGATGACATAGAGAGAGAGTAGAGGCAAAGAGAGGGAGAGAAAGAGGGAGAGACAAAGATAGATAAAGATAGATAGAACATAGGAATTATGGTAGTGCTATAAGTTTGCATAGAAAAAAGTTATTAGAGGGACAGTATGTGAACTTCAAATCGATGGCACTCTGATCAGATGGAGGGATGGGTATGAGAATTGTGCTAATTTCTTAAAAACTACTATCTTTTAACTTTCAATGGGCTTTAAGTAGACATATTTAAACCACACATTTTGAAAAACAACACCAAACGGTGAAAGATCTTTGTAGAATTGTTGGTACAAAGATGTAAAACCAAATTTAAAAGCTATTTCTTTGTAAATGTGGCTCGAAATATTCAGTTCACAAGTACAAGGATGCTTTTTTTTAGTGTGTATGAGCTAGAAAGCGCTTAGTGCTTAGCAAGGTTCTTATCATTTATTACTCATTTTTTGTAATCATTGGTTTCTTAGAAAGCTATTCGTGTCACATAAATGTTTCTCAAAGCTTGTATTTAATCTTTGCATATTGTGAGACAACTAGGAAACTTGCCATTAAGCTTGGTTCCTGAAGATTAATTGCGTTTCTTCATCAAGTTTTATTTAGCTTAAACAAAACTAATCAAAGCTCTATTTTCTTGCCATTCCAATGAGCAAGAAAATAAAATACTTACTTTCGAAGGGCTTGCTTTTCCTAATTAACACTCCTAATTTGATATATCTAAGTATCACATCTGGGAAAACAAACTAGCTACTTGAGTTGCATGGCAGCCAGGAGCCTTGCACCTATCTAGTTTGCTATTTTCCTAGCTATCTAAGTCAAGTTAGCAAATGAGGTAACGAAAGTATAAGTATTTAACGAACAATCATGCATTGTAGGCAAGTAAAATCAGCCATCATTTAATTCTTCCTGGTGCCCCTATTCCAAATTATTCCTTAATGCCTAGTAAATTCATCCTTATTGCAATTCATCCAATCTATCTCCAAATGTGTCTAATGGGTCTAAGTGCATTCATTGCTATTCAAATTCATTATTTTTGAAAATCCCTCAGAATTTGTCAAAAGATGGTCTTGCTAACCCATCTTGGGAGGCGAGAACAAAAATCATCTTGAAACCTCTTGCAAATTTGCCTTGCGAATTCCACTACAAATTCACATACCAAATTATCATCAGCAAAATGGATAGCTTTACGCTATCCAAGAGATACACTTATTATTGGATTACATGACTATTTTGGAGCTTGTAGAGTTGGATCTTTATAGGTTTAAGCTTATGGAGGAAATTCGTGATCATAAAAAATTCTCTTGCATGATATGAATGCTTGGAGAGAGAGAGAGAGGGGGGGAGGGAGATAGAGAGAGAGAGAGAGAGAGAGAGAGAGAGAGTTAGATCTATCTACTGCTGTTATGGCAATTGTTAGAGAGATAAAGATTTTGAATGATTAGGGAGAGAGAAGTAGAAAAAATGGGAAATAGATGTTGTAATGTAGAGAGAGAGAGAGAGAAAGAGTTGAATACACATAGTTGGATATGGAAAGAATCCTCTCATGAATCAAGTAAGGAAGATCAAGCTCTTTGTTTTAGTAATTCAAGGAGGTTCATAATGTATAAAGATTGTTGGACTCTCATGAGTGGGGGAAACGCCTCCTGAAGAAGTAGTTTGAGAGTTAGTAAATATTGATACAGCTTTGGAGATTGAGTAGGTACTGCCAAGACCTGCTTTGTACCAGCCGTCTGATGCTTCAGACTTGATTAGTGGACCTCCTTAGCTCTCCAATGACACCATAAAATGTCCTATGTACATTGGAAATGATGTGTGTAAAGATTGAATCAAAATAGATAACTTTGGACTTCAAGATCTCAAGAAAACCTTCTATTTATGTCTTGACACCTGCTGGATCTTTTGCTCAGTATGACCAGCACAGTAGGAATTGGAAAACTTCCTTTTAGGGGTATCTAATTAGCTTAGCAAGCTAACTATTCCAAGTAGAATTGATGTAAAAATATTAACTATGCTAAGAGAAATCAATTTAGCAAGTAAACCTTTACCCCCGATTTTTTAGGACTGTAGCAGACAATGACCAGTGATCACCTCGACGAGCTTTTCTCTGAAATGGCTGAATATTATCTCTTCAAATTTTGCTAGCGTGTAGATAGCTTTGAGCTGATTCCAACAAGCGTTAGATCTTTGAATTTGGTGGATGAGTGACTAAGGTATGCTCTTCACAAATTGACAAACTTTCAAGTACTGTAATAGAGAACTCAGAAATGAACAATGAAGATGTATGTATTAATGAAAACTTGTATACAAATCCATTGGCATGAACATCATTGCCTAATGGTATAGATGGTTGTGGGCTAGAGTGTAGGCCTCACATACACTCCGAATTGACAGTAATGAGCTCGGGAATGATGAGTCTTACCTATGACTTTTCCATGAACACTTTTATAGTGATTGAGTAAAAAATTTGAATTCAAATTCAAACTTTTGGCTCACTATGATCAAGCTCCTATATCCTAGGAGATATTCCATCAATCAAAAGCTAACTTTTTTTCACGAATCCTTTTGGTAGGTGTTTACAAAGATTCCAAGTCAATTTGACCTTTACAACAAAGTAAAGTGGTAATTAACCACTAACATGAGTTCCTATGCTTCTCCATATGTGTATGGATCTCAATGTATCCTTCAAGACAAATGCGTAGGCTTGTGACTTGCACCAAAAGATCCCCCTCAAGCCAATCATTTTGGCTTGGTCTTCATCTTTAATCTTCATGTATAGCCTGCAATCCAATCATTGCTTTGAACCTACGAAGTTTGGTTCCATCCAAAGATTTTGTCAACAAATGTGCACATTGCATGTTGGTTGCTACAAAGGTTAGTTAAATGTCCTTTCTTAACAACTTCTCTCTCACATAATGGTAATGGAACTCTATGTGTTTGGTCCTAGCATGATAGATAGGATTAGCTGCAAGGTGAAGTGAGCTTGTATTATCTCCAAAGATTATTGGTGACATAGTATATAAACCCAATTTTGTATACAATAGCTTGATCCATATGGCTTCTTGTGTGGCATTAGCCAATCCTCTATACTCTGCCTCTGTAGAGGATAAAGCAACAGTAGGTTGCTTCTTTGAAGACCATGATATTGGTTTATCACCTGCAAAAGAAATGTATCCTGAATTGCTCCTCCTATCATCCTTGCATCCTGCCCAATTAGCATCTCAATAGATCGTGATATCAAGGTCTGAAGTATAAGGGAAATACAAACCATGATGTTGTGTACCCTTGAGGTACTTTAGAATTCTTTTGGCAACTTCTAAGTGAGGTACTCTTGGCTTGTGCATAAATTGACTTAGCACACTAATTCCATATGCAATATCTATCCTTGTTAAGGTAGCATAGTTCAAGATACCAACCATGCGTTGATAACCTGTAATGTCATTAATTTCATCACCTTCATTGGCACTTAGTTTTAGGTTTACCTCCATTGGAGTACTTGCAACTTTGGCATCCTGCAAATGAAACTTCTTCAACATATCGTTTATGTATTTTTTCTGAGTAATGTATATTCCTGAGTTAGTATAGACTAACTCAAGTCCAAGAAAATACTTTAGTAGACCAAGATCATTGATCTTGAACACCTTCATCATCTCGCTTTTGATTTGTGTGATTATATAATGAAGGTTTTGGTGGCACTTTTGTTGGTATTTCTAATATATGTGTTTCTTGTACTCAGATTAGCTCTTCAAATCAATGGTTTGCACAATCCTATTTACCATATTGTCTTTTGTAACTATGGATCTGATTCCTAAAATAGGAGAACTTTGTTGGGAAGGTTTAGGTATCCTAAACCATCCTTGTTATTGGTTGGTGTAGAGGAGGTACTGGGGTATCCGCTTCTAACAAAAGTAGAGAATGAAAACTAAACACGTCCAGTACATCACTTACTCAAGGGGGGTTCTCTTTAGGGAAGTATACCCTTTAACATTTATGTGAGCAGGTAGATAACACGGTTTGCACAGAGTGGTAAATACTTCAGAAAATATGGTCAACCAATGACCAAGGAAGACCATACACTTCTTGATTCGAATCAGACGATTACAAGGTTGGGCAGAGTGATGCTCAAAAGTGCAAGCTTAGGGCCGACAAGCCACCCTAAAAGTATTAACTCCAATACAACAGATCAGCATAAGGGACCGCTGATATGCACGCTAACTCAGAGCAATACAAATGGTAGAATTTCCAATAGGCTTGAAACCACCAAGTGCAATAGAGAACTTCTGCACGTAAACACGCGTCAATGTAACTCCAAAAATGTACCCAAATGAGCACAAATCCATTGTTTTTATAGGCCTCAATAGGCCAAGAGAGCCTTTCCGAATGCTCATGTCCACTTGATCACGCACCGGTTGATCTCCCAAAATTAGGGGGTAGGTCAAATATTCCCTTGATTTGAATTGAATCCTCAAAAATAGGTAGTCGTCGTGAATGGTTGGCGGCAACATTTTTTTATCCACTTTCACTTTTAACAATTCCACTTTAGTTTCAAGTCCTTATTAGCTCCGATGATGACTGATAATCGTGGAACACACTGAACTCTTGGACCAGAAGGAGCTTCTTCCTCCTCTTCATAAGCCTCATGCATGAGTTGATGTTGTTCCCTCCTCATTTCTTCTTCCATGCTAACATTTTGTAGAATGGTTTCCTCATATTCATCAGGCTCCATATCTGCCATCTCCTGAGATGGCTTGGAAGGAAGAGTTGCCTCTAGAGTTTTGCATTGACCCACTATGTGATTGTGTGTGAGCGTGCATGTGTGCGGGAGTGGGTGTGTGTGAGGGTATGTGTGTATGCATGTGTGTGAATGTGTGTATATGCATGAGTGTGTGTGCATGTGAATGTGTGCATGTGTGCATGTATGTGTGTGAACGTGCACATGTGTGCATGTATGTGGTGAGTGTGTAGGTGCATGTGTGTGAGTGCATATGTGCATGTGTGTGAGTGCATGCGTGCATGTGTGTGAGTCTGTGAGGGCAGGCGCAAGTGAGGGGGGCTTGTGGGGCAGCGGGGAAGGTGGCGGGGAGGGGAGAGAGAGAGGGAGAGAGAGAGAGAGAGAGAGGGGGGGGGGAGTGTACACGAGAGGGGGCGGGGGGGGGGGGGTGGCGGGTGTGCGGGGTGAAATGGGGGAGGGAAGCGGGGGAGCGGGGTGGGGGTGCGGGGTGGGGTGGTGGGGAGGGGAGAGAGAGAGGGATTGGTTGCTCATCTCAAGCAAAAACCCCAAGAAACTCCAAGAGAATCTTTAATAGTAGCGAGCCTCCGACTCTTGAATGGAGTCCCTTTCCTGAAGCTTCGATTTAAGTGTCCATATGACTCCTTGAGAGAGGCTATACATAAGTGCTTCCTACGATACTCCATAAAAGAGTTTGTATATAACCATTATATTGAGAGGCAATATTCTCTTGAAAGACACAAGGACAATATATGTGGCCACGAGTCGAGGAGACTTTTTGCATGCCTAGCAAGAGTGAGGGAAGGAGGAGGGGTACTACAGAACCCCACATCAAGCTTTTGCACGGTCCCTGGTGCAATTTCTTCCTTATTCTGTTTATTTCAAAGAGATCTAGATATACTGCAATTACTGTAAAGAAATACGGTATGTACAAGGAAGCAAGTGCTTTCATTTTGACCTAATTAAGATACTTCTTCACCCTGGAGATGTTGACCAAAGGAATCCTTTTACCTTGCAGATCTTCCAGATGCACAGTGCCATGTGGCAATACCTTGATTACCTTATAAGGTCCTATCCACTTGGGTGCCAATTTAGTTTGAATTGGTGGAACCTGATGCACTAAAACCATAGAGCCTTCCTGAACTTCATTGGATCTCAGATACCTGTCATGCAATCTCTTGCGCTCTTCTTGTGTCACCAGAAGTTTCTGCATTGCCCCTTCTCTGTACTCTTCTAATGCCACTAATCTCTAAATGGGGGGTTCAATTCCAATGGTTTTGATTCCTATTTCTTTTCTGATGATAAATTCAAATGGTGCCAATGCCTCTTTCCCATAAACTAAGCGAAATGGAGTCTCGCTTGTGGTTCCCCTCTTCGTGGTTCTGAAAGCCCAAATTGCACCAATTAGTGCTAGTGGCCAAGAACTTTGATGGTCAAAAGATAATTTGCGAATTAGTCCAATCAAAATCTTATTGGAACTCTCTGGTTGGCCATTTGCCCTTGGGTAATAGGCACAAGACTTTTTATGGAAGATTTTGTACTTGTCAAATATAAACTGGAGCAATTGATTTAAAAAATGTGTCCCCCTATCACTAGTAATTTCCAGTGGGCAACCAAATCTTGAGAAAATACGTTTATACATAAATTTAGCTACTGTGAGAGCCGTGCAGTCCACAGTAGCTTTAGCCTCTATCCATTTAGTGGCATAACATGTGGCCATCAAAATATACTTTTTACCTCCTGGTTGCCCAGTTGGGCTAATTGGCCCTATGAAATCAAGACCCCATCGTTCAAATGGAAGCCACCCGGTAGATATGACTAATGGTTGGAAATTCAATCTGGTTGGCGCGGGAGCACACCTCTGGCAGATATGGCATTTTTTAGCAAACTTGATTGCATCTTTGAAAATATGAGGCCACCATAAACCCTTGTGGATGATTCTATGAGCCTATTCTTCCCCCTTTAGGTGTCCTTCACTGTGTGCTGCCTCTAGCAAAAGATTTGCCTCCTCTGGATAGACACACCTTCTCAAGATATCATCCTGACAGTATTTATATGAATTTCCATTTATAAGAGAATATGCTTTGGTTTTCAGGAGCAATCTTCTCTTTTCTACAGGTGTCAAGTGTTCTGGGATCTTTCCAGTAGTAAGAACTAGGAGAATTTCATCATACCAACCAGTCCGAATTGCTATCAGGAAGAGATTGCTATCGACCAGTTCGTCATTGATACCTGTTGCCTTCTCGCTCATTGCCGTCCTGGACACTTGATCTGCCATGTAGTGCTCTTTTCCTCGCTTAATATGAATATCAAAACTAAATTCTTGAAATAGAAGTAACCATCTCCAAATCCTTCCAGTTACTCTAGGCTTGTTTATCAAATACTTCAAGGGTTGATGATCAGAAATAACAATGAAATGTACACCAAGGAGATAATGTCAGAACTTCTGAAGAGCAAATACGATAGCCAAAGTTTCTCTTTCCGTTGTACTGTAATTTCTTTCAGCTTGGTTGAGTAGTCTGCTCGCATAAGAGATAGGTCTATCCACTTTGTGAGATGATGGTTGAGCTAGAACTGCACCAACAGCATGAAGACTAGCATCTGTATGCACATGAAATTCCAATGACCAATTAGGAACACTTAAAAGTGGAGCAGTACATAGCCTCAACTTTAGTTCACAAAATGCTTTGTTGGCTTCAGCACTCCATGAGAAAGAGATCTTTTTACTGGTAAGCCTTGACAAGGGCTTAGCAATTTCTGAATACATCCTAATGAATCTTCTGTGATACCCCGCATGGCCCAAGAAACTTTGCACTTCCTTTGGGCTTTGTGGAATTGGCATGGAAAGAATAGCAGTAACCTTTGCAGGGTCAACAATTATACCTTCAGCAGATACTATGTGACCAAGAAGAGTACCCTTGGTGACTAAAAAGTGACATTTATCAGGATTCAATTTCAAACCTGTTTTGAGACATTGCTCAAAAATTTCTTTTAAATTTTCCAAATGGTCATGGAAATCTTGAACTGCTGCTCTTTTATCTGTACCTGAAAATACTGAAAAGTCATCCATGAAAATGCGTAGAAATGTTGTTAACCATTTGCCCAATATCAGATACATCGTTCTATTAAATTAAGCTGGCACATTCTTCAAACCAAAAGCCATACGAGTATAGGCATAAGTGCCCCAGGCAGTAACAAAGGCTGTTTTGTCCCTATCATCAGGGTGAATTACTATCTGGTTGTAGCCACTAAACCCATCCAAGAAACTATACAAAGTGTGACCAGCTACTTCCTCAAGCACTTGCTCTGTGAAGGGCTGAGGAAATCCATCTTGAATAGTCACTTTATTCAAAGCACGGAAATCAACACATACTCTTATTTTTCCACTATTTTTCTTGGGCACAATAACCATAGAGGAAAGCCACCTGGAATGTTCTACTGGAACAATTATACCCGCTTCTTCTAGTTTTGTAATCTCTGCTTTTACTACCTCTGCATACTTCGGATTGAGTCGATATGGTCTACTTCTTACAGGCGCGGCTCCCTCAACTAAGGGTATCCGATGTAACCCAAGCTCTTCTGGTATCCCTGTTAGATCTTTGTAGGACCATGCGAAGACACTTTTATAAGTAAAAAGCAAAGAAGTTACCTTCTGTAGCAAGAGAGGATAATGCCACAACCAGGATGCCAAATGGACCATTTGAGGGTTCTCTTCATCCCCTAAATTTACTTCTTGAACCAATGTTTCAGGACTGGTCTTGCTTGAGAAATCATCTCCACTATATGCAGGAGTGGATTTTAATTTATATTCTGCAACCTGTTCTTTCATCCATCCTTGAGGTATATCTGCAAAAGGAAGATCTTCTCTACTCTTAGGTTCATAATCTTCCTTCCCTGATACTTTTATATTGGTTGCCTCCTCAAAGCTTGTATTTTCCTTCAATTGCTCATTCTCCAACACCTTGTGGTCTTCATTGCCCTTTTCTGTAATTTCCTTATCTACAACTTCTTCCTCAATTTCATTGATCTCCACTATGCAACACTCTGCACTTCCCATCATCCAATTTAACAATGTATCATCTTCTTGGGGTAGAGAAGGCATTACCTGAGTATCCACAGTATATCCAGTGGTTTTTCCTGAATCAAATCCTTCTTCCAAGTGTAGTTGCAGTTGGCTATTGGTGCTTGTTCAAATCCATAGTTTATTTTTCCCCCAATCTTGCAAGGCTTTTGCTTGTCTCAGCCAACGTCTCCCCAGGAGCAAAGGATAGGAAGTCTCCTGTGGAAGTGCAATAACAACAAAATCCAACACAAAGTGGCAACCCTGTACTATCATCCGTACCTTTTCAATAATGCCAAGAGGCGCAACCTGATGTTGATCTGCTAGTGTAACTGTAAATGGTGCCATTTTGGTGGGGTTCAAATTTAGCTTCTTCATTGTAAAATCTGGCATCAAATTGATACGAGAGCCTCCATCTATGATCACACCTGTAAGAGCTTCATCCTTTATACAAACTGATAATCTTGAACTTTGGTAGTCTGCTAAGGGTGCAGGGGGAAAATCAACCATGAATCCATCTATACTAGGTGATTGGACTAAGTGAGCACTGTATAATCTTCCGTAAGTCACTTCTTATTTTTGAATCCATCCTTATAAGTTCATATAGACTAACCTTGTGATGAATACCTTTCAAGATCTGTTCAATGTTTACCTCCTGAGTGTTTCCTTGCAGACTTGTTGGTTGGCCCTTTAGAGAAGTAGTCATCTTATCATAAGCTCCTTCAATTTCTACTTGATCCTTCCATCCAGACTTCTTTTCCTCCTCTTTATCCTGAAATCCTTTTTGTTCATCTCTCTGGGTTACAGCTGCTTGCCTAGCTCTAGTCATTATGGGCATAGTAGAGGATGAAACCGCATAAGTCTAAGTGGTTTTCACTTCTTCATGTGGAGAGACTGCAATCATGTGGATTGGAGTAGGACGACCTCCTGGGAAATCTTTAGTATAATGATCCTTGGCCTCCGGACAATGTTGACAAGGAGGTGCATCTTCTGGAAGAGAACACCGATTTTGCATGTGGCCATACTGACCACAACGATAGCACATCAAAGGTCTATTGTATCTACGCTTTGCGGGCCGATTCTCCTCCCTATTAGATGTATTTGAAGTACTAGCATAATATGAATCCAAATTTTGAGGGTTACCTCTCTGCTGTGTACCCTTGAGGTAGTAGCAATCTCTGGCTTCATGACCATCCTTTCCACAAAATTGACAGCTTACTTTAATAGGGCAATTAGCATTGGAGTGTCCATTGTTGTTACAGATTGTACACCAGATTTGTCTCCTTATATCCTGAGTGGTCTTCAAATCTTCTAACTCTCGGCGAAGTTGAGCTACTTCATCATCAGTGCGACGTAGTGGTGGCAAGACCTTCTCTTCTTGTTGATTTTGTTGCATCTTCAATGCTTCCAGTTCCCTCCTTAGTTTCTCAATAGGATCCAGATCTGCAGCATACTTTTGTTGTGTATCCCCTTCAAAATGTTGCCTTGCTTCTTCAATGCGTGATGCCGCTGCAACAAAATCATTGAGGGTCGCATCCAATCTAAGAGATTCACGAAGCTTCTGCTGAGATGACCTAGGCAGAGCCTTTTCGATCCACTTTTTAACCAAAAAGTTACCTAGAGCATGTGGCAGACGTGCAACAAGTGCTTTTGTTCTAGTGTGAAGTTCATGAAAGGATTCACATGGTCTTAGCTTCAAATTCTCTAACTGATCTAGAGCTCTTTCCGAGGAATCACTTGGTCGAAATGTCTGTGAGAATGCCGCCTTCAAAGCCTCCCATGTAGTGAAATGGCCATCTGCATATTGACTATACCATTTATCTGCAAGACCCTCCAATGTGGATGGAAAGAGCGCCAACATTGCATCCTCTCTATTCTGCAGACCACGTCCACGACATAAAGAGATGAATCTCCTCACATGATCATCAGCATCCTCATAAGCTTGTCCCTTGAAGGTAGGGAATTTGATGTTTAATCTGGAGAGCAAATGAGAGAGGTCCTCCATTTGTACTGGTGTTTCTTCGGACGTATCTGAGGAGAAGTCTAGAGTTCTCCTATACCTCTCTTTTGACAATGGTGTCCCACCCAAATCAATAGATAAATTTAGGGAGGGTAGAGGGGAGGTAGACTCACTAGCCGAGGTTATTGCTAACTTGTTAAGGCTCCTCCGAACACGAAGAGACTCCTTATCTGCTCGTGTATGGGTCATGTACCTATTCCCAATTGCAATAGGGCAAAACACCTCTCACAGAAATGCAAAGGTCCCAGCGGGCGTGCCAAAACTCTAGAGGAGGTACTGGGGTATCCGCTTTTAACAAAGATAGAGAATGAAAACTAAACACGTCCAGTACATCACTTACTCAAGGGGGGTTCTCTTTAGGGAAGTATACCCTTTAACATTTCTGTGAGCAGGTAGATAACACGGTTTGCACAGAGTGGTAAATACTTCAGAAAATATGGTCAACCAATGACCAAGGAAGACCATACACTTCTTGATTCGAATCAGACGATTACAAGGTTGGGTAGAGTGATGCTCAAAAGTGCAAGCTTAGGGCCAACAAGCCACCCTAAAAGTATTAACTCCAATACAACAGATCAGCATAAGGGACCGCTGATATGCAGGCTAACTCAGAGCAATACAAATGGTAGAATTTCTCAAGAGAATAGAGATTAATCAATACACTGACTCACAGAAAAAAAAATAAATCCAAGCTACTCTCTTACACTATAGTGCTCATAGCCCTCCACTGATAAGCCTACCCTCTGTATCCACACTACAGAGTAGCTCCTACAATAGGCTTGAAACCACCAAGTGCAAGAGAGAACTTCTGCACGTAAACACGCGTCAATGTAACTCCAAAAATGTACCCAAATGAGCACAAATCCATTGTTTTTATAGGCCTCAATAGGCCAAGAGAGCCTTGCCGAATCCTCACGTCCGCTTGATCACGCACCGGTTGATCTCCCAAAATTAGGGGGTAGGTCAAATATTCCCTTGATGAATTGAATCCTCAAAAACAGGTAGTCGCCGTGAATGGTTGGCGGCAACATTTGTTTATCCACTTTCACTTTTAACAATTCCACTTTAATTTCAAGTCCTTATTAGCTCCGATGATGACTGATAATCGTGGAACACACTGAACTCTTGGACCAGAAGGAGCTTCTTCCTCCTCTTCATAAGCCTCATGCATGAGTTGATGTTGTTCCCTCCTCATTTCTTTTTCCATGCTAACATTTTGTAGAATGGTTTCCTCATATTCATCAGGCTCCATATCTGCCATCTCCTGAGATGGCTTGGAAGGAAGAGTTGCCTCCAGAGTTTTGCATTGACCCACTATGTGATTGTGTGTGAGCGTGCATGTGTGCGGGAGTGGGTGTGTGTGAGGGTATGTGTGTATGCATGTGTGTGAATGTGTGTATATGCATGAGTGTGTGTGCATGTGAATGTGTGCATGTGTGCATGTATGTGTGTGAACGTGCACATGTGTGCATGTATGTGGTGAGTGTGTAGGTGCATGTGTGTGAGTGCATATGTGCATGTGTGTGAGTGCATGCGTGCATGTGTGTGAATCTGTGAGGGCAGGCGCAAGTGAGGGGGGCTTGCAGGGCAGCGGGGAAGGTGGCGGGGAGGGGAGAGAGAGGGAGAGAGAGAGAGAGAGAGAGAGAGAGAGAGAGAGAGAGAGAGGGGGGGGGGGGAGTGTACACGAGAGGGGGCGGGGGGGTGGCGGGTGTGCGGGGTGAAATGGGGGAGGGAAGCGGGGGAGCGGGGTGGGGGTGCGGGGTGGGGTGGCGGGGAGGGGAGAGAGAGAGGGATTGGTTGCTCATCTCAAGCAAAAACCCCAAGAAACTCCAAGAGAAGCTTTAATAGTAGCGAGCCTCCGACTCTTGAATGGAGTCCCTTTCCTGAAGCTTCGATTTAAGTGTCCATAAGACTCCTTGAGAGAGGCTATACATAAGTGCTTCCTGCGATACTCCATAAAAGAGTTTGTATATAACCATTATATTGAGAGGCAATATTCTCTTGAAAGACACAAGGACAATATATGTGGCCACGAGTCGAGGAGACTTTTTGCATGCCTAGCAAGAGTGAGGGAAGGAGGAGGGGTACTACAGTTGGTGATATGGATATGGTCGTCAATTAATTCATGGAGATGAGCATATAGGATCTATAATTTACGTTTCCAAAAAACAATAATGAGTTTATTCGATCAACATCCATTACCTTATTGACATAACGTCTTACATAGAATCTTATTATGCATATATATTTTGTTTCTCTATTTGCTTCCTTTATATGCATTAGCATGTCCTATTAGATCAGCAGTTCCTTGTGCTAGAACTTACCTTTTTGTGGATTTCCGTTATTATAAATTTGATGATCTCATTGTTCCTTATCTCTTACAACATTATCATTTCAATAAACAAACTATGTGTGGCATTAAGAACGGAGTTTTCGCTTAACATTCTCCATTCAAAGCTAGGAAAAACCATAATTAGAAGGCATTGGTTCTCCTAGGTATGAGTAACTATTTTGAGTGAAATAACTTGCATTAGCAAGGTCTCTAAGTATAATTGATGTGTGAAAAATATCATGGGTTCATTCTTGGAGAGTTTAGATAAGTGATCATCTGTGTGAATAATGGTTATGTAAGTGTGCTTATCAGGCCATCTATGCTTCAGGGTTGCATAGGGAAGTTGTTTATTTCTCTCATCATCGGTCTGAGATCTTTCCAAGATACAAAGGCATCCAAGTAAGATGAGGAGAAGCCATTGAAGTATCTTGAAGGAAGGAGAGCTACTCTATCAAGTTCGAAATCACACACCAAGCAAAGGAAAGTCCCATAGTGAATATGAAAGTATGGATCTCATCTATTGGGTATTTTCGAGTTATAGAGGTAAAGGATATTACTATTTCTCACTTTCTCTACATCAAAGGGATCCACGAGAGTGCATTAGAGTTCACCATCTTCAAATATAGCACTCAAATCAAGAAGATGGATAAGAATGATTATCAGCCACGAATGTTTAGAATCTCTAGCTATAGGTTGTCATAGATGATGATATCCTAGTTGTGTACACCTTGAATGGGCTTGGTCTAAGAAGTGGAAGGCTTGTACATCATCTATGTATGTCAAAGATACTCTTCCTAACTATGAGCACACGGTGGCCTTAATGGTGACTAGGGAGATGGTTTTTGTAGGCTCCAAGACAAAGGGCAATGAAGCTCAAGCTTTCTATGTAGGTAAAGGCTAAGGAAGCGGAAGTATTTTCATCCTCGTGTACCTCCTCCTCTACGATAGCTCCTTCCTCTTTCTTAGCCTTTACCTACATAGAAAGCTTGGGCTACAATACCCTTTGTCTTTGAGCCTACAAAAACCATCTCCCTAGTCACCATTAAGGCCACCACGTGCTCAAAGTTAGGCAGAGTATCTTTGACAACCTATAGCTAGAGATTATAAACATCCATGGTTGATAATCATTCTTATCCAACTTCATGATTTGAGTGCTATATTTGAATATGGAAAACTCTAATGCACTCTCGTGGATCCCTTGTGATTTTGAACTTGAGATAGTAGCTCTCCTTCCTTCAAGATACTTCAATGGGTTCTCCTCATCTTACTTGGATGCCTTTCTATCTTGAAAAGATCTCAGACCGATGATGGGAGAAATAAAGAACTTCCCTATGCAACCTTGAAGCATAGATGGCCTCACAAGCACACTTACAGAACCATTATTCACACAGATAGTCACTTATCTAAACTCTCCAAGAATGAACCCATGATATTTTTCACACATCAATTATACTTATAGACCTTGCTAATGCAAGTTATTTCACTCAAAATAGTTACTCATACCTAGGAGAACCAATGCCTTCATGACAAACAAGTTATATCCTCCACTAGGCATACATAGATAGACCACGACTCACTTATGGGCCTAGTTGTCTCACAATATGCAAAGATTAAATACAAGATTTGAGAAATGATAAGTGATCTTTATTTAGCACACTAAGAGCTATCAAGCTCATACACACATAAAAAATTAATTTATCCTTGTAATTGTGAACTGAATATTATCTTTTCCGTTATGTCTCTAACCCATCCCTACTTCGAGTTCTTCACATTTTGAGCCACATTTACGAAGAAAAAGATTTTAAATTTGCTTTTACATCTTTGTACCGTTATTTCCACAAAGATCTTCCAAAATTTACGGTTAAAACCATAGGAGATTGATAAGGTTTAAGGCCATTGATCTGATGCACATAATTGACTACAAGGACTAATGCCTTTTTAAACAAAGGATAAATTCTTGGCAAGATTGAAAGAGTTTCCTTCTTAAGTGTAGGAAGTGCCTAATCCAAAATGTATTAAATGGAAAAATAGCATTAGGATTGAAGATATCGTGAGATTTAAGAGACCACCAAAATGTATTGAAGTGATCAATAGAAAGTGGTTGTTAACTTGGTCTTGTATATGATTGAACCTTAAATTCAATGAGCTTTGACACCTACTCGTGGAAATCAAGAAAGTAATCCTCATGTGTTGAACTCCCCAGAGGGGAATATGGACCAATATTGAATATGCTCAAAATTGGTTTACCATCCATGGTGTGAAAAGTACCTTGGGGGTCCGAGGACCTTATGCACCTATTCTTCTCACGCCAAAGAGGTGCCATTATTTGGGATGGACAATAAGGGTGTACGTTATGCTTGATTGATGGATAAACTAGAGGGAAGCCCTACTTTGGGAGGTACTTGGCTACTGCCATGCCCTTTGAAATGGTATTGGAAGGGATGTCCTACAGAAAGCGGGAAGAAAGAATAATCATCAGCAGTTGTTGGGAATATGCAGACATAATATTGACATGCATGCATTAATGGAATACTAGACACATAGTGCAACAAGTATTTATGGTTAGGTAATAAAATGGGAATTTTATTGTCAGTCGGTCAATCCGAAGTGTGGAAGGGAAAGAGAAGTTAGGCAAAGACAGTGACATAGACCATATGGAGAATAAAATTACCAATAAAAAATCAAGATGAGCAAGGCGAGGCATAATACATACGGAGTTTCGATCCATTTATGGATTTAGGTAGAAGAGTACCTGTTAAAGTGGATAACTAAGACCTAGCGGGTCCGCCCTGATCTATAATACGGAAAGGTCCAAACCACTGAAGTTTTAACTTGCGCGTTCAACAATTAGACTTAGCATTATAGAACATAATTAATTATCCTTTGGTAAAAACGGGAGTGCGAAGAAATCAATCATGTGTCTTAGCTTGGCGCACTTGCACTTCTTATAGCATCAAAAAACTTTAACGGTGTTGTTCGTCCAAGGACCGCAACACATCCAATCAGAAAGGAAAGGATTTCTCCAGCAAGAGCTTATGATCTAGTGCCACCCTGAGATTAGGTACCACCACCTCCATGGGTGCAATGGCCTCCAACCAATATGCCAATTTGAAAGTCGTATTGCCTGTAGCCACTTTGTAAATAGTACAGTAAGCCCACAGGACCAAAGGAAGGAATTGATCCCAACGCTCTGGACATTCGAGAACTAGTTTCTTGAGCATCTTAAGTAGCATTTTATTGGTACTTTTAGCAAGACCATTGGCATGAGGATAATATGGGGAACTAAATTTATGAACAATCTTCAGGGTGCGGGTAAGCGCTTGCATTAAGGAATTAGCAAAATGTGTGCCCTGATCTGAAACAATCTCTAAGGGAAGACCGAACCGAGGGAAAACATCAGTCATCAAACATTTGACCACCGTAAAGCCCAAGCTTCAGCTCATGGAGTAGCATAATCTGTGCAAGTAAGAATATATCGATGGTTAGTAATCATAGCAGGAGGTGTAATGGGACCAATGAAATGCAAGCCCCACTTTTGAAAAGGTTCACGGGGAGCGAGAGGCTACCATGGCAAATGATTCGGTTCTAAAGGTTGTCCGGATCGTTGGCAAGCATCACACTTTTTGACATAAGCACCAATATCACGCTGCATAGTGGGCCACCATAAATCACTATGTAGAATTTTTCGATAAGTAAGATCAACCGAAAAAATGACCACCGGAAGGAGTAGAATGGGCCATGTCAATAATCGAAGGAACATCATGGGGTGGGATAAACCGTAATAGTGCACTAGAGGGATCCACGTAATACAACTATCCTACAATGATCCGAGACCGTTGACTATGCATTGGCAATTTACGAGGAGTCGAAGTAGAAGTATTAGTTGGGGGGCTTCCACTATTGAGAAAGGTCAGAAGAGTATCATAATACGAAGGTGCAACCAGGAGCTCTTGACAATCATCCTAGTAGACCGAATGAGTTGCATAGGTAGTAGGGGTAGTATCATCAATTCCACCAAGAAGTTCACCAGAACCTAGCCGAGATAAGAAATTAGCCAACGCATGTGCTGACCTTGGATGATGTACAACCACATAATCAGATTCTTGTAGTAACAACATCCACCTGGCTAATCTACCCCCTAAATGTTGCTCGCGGACAAGATCTCCAATTGTTGAATTCATCCCATAGTTCTCTTCTGTGAATGAGCTAAAGGTGGACAAGTATATCAACTTGACGTAGAAACATGTCTTTCTAATTAATGACTTGCAAGAGGTAGCATGCATGGAAGAACCTCAAGTATTCCGAGACAGACATATTATAATTATTATGAAGCAAAAAGAAGATGGAAACATGCCAAAATAATGCTTTTAACATCAAAAGATACTTTAATTTTCCACATAGTACTGTGAGGAGTTCATATCCAACTTCTATGTTGAAAAAGGTTTCAAGCTGTATTGTTTGAGAGACATGAAGATCCGATTTCCCAACAAAGTTTAAAAAACAGTATAGATCAACTTCATTTTGAAAAAAGATAATGTGACGTCCTTTTGTATAATACCATAACTAACATACGGACTCACTTTTGCGTTTGGCCGCGAATACGTACTACGAGTCTCTTTTTTAGTCCGACCTACATAAGCAGCTCATCGGAACTGGGTCTATTAGTCCTTTTTGAGCACTTGTTGGGCGAAGTTTTAAACATACATCGCAAATCCGAGCCTGTCTCTGTGTTTCTCTCTTTCTCGCGACGCAAGCATCAGTGAGCAATGGAGGGGTTCCGTTCTTTAACCGCGTCTCTGGTAGACAGCTGCAGACGTGGGCACCTTCAACACAGCATGCGGAGAGACTCACAGTCGCGCACACTTCGGTGCAGATGCGGAAGGAGCTTTGCAGGAGTTGAATACTTTTGTGATAGAGCATTTCAAGGTTTTCAGGATCATCATTTCTGCGCTTTGCGGTTTCCGGAAGGAATAACTAGGTCAAAGAAACAGATAATACCTCCTGTAGTTAGCTGAATGGAATGCTTCCATACTTCGTGATCTTCTGTATATTCTGAAGAAATGTCCAATACAATATTCTCTCTCTCTCACACACACACCTTCCCACACGATATGTTTCTGTATGTTCTGAGGGAATGTGTTTGTTCTCTCTCTCTCTCACCTTCCCACACCATATCTTTCTGTATATTATGAACAAATATTTCCGGCAGAGCACACTTCGGTGCAGATGCGGAAGTATATTTTCAGTATTTCAATACGTTTTGTGACAGAATTATTATGTCTGTGGTTTGCGGATTCCATACTTCGTGAAGTTCTTTATATTCTGAAGAAACGTTGAATACAATATTCGCTCTCATCTCTCTCTCTCTGTGTCTCTCTCACACACACACAAACACCGACATGTCCAATACAATATATTCTCTCTCTCTCTCTCACACACACCTTCCCACTCGATATGTTTCTGTATGTTCTGAGGGAATGTGTGTGTTCTCTCTCTCTCTCACCTTCCCACACCATATCTTTCTGTATATTATGAACAAATATTTCCATACTTCGTGTAGTTCTTTATATTCTTAAGAAACGTTGAATACAATATTCGGTCTCATCTCCCTCTCTCGCTCTCTCTCTCTCTCTCTCTCTCTCTCTCTCTCTCTCTCTCTGTGTCTCTCTCACACACACACAAACAACGACAATTAGGTGGTTTGCGGTTTCCGATACAGTTAGGTTAAACAAACAGATAATAACTCCTATAGTTCTTTGTATTCTGAAGAAACGTTGAATACAATATTGGCTCTCATCTCGCTTTCTCTCTCTCTCTCTCACACACACACACAAACATCGACCTTCCGACACCTCGTCGATTATGTTGGTTTTCTGAGCGGATTGAGTCACGCTTCGAGTTCATTTGAATTGAGTCCCTCTCCGATTGAAACAATCCATTTATTTATTGAGTCATTTTGAAAATTCGCATTTTACTAAGTGGCCCATCTTATAACTTAATCGCATTGTTGTCACTATTTACTGAGAAGATATTCTTGCCCTTCCTTGGGGCCTAAGATTCATCACT
Organism: Ceratopteris richardii; assembly: GCA_020310875.1. NCBI lineage: Eukaryota > Viridiplantae > Streptophyta > Polypodiopsida > Polypodiales > Pteridaceae > Ceratopteris > Ceratopteris richardii. Next base: position 80,027,652 of record CM035433.1, read on the forward strand.
GAACTTGATCAGGCGGCTTCCTTGAGTGCATTTGTATGTCGAAGTGCGTGCATTTGTATGCCCTATGCAGCCTTGAAGAATAGATGGCCTCCTCCACACACTCATAGAATCTCTAATCACTCATATAAGCTACACTAAGGGACCTTGTCAATGCAAGTTATCACATTGGATAGTTCAAGATGAAAATAAACTGTAGTCCTAGAAGGCAATGCCAAAACTTTTGAAGTGCAAATACAATAGCCAAACATTCTCTTTCTATGCGACTATAATTTCTTCCCGCCTTTGTAAGTAATTTTCTTGCATAACCAATAGGTTTTGCACCTTATGTGAGCATGGTTGTGCTAGAACCGCTCTAACTGCATGAAGGCTTGCATTTGTATACACATGGAACTCAAGTGAACAATTAGGAATAGTTAGTAGCAGTGCATTACAAAAGCTTAGTTTTGGCTCATTATATGCTTATCCTCTTTAAAACTCCAAGAGAAAGGGATCTTCTTGCTTGTAGGACTTGATAGAGGCTTAACTATTTTCTCATACATCTTTATAAATCTGCTATGGTACTTGAATGACCTAAAAATCTTTGCGCTTCCTTAGGAATCTACAAAATGGGCATGGAAAGGATCATAGCTACCTTAGCCAGATCAACACTTAACCCTTTGGCCATATTTATGTGGCAAGAGAGTGTACCTTTTGTGAATGAAGATTGACATTTAGAAAGGTTCAACTTCAAGGCTGTGTTGAAACATTGTTCAAATATTTCCTTCAAATTCTCTACATGTTGACACAAATCTTCGACAACTACTCTTCTACATATACACACTCTAATAACTTGTTTCTAGATCAATTTAATGTAGGGAGACAAAATTTTGCTACCTTCTTGTTTCCAAATGTGAAGTAGCTTGTATGGTCCACGCTAGGCTTCACATCCAAAAAGAATAGCCTTCCCTCCTTTTTGCATTTGGCTATCAATCTATACGCCCCTTAAGGGTTTTCCACAAAACATTCCTTCTAGTTGAACTTGACTTGAAGTCGTCTCTCAACCATTTCCCCATATAGAATAGATTCTTTGTGATTGTGTGAACATGAGAAAATCTTTCAAACACTTGGCTTTGTGAGATCCATCCAACATAACATCACCTATGTGTGCAATAGCATTAGAAGTGTCATTACCTATCTCCACATGACCTTTAATCAATGGCACTTGCATGTTTGAGAAGAACTCCTTGTTGCAACTCATGGGGTTGCTACATGCGCTATTGATGTACCATGTGCTTGAACCTTGTGTCTTATACTCACTCATCTACATCATAGCTAGCATGCCCTCATCTTCATTTGAAGTAGATGCATAATTACCTTGACCATTGTAGGTTGAATTATTCTTCTCTGTTTGATAGCAATGCCTTGCATAGGGGCCATATATGACACAATGAAGCAGACTTCTAAGATTTGGTTTTCTCTATTCTAGTTGAACCTTCCCCCTCTAACTTCGAATTTGTCTATCCATCTTGAGAAAGAGTATTTGCTTCCTTGTTCTTAATCACGCTCATCATTTGATTTTCACCCTTGTCTACCTCTTCCTTTTCCCTAGCTCCTTTGTGATCTTCGTCTACCTTTACCTACATAGAAAGCTTAGGCTTCATTGCCCTCTGTCTTTGTGCATACAATACTCATCTCATTAGTCACCATCAAGGTCGCCACACACTCAGAGTTAGGAAGATTGTCCTTGACATACATAGCTGATGTAGAAGCCTTCCACTTCTCATCATACCAAGCCCATTCAAAGTGTATGCAACTAGGTAAACATCATCTATAAGATAATCAATAGCCGAAGACTCTAGGCCTCCATGGCTAATATTTATTTTTATCCAGGTACTTGATTTGAGTGTTATGTTTGAATATGGTGAGCTCTAGTGCACTCTTATGGATCCCTTTGATGTAGAGGAAGTGAGAAATAGTAATAGCCTTTATCTCTGTCACTCAAAAGTTCCCATTACATGAGATTGATGCTTTCATATTCATTAGTTGAATCTCCTTTGCTTGGTGTGTGATTTTGAACTTGATTTAATAGCTCACCTTACTTCAAGATACTTCAATGGCTTCTCCTTGTCCTCTTTGAATGCTTTTGTATGTTGAAAAGATCTAATAATGATGGGAGAAATAAACAGCTTCCCTATGTAGCCTTGAATCATCCATGACCTCACAAGCACACTCACAAACCCATTGTTCGCATAGACAATTGCTATCTAAACTCTTGAAGAATGAAACCATGATATTTTTCACACATTAATTATACGTGGAGACCTTGCTAATACAAGTTATTTCACTCAAAATATTTACTCGTTGTAGAGGAGGTACTGGGGTATCCACTTTTATCAAAAGTAGAGAATAAAGATTAAACACATCCAGTACGTCGCCTACTCAAGGGGGGTTCTCTTTAGGGAAGTATACCCTTTAACATTTCTGTGAGTAGACAGAGGGGTTGTACATACTCTAGAGATATTAATCAACAAATGACCACAGAAGACCCTATATTTCTTGATTCGAATGAGATGATTACAAGGTTGGACAGAGTGATGCTCAAAAATGCAAGCTTAGGAGGCTAACATGCCATCCTAGAAATAAATAACCTCGATGTACAGAAGCTTCTCATCAGCTTAAGGGGGCCCATTACATGCAGTCTAACCGAGAACAATACAAATGGTAAGATTTGCTCAAGAGAATAGAGCTTAATCACCAATACTGACTCACAGTAAAGAAAGAAAATCCAAGGCACTTTCTTACACTATAGTGCTTATAGCCCTCAACTGAGAAGCCTACCCTCTGTATCCACACTACAGAGTAGCTCCTACAATAGGCTTGAAACCACCAAGTGCAAGAGAGAACTTCTGCACGTACGAACCACTGTATCTCTAAAATTGTACCAAAAGAATATACTAAAAAGTGTGTACCAAAATAGCACAAATCCCTTGTTTTTATAGGCCCCAATAGGCCAAGAAGGCCTTGCCGAATCTTCACGTCCACTGATCACGCGCCGGTGGAATGCCCAAAATTGGAGGGGTAGGTCAATTACTCCTTTGATTTGAATTGAGTCTGCAGAAAATGGGTACTCTTCCTGGATGATTGGTGGCACATGGCAAAATCTTTTCTCCGCTTCTACTTTTTACCCTGCACACTTTTATCCCATACCTTTTTCCCCTTTTTGAGGACTGTTCAGAGTGCGATTTTTCACCTCCCAGCTGCTCTTCAGATCATTCTAGAATGAGACCTTCCTATCCAGCCCTATCTATAGCAATGTAGGTTAAAGTAACCTCATCAGCTTCATCGTTCACTTTATGAGATTTTGCAGCAGCATGTTTATTGAATCTTCTGAGCAATAGCCAAACATGAAGACCACTTCCCCAATTGACTTGATTTGTAGTGAATGTGGGTGTGTGTGTAATTATGTGGGTATGTGTGTGAGCATTTGAACGTGCGCATGTGTGCATATGTCAGTGTGTGTGTGTTTGTGTATGTGGGTGGGTGTGCGTGGCGGGGGTGGTGTGAGTGGAGGGGGAGAGGCGGGGGTGGAGATGAGTGGAGGGGGCAGGGGTGGACACGAGTGGAGGGGGCGGGGGTGGAGGTGAGTGGAGGGGGCGGGGGTGGAGGTGAGTGGAGGGTGGGGGTGGAGGTGAGTCGAGGGGGCGGGTGTGGAGGTGAGTGGAGGGCGGGGGTGGAGGTGAGTGGAGGGGGCGGGGGTGGAGGTGAGTGGAGGGGGCGGGTGTGGAGGTGAGTGGAGGGCGGGGATGGAGATGAGTGGAGTGGGTGGGGGTGGAGGTGAGTGGAGGGCGGGGGTGGAGGTGAGTGGAGGGGGCGGGGGTGGAGGTGAGTGGAGGGGGCGGGTGTGGAGGTGAGTGGAGGGGGCGGGTGTAGAGGTGAGTGTAGGGCGGGGGTGGAGATGAGTGGAGGGGGCGGGTGTGGAGATGAGTGGAGGGGGCGGGTGTGGAGGTGAGTGGAGGGGAAGGAAGAGAGAGAGAGAGAGAGAGAGAGAGAGAGAGAGAGAGAGAGAGAGAGAGAGAGAGAGAGAGAGAGAGAGAGAGAGAGAGAGAGAGAGAGAGAGAGAGAGAGAGAGAGAGAGAGAGAGAGAGAGAGAGATAGCTCGCGGGGGGCTGAGGGGGATTAGGCGGGGAAATCGGTGGGGGTGAGTGGCGATGGAGGGGGTGAGTGGCGGGGTGAGGGGGGAGATGGAGGGGGTGAGTGGCAGGGGAATATGGAGGAGGGAGAGAGATAGAGAGGGAGAAAAAGAGAGGAAGAAAGAGAGATAAAACAAATCACTAAGGTGGCAATAAAAGTGAAAGCAACAATTGCCCGTGACACAAGTATGTCCAAGAAATGGAACGGACACTCCCTGAAGCTGCAGCCCAAGGCATCTGAGAGCTCTCCTCTCAATCTCTTTCTCTTCTATCTTCTTAGGACTAGTGGGCTCTGACCCCTGTGCTTGGAGCCCACTGCCTCATGCCCCAAAGAGAGAGAGAGGGAACATAGAAGGGGTACTAGAGATGTTAACCAGGGGAATCCTTTTACCCTGCAGATCTTCTAGGTGTACTGCGCCATGTGGCAGTACCTTTATTACCTTATAAGGTCCTATCCATTTGGGTGCCAATTTAGTTGAAGTTGCTGGAACCTGATGCACTAAAACCATAGATCCTTGCTGAACTTGATTGGATCTCAATACCTGTCATGCATTCTTTTGCGGTCTTCCTGTGTTACAAGAAGTTTCTGCATTGCCCCTTCTCTGTACTCTTCTAATGCCACCAATCTCTGAATGGGGGGTTCAATTCCGATGGTTTTGATTCCTATTTCTTTTCTGATAATAAACTCGAATGGTGCTAGTGCCTCTTTCCCATATGCTAACCGAAATGGAGTCTCGCCTGTTGTTCCCCTCTTCGTGGTTCTGAAAGCCCAAATTGCTCCGATCAGTGCTATCGGCCAGGAACTTCGATGATCAAAAGATAACTTGCGAAGCAATCCAATCAAAATCTTATTGGAACTCTCTGCTTGGCCATTTTCCCTCGGATAGTAGGCACAAGATTTTTTATGGAAGATTTTGTACCTGTCAAATATAAACTGGAGTAATTGATTTACAAAGTGTGTGCCCCTGTCACTAGTAATTTCCAGTGGGCAACCAAATCTTGAAAAAATACGTTTATACACAAATTTAGCTACTGTTAAAGCCGTGCAGTCCACAGTAGCTTTAGCCTCTATCCATTTAGTGGCATAACATGTGGCCATCAAAATATAGTTTTTACCTCCAGGTTGGCCAGTTCGACTAATTGGACCTATGAAATCAAGACCCCATCGTTCAAATGGTAGCCATCCTATGGAGATGACTAACGGTTGGAAATTCCATCTGGTTGGCGCGGGAGCACACCTCTGGCAGATGTGGCATTCCTTTGCAAACTTGATTGCATCTTTGTAAATATGCGGCCACCACAGACCCTTGTGGATGATTCTATGAGCCAAGTCTTCCCCCTTCAGGTGTCCTTCATTGTGTGCCGCCTCTAGCAAAAGAGTTACCTCCTCCGGATAGACACACCTTCTCAAGATATCATCCTAACAGTATTTATATAGATTTCCATTTGTCAAAGAGTAGGCTTTGGTTTTCAAAAGTAATCTTCTTTTTTCTACAAGTTTCAAGTGTTCTAAAATCTTTCTAGTAGTGAGAACCTGAAGAATTCCATCATACCAACCTGACCGAATTGTTACTAGGAAGAGATTGCTATCCACTACTTCATCATTGATACCTGTTGCCTTTTCACTCATTGCAGTCCTGGACACCTGATCTGCCATGTAATGCTCTTTTCCTGGCTTAATATGAATATCAAAATTAAATTCTTGAAATAGGAGTAACCACCTCCAAATCCTTCCAGCTACTCTAGGTTTGTTTATCAAATACTTCAAAGGCTGATGATCAGAGATAACAATGAAATGTACACCAAGGAGATAATTTCGAAACTTCTGAAGAGCAAATACGATAGCCAAACCTTCTCTTTCCGTTGTACTGTAATTTCTTTCAGCTTGGTTGAGTAGTCTGCTGGCATAAGAGATAGGTCTATCCACTTTGTGAGATGATGGTTGAGCTAGAACTGCACCAACCGCATGAAGACTAGCATCTGTATGCACATGAAATTCCAATGACCAATTAGGAACACTTAAAAGTGGAGCGGTACATAGCCTCATCGTTAGTTCACAAAACGCTTTGTCAGCTTCAGCACTCCATGAGAAAGGGATCTTTTTACTGGTAAGCCTTGACAAGGGCTTAGCAATTTCTGAATACATCCTAATGAATCTTCTGTGATACCCCGCATGGCCCAAGAAACTTTGCACTTCCTTTGGGCTTTGTGGAATTGGCATGGAAAGAATAGCAGTAACCTTTGCAGGGTCAACAGTTATACCTTCAGCAGATACTATGTGACCAAGAAGAGTACCCTTGGTGACCAAAAAGTGACATTTATCAGGAAATCTTGAACTGCTGCCCTTTTATCTGTACCTGAAAATATGGAAAAGTCATCCATGACATTTATCATGGAAATCTTGAACTGCTGCCCTTTTATCTGTACCTGAAAATACTGAAAAGTCATCCATGAAAATGTGCAGAAATGTTGTTAACCATTTGCCCAATATCAGATACATTGTTCTATTAAATGAAGCTGGTGCATTCTTCAAACCAAAAGCCCCAGGGAGTAACAAAGGTTGTTTTGTCCCTATCATCAGGATGAATTACTATCTGATTGTAGCCACTAAACCATCCAAGAAACTATACAAAGTGTGACCAGCTACTTCCTCAAGTACCTGCTCTGTGAAAGGCTGAGGAAATCAATCTTGAATAGTCACTTTATTCAAAGCACGGAAATCAACACATACTCTTATTTTTCCACTATTTTTCTTGGGCACAATAACCATAGAAGAAAGCCACCTCGAATGTTCTATAGGAACAATTATACCTGCTTCTTCTAGTTTTGTAATCTCTGCTTTTACCGCCTCTGCATGCTTCGGATTGAGTCGATATGGCCTACTTCTTATAGGCGCGGCTCCCTCAACTAAGGGTATCCGATGTATCCCAAGCTCTTCTGGTATTCCTGTTAAATCTTTGTAGGACCAGGCGAAGACACTTTTGTAAGTAAAGAGCAAATAAGTTACCTTCTGTAGCAAAGGAGGATAATGCCACAACCAGGATGCCAAATGGACCTTTTGAGGGTTCTCTTCATCCCCTAAATTTACTTCTTGAACCAATGTTTCAGGACTGGTCTTGCTTGAGAAATCATCTCCACTATATGCAGGAGTGGATTTTAATTTATATTCTGCAACATGTTCTTTCATCCATCCTTGAGGTATATCTGCAAAAGGAAGATCTTCTCTGCTCTTAAGTTCATAATCTTCCACCTGTGATACTTTTATATTGGTTGCCTCCTCAAAGCTTGTATTTTCCTTCAATTGCTCATTCTCCAACACCTTATGGTCTTCATTGCCCTTTTCTGTAATTTCCTTATCTACAACTTCTTCCTCAATTTCATTAATCTCTACTGTGCAACACTGTGCACTTCTCATCATCCAATTTAACAATGTATCATCTTCTTGGGGTAGAGAGGGCATTACCTGAGTATCCAGAGTATATCCACTGGTTTTTCTTGAATCAAATCCTTCTTCCAAGTGTAGTTGCAGTTGGCTATTGGTGCTTGTTGAAATCCATAGTTTGTTTTTCCCCCAATCTTGCAAAGCTTTTGCTTGTCTCAACCAAGGTCTCCCCAGGAGTAAAGGGTAAGAAGTCTCCTGTGGAAGTGCAATAACAACAAAATCCAACACAAAGTTGCAACCCTGTACTATCATCCGTACCTTTTCAATAATGGCAAGAGGCGCAACCCGATGTTGATTTGCTAGTGTAACTGTAAATGGTGCCATTTTGGTGGGATTCAAATTTAGCTTCTTCATTATAAAATTTGGCATCAAATTGATACCAGAGCCTCCATCTATGATCACACCTGTAAGAGCTTCATCCTTTATACAAACTGATAATCTTGAATTTGGTAGTCTGCTAAGGGTGCAGGGGGAAAACAACCATGAATCCATCTATACTAGGTGATTGGACCAAGTGAGCTGAGTGTATAATCTTCAGTAAGTCACTTCTTATTTTTGAATCCTTCCTTATAAGTTCATATAGACTAACCTTGTGATGAATACCTTTCAAGATATGTTCAATGTTTACCTCCTGAGTGTTTTCTTGCAGACTTGTTGATTGGCCCTTTAGAGAAGTAGTCATCTTATCATAAGCTCCTTCAATTTCTACTTGGTCCTTCCATCGAGACTTCTTTTCCTCCTCTTTATCCTGAAATCCTTGTTGTTCACCTCTATGAGTTGCAACTGCTTGCCTAGCTCTGGTCATCATGGGCATTGCAGAGGATGAAACTGCATAAGACTGAGTAGTTTTTCCTTCTTCATGTGGAGAGACCGCAATCATGTGGATTGGAGCAGGACGACCTCTTGGGCAATCTTTGGTATAACGATCCTTGGCCTCTGGACAATGTTGACAAGGAGATGCATCTTCTGGAAGGGAACACTATTTTGCATGTGGCCGTACTCACCACAACGATAGCACATCAAAGGTCTATTATATCTAGGCTTTGCAGGACGATTCTCCTCTCTATTAGATGTATTTGAAGTACTAGAAGAATATGAATCCAAATTTAGAGGGTTATGTCTCTACTGTGTACCCTTGAGGTAGTAGCAATCTCTCGCTTCATGACCATCTTTTCCACAAAATTGACAGCTTACCTTAATAGGGCAATTAGCATTGGAATGTCCATTGTTATTACAGATTGTACACCAAATTTGTCTCCTTATATCCTGAGTGGTCTTCAAGTCTTCTAACTCTTGGCGAAGTTGGGCTACTTCATCATCAGTGCGACGCAGTGGTGGCATGACCTTCTCTTCTTGTTGATTTTGTTGCATCTTCAACGCTTCCAATTCCCTCCTCAATTGCTCAATAGGATCCAGATCTGCAGCATACTTTGGTTGTGTATCCCCTTCAAAATGTTGCCTTGCTTCTTCAATGCGTGATGCAGCTGCAACAAAATCATTGAGGGTAGCATTCAATCTAAGAGACTCACGAAGCTTCTGTTGAGATGACCTGGGCAGAGCCTTCTCAATCCACTTTTTAACCAAGAAATCACCTGAAGCATGTGGCAGACGTGCAACAAGTGCTTTTGTTCTAGTGTGAAGTTCATGAAAGGATTCACCTGGCCTTAGCTTCAAATTCTCTAGCTGATCTAGAGCTCTTTCCGAAGAATCACTTGGTCTTTATCAAAAGTAGAGAATAAAGATTAAACACATCCAGTACGTCGCCTACTCAAGGGGGGTTCTCTTTAGGGAAGTATACCCTTTAACATTTCTGTGAGTAGACAGACGGGTTGTACATACTCGAGAGATATTAATCAACAAATGACCACAAAAGACCATATATTTCTTGATTCGAATGAGATGATTACAAGGTTGGACAGAGTGATGCTAAAAAATGCAAGCTCAGGAGGCTAACATGCCATCCTAGAAATAAATAACCTCGATGTACAGAAGCTTCTCATCAGCTTAAGGGGGCCCATTACATGCAGTCTAACCCAGAAAAATACAAATGGTAAGATTTGCTCAAGAGAATAGAGCTTAATCACCAATACTGACTCACAGTAAAGAAAGAAAATCCAAGGCACTTTCTTACACTATAGTGCTCATAGCCCTCAACTGAGAAGCCTACCCTCTGTATCCACACTACAGAGTAGCTCCTACAATAGGCTTGAAACCACCAAGTGCAAGAGAGAACTTCTGCACGTACGAACCACTGTATCTCTAAAATTGTACCAACAAAATATACTAAAAAGTGTGTACCCAAATAGCACAAATCCCTTGTTTTTATAGGCCCCAATAGGCCAAGAAGGCCTTGCCGAATCTTCACGTCCACTAATCACGCGCCGGTGGAATGCCCAAAATTGGAGGGGTAGGTCAATTACTCCTTTGATTTGAATTGAGTCCCCAAAAAATGGGTACTCTTCCTGGATGATTGGTGGCACATGGCAAAATCTTTTCTCCGCTTCTACTTTTTACCCTGCACACTTTTATCCCATACCTTTTTCCCCTTTTTGAGGACTGTTCAGAGTGCGATTTTTCACCTCCGAGCTGCTCTTCAGATCATTCTAGAATGAGAGCTTCCTATCCAGCCCTATCTATAGCAATGTAGGTCAAAGTAACCTCATCAGCTTCATCGTTCACTTTATGAGATTTTGCAGCAACATGTTTATTCAATCTTCTGAGCAATAGCCAAACATGAAGACCACTTCCCCAATTGACTTGATTTGTACTGAATGTGGGTGTGTGTGTAATTATGTGGGTATGTGTGTCAGCATTTGAACGTGCCCATGTGTGCATATGTCGGTGTGTGTGTGTTTGTGTATGTGGGTGGGTGTGCGTGGCGGGGGTGGTTTGAGTGGAGGGGGAGAGGCAGGGGTGGAGATGAGTGGAGGGGGCGGGGGTGGAGACGAGTGGAGGGGGCGGGGGTGGAGGTGAGTGGAGGGGGTGGGGGTGGCGGTGAGTGGAGGGCAGGGGTGGAGGTGAGTGGAGGGGGCGGGTGTGGAGGTGAGTGGAGGGCGGGGGTGGAGGTGAGTGGAGGGGGCAGGGGTGGAGGTGAGTGGAGGAGGCGGGTGTGGAGGTGAGTGGAGGGCGGGGGTGGAGATGAGTGGAGGGGGTGGGGGTGGAGGTAAGTGGACGGCCGGGGTAGAGGTGAGTGGAGGGGGCGGGGGTGGAGGTGAGTGGAGGGGGTGGGTGTGGAGGTGAGTGGAGGGGGCGGGTGTGGAGGTGAGTGGAGGGCGGGGGTGGAGGTGAGTGGAGGGGGCGGGGGTGGAGGTGAGTGGAGGGGGCGGGTGTGGAGGTGAGTGGAGGGGGCGGGTGTGGAGGTGAGTGGAGGGCGGGGGTGGAGGTGAGTGCAGGGGGCGGGGGTGGAGGTGAGTGGAGGGGGCGGGGGTGGAGGTGAGTGGAGGGGGCGGGGGTGGAGATGAGTGGAGGGGGCGGGTGTGGAGGTGAGTGGAGGGCGGGGGTGGAGGTGAGTGGAGGGGGCGGGTGTGGAGGTGAGTGGAGGGCGGGGGTGGAGGTGAGTGGAGGGGGCGGGGGTGGAGGTGAGTGGAGGGGGCGGGTGTGGAGGTGAGTGGAGGGCGGTGGTGGAGGTGAGTGGAGGGGGCGGGTGTGGAGGTGAGTGGAGGGCGGGGGTGGAGGTGAGTGGAGGGGGCGCGGGTGGAGGTGAGTGGAGGGGGCGGGTGTGGAGGTGAGTGGAGGGGGCGGGTGTGGAGGTGAGTGGAGGGCGGGGGTGGAGGTGAGTGGAGGGGGCGGGGGTGGAGGTGAGTGGAGGGGACGGGTGTGGAGCTGAGTGGAGGGGGCGGGTGTGGAGGTGAGTGGAGGGCAGGGGTGGAGGTGAGTGGAGGGGGCGGGGGTGGAGGTGAGTGGAGGGGGCGGGTGTGGAGGTGAGTGGAGGGCAGGGGTGGAGGTGAGTGGAGGGGGCGGGTGTGAAGGTGAGTGGAGGGCGGGGGTGGAGGTGAGTGGAGGGGGCGGGGGTGGAGGTGAGTTGAGGGGACGGGTGTGGAGGTGAGTGGAGGGCGGGGGTGGAGGTGAGTGGAGGGGGCAGGTGTGGAGGAGAGTGAAGGGCGGGGGTGGAGGTGAGTGGAGGGAGCGGGGGTGGAGGTGAGTGGAGGGGGCGGGTGTCGAGGTGAGTGGAGGGGGCGGGTGTGGAGGTGAGTGGAGGGCGGGGGTGGAGGTGAGTGGAGGGCGGGGGTGGAGGTGAGTGGAGGGGGCGGGGGTGGAGGTGAGTGGAGGGGGCGGGTGTGGAGGTGAGTGGAGGGGGCGGGGGTGGAGATGAGTGGAGGTGGCGGGTGTGGAGGTGAGTGGAGGGCGGGGGTGGAGGAGAGTGGAGGGGGCGGGTGTGGAGGTGAGTGGAGGGCGGGGGTGGAGGTGAGTGGAGGGGGCGGGGGTGGAGGTGAGTGGAGGGGGCGGGTGTGGAGGTGAGTGGAGGGGGCGGGTGTAGAGGTGAGTGGAGGGCGGGGGTGGAGATGAGTGGAGGGGGCGGGTGTGGAGATGAGTGGAGGGGGCGGGTGTGGAGGTGAGTGGAGGGGAAGGAAGAGAGAGAGAGAGAGAGAGAGAGAGAGAGAGAGAGAGAGAGAGAGAGAGAGAGAGAGAGAGAGAGAGAGAGAGAGAGAGAGATAGCTCGCGGGGGGCTGAGGGGGATTAGGCGGGGAAATCGGTGGGGGTGAGTGGCGATGGAGGGGGTGAGTGGCGGGGTGAGGGGGGAGATGGAGGGGGTGAGTGGCGGGGGAATATGGAGGAGGGAGAGAGATAGAGAGGGAGAAAAAGAGAGGAAGAAAGAGAGATAAAACAAATCACTAAGGTGGCAATAAAAGTGAAAGCAACAATTGCCCGTGACACAAGTATGTCCAAGAAATGGAACGGACACTCCCTGAAGCTGCAGCCCAAGGCATCTGAGAGCTCTCCTCTCAATCTTTTTCTCTTCTATCTTCTTAGGACTAGTGGGTTCTGACCCCTGTGCTTGGAGCCCACTGCCTCATGCCCCAAAGAGAGAGAGGGAACATAGAAGGGGTACTACAGACCCCCACATCAAGCTTTTGCACCATCCCTGAAAGCATTTCTCCCTTATTTTACTCCTTTCAATGAGATCTAGTTATTCTGCAATTACTGAAAAGAAACATTGTATGTACAAGGGGTGGAATGCTTCCATTTTGACCTAGTTCAGATACTTCTTCACCCTAGAGATGTTAACCAGGGGAATCCTTTTACCCTGCAGATCTTCCAGGTGTACTGCGCCATGTGGCAGTACCTTTATTACCTTATAAGGTCCTATCCATTTGGGTGCCAATTTAGTTGAAGTTGCTGGAACCTGATGCACTAAAACCATAGACCCTTCCTGAACTTGATTGGATCTCAATACCTGTCATGCATTCTTTTGCGGTCTTCCTGTGTTACCAGAAGTTTCTACATTGCCCCTTCTCTGTACTCTTCTAATGCCACCAATCTCTGAATGGGGGGTTCAATTCCGATGGTTTTGATTCCTATTTCTTTTCTGATAATAACTCGAATGATGCCAATGCCTCTTTCCCATATACTAACCGAAATGGAGTCTCGCCTGTTGTTCCCCTCTTCGTGGTTCTGAAAGCCCAAATCGCTCCGATCAGTGCTATCGGCCAGGAACTTTGATGATCAAAAGATAACTTGCGAAGCAATCCAATCAAAATCTTATTGGAACTCTCTGCTTGGCCATTTTCCCTCGGATAGTAGGCACAAGATTTTTTATGGAAGATTTTGTACCTGTCAAATATAAACTGGAGTAATTGATTTACAAAGTGTGTGCCCCTGTCACTAGTAATTTCCAGTGGGCAACCAAATCTTGAAAAAATACGTTTATACACAAATTTAGCTACTGTTAAAGCCGTGCAGTCCACAGTAGCTTTAGCCTCTATCCATTTAGTGGCATAACATGTGGCCATCAAAATATACTTTTTACCTCCAGGTTGGCCAGTTGGACTAATTGGACCTATGAAATCAAGACCCCATCGTTCAAATGGTAGCCATCCTGTGGAGATGACTAATGGTTGGAAATTCCATCTAGTTGGTGCGGGAGCACACCTCTGGCAGATGTGGCCTTCCTTTGCAAACTTGATTGCATCTTTGTAAATATGCGGCCACCACAGACCCTTGTCGATGATTCTATGAGCCAAGTCTTCCCCCTTCAGGTGTCCTTCATTGTGTGCCGCCTCTAGCAAAAGAGTTACCTCCTCCGGATAGACACACCTTCTCAAGATATCATCCTGACAGTATTTATATAGATTTCCATTTATCAAAGAGTAGGCTTTGCTTTTCAAAAGTAATCTTCTTTTTTCTACAAGTGTCAAAAGTTCTGGAATCTTTCCAGTAGTGAGAACCTGAAGAATTCCATCATACCAACCTGACCGAATCGTTACTAGGAAGAGATTGCTATCCACTAGTTCATCATTGATACCTGTTGCCTTTTCACTCATTGCAGTCCTGGACACCTGATCTGCCATGTAATGCTCTTTTCCTGGCTTAATATGAATATCAAAATTAAATTCTTGAAATAGGAGTAACCACCTCCAAATGCTTCCAGCTACTCTAGGTTTGTTTATCAAATACTTCAAAGGCTAATGATCAGAGATAACAATGAAATGTACACCAAGGAGATAATGTCGAAACTTCTGAAGAGCAAATACAATAGCCAAACCTTCTCTTTCCGTTGTACTGTAATTTCTTTCAGCTTGGTTGAGTAGTCTGCTGGCATAAGAGATAGGTCTATCCACTTTGTGAGATGATGGTTGAGCTAGAACTGCACCAACCGCATGAAGACTAGCATCTGTATGCACATGAAATTCCAATGACCAATTAGGAACACTTAAAAGTGGAGCGGTACATAGCCTCATCGTTAGTTCACAAAACACTTTGTCAGCTTCAGCACTCCATGAGAAAGGGATCTTTTTACTGGTAAGCCTTGACAAGGGCTTAGCAATTTATGAATACATCCTAATGAATCTTCTGTGATACCCCGCATGGCCCAAGAAACTTTGCACTTCCTTTGGGCTTTGTGGAATTGGCATGGAAAGAATAGCAGTAACCTTTGCAGGGTCAACAGTTATACCTTCAGCAGATACTATGTGACCAAGAAGAGTACCCTTGGTGACCAAAAAGTGACATTTATCAGGAAATCTTGAACTGCTGCCCTTTTATCTGTACCTGAAAATATTGAAAAGTCATCCATGACATTTATCATGGAAATCTTGAACTGCTTCCCTTTTATCTGTACGTGAAAATACTGAAAAGTCATCCATGAAAATGCGCAGAAATGTTGTTAACCATTTTCCCAATATCAGATACATTGTTCTATTAAATGAAGCTGGTGCATTCTTCAAACCAAAAGCCCCAGGGAGTAACAAAGGTTGTTTTGTCCCTATCATCAGGATGAATTACTATCTGATTGTAGCCACTAAAACCATCCAAGAAACTATACAAAGTGTGACCAGCTACTTCCTCAAGTACCTGCTCTGTGAAAGGCTGAGGAAATCCATCTTGAATAGTCACTTTATTCAAAGCACGGAAATCAACACATACTCTTATTTTTCCACTATTTTTCTTGGGCACAATAACCATAGAAGAAAGCCATCTCGAATGTTCTACAGGAACAATTATACCTGCTTCTTCTAGTTTTGTAATCTCTGCTTTTACCACCTCTGCATACTTCGGATTGAGTCGATATGGCCTACTTCTTACAGGCGCGGCTCCCTCAACTAAGGGTATCCAATGTATCCCAAGATCTTCTGGTATTCCTGTTAAATCTTTGTAGGACCAGGCGAAGACACTTTTGTAAGTAAAGAGCAAATAAGTTACCTTCTGTAGCAAAGGAGGATAATGCCACAACCAGGATGCCAAATGGACCTTTTGAGGGTTCTCTTCATCCCCTAAATTTACTTCTTGAACCAATGTTTCAGGACTGGTCTTGCTTGAGAAATCATCTCCACTATATGCAGGAGTGGATTTTAATTTATATTCTGCAACATGTTCTTTCATCCATCCTTGAGGTATATCTGCAAAAGGAAGATCTTCTCTGCTCTTAAGTTCATAATCTTCCACCTCTGATACTTTTATATTGGTTGCCTCCTCAAAGCTTGTATTTTCCTTCAATTGCTCATTCTCCAACACCTTATGGTCTTCATTGCCCTTTTCTGTAATTTCCTTATCTGCAACTTCTTCCTCAATTTCATTGATCTCTACTGTGCAACACTCTGCACTTCCCATCATCCAATTTAACAATGTATCATCTTCTTGGGGTAGAGAGGGCATTACCTGAGTATCCACAGTATATCCATTGGTTTTTCCTGAATCAAATCCTTCTTCCAAGTGTAGTTGCAGTTGGCTATTGGTGCTTGTTGAAATCCATAGTTTGTTTTTCCCCCAATCTTGCAAAGCTTTTGCTTGTCTCAGCCAAGGTCTCCCCAGGAGTAAAGGGTAAGAAGTCTTCTGTGGAAGTGCAATAACAACAAAATCCAACACAAAGTGGCAACCCTGTACTATCATCTGTACCTTTTCAATAATGCCAAGAGGCGCAACCCGATGTTGATCTCCTAGTGTAAGTGTAAATGGTGCCATTTTGGTGGGGTTCAAATTTAGCTTCTTCATTATAAAATCTGGCATCAAATTGATACGAGAGCCTCCATCTATGATCACACCTGTAAGAGCTTCATCCTTTATACAAACTGATAATCTTGAATTTGGTAGTCTGCTAAGGGTGCAGGGGGAAAATCAACCATGAATCCATCTATACTAGGTGATTGGACCAAGTGAGCTGAGTGTATAATCTTCAGTAAGTCACTTCTTATTTTTGAATCCATCCTTATAAGTTCATATAGACTAACCTTGTGATGAATACCTTTCAAGAACTGTTCAAAGTTTACCTCCTGAGTGTTTTCTTGCAGACTTGTTGATTGGCCCTTTAGAGAAGTAGTCATCTTATCATAAGCTCCTTCAATTTCTACTTGGTCCTTCCATCGAGACTTCTTTTCCTCCTCTTTATCCTGAAATCCTTGTTGTTCACCTCTATGAGTTGCAACTGCTTGCCTAGCTCTGGTCATCATGGGCATTGCAGAGGATGAAACTGCATAAGACTGAGTGGTTTTTCCTTCTTCATGTGGAGAGACCGCAATCATGTGGATTGGAGCAGGACGACCTCTTGGGCAATCTTTGGTATAACGATCCTTGGCCTCTGGACAATGTTGACAAGGAGATGCATCTTCTGGAAGGGAACACTATTTTGCATGTGGCCGTACTCACCACAACGATAGCACATCAAAGGTCTATTATATCTAGGCTTTGCAGGACGATTCTCCTCTCTATTAGATGTATTTGAAGTACTAGCAGAATATGAATCCAAATTTAGAGGGTTACCTCTCTGCTGTGTACCCTTGAGGTAGTATCAATCTCTCGCTTCATGACCATCTTTTCCACAAAATTGACAGCTTACCTTAATAGGGCAATTAGCATTGGAATGTCCATTGTTATTATAGATTGTACACCAAATTTGTCTCCTTATATCCTGAGTGGTCTTCAAGTCTTCTAACTCTGGACGAAGTTGGGCTACTTCATCATCAGTGCGACGCAGTGGTGGCATGACCTTCTCTTCTTGTTGATTTTGTTGCATCTTCAACGCTTCCAATTCCCTCCTCAATTGCTCAATAGGATCCAGATCTGCAGCATACTTTGGTTGTGTATCCCCTTCAAAATGTTGCCTTGCTTCTTCAATGCGTGATGTAGCTGCAACAAAATCATTGAGGGTACCATCCAATCTAAGAGACTCATGAAGCTTCTGTTGAGATGACCTGGGCAGAGCCTTCTCAATCCACTTTTTAACCAAGAAATCACCTGGAGCATGTGGCAGACGTGCAACAAGTGCTTTTGTTCTAGTGTGAAGTTCATGAAAGGATTCACCTGGCCTTAGCTTCAAATTCTCTAGCTGATCTAGAGCTCTTTCCGAAGAATCACTTGGTCTTTATCAAAAGTAGAGAATAAAAATTAAACACATCCAGTACGTCGCCTACTCAAGGGGGGTTCTCTTTAGGGAAGTATACCCTTTAACATTTCTGTGAGTAGACAGAGGGGTTGTACATACTCTAGAGATATTAATCAACAAATGACCACAGAAGACCATATATTTCTTGATTCGAATGAGATGATTACAAGGTTGGACAGAGTGATGCTCAAAAATGCAAGCTTAGGAGGAAAACATGCCATCCTAGAAATAAATAACCTCGATGTACAGAAGCTTCTCATCAGCTTAAGGGGGCCCATTACATGCAGTCTAACCCAGAACAATACAAATGGTAAGATTTGCTCAAGAGAATAGAGTTTAATCACCAATACTGACTCACAGTAAAGAAAGAAAATCCAAGGCACTTTCTTACACTATAGTGCTCATAGCCCTCAACTGAGAAGCCTACCCTCTGTATCCACACTACAGAGTAGCTCCTACAATAGGCTTGAAACCACCAAGTGCAAGAGAGAACTTCTGCACGTACGAACCACTGTATCTCTAAAATTGTACCAAAAAAATATACTAAAAAGTGTGTACCCAAATAGCACAAATCCCTTGTTTTTATAGGCCCCAATAGGCCAAGAAGGCCTTGCCGAATCTTCACGTCCACTGATCACGCGTCGGTGGAATGCCCAAAATTGGAGGGGTAGGTCAATTACTCCTTTGATTTGAATTGAGTCCCCAAAAAATGGGTACTCTTTCTGGATGATTGGTGGCACATGGCAAAATCTTTTCTCCGCTTCTACTTTCTACCCTGCACACTTTTATCCCATACCTTTTTCCCCTTTTTGAGGACTGTTTAGAGTGCGATTTTTCACCTCCCAGCTGCTCTTCAAATCATTCTAGAATGAGACCTTCCTATCCAGCCCTATATAGGAATGTAGGTCAAAGTAACCTCATCAGCTTCATCGTTCACTTTATGAGATTTTGCAGCAGCATGTTTATTCAATCTTCTGAGCAATAGCCAAACATGAAGACCACTTCCCCAATTGACTTGATTTGTACTGAATGTGGGTGTGTGTATAATTATGTGGGTATGTGTGTGAGCAATTGAACGTGCGCATGTGTGCATATGTCGGTGTGTGTGTGTTTGTGTATGTGGGTGGGTGTGCGTGGCGGGGGTGGTGTGAGTGGAGGGGGACAGGCGGGGGTGGAGATGAGTGGAGGAGGCGAGGGTGGAGACGAGTGGAGGGGGCGGGGGTGGAGGTGAGTGGAGGGCGGGGGTGGAGGTGAGTGGAGCGGGCAGGTGTGGAGGTGAGTGAAGGGGGCGGGTGTGGAGGTGAGTGGAGGGCGGGGGTGGAGATGAGTGGAGGGGGTGGGGGTGGAGGTAAGTGGACGGCGGGGGTAGAGGTGAGTGGAGGGGGCGGGGTGGAGGTAAGTGGAGGGGGCGGGTGTGGAGGTGAGTGGAGGGGGCGGGTGTGGAGGTAAGTGGAGGGCGGGGGTGGAGGTGAGTGGAAGGGGCGGGGGTGGAGGTGAGTGGAGGGGGCGGGCGTGGAGGTGAGTGGAAGGGGCGGGTGTGGAGGTGAGTGGAGGGCGGGGGTGGAGGTGAGTGGAGGGGGCGGGGGTGGAGGTGAGTGGAGCGGGCGGGGGTGGAGGTGAGTGGAGGGGGCGGGGGTGGAGATGAGTGGAGGGGGCGGGTGTGGAGGTGAGTGGAGGGCGGGGGTGGAGGTGAGTGGAGGGGGTGGGTGTGGAGGTGAGTGGAGGGCGGGGGTGGAGGTGAGTGGAGGGGGCGGGGGTGGAGGTGAGTGGAGGGGGCGGGTGTGGAGGTGAGTGGAGGGCGGTGGTGGAGGTGAGTGGAGGGGGCGGGTGTGGAGGTGAGTGGAGGGCGGGGGTGGAGGTGAGTGGAGGGGGCGGGGGTGGAGGTGAGTGGAGGGGGCGGGTGTGGAGGTGAGTGGAGGGGGCTGGTGTGGAGGTGAGTGGAGGGCGGGGGTGGAGGTGAGTGGAGGGGGTGGGGGTGGAGGTGAGTGGAGGGGGCGGATGTGGAGGTGAGTGGAGGGGGCGGGTGTGGAGGTGAGTGGAGGGCGGGGGTGGAGGTGAGTGGAGGGGGCGGGGGTGGAGGTGAGTGGAGGGGGCGGGTGTGGAGGTGAGTGGAGGGCGGGGGTGGAGGTGAGTGGAGGGGGCGGGTGTGGATGTGAGTGGAGGGCGGGGGTGGAGGTGAGTGGAGGGGGCGGGGGTGGAGGTGAGTGGAGGGGGCGGGTGTGGAGGTGAGTGGAGGGCGGGGGTGGAGGTGAGTGGAGGGGGCGGGTGTGGAGGTGAGTGGAGGGTGGGGGTGGAGGTGAGTGGAGGGAGCGGGGGTGGAGGTGAGTGGAGGGGGCGGGTGTGGAGGTGAGTGGAGGGGGCGGGTGTGGAGGTGAGTGGAGGGCGGGGGTGGAGGTGAGTGGAGGGCGGGCGTGGAGGTGAGTGGAGGGGGCGGGGGTGGATGTGAGTGGAGGGGGCGGGTGTGGCGGTGAGTGGAGGGGGCGGGGGTGGAGATGAGTGGAGGGGGCGGGTGTGGAGGTGAGTGGAGGGCGGGGGTGGAGGTGAGTGGAGGGGGCGGGTGTGGAGGTGAGTGGAGGGCGGGGGTGGAGGTGAGTGGAGGGGGCGGGGGTGGAGGTGAGTGGAGGGGGCGGGTGTGGAGGTGAGTGGAGGGCGGGGATGGAGGTGAGTGGAGGGGGCGGTTGTGGAGGTGAGTGGAGGGCGGGGGTGGAGGTGAGTGGAGGGGGCGGGGGTGGAGGTGAGTGGAGGGGGCGGGTGTGGAGGTGAGTGGAGGGGGCGGTTGTGGAGATGAGTGGAGGGGGTGGGTGTGGAGGTGAGTGGAGGGCGGGGGTGGAGGTGAGTGGAGGGGGCGGGTGTGGAGATGAGTGGAGGGGGCGGGTGTGGAGGTGAGTGGAGGGCGAGGGTGGAGGTGAGTGGAGGGGGCGGGTGTGGAGGTGAGTGGAGGGGGCGGGTGTGGAGGTGAGTGGAGGGGGCGGGTGTGGAGATGAGTGGAGGGGGCGGGGGTGGAGGTGAGTGGAGGGGGCGGGGGTGGAGATGAGTGGAGGGGGCGGGTGTGGAGGTGAGTGGAGGGCGGGGGTGGAGGTGAGTGGAGGGTGGGGGTGGAGGTGAGTGGAGGGGGCGGGTGTGGAGGTGAGTGGAGGGCGGGGGTGGAGGTGAGTGGAGGGGGCGGGGGTGGAGGTGAGTGGAGGGGGCGGGTGTGGAGGTGAGTGGAGGGCGGGGGTGGAGGTGAGTGGAGGGGGCGGGTGTGGAGGTGAGTGGAGGGCGGGGGTGGAGGTGAGTGGAGGGGGCGGGCGTGGAGGTGAGTGGAGGGGGCGGGTGTGGAGGTGAGTGGAGGGCGGGGGTGGAGATGAGTGGAGGAGGCGGGTGTGGAGATGAGTGGAGGGGGTGGGTGTGGAGGTGAGTGGAGGGGAAGGGAGAGAGAGAGAGAGAGAGAGAGAGAGAGAGAGAGAGAGAGAGAGAGAGAGAGAGAGAGAGAGAGAGAGAGAGAGAGAGAGAGAGAGAGAGAGAGAGAGAGAGAGAGAGAGAGAGAGAGATGGCAACTTTGTATTTCATTGGGCTTGATGTCTCTTTCAGGAAGACATGGGATTAGGTACTCAACATACTGGAACTACACAAGTACAATTATAAAAAATGACTCCATTTGGTCTCAGATATGTAGCATTTTAGTACTTGAAAACTAGGCCCTCCAAATGTCTAAAAAACATTTATCCATAGGATTCCAACAATGGAAGAACCTGTAGTACCAACCCCATAGGAGCTGAATAAGATTTAAGGTCATTGATCATATTCAAATAGTTGACTACAAGGACTAGTCCCTCTTTAAACAAAAGATAAATGCTTGGAAAGATTGAAAGATATGTCTTGTTTAGTGTAGGAAATGCCTAATCCAAAATGTATTAAATGGAGAAACAGTAATAGGATTGAAGATATCTTGAGATTTAAGAAACCACTAAAATCTCTTTAAGTGATCAATAGAAAGTGATTCTTAACTTGGTCTTCGATATGATGGAACCTTGAATTCAATGATCTTTGGTACCTTCTCTTGGAAATTAAGAAAGTAATCCTCATGCATCAAAGTCGAGGTGTGACGACCTTATGTACCTATTCTTTGCATGTTGAAGGGGTGCCATTATTTGGGTGGACAATAAGAGTGTACCTTATGCTTGATTGATGGATAGACTAGAGGCAAGCCCTACTTTGGGAGGTCTTGCAAAAGATTTGGAGAGAATGATGCTCAACCAAGTTTGAAATCCCAAGACAAGAATGATTTATTGAATCTTTCCTAGAATTTTTGTTGGACGTTATTTCAATAAGGTCATGGATGTTGAGCAAATATCAATAAGTAACAACCATATCAATATCCCCAAACAATAACATGGGGACTTTTAGGCTGGCTAACCCTTTCAAACAAATAGTTCTCTTAGTGCAAGAATTAGATGTATACCTAAAGAAAACAATATGATTAATAGCACTTTTGAAAGAAACTATAGATCATTGATTTGAAGAAGAGCTAACCTGAGTACAAGAAACATAATTACTTGTTAGAAACACGAAAAATAGCTCCACCAAAACCATCATCACATAGAAAACTAATAATGGCCTTGGGAGATCATGTTTAAGTTGTTTTGAAGTGCACACAAAGTTCATCTTAATCTCTTGAGGATAGAAGAAATAAGAGAAATAATGAAAATCAAGAATAATTGTTTTATTGTTTGACCTCTAATAGGATTATAAATCCCTTTGTAGTTCCTAAAATTTCATGTATTTTTAACAAAAGAAATAAGTCTTATCATGGTTTTAATTGACGTTTTCACCTTCTTCTTAGTTTTAATTTGACGTTGGTTTTCATTCATTTGACTCACGTCAAGATTCTTGATATGAGATTCATGGCTTTGGTTGAAGGTTCTTAATTTAACAAAGAACATTATGTTTGTATATGTTAATTATACAACATACTTGAAAGGACCTCATTATTTTGCATACTTGAAAGGTCCTCATTATGAGGAGAAGCAATTAAGCATTATTGATTCATGAGAATCCCAATAGCTCATCATTACCTTAAATCTATTCAAGTTTTGTTACTTGTGACCTTCATATGTTCTTTTAGTGTGCTTAGTTTGACAATAACCTTTTAGCATGTACTTACAATATCTTTCATGAGTTTGTACATATATTCAATTCAATTCAAGGACTCTAATTGTTCATTGTTTCTAATCAAGTCTCTAACTCCTATTTCTATTGCACCTACACTTAAGATTTCCATGTCTCTTATGTTGATATCCATTAAACGTGAATAATAAAACATATACTAAATAGCTCTATGTGTGCACCTTGAGATTTCCTAACGACCCTGAGTATGCTTTCCAATCTTCATGCGATTTTGAGACTTTGATCAGAGGGGTGTTGATGACACCCTACATGAAGCAACAACCTGCTCTGATACTAATTGTTAGAGTTTGAGGTCTAGAGAAGCATGCGAACAACACAAGGAAGAAGAAGAATCTTGGAGCACAACACAAAATACCGAATGTATTACCAAATGAGTATACGAAGATCTGCAACCCATTATGGCTATAAGTGTATGTAAGTTAACTTGTAATAGGATTATTCATTCCTTCGTATTTCATGTAACACCATCAATCATATATGTGTAAATCTCTTGGAATTTTGACTTATTTTTAGTAAGGAAACAAGTACTATGATGGCTTTATTTGAGCTTTTGACCTTCTTCATAGTTCCCTAGGTTGGAAGAGGTGCGGTGAGTCTGTATTCATTTATCTCATAGAAAACTCTTTATTCTCCTTTGATTCTTCAGATGTAATTCATGCCTTTTTGTCTAAAGCTCCTATTTCAAGAAATAAGATTATGTTAGAATATCTTCAATATCCATCATTCATGATGTACTGTGTTGCATACTTGCAAGCACCTCATTTTGATGACAAGTCAATTATGCATTACCTTGTTCATAGGAATCCCAAATGAGATGATGCTTGAACCTTGAATACAACGCTTCATGGTTTATAGATGATGAGGATATTACAAGGAAATGGAGTTTTTTGTGTCTTCACTTATGGAATTCGGGGCAATGCTAATACAACCTAAGTCCTTCTAATATTCCCTATCTTATTTAGAAACCCTTCGATTCAATTGTTTGACCTAACATAAGTTGCAAAAGGGTAATATTTGTTGGACGGCCACCCACACTCTACTACCGTATCTAGTGATTTGTAGAATTCCATAGTTGACCTTTGGCCTATATCTAAATGCGTTCACTACTAGTGAAGGCATCACACTAAGTCATCATAAATCTATCTTGTGTACCCCTATCTAGAGTTTTCTAGATAAAAAGTAAAGCTCTACCTTGAGAGGATACAAGTGGACAATTCCATCACCTTAATCCTTGCTTAGTAGTGATTCATAGTTTTCTACTAGGTGCGATCTGGGCAGAAACATCTGAATTGGGTGGATTCAAATTACTAGTCCATTTCTGGGCATGACCGGTGCATGGACTTAGTAACAAAGGTGGGATTCTTATCCCTCACAAGACTTTGAGAACTCTTGATTCACTTGAATTTTATTTGGAGCACTTAACATTTGGTTGTCTCAAACATCTAACTTGGATGTTTGTTCAATGGTTTACTCTTATCCAGCAACTACTTGATTTTTTCACCGGACTAGAGGACTACTTTATCCTAATGAGTTTAAAAATCCTATGTAAACTATAAGAGAAAGTTTACCACTTTCTTTGATTCAACCATACTATAACTTGACCAATTTAAATTCTAAATGAAAATTATCCAGCTTGGGACAATTTTCTCAAAGACTTCAACTAGAAGTTCTTTGGGAATTTTCAATCTCATGAACAAGTCCTAACTTCTCTATTCTAAAGTATATTGGAATCTAAGAAATCATTTATGCTATAACTTGAAGCGAACTCAAATAAATAAGTCCACTTAGACTTATTATCTTTTGAAGATTCAAAAGATTCTTGTACATAACATCTATCTAGGATGTTCAATCTAGTTATCTTGTTCTAACCAGCTAACCTTGGTCTTTTGCAAAAGGAATTAGATACCATATATGAACCAATTCCAAACAATTTGGAAAGAAAAAAGAAATAACTAAAACTTTGTACAATCAATTCAAACTTTGAAGATACGTAAACTTTCTATAAGTCAAAGTCTAGATGACTCAAGACTCTAACTTCTCAAATATTTGTTTCAACAAGATATTGGAGCAGTTTTTTTATCTTTAAGAGAAAGGAACTTGATTCTCAAAAGAATCATAGAGTAAATCTAAAACATCATCCAACCACAAGATACTAGTGTGGTATCCAACATCAGTGTGTTGACCCATTGAGGTTCTGTTGATACGTTTTGTATTCAAATAATGCTTCACTTGAGACTAAGTTTAGGTAATATTCATTCTTTCTGACTCCTTATTTGGAATGCAATTCCTGTGCATTTCTTTGAGTCAAAAGAGTGTATTTACCAAGTTACACTAGGAACTTGATGCTTGAATTAGTCAATCAAATCCTTGGTTGAAAAGATCAACTCAAAATCAAAGTCGAAATTCCTTCAAAAATTTATGAAATATTTTCAAATTAACAACACTTTATCTTGAAGTGTTTAAAGAAGATCTTGGAGTTACTTACTTCATATCTTCAGTTTCCTTTATCTTGAAGTTATCTTGAAGTATCTTGAGATCCTACTTTTATCCTCCTTGAATTAAACTCCTTCTTTGAAGTCTTTATTCTCTTCAGGATCAAACCTAACTTCAAGATCCAATGTAGGACTAGAAGATAATTATCATCCATGGTTGATGTACCATACAATCTTTCATACATCAACCTAAGTAGTGTCCCACACCACCCTATTTTATATTCAAATTATTGTGTGGCAGATACTTATCCTAAAGTCTTAACATCTATTGATAGAGTACATTCTTGCTTCAATTCCTTACGAGAAGATAATTATCATCCATGGTCCGATGTACCATACAATCTTTCATACATCGACCTAAGTAGTGTCCCACACCACCCTATTTTATATTCAAATTATTGTGTGGCAGATACTTATCCTAAAGTCTTAACATCTGTTGATAGAGTACATTCTTGCTTCAATTCCTTACGAGATTTTTGAAGTTTCAGATGGCCATAAACTGAAACAGAGAACCTTACACTACAAGAAATAGGAGCGTATAGCGACGGTTAAGGCGACATAATTTCGTCGCTATAAAATTGCAACTTGCATCGTAATTAGCGTCGCGTGCCGACCGTCGATTAAACGACACAGAAAACGATGGTATTTGCAACTTGTGACGCGACGGGATTGCGACGTTCCCATAAAACGTCGCTAAAACGATGCAATTTAAAAGCATCGCATAAGCGACGCCTTTTTGTGTCACTTAGGCGACGTTAGTTGCCGTCGCATAAGCGACGGTAAAATTGTTCCCTATTCGATGACGAATAGCATCGCTTACACAACGATCTCTTGACGAACAAAAATTAAAACGTTGGAGGCTCTGCGATCCGCATTTTCACGCATCCGATCAAAGAGCTCTCCAACATTCGCAATTGCGCTGCGCTTACGAGCTGAAGCAAGTATATGCAGAATTGTTGTTTTGCCTAAGCTCTCTCTTATTGTCTCCCTCTATCTTTGTTTCTCTCTTTCTACATCTTTCTCTCTTTGAATTCTCTCTTTCTCTCTCTAAATCTCTCTCTCTCTTTCTCTCTCTTTTCTTTCTCTCTTTATTGCAGGTTATTCAAGAAGCTAACCAAGCAAAAAGTATGGCTAACAATTGTAAGTACAATTTCTATTCTTTGTAGATCATTTGAATTGTGTTATTTTCATTACATAGCATACTCACACTTATTGATACGCACTCATACACTTATACATGATGAAGATGCACTTTCACACATATACATATATACACATGCACATACACACACATATATACACATAGATACATATGCACATACACTTAGACATACACACATATACACATGCATATGCACAAACATTCCTACAACCACATAAAAAGACGTCCATGCATACATTATTGTGTGTGTATATATATATATATATATATATATATATATATATATATATATATACACATTAACATATATGCAAATACATGTATATGCACATCCACATACACATGCATGTTTCATACATATACACATGCATATATATACACATGCATATACATATACACATATACATATACATATACATATACATATACATATACATATACATATACATATACATATACATATACACACATATACATATACATGCATATACATGTACACACACATACATATACATGCATATACATATACACGCACATACACAAGAACATGCACATACTCATACACACATATACATTTATACATGCACATGCACATACATACATATTACACACACACATACACATGCACATACATATATATACACACACATACATATACTCTTAGGTACACACATATGAATGAATTATATAATTAAAATATTAAAACACATATACACATGCACACACACATGCATATACCTACATATACACATATACATGCACATACACACACATACACATAGAGTTATACATATACATGCATATACATATACACACACATACACAAGAACATGCACATATAGATACATACATATACACTTATACATGCACATGCACATACATACATATACACACACATACACAAGCACATACATACATATACACACACATACATATACACTTAGGTACACACATATGAATGAATTATATAATTAAAGTATTAAAACACATATACACATGCACACACATGCACATACCTACATATATACATATACATGCACATACACACATATACACATAGAGTTATACATATACATGCATATACATATACACATACGTACATACACATGGATATGCACATACTCATACACACATATACACTTATACATGCACATGCACATACATACATATACATACACATGCACATACATACATATACACACACATACATAATTAAAGTATTAACACACATGCCTAATATAAACAATAATAACAATCAATAGAACAAAACTGTTCATTACTTAATACCATACACACAATTCAAAACATAACTGAAATAAAATATATATATACATATATTTCAATGTAAATACATATAATCCAATGTCATAATCAACTAAAATCCTAATCATCATCATCATGATCATCATCATCATCAGCAATATATGATCATTCTAATCATCCTCATCCTCATCGTCATGATCACCCTGTGACGATCGAGATCGTCCCTCCTGTGTCTGTCTCTCCACCTCATCCATATTTGTCTCTCCTTAATACTCCTGTATTACATATAACAAACATAAATAAATAAAATAATTAAAACACTCATAAAAACAAAATAATTATATAAAATTTAAAAATACTCACAAAGGCATCAGGATGATCTTGCATATACTCGCTCAAATGCCGATATCCAAATTGTGTAGCATACTCGATCTCCTGTTTCGTAGGATATCGGCCATAATCCTTCCGCTGCAATGAAACAAATAAAAAACATTAGTTGCTTGCATTTTAACTAAAATAAAAAATATACTCACAATAACACATATACTTACAAATGTAGCTACAAAACCATTATGGCCCATTTGGCCTAGGTGCGATGTGTGGCACGAATCCACTCTCTTCTTTGCAGCAGCCTATTTATTCAAGAAAAAAATACATAAATTAAATGTAAAAAAATACTAAAATATATAAAAATTATTAATATAAACTATTAATTTGTGTACCTTCTACTGAGGAAATTACTCCTAAAGACGTAGTTGTCTACGAAAAAACTACCACGACTCAGGTGGTATGCTAGCTCGCCTGTTATTTTTTTCGACCATACAATATCTCCTGTTAATTTAATCTCAAACAGAAAAAAAAGTCAGAATACATACACATATATACACACACATACACATACACATACACATACCCACATACACATATACATGCAAACATATACGCATGCATATATGTATACATATACACATATATATACATATAACATAAACATACATATACATATCCACATATATACGTACACACACATGCATGCATATACACTCATTCATACAAAATACATGCATTTATCCCACAATAATATGTAGTTGTGTATATGTGAATATGTGTGCATGTGTAAATGTGTATATGTGAATATGTGTGTATGTGTAAATATGTATATGTGAAGTTTTTGTTTATGTAGATAGTCAAATTATTAATATCAAAAATCATTATTTGTAGATTCTGATCAATCAGATGGAACTCCACCACCGTCTCCTCTTCGTGCAACGACTTTATACTGTAAGTATATGAAATATTTAATTTTAAATATATTTGATGGATACATAACTTATATTTTTTTTATGTTTCTTATTATGTGCAGATTCTGATCAATCAGAGGGTACTCCACCACCTCCTACCCTTGCAACGACTTCACATGTGTCCTCCAATAGGAATTATGATGAATTTTACTATGAAGAGCATATTATATGTTGGTGTAACTCTTGTTATGGCACGCATCGAAGACCACGATTGGAATGTATTGAACATGAGGCAGAGTATGGTACTTTTGAGCGTGCACCATCACCTAGTCAACATGATAATGCTTGGGTATGTATTTTCTATATATATTAATGTCATTATTTTATTTAAAAACCATATATAAAATCAAATTTTTGTTGATATACAAGAATACTTGCTCGATGATGATGATGATGATGATTTTTCTCATAATGTTAATATACCTCGTACACGTCATGGACTTGTTGTTCATCAATTACAAGCAGAGGTTTCTAGAAATCATCTACCTCCTGGTTTAGAGAATGAAACGGCTGGAGATTATCCATTGCCAGCTCGTGATCGTTCTTTAGTACAAACATATGATAGAAGAAGATATGGAGGATGGAATAGAGGACCACTTCCTTTAGATGGAGAGGTTTTCAACTTTTGGGGTAATCGCTATATGATTGCTCCATCCACTATTACTAATGCTGGTGGTGGTCTCTTTATTGTAGAGGATTTGTATGTGCCCCCGAACTCTGAAGTCACTCTTATGTCATTTTGTGGTCCTATATATGGATCGGGAGATTGGCATCGACTTTCACGTTATGTTCAAAGCATGAATACTTATGGAATATGCTTGAACGCAGCATCCCTTACTAGTAGAAGGATTTTTTATGCAGAAAAAGAAAGATAATATATTGATGGAAGACCTTACACACATGGAAATATAGCAAGTTTATTAAATAGTAGTCGAGGGTTACATAATAGTTCAAGGACTAATTGCACATTTGAGGAGCGTGAAAATAGTCATGAATCACCATACATGAGTAGAGATGTCAAGATACATAGTTGTCAATGCTATTACTACATTACATGCTGGTGATGAACTATTAGTGAATTATGGATGGCGTAGACCTCCAAGAGCACCTTTTAGCTAGAGAGAATAAAAATTTTCTATCCATATTTAATAAGTTATATACTTAATTTTATATTTGAAGTTTAATTTTTATTCATCTATGGAATACTAAAGAGTTTTATTTATATGTGTAGATTCCAACGTATGATGTTGATGATATTCGTCCACAACATTCACAATTACCAGTAAGACCTCGTTTATCAGAAGCTTCCATGAGGAGGCTACGCAAAACTAATCCTGTGCAATATGCTAAGTTGAAAGATCTATATTCAAAAGATGATAAAGTACAAGATTTGTGTGACAATGATGAAGATGATGGCATGGTAGATTTTATTGAGGATTGGTGTCAAAATGACAGTGAGAGCATTGATATTTCTAAAAATGAGAAATATCTTCGAGAGGAATGTCTAAAGCATGTATATGAAGGAAGTCGTTTGACACGACTAAGTGCGAGCTTACTTATTCTCAACCTTCAAAATCGTTTGGGATGGAGTAATGTATTTGTTTCGAGACTATTAAGGTATAAATTTCAATTTTCTATCTATTTATATATATATGAATAAATAAATAAATATATATATATATATATATATATATATATATATATATATATATATATATATATATATATATATATATATATATATATATATATATATATATATATATATATATATGCAGGTTTTTATTCTTACTTTAGATAAGGTAAGAACAAGAACTTGAATTGAATGGAAACTTTTTGTCCGCGCATCTTTTAAAACTATTAATGCATCTTTCCAAATATTCACAGCAAATTTGATTGTTTGGATGGTAGGATACGATTATTTGTTTTGGAGGATATGAATGATTTGTCGATTCACAAATATGTTCAGTTTGAAAGTGTGAGAAGAAGATTTATAATTGTTATTCAAAGAATTTGGCACTGTTTATAGGCCATACAATGGTGACCTGGATGAATCGCATGCACAGAGGTTACTCAAGAGATAGCAATCTGATTATAATGGAGTAGTCCAGTTTGTATCCTAAAGTTCAGATGCTCATCATTGACATGCAAGAGGTTTACTGCATACCCGAGAAATCCTGCTCTATCTTGAGTAACCTCTGTGCGTGCGATTCATCCAGGTCACCATTATATGAACATATGTGTGAATTGACAAATCATTCAATGAAGTTACATACTTCATATCCTCCAAAACAAACAATCGTATCGTGCCATCCAAATCAATCAAATTTTGCATAAATATTTTGAAAGATGCATTAATAGTTTTAAAAGATGCGCGGACAAAAAGTGTCCATTCAATTCAAGTTCTTGTTCTTACCTTATCTAAAGTAAGAATAAAAACCTACATGTATATATGTATATTTATTTATTTACCTTTTTTAATACATCTTTTTTTGATAAACTTACAGGTTATTATCTGAAAAGTTTCTACCAAGTCAGAATATTCTTCCTACCTGACATGATGAAATGAAGAAGATAATCAACAATCTTGGTATAGATTATCAATGTATACATGCATGTCCTAACGATTGTATTTTATATAGAGGTGAATATGCAGACTCTTTGACATGTCCCAAATGTCAATCTCCTCGACATAAGGGTGAAGAAGGTAAAATCCCAAAAAAGGTATTGAGACATTTTCCATTGGCTCCACGGATTAGACATATGTTTCGAAGCTCCGAATTATCAAAGCTTTTGACTTGGGGACATGATCACAAAAGTACTGATGGAATAATCAAAATTCCTCATGATAGTGTTGCTTTTCAGCATATTGATTCTACATGGCCTGAATTTGCACAAAATCCACAGAATCTAAAGTTAGGAGTTGCATTAGATGGGGTTAATCCATTCTCCATGAAATCTAGTAAATGGTCAACATGGCCAGTGGTAGTCATAAACTACAATCTTCCGCCATATCTTAGCATTAAAAAGGAACATTTAATGCTTTCACTTTTAATCCCAGGCAAAAGACAAGTTAAAGATATGAATGTATATCTTGCTCCTCTCATTGACGATCTTCAAGAGTTATGGAGAGGTATTAATGTCATTGATGTATCGAAAAGCATCAATGAAAGACATATTACGGTTTGTGGTATTGTGGCTTGGACTATTCACGATTTTCCTGGATATGGCGTTTGTTCAGGTATTGATGTAATTTTTTTATTCAATATGCATGTAAATAAATATGATTTAATCGAATTATATTTTTATCATTTTCCATGATGCAGGAATATCTACTAAGGGTTATAAAGCTTGTCCATATTGTGGTGACTGGTTGAGATCAATCTATAGTAAGAATCTCAACAAAAATATTTATCTTCGACATCGGTGATTCTTGCCTGATGATCATCCATTAAGATCTAAAAGAGAAGCGATACATTTTAATGGAAAGCTTGAAACAGGCCAGTATCCAAAACCTATGACGCCTATGGATTGGTATAAAAAATGGACAGATGGACCTCTGATAAATCCAGAAGCAGAAATCTTCAATGATGATTCAGATAATGAGTATGTGAATAGAGGTAAAGGAAAATTGGCACTTGCAGAGAACATATCAATATGGTATTCTTTGGAGTATTGGAAAGAGTTAAAAGTATGTCATCTTCTTGATCCTATGCATATATTCAAAAATATTGGTTATTCACTATGGCAGCATCTTCTTGGACTAAAAGATACCACAACATCAAGGAATGATTTGAAAGATCAAAAATCCAAACCAAAGTTATGGCCAGTTTTTGATAGACATCGACAAGAAACGACTTATGCATCTGCTCCTTGGGTACTTACAACAAAAGAGATATAGACTATCAACAATAGAATTCAATTGATCAAGACTCCTACAGGATATGGAGCATCGTTTCAAAACATGTTTACTATGGATGATAAGAGCTTATCTGGGTTAAAGACCCATGACTGGCATAACTTTTTTGAAACATATTTTACCTTTGGTTATCGATGGATGTACAACGAAAGGAGTACGAGATGTCATCTATCGTCTTGGATCACTTATAAGGTAATAATGATACTTTTATATTTAATATGTATGAATATTGGATATCTTTTATTTTTTAATTAACTTCTTTATAATTGTTTTTATGATTTGTATAGGTGGATTACATCCAAAGAGATCGATAAAAATCCGATCCCACAAAAAAAAGGTGAATGCAAAGAGCTACTATGTTTCATGGAAAAAGAACTTCCTACTTCATTCTTTGATATTCAGGTGCATTTATTAGTCCATCTTGTAGATGAGATAGAGATTGATGGTGTTGTCAACACTCGATGGATGTTTTGGGTCGAGCAATTTATGGGAATACTAAAAGGTTACGTGGGACAAAGAGCAAAACCAGAAGGATCCATGGCAAAGGGTTGGATGCTTGAAGAGTGCATGTATTACGTTAGTGAGTACCTTGAAAGAGTTCATGAACAAGCTCCACGTGCATGGACCAACGAGTCTTCTTCAAAAATAACAGATGAGGTATTATCAGGTAAGGGGGTTCCATTCTTATTTACATTTCAAGAGAAAAATGATGTTTCTACTTTTGTAGCATATAATAGCGAATGCATGCAAGCATTCCTTAGCGAGTACGAGGAACTTCACAGTCTCCGAAGTAAAAGGCGAAAAAACAAAAGATCTAGATGTAATCTCGATAATAATGAGATTACAGATATACCTTCTTCACAGATTGGCTATGTAGTCGTTTGCAACGCGCCAACGCAAATAATGAAGAAATCTCAGATGAGCAAAGAGAGTTAATGATAGGTTGTGAACGAAAGGTAATTTTATTAAAATATATATTTTATTTTTTTCATATATGTATGTTAGTTTCTATTTACTAATTGAATTTATTTTGCAGGCTCGAATCTTCACTAATATGTGGGCTTTTGGACAACATATTAGAATCAAAGCCATTGATTCTTTACGTAAAACAGAGGATTCTAGTATTGTTGCTTTTTTCAAGCAACTATCACGTGCTAGCTCAAAAGACATGAACCTTATAGATAGCGAACTTGGTTACGTAGGAACTATTGTTGGTATCCACGAAATTTCATTTCGTACATTCAAACAGGTAGAAAAAAGTTTATATATTTTTTTTAGAGTTAGTTATTTTCTTAAGCACCTAATAATGGGATGTTTTTGTTGTTATATATTTTGATAGGCCATTTTGAAGGTTGACTGGTATCGAGCGGAGTATAAAGGTAGTAATTCTACAATAAGAAAGGAATTATCTGGGTTTTGGGCAATTGATTCTTCCAAGGTAATGCGATCTACTAAAGAACCATATATTCTTCCTAGGCATATTGAACAAGCATTTTTTTATAAAAACCCAGATGCTTATCCTTGGTGGCAAGTCATTCATGTGAAACTTAGAGGTAGGTCATTGTTTGAACAGTTTATTGTTAGAGAGATTGAAGAAAATCCTCTTGATGATTCAGCATCAGATACTGATACATCAACATCTGGAATAGAAATTAGAATCATTCTACGTGATAATGATACTAATCTTTTTGATGAAGAGGATAATTCTCTACATGCTGATTCTACTGATGAGGAAGAGGAATTACCAGAAATAGATATTAATCCACCAATAGATGATGTGATTCATGAGAACATAGATTTAATAATAGAAGAAATAAATGAAATCAATAACGATAATGAAGATGAGACTATATTGATGTCTTACCAAAATGATGGCAATAATGAAAATATATGAGCAGATTAGATAGTAAATTCTACTCTCGTTATAGATCAATAACTTGAAGCTTCGGAATGGATATCAGATAATAGGGTTTTTTTATTAACCTGAATAACTATGAATCCTACTAGAGAGATGAGATCATGTTCTTCTAAGTTAGAACATGAAGCTCGGGGGTATGCCTAATTATTTTATATATAGCTTTATCTTCGAGGAGTAAATTTTTATCATGTATGTATGCATATGTGTGTGTATTCATGTGTATTATATGTATACATATGTTAGTATGCATATATATGTATTTCATGTATATGTATGTGTTTGCATGTGTGTGATATATGTATACATGTGTTAAATATGCATATGTGTATATATGCATATGCATTTATGTAAAATATTCATGTATTCATGTACGTAATATATGCAAGTGTTTATAATTGTGTACATGTATATATGTATATGTGTCTATGTGTAAATATGTACATGTAAATATGTATGCATGTATATATATGTTTATGTGTGCATGTAGGCATGTACATGTATGTGTAAATATGTACATGTAAACATATGTAGTATGTATATATATATTTATGTGTGCATTTAGGCATGTATGTGTGATGCATAATATATCTACTCCATTTTATATTTATGTATCCTATCTACATGATGTGGATATATCTTTACATATATTATGATCCTCGTTGATTCGAGCAGCTATATATAGAGGCATAAGGTTGGGAGGAGAGACATCTCTCTAGTAGGACGTCAGAGGTGTACATATACTTCAAACATATGGCTAAAAGGTTGAATTAGAGTTTTTAAATTAGGTATTTCAAAACCCTAATATCGAGATTATTGTTCTCTCTCTCTCTCTCTCTCTCTCATATACATACATACCGTGCATTGTCGCGATCATAAGCCATTAGTGTCCGCATCTCTTTTAAACACCACTTAAGCGACCACCCTGTCCCAAACTCCCTCTCAAGTGAACTGAGCACATACTTTTTATCCCTCTCATCATGCTCAC
This sequence comes from Ceratopteris richardii, assembly GCA_020310875.1. Taxonomy (NCBI): domain Eukaryota; kingdom Viridiplantae; phylum Streptophyta; class Polypodiopsida; order Polypodiales; family Pteridaceae; genus Ceratopteris; species Ceratopteris richardii. Next base: position 80,063,505 of record CM035433.1, read on the forward strand.
TACAAAAATAAAAAACATAATGTAAATAAAACATAAGATATATATTTCAATTTATATGTAAAACTTTTACTTACTTCCATGGTAAGTGGACAAAGCGCAGGTAAGAGTCGCATAGTGCGTGCATTCTTCTCTTGAACTCCAATCCATTTCCTATGTATACAATGTTCCCCTCAAGCTCTATGTCGCACTCTAGTCCTAACGTGCCTATGCATGTCCTCATAGGCAACGTCTCTGCTCTGCTATCACGTGTTGGAGTTGGTATAGGTGTCCTGAAAATAAATAGATAGAAATAAATAAAAATATGTGTTATAATATCATTACAAAAGTTTATGAAAAAAAACATACCTATGAGCAAATAGCTCTCTTCTTGCATGTGGAGCCGCAGAAGAGCCCTCGTCTGATCGCGTAAGCATCTGGATCGTATAATCCAGCTCCTCATCAGACATCTCTGCGTAGTCCCGCATTATGGCCCCTAGAGTATCAGACGGAACTCTTGCTCTCATAAGACTTTTTATGAGAGTGAGTTTCGCCTTTCTCTCTCTATTGGGATCCATAATACCTAACATATAAATCAAAATGGTTAGAAATCAATATATATACGTGTACATATGTAAATGTGTATGCATTAAGTATGTGTATGTATGCATGTGTTTGTGTATGTATGTGTGTGTATATGTGTGTATGCATGTGTATGTGTGTGTATGCATCATTATGTGTATATGTGTCTATGTGTGTATGTGTGTGTATATGTATGTGTGTATGTATGTGTATATGTGTGTGTGTATGTATGCATGTATGTATGTATGTATGTATGCATATGCATATGCATTATGTATGTATATATATGCATGTATGTGTATGTGTGAGTATGAGTGTGTATGTGTTTATGTATATGTATGTATCTATGTGTGTGTATGTGTCTAGGTGTCTATGTGTATGCATGTATGTATGCATATGTGTGTGTATGCATATGTATGTGTGTGTATGCATCATTATGTGTGTCTATGTATGCATGTGTATGTGTGTATGCATCATTACGTGTGTATGTGTCTATATGTGTATGTGTGTGTGTATATGTGTTTGTATGTGTGTATGCATGTGTATGTGTGTATGCATCATTATGTGTGTAAGTGTCTATGTGTGTTTGTGTGTGTGTATATGTGTGTGTGTGTGTGTGTGTCTATGTGTATGTGTGTGTGTTTATGAGTGTGTATGTGTTTATGTGTATGTATGTATCTATGTGTGTGTATGTGTCTATGTGTGTATGTGTATGCATGTATGTATGCATATGCGTGTGTATGCATGTGTATGTGTGTGTATGCATCATTATGTGTGTCTATGTATGCATGTGTATGTGTGTATGCACCATTACGTGTGTATGTGTCTATGTGTGTATGTGTGTGTGTATATGTGTTTGTATGTCTGTCAGCATGTGTATGTGTGTGTATGCATCATTATGTGTGTACGTGTCTATGTGTGTTTGTGTGTGTATATGTGTGTGTGTGTGTGTGTCTATGTGTATGTGTGTGTGTCTATGAGTGTGTATGTGTTTATGTGTATGTATGTATGTATGTGTGTGTATGTGTATGCATGTATGTATGCATATGTGTGTGTATGCATGTGTATGTGTGTGTATGCATCATTATGTGTGTATGTGTGTATGTATATGTGTGTGTTGTCTATGTGTATGTGTGTGTGTCTATGAGTGTGTATGTGTTTATGTATATGTATGTATCTATGTGTGTGTATGTGTCTATGTGTGTATGTGTATGCATGTATGTATGCATATGTATGTGTGTGTATGCATCATTATGTGTGTCTATGTATGCATGTGTATGTGTGTATGCATCATTACGTGTGTATGTGTCTATGTGTGTATGTGTGTGTGTATATGTGTTTGTATGTGTGTATGCATGTGTATGTGTGTGTATGCATCATTATGTGTCTAAGTGTCTATGTGTGTTTGTGTGTGTGTATGTGTGTGTGTGTGTGTGTCTATGTGTATGTGTGTGTGTTTATGAGTGTGTATGTGTTTATGTGTATGTATGTATCTATTTGTGTGTATGTGTCTATGTGTGTATGTGTATGCATGTATGTATGCATATGTGTGTGTATGCATGTGTATGTGTGTATGCATGTCTATGTGTGTATGTGTATGCATGTATGTATGCATATGTGTGTGTATGCATGTGTATGTGTGTATGTGTGTGTATATGTGTGTATGTGTGTATGTATATGTGTGTGTATGTGTGTGTTGTCTATGTGTGTATGTGTGTATGTATATGTGTGTGTTGTCTATGTGTATGTGTGTGTATATGAGTGTGTATGTGTTTATGCATATGTATGTATCTATGTGTGTGTATGTGTCTATGTGTGTATGTGTATGCATGTATGTATGCATATGTGTGTGTATGCATATGTATGTGTGTGTATGCATCATTATGTGTGTCTATGTATGCATGTGTATGTGTGTATGCATCATTACGTGTGTATGTGTCTATGTGTGTATGTGTGTGTATATATGTGTTTGTATGTGTCTATGCATGTGTATGTGTGTGTATGCATCATTAAGTGTGTAAGTGTCTATGTGTGTTTGTGTGTGTGTATATGTGTGTGTGTGTGTCTATGTGTATGTGTGTGTGTTTATGAGTGTGTATGTGTTTATGTGTATGTATGTATCTATGTGTGTGTATGTGTCTATGTGTGTATGTGTATGCATGTATGTATGCATATGTGTGTGTATGCATGTGTATGTGTGTGTATGCATCATTATGTGTTTCTATGTATGCATGTGTATGTGTGTATGCATCATTACGTGTGTATGTGTCTATGTGTGTATGTGTGTGTGTATGTGTTTGTATGTGTGTCAGGATGTGTATGTGTGTGTATGCATCATTATGTGTGTATGTGTGTATGTATATGTGTGTGTTGTCTATGTGTATGTGTGTGTGTCTATGAGTGTGTATGTGTTTATGTATATGTATGTATATATGTGTGTGTATGTGTCTATGTGTGTATGTGTATGCATCATTATGTGTTTGTATGTGTGTATGCATGTGTATGTGTGTGTATGGATCATTATGTGTATAAGTGTCTATGTGTGTTTGTGTGTGTGTATATGTGTGTGTGTGTGTCTATGTGTATGTGTGTGTGTTTATGAGTCTGTATGTGTTTATGTGTATGTATGTAACTATGTGTGTGTATGTGTCTATGTGTGTGTATGCATGTATGTATGCATAGGTTTGTGTATGTGTGTGTATCCATTATGTATGCATATGTTTGTGTATGCATTATGTATGTGTATGTATGCATATGCATTATGTATGCATATGTATGCATGTATGTGTATGTGTGTATATGTCTCTCTATGTGTGTGTATGCATATATGTGTGTGTATGAGGTGTATGTGTGTGTGTGTATATGTGTGTCTATGTGTGTATGCATGTGTATGTGTGTGAATGCATCATTATGTGTGTATGTGTCTGTGTGTGTATATGTGTGTGTCTATCTGTGTGTATGTGTGTGTATGTGTGTGCACATCTATGTGTATGTGTGTGTGTCTATGAGTGTGTATGTTTGGATGTGTGTGTGTATGAATGTGTGTCTATGAGTGTGTATGTTTGGATGTGTAAGTGTATATGTGTGTCTATGTGTGTATGCATGTGTATGTGTGTGAATGCATCATTATGTGTGTCTATGAGTGTGTATGTTTGGATGTGTGTGTATATGTGTGTCTATGTGTGTATGCATGTGTATGTGTATGAATGCATCATTATGTGTGTATGTATCTATGTGTGTATGTGTGTGTATATGTGTGTGTATGTGTGTGTGCGTCTATGTGTATGTGTGTGTGTCTATGAGTGTGTATGTGTTTATGTGTGTGTATGTGTCTATGTGTGTCTATGTGTCTATGTGTGTGTGTCTATGTGTGTATGTATGCATAGGTGTGTATGTGTGTGTATGCATGATGTATGCATATGTGTGTGTATGCATTATGTATGTGTATGTATGCATGTGCATTATGTATGCATATGCATTATGTATGTGTATGTATGCATGTGAATTATGCATGTATGTGTGTGTGCATGTGTATGCATTATGTGTACATGTGTGTATGTGTACGCATTATGCATTGTGTATGTGTGTATATGTGTGTGTATTTGTGTGTATGTGTGTGTGTGTCTATTAGGTGTATGTGTGTGTGTGTGTGTCTATGTGTGTATATGTGTGTGTACATAAGTATGTGTGTGTACATACGTATGTGTGTGTACATACGTATGTGTGTGTACATACGTATGTGTGTGTGTGTGCGCATACCTGCCAATGGTCTCATTCTCTCTCTCTCTCCCTCTCGCACGCACGCTCTCTCTCTCTCTCTGTCTCTCTCTTCTTGCTCGCGTCCGAGTCTCGGCACAAATGTGCCGGGAGAAATCAATTTTTTTTTTTAACATTCCAGAGCGTCGCATATGCGACGCTCTGTAGTTTGCCAACGTCGTTGAGTTCATCGCTACGGAGCGACGGTGCTAGCGACGCTCTTTAAATAGCGTGGCATAAGCGACTCTAGCATCGCTTAGGTGAAGGGGGTCGGGCAAAAAAAAAATCAAAATTCGTACCGTCACTTATGCGACGAGCGCGTCGCATAAGCGACGGTTCCCGTTTTTTTCTGATTCGGGGGCGTCGCTATGCCCCCCTTTTTCTTGTAGTGTTAGGTTCCACGTTCATCTTCTGTAGCGATCAGACATGCCGCTTTTTTATTCTTTCAACCAAGTGAAAAATATAATATAGTGAAATCTAGAAATTCAAGCAAAATAGATTGCTGCAAGAATGACGTTGATCATTATTGCTCTTGTGCGATAGATTAGAACTCATTCACACAAGCTATGAGCAAGCTTCCATGGAGTTTTTTAAATCCGTGGAGAAGATGATACATCCATTGATTTTTTATTCTTCATATCTATCATTTTTATGTTTGAATTTCTTACACATTGAATTTCTATTCATTGCATTTGTAGTCACGTAGTTATGAGATCCCAAAGGTGAGGGGTCATGTCAAGAGAGGCCCCAAGTCCCAATGGTCGAGGGTCTCCAAAGAGAGAAAACCAATGCCAAGATGGCCAAATGGATGGGAAATGGGAGGAAGAGAATGAGTGCCTCCATATGGCCCAATAGGGTGATTGAAAGTGGTTCCAACCACAAGCTACATGAAGACGATTTGGAAATAAATTTTGGCAAAACAAGAATGCTATAGATCCATGCTTCAAATGTTTTCACCATCTCGGTGCAACCTTTCTCTTCATTTGCTACAGGGAAAGACTCTTTGCCCAATGAGAAATTAATAATATCACAGAATTGAAATGATCTTATGGTATATATCGTAAGTGATATCCCTCTTGCTTGCTTTAATTGAAGTATGCCTTCACCCTATGAATGTTAACAAGGCTCACTTTCTCACTCTTCAAGTCTTCCATCTTGATTACTCGTTTGGGTAATATCCTCATCATTTTATAAGCTCCTTCACACTTAGGTGCCAATTTAGTGGGTATTGGTGAGATTTGCTGCATCAAGGCCAAGGATCCTTCCTTCACTTCAATAGCCCTTCGATACCTATCAAGAATTTCAATTAGTGAAACGCTACATATCGGGGATCCAATGGAGTCATTTTTTCTAATTCTGCTTGTGCAGTTCTAGTTTGTTGAGTACCTAATCCCATGTCTTCCTCAAGGAGACATCAAGCCCAATGAAATACAGAGTTGCCTGAGTAAGTGGCCCAAAATGAGCCCCCACCAACCTTGGTCACGAAGAAACTGAGGAGGTGGTTGAGTGATGCATCTCAAGGCATTCTGAAAAAAATGTGATAAATTTAATAGGTGGTCCTCTCACTAAATAGTGACAACTTTTAATATTTAAAATAAATGAATGGATAATGGGAATCAAGTTATGAGAGCTTTTTTGAAAAACTACATAGCATTTTAAATTTAAATGAATTTTAAGTAGAAATATTTTAACCATACATTTCAAAAAATCAACACCAAAGGTTTTGGAAGATCTTTGTAGAAACAATGGTACAAAGATATAAAAGGAAATTTGAAAGCTATTTCTTTGTAAAAGTGGCTCAAAATTCGAGGAACTTGAAGTAAGGAAGGCTTAGACACATAAGTGAAAAGAAAAACAGTTCCCAATTACAAAGATAATATTCTTTTCTTTTAAGTGTGTATGAGCTACATAGCTGTTATGCTAAGAGAGGGTCCTTGATCATTTCATACTCATTTTTTTTAATCATTGTTTTTTTAGAAAGCTATTCTTGTCACATAAATGTCTCTTCACACCAAGCAAAGGAGATTCAACTAGTGAATATGAAAGCATCAATTTCATCTAATGGGAACTTTTGAGTTACAGAGGTAAAGGCTATTACTATTCCTCACTTCCTCTACATCAAAGGGATTCACAAAAGTGCATTAGAGTTCACCATATTCAAATATAACACTCAAATCAAGTACCTAGATAAAAACAATTATTACCCATGGAGGTCTAGAATCTCTAGATATAGATTGTCACATAGATGATGTTTACCTAGTTGCATACACTTTGAATGGGCTTGGTATGATGAGAAGTGGAAGGCTCCTACATCAGATATGTATGTCAAGGATGATCTTCCTAACTTTGAGTGTGTGGCAGCCTTGATGGTGACTAATGAGATGAGTATTGTATGTAGAAAGACGAAGGCAATGAAGCCTAAGCTTTCTATGTAGGTAAAGGTAGATGAAGATCACAAAGGAGCTAGTGCAAAGGAAGAGGTAGACAAGGGTGAAAATGAAATGATGATCATGATGAAGCACAAGGAAGCAAATACTCTTCGCCAAGATGGATAGACAAATTCAAAGTTAGAGGAGGAAGGTTCAACTAGAATAGAGAAAACCAAATCTCAGAAACCTGCTTCATTGTGGCATATATGGCCCCTATGCAAGGCATTGCTATCAAACGGAGAAGAATAATTCAACCTATAATGGTCAAGGTAATTATGCATCTACTGCAAATGAACATGAGAGCATGCTAGCTATGATGAAGATGAGTGAATATAAGACACAATGGTCAAGCACATGGTACATCAATAGCGCATGTAGCAACCACAAGACTTGCAACAAGGAGATCTTCTCAAACATGCAAGTGCCATTGATTAAAGGTCATGTGGAAATAGGTAATGACACTCCTAATGCTATTGCGCACATAGGTGATGTTATGTTCGATAGATCTCACAAAGCCAAGTGTTTGAAAGGTTTTTTCATGTTCACACAATCAGAAAGAATCTAGTCTATATGGGGAAATGGTTGAGAGAGGACTTCAAGTCAAGTTCAACTAGAAGGAATGTTTCTTGGAAAACCCTAAAGAGGTGTATAGATTGATAGCCAAATGCAAAAAGGAGGGAAGGCTATTCACTTTGGATGTGAAGCCTAGCATGGACCATACAAGCTACTTCACATTTGGAAACAAGAAGGTAGCAAAATTTTGTTTCCCTACATTAAATTGATCTAGAAACAAGTTATTGGAGTATGTATATGTAGAAGAGTAGCTACCCAAGATTTGTGTCAACATGCAGAGAATTTGAAGGAAATACTTGAACAGTGTTTCAACACAAGCTTGAAGTTGAACCTTGCTAAATGTCAATCTTAATTCACAGAAGGTACACTCCTTGGCCACATAATTATGCCAAAGGGTTAAGTGTTCATCTGGCTAGGGTAGCTATGATCCTTTCCATGCCCATTACCTACATTGCTAAGGAAGCGCAAAGATTTTTAGGTCATGCAAGATAGCATAGGAGATTCCTAAAAATGTATGAGAAAATAGTTAAGCCTCTTTCAAGTCCTACAAGCAAGAAGATCCCGTTCTCTTGGATTTTTGAGGAGAAAAAGCATTAAATGAGCCAAAACTAAGGTTTTGTAATGCACCACTACTAACTATTCCTAATTGTTCACTTGAGTTCCATGTGCATATAAATGCAAGTTTTCATGCAATTGAAGCGGTTCTAGCACAACCATGCTCACATAAGGTGCAAAACCTATTGGTTATGCAAGAAAATTACTTAGAAAGGTAGGAAGAAATTATAGTTCCATAGAAAGAGAATATTTGGCTATTGTATGTGCACTTCAAAAGTTTTGGCATCGCCTTCTAGGAGTACATTTATTTTCATCTTGGACTATTTAATGTGATAACTTGCATTGACAAGGTCCCTTAGTGTAGCTTATATGAGTGATGGGAGATCATATGAGTGTGTGGAGGAGGCCATGTATTCTTCAAGGCTGCATAGGACATACAAACGTGGGCATTTCGACATACAAATGCACTCAAGGAAGCCGCCTGATCAAGTTCAGTGATGAATCTTAGGCCCCAAGGAAGGGCAAGAATATCTTCTCAGTAAATAGTAACAACAATGTGATTAAGTTATAAGTTGGTCCATTGGTAAAATGCAAATTTTCAAAATGACTCAATAAATAAAAGGATTGTTTCAATCGGAGGGGGACTCAATTCAAATGAACTCTAAGCAGAACAGTTTAAATTCAAATGAACTCTAAGCGTGACTCAATCCGCTCAGAAAACCAACATAATCGACGAGGTGTCGGAAGGTCGGTGTTTGTCTGTGTGTGTGTGTGTGAGGGAGAGAGAGAAAGAGAGATGAGAGCGAACATTGTATTCAACGTTTCTTCAGAATACAAAGAACTTTACGAAGTTTGGAAACATTCAACTTGGCGAACTATAGGAGTTATTATCTGTTTGTTTAGCCTAATTGTATCGGAAACATTCAACTTGGCGAACTATAGGAGTTATTATCTGTTTGTTTAGCCTAATTGTATCGGTGTTTGTGTGTGTGTGTGTGAGAGAGAGAGAGATAGAGAGATGAGAGCGAAATATTGTATTCAACGTTTCTTCAGAATATAAAGAACTTCACGAAGTATGGAAACCGCAAACCACAGACATAATAATTCTGTCACAAAACGTATTGAAATACTGAAAATGTACTTCCGCATCTGCACGGAAGTGTGCTCTGCCGGATCGATAAATGGAAGCTCAACAAGATCTTCCTCGCTAAATGGAAGCTTAAAATATTTGTTCATAGTATACAGAAAGATATGGTGTGCGAAGGTGAGAGAGAGAGAGAGAGAACAAACACGTTCCCTCAGAACATACAGAAACATATCGTGTGGGAAGGTGTGTGTGTGTGTGAGAGAGAGAGAGAAAGAATATTGTATTGCACATTTCTGCAGAATATACAGAAGATCACGAAGTATGGAAACATTCCATTCAGTTATTCCTTCCATCTGCAACGAAGTGTGCGCGACTGTGAGTATCTCGTGACTCCTAGTCGAACGGAAGCAGCAGCTGTATAAAGATGCCGTATCGCTTAATGGACGCTTAAGATGATCTTCCTTAGAACTTTCATCCTCGCTTGCCAAAAAGTCATGGTTCGTGGTACAGTTTTCGATCTTATCTGCTTTCCTGTCACTCCGCATGCTGCGTTGAAGGTGCCCACATCTGGATCTGTCTACCAGGGACGCGGTTAAAGAACGGAACCCCTCCATTGCTCACTGATGCTTGCCTCGCGAGAAAGAGAGAAACACAGAGACAGGCTCAAGTGCTCAAAAGGGACTAATAGACCCAGTTCCGACGAGCTGCTTATGTACGTCGGACTAAAAAGGAGACTCGTAGTACAAAAAATACATCAACTAACTTTTGAAAAAAGAAAAAGTGAGTCCGTATGTTAGTTATGGTATTATACAAAAGGACGTCACATTTTCTTTTTTCAAAATTTAGTTGATCTATACTGTTTTTTCTAACTTGTCCACCTTTAGCTCATTCACAGAAGAGAACTATGGGATGAATTCAACAATTGGAGACCTTTCTCTTGTCCGTTCTTATATGTACTTTTATGGAGGAGATTAATGCATAGAAACATCTGAGAGGGACAAAAGGGTTTTGCAGAGGATAAGTGTATTCTTGATGACATCCTCACCTAGTGTAAGGGTAAAGTATGCTAAACAGCTTGAGCAAGACTTCTAGTTTTTCATGAGTTCATTTCAACAAAACCTACGATAAGATGGAGTGAGTGTGCGAGAAACATTTTTCTCACTTATGTATGTTGTATTTGAAAATGCTAATGCTAAGGCTTCTATTAATGGTGCCCCACTTCTATTCCGTTCTAATGATTCCATTCGGTCATCAAAAATTGTATTGAAAATGAGAACAATAAACGTGCGGCATGATAAGATTCTATGTAAGACGCTATGTCAATAAGGTAATGGATGTTGATCAAATAAACTCATTATTTTTTGGAAACGTAAATTATATATCCTCTATGCTCATCTCCATGAAGTTTATTAACGACCATATTCAAATCACCAACCAATAACAAGGATGTTTTAGGATACCTAAACTTTTCCAACAAAGTTCTACTATTGTAGAAATTATATCCATACGTACAAAAGAGAATATGATAAATAGGACTGTGCAAACCATTGGTTTGAAGAGCGAACCTGAGTAGAAGGAACATAAACATATATAACTATTAGAAATACCAACAATAGCACCACCAAAGCCTTCATTATATTGACATTTAATAATGTCCTTGGGGGATACTAATTAAGTTTATCTGAACAACATATCAAATTCATCATAAGTTATTGAAGCTAGAAAAAATAAGAGAGATAAGAAAAATCAAGAATCAACTTTTTATAAGTTCACTTGTAATAGGATTATTCATTCCTTTATATTTCAGGTAACACCCTTAATCATATATGTGTAAATTTCTTGGAGTTTTGAGTTGTTTTTATTAAGGAAACAGGTAGTATGATGGCTTTATTTGAGCTTTTAACCTTCTTCATAGTTTCCTAGGTTGGGAGAGGTGAGTTGAGTCTGTATTCATTTATCTCATAGAAAACTCTTGACGCTCCTTTGATTCTTTAGATGTAATTCATGCCTTTCGGTCTAAAGCTCATATTTCAACAAAGAACATTATGTTAGAAAATGTTCAATATCCATCACTCATGGATGTACTGTGTTGCATACTTGAAAGCACCTCATTTTGATGGCAAGCCAATTATGCATTACCTTGTTCATGGGAATCCCAAATTAGATGATGCTTGAAGCTTGAATATGAGGCTTCATGATTTATAGATGAAAAAGATATTAGAAGGAAAGGGAGGTGTTTGTGTCTTCACTTATGGAATTTGGGGCAATGCTAATCCGACCTAAGTCCTTCTAATATTCCCTATCTTATTTAGAGACCATGCGATTTTGTTCAGTTATTTGACCTAATATAAGTTGCAAAAATGTAATATTTGTTTGATGGCCATCCACACTCTACTACCCTATCTAGTGATTTATGGAAGTCCATACTTGACCATTGGCCTATATCTAAATGCATTCTCTACTAGTAAAGGCATCACACTAATTCATCATAAATCTATCTTGTGTACCCCTATCCTTTATCTTGAAGTATTTCAAGAAGATCTTGGAAGTTACTTACTTCATATCTTCTGCTTCCTTTATCTTGAATGTCTCTTGAAGTATCTTGAGATACTACTTTTATCCTCCTTGAATTAAACTCCTTCTTTGACGTCTTCATTCTCTTGAGGATCAAAACTAACTTCAACATCCAATGTAGGACTAAACGATAATTATCATCCACGGTCCGATGTCCCATACCATCTTTCCTACATCAACCTGAGTATAAAATCTGGTGTCCCATACCACCCTCTTTTATATTCACATTAATGTGTGGGTGATTCTTATCCTAAATTATAAACATCTCTTGATAGAGTACCTTCTTGCTTCAATCCCTTAGGAGAGCTTTGAAGTTTCAGATGGCCACAAGAAACGAACGCAGAAGCTTAGGTTGCACATTTATCTTCTATATCAATCAGACTTGCCAATTTTTTATTCTTTCAACAAGGTGAAAAACATAATATAGCAAAATCTAGCAATTCAAGCAACATAGATCGCTGTAAGAATGAGGTCCATCATTACGTCCACTGTGCGACAAATTACAACTCATTGACATAAGCTATGAGCAAGCTTCCATGGAGTTCTTGAGAGCCGTGGAGAAGACGATACATCCATTGATGTTTTTACTCTTCATATCCATCATTTTTATGTTTGAATTTCTTACGCATTGAATTTCTACTCATTCACTACAACATATCAAGGGAATACCGATGGTCAGCATACCCACGGTCAGGTGTTGGCGTCGGTATGACCCTTGGACAATTTAGGAAAGCCGCTTATCCTCGGAAACATTGCGTCAGTATAAGCGTTGGTAATTTACTGGAATTATCGATGCTTCTATCGACGTTATCTTTTTAACAACGCTGGAAACCAAAATTCATCATTTTGAGCGTTTTGAATCTACATCTTCTACGGTCAGCTTTGCGCGCACGAACAACAAATCTGTGTTTGTCACTCTTTCTCTCTTTCTCTCTCTCTCTCTCACTCCCTCCCTCGCTCTCTCTCACTCTCTCTCTCTCCCCCCTCTCTCTCTCTAACCAGACCTCTATCTTTCTAGATCTGAAGTTTTGGTTCGCACATATTGTAGCACTCTTTTTTCTTTCTTTATGTTTTTGCTTTTCTAATATGTTCTCTGTTTAGTTTTGCAAGAGATTTTGGGATCACATCTTTGGAAATTCAACGAAGGAGAACTTCAAGTGGATTTTGACAACCTTGATTCATACAATTCTCTCTCTCTAAGCACACCTCTATTTTTATAGATCTGAAGTTTTGGTAGGTAGATCCCACATATTGTAGCACTCTTTTTTCTTTCTTTATGTTTTTGCTTTTCTAATATCTTCTCTATTTAGTTTTGCAAGAGATTTTGAGATCAAATCTTTGGAAATCTGACAAAGGAGAACTTCAAGTGGATTTTGACGACCTTGATTCAAACAGTTACATCGATGTAAGTGATTGATTTGTTTTTGATTGACATAGAGAGAGAGAGAGAGTGAAAGAGAGAGAGGGATAGATACATATACATACACACTCACATATGTATAAACACACACATACATATGCATACAAACATGCATATGCATACACACATACACAATGCATATCCATACACACATGCATATGCATACAAACATGCATATGCATACAAACATGCATATGCATACACACATGCATATGCATACAAAAATGCATGTGCATACAAACATGCATATGCATACACATACACATGCATACACACATGCATATGCATACACATACACATGCATATGCATACACATGCATATGCATACAAGCATGCATACAATCATACATATGCATACAAGCATGCATATGCATACAAGCATGCATATGCATACACATATGCATACAAGCATGCATATGCATACAAGCATGCATATGCATACACACAAGCATGCATATGCATACAAGCTTGCATATGCATACAAGCATGCATATGCATACAAGCATGCATATGCATACAAACATACATGCATATGCATACAAGCATGCATATGCATACACACATACATGCATATGCATACAAGCATGCATATGCATACAAGCATGCATATGCATACAAGCATGCATATGGATATGTTGGCATCATATGGGGAGAAGCAAGTACGGCATACATGCAGATATAGCACTAAGGCAACCCATTAAATTTTTCCAAACCTTACATCATTTTAAAAGTGATTCTCATCACTAAAAACCCTTGTAAATATCATTTCACCTTTTTGTAGCTCCATTTTGTTCAGGCCGAGGAGTCCTCGAGCTTGAGGAGCCTTAGAAGTAGTTTCCTGCCAATTTTCATATTTTTTAGATCTCGTTTGAGCCCTCAAATGAGCCTTGGAACCTAATTTTTAATTAGGCCGGACACTAGGTCTGGACAGGGCCAAAGCTAGTCAGAAACTATAAATAGAGCTAGAGATCTCATTTTTGGGCTAGCTTCTTGTAGTTTTGAGCTTGTATGAGAACTTGGTGATAATAGAAGTGATTCCATTGTCTTACTCTCTTTGTTCTTGCCGTGTGTGCGCGTGTGTGTGTATGTGTGTGCATGTTTGTGTGCTTCTCACTCACATATTTGTGCCTTCACTTGCTCAAGGTCTTCATACCACCCTCATGTCTTCCCGGATTGACATTAAAGCAGGTGCTACTCATCACTGAGCTACACCAAATTTTGGCGCCGTTGCCGAGGATTCGAGCTTTGAGGACGAGCGTGTGATGGTAAGACGTAGAGAGGACGTGTTGGAATGGTAAGTAGTAGGTAAATTTCTGATTTTTCTCCATCGCCATCTCCATCTTCATCTCCATCCTCATCTCCTTCTCCACCTTATATTTCCACTTCCAAATCATTTCCCTCATTTGCTTTGTGCGAGTTTGAGAGAGAGCGAGTGTGTGTTCTTGTTTGTGTGTGTTTTTGCATGTTTCTTGCAGGTTTCAGCTTCATCATCATCTCTAGCAAGCTCAGCAGGGACGGATTATGTCTGCGCAAACTCCGAGGCGTCGAGCTCGAGCTATCGCGACACTCCAAAAAGTTGCACCAATCACGATTCTGAGTGCACCACGACACTGCGCAGCTCTAGAGCTCCTAGGATCAGTAGACAAAATAGAAAAATTCACCATATCCCGACCTATCGTGACACCTCGAGGTATCGTGACACTCCCAGGTATCGCGACACCTTGACCTATCGCGACACTCCCAGGTATCGCAACACTCCGAGGTATCGTGACACTCCCATGTATCGCGACACCTCGACCTATCGTGACACTCCCAAGTATCGCGACACCTCATCCTATCGCGACACTCCCACGTATCGTGACACTCCCAAGTATCGCGACACCTCGACCTATCGCGACACTCCCAGGTATCACGACACTCCCAAGTATCGCGACACCTCGACCTATCGTGACACTCCCAGGTATCAGGACACTCCCAAGCATCGCGACACCTCGACCTATCGTTATACTCCCAGGTATCGCAACACTCCCAAGTATCGCGACACCTCGACCTATCGCGACACTCCCAGGTATCGTGACACTTCCAAGTATCGCGACACGACCTATCACGACACCTCGACCTATCGCGACACCTCAACCCGACCTATCGCGATAGATGGGCTTAACGCATAAAATTTTAGAGTGAATTAATTGAGTGAATTGAGGTATATTTGAGCTTAACTTTTGACACATTGGGATAACATTAGAGCCTTAGGATGTGGGCAAGAGAGGTAGAAACCAAGGAGGAATTTCCTAAACCCTGAGAGCCTGTTTTGACCCCTAAGTGCCTGAATGGTCATAGCTTCACCATACGAACTCCGATTGATGAGATTTTGGTCTTGTTGGAAAGCTTGTTGAGAATCCTAAGTGGAGCTCGATTGATTTTTGTAAGAATCATACGTGGTGTTTTAGGACATGTATTTTTAAGTTGGCCATTCGATAGAATTAGGTGGTCATAAGATTTTGGGGGTAGAGTGAGTTACTCCAAGGGGGGCCTGTAATCGCTGATGTGTGTTAGTCAATCCATTGTGGCATTCGAAGGCAAGCTAGCAAGGGTGTGTACCAAGCTTAGGAGAAGGCTTCCTAGGCTTGTGCAGCAGTCTGAGCAACCAGAGGATTGAGGTTGGAAGTTCTCTCAACCCTCCTTTGTCAATTCCTAGCCTATGCTAAGTACGACTTAAGTGTGGTAATTAATTAGGGCAATGTTAGGCACAAATCAAGTCTAAGAGAACTAATCAACTAAGTGCAAGCATTAAGTAAGTCTTAAGTGCAAAAACCCTAAGGGACAAAAGTAAACTCAAATCGATCAATTATCAAGTGCGAACTTCAATTAAATATTCCTGTCGACGTGATCTTGGACAAGTGCTTAACATATTAATCAACTAAAAAGAACAAAGTGATTGGTACAAATTCACCTGCAACGAGGGTTTACTTGGGACCAAGGGGGTAGATAAACCAGGCATATGAGCCTCAGGTTAGGCAGACACTTAGGCCGAGACAGACAAAGCCTCAGATCTTCCGAAGCTAGTGTCAATCACACTGCTAGGTCTCGGGCCCAGCAGTTGAGTGATTACCCATACACTCCCCGATCAGAAACAAGTGATTTTGAGATGTCCTATAACATGGAGAGACCTATAGGTAGTTCAGGGGTGGCTTATCTAGAAAAGCTAGAAGGACCTTACAAGACTCAATTGGAATACATCAGGACTAATCGTCTAGGTGCTCGCATCTACAAAGACGGCCTGAGAAGATCTGTGGTCCAAATTAAGAAACCCGATCAACCCCATGAACTAGAACACCCGGTAGTCAAGTTTGAGAATGGAGCATACCTAGATAAAGAGGGGACTATATATGTAGTCACCACTCTTGTTGATAGAACAGATGAGTTTGGAAATGTGATTGCGAAGACCGACATGGGTGATATAGAGCAAGGGAATTTAGAGAGAGCCAAGAACTCCCCGTGGTAAATCCATCTTGACCAGAATCATGACTCCAGAGTGGATTCCACAGGATAATAAAAGCATAGATTTGCTTTTAAACTGAGAAACTGATGAGGCTTTTTGGAGGTATAAACCTGCCCAGCCTCAGAAAGTAAGTGCTCTCACAATCTATGAGTTTAAAGACCCTGATAGCCCACACAAAGTAACCTACCTAGACAATACATCAGAGAGGATCTTCGTGGTCAGCGAGCATGGCAGACATGCCTACACATGGAAGGTTGAATTTGTTTTTCCCCAACCACGGTCCAATATGTCCTATAGGCACCAAGGAGTTGGCACCTCCCAGGCTCATGGAGCTCAAGGAGATAGAAGTAGAGATAGACCTGAAGTAAGCTTTGCCAACCCCTAGGGAAGAGAAAGAGGGAGAACAGGGACGGATAGAGAAGAAACCGAGAGATTTAGAGACCCAAGGAACCAAAGAAATGCTGATGATTTTCCCGTGCCAAGGCCGAGAGAAGACACTAGGACCCTGAGGCCAACTCAATTGGTGAAGTCCATGAAGAATTACTTCGATGGCACTGGAGACCCTTATGACCATGTGGCAGAATTTAGGCAAGTCTTGACAGGTAGAGGACCTATTCACACAATATAATGCTTTTGGTCTAACCCTTAGGAACACTACCCTTACATGGTTTCAACCACTAAACGAGAGGCATTTCAGAAACATAGACCAGCTCCTAGAGGCATTTATCATTGAGTTTTCTAAGAGTGGCATAAGGCACAACACTTCCTCACTAATTCATAGCTTCAAGCAAACACCTCAAGAGACGGTCAGACTAGCAAGAAGACGGTTTAGGCAATACCTAGAGAGGTGCCCGATGCCTGAGTTACCCACACCAGCCAAGCAAGTGGCTTTGTTCTTAGATGGCTTGTTGAGCACCAAGCTTAGGTCATATGTGTATTTGAAGGACCCCAGAACTATAGAAGAATGTGTTCACATGTGCAGACATTGAGGATAATCTAGGCGAGGAGTTAGAGCTATCAAAAATCTATAAGGATTCGTATAGCTCTAGTGGTCTCACATCTAGTCAGTCCCCATCCATTGAGGAACTTGCAGAGAAGGTAGCTCAAAAACTAGGTGTCTCTAGCAAACAAATTCCAAGATTTGCCCCAGTAAAGCGGTGCTACACTTGTGGAGGTGACCATATGGCAAATGTATGTCCCATTATGGCCCAACCCCAGGTGAATCCTAGTAGCTAGTACTGCACCATAGAGCGAAGGTACACCAACCACACTACACAGGACTGCCCATATAAAAAACAAACTGTTAGGCAAAATTACCCTCAGCCATATCCACAGAATCAGTACCCACCACAACAATAAAACAGAGCACAACAACCTTATCATCCACCTTATCAAGGGCAGCAGAGACCTCAACCAATCCTAGTGCAGCAACCCCCTAATCCAACCAATGTGATCCCAGTGAAATATGCACCTACTGGAGAAAATCCAAACAGAGCCATAGTCCCAGTCACCCCATTGCTATCAGACAGTGATCCAAGTGACCATAGTTTTGACTCCACACATATTGATAGCCCACAGGCTTAGTACATGCAGTCACTCGAGCATAACGAGTCATACTATTATGAGGACCCAAGTGAAAATAGTGGGGAGCCTGAGTATGCTAATGTCATGTACATAAACCCCAACTCTAGACCTCAACCTAGGCAAGTACGACCCCCATTTCCTAGAGGACCATGCTTCAGATGTCAGGGAGATCACCTTATACGTGATTGTCCACTGCCTGCCCCTACACAACCCCAACCAGTGACAATTCAGGGTTTCTGTCAAGACTGCGGAAAAGAGCATCTCCTAGGAGATTGCCCAAAGAACCCTAATAACATGCCTAAAATCACTAACGTCATTGGGTTAGTGGTAGACTCTACGGGAAGTATAACTTCCACAGCCCCAGTGCATGTGGTCACTAGAGCCCAAGCCTTACAGCAAACTCAAGGAGTAGGGTAGGAAAAGAGTTCTGAGGTTAGTGAGAAACAGAGTATAACCAAGAAAAGGACAAGAGCATGGAGAGATAGCCGGGAGAGAATGAAAAGACAATGGTCACAGAAAATGAGCAAACTTGAAGAATTCTTGAGAGAAACAAAAGCAAAGATAAGTGAACTCGGATCTCAAAATCACTCTCACACCAGCCCTCCACCACCGTTTCCATCTCCCGCCAATCCATCACCTTCCGTTGCCCAACCTTCTAATCCACCACACATAGCCCACCCACCACCTAGAGTCGGATCAGTCGTTGCCGATCCCACTCTTGAGGATCTAGACATGATGCTTAAGGCATATCAGGCCAGAATCCAAGAAGGGCCAAATGTGATGGAGCATGACAAGTGCTACCCTAGAGCTGACCTAGAGATAGAAAGAACCAAGCTTTGCATGAAAATGGTCGCATTGGCTCAGACCATGTTTGAAGCCAGTCCTCTCTTCAACTACTCTGGCTCAGATAAGACACAATTGCACTTGGATGGACTCCTAGAGAAGTTAGAGAGCATAATTGCAAGATCTGCCAAGGAAGAAAAAAATCAAGGAAGAGATGAGGCAAGCAAAAGAATAAGCCTTCCCCCACAGGAAGCTTTTGTGCCCAATTCCACTAAACGAGACACCTCCTCTTCTATGAATAGGTACACACCAGAATTCCTACAAGAGATTCAAGAAGACAAATGGGCTAAAGAAAGTGAAGTCCCTCCTCCCATTGAACTTGTGGATGACGCACATGATCAATTCCCACAAGATATTCCCTCCATTTATGGAGAGCAGGAGAGCACCCAGTCTCAAGAGAGATTAGACTTTGAGTCTAATTCTTTAAATGAATTACCCTACTTCACAGGCCCATGGGAAGCCAAGTCGACCTGTATGAGAGCACCCACAGTCATGGTAAGAAACGAAGACTGAGTCATACCTAGGAATACGGAGGTAGTGAAAAACTCTAAAGTGCAGTGCAACCTCACTTTAGAAGAGCTACTCAAAGTTAAGCTAGAGTTATGGAAACATGTATCCAAACAAGTACCAGAGATAGCAAAACCTCGTTCCCAGGTAGGTTCTCATAAGATAGTGCCAGAAATTCCTATAGACAAGATAGGAGATATGAGTGAAGGTGAAGAAGGAAACACATATCTTCCCATTACCCATCAGTGGTACATAACCAAGGAAATTCTAGACTCAGGTGCAGGAGTTGCTCTTTCCACCACTTCCTTGTGGAAGCGTTGGGGCAAGCCAGCACTCAGGCCCACGAGGATGAAATTGCAGATGGCTGATGGCCACATAGAAAGACCCTTAGGCTTGCTGGAAGGAATAACTCTCACTACATGCGGTGTTGAGTTTGAGCATACTTTCGCCATATGTGATTTTAGCAAGAATCATGCCTATGAGATGATTTTGGGAAGACCATTTATGCAAGAGTTGCAAGTGGTCCAGGATTGGGGAACCAATTCCTTGTATTTGCAACACTTAGGTGTTACGACCAAAGTCAACCTCAAGGATTACTCTCATAGAGATGTACCGCCTATTCAGTGGAATCCCATCCATAGAGCCAAGAATGACACGGAGTCCGTGCAGTCCATAGGATCAGGATCCTCATGGATGCATGAAGACACCCACTTATGGATGTGCAAAGTGGCAGTAGAAGAAGAAAAAAGAGAAAAAGCCAGAGAGGTAGGTGCAAAAGAGACACATAGATCAATTCAAGACCCAGCCTATGCACCTGTAGTATTTCCCGATGAAGAGTTTGAACCTCACGGCTGGGCAGAAATTTTAGCAACAATGGATGTAGCCATCAATGAAGAGCAGTGGACACCCCACTGTGATGAGGATGGCTATGACATTTCAGTCTTCTCAATAAAGCCAATCATGGGAGATGCAGTTTTAGAGGAATGCGAACCTAGCCCTGATACATTTGAGGATGCAAGTGACTCCGACTTAGATTCAATCATTATGGACCCACCTTTTGCATCAGATGAAGAATACTTCTATGAAGTTGAAGCTTACCCCCAGAGACACGGAGAAATCATGAATGATGTGAGGTTATTATCTGAAAAGTTTCTACCAAGTCAGAATATTCTTCCTACCTCACATGATGAAATGAAGAAGATAATCAAAAAATCTTGGTATAGATTATCAATGTATACATGAATGTCTTAACGATTGTATTTTATATAGAGGTGAATATGCAAACTCTTTGACATGTCCCAAATGTCAATCTCCTCGATATAAGGGTGAAGAAGGTAAAATCCCAAAAAAGGTATTGAGACATTTTCCATTGGCTCCACGGATTAGACATATGTTTCAAAGCCCCGAATTATCAAAGCTTTTGACTTGGGGATATGATCACAAAAGTATTGATGGAATAATCAGAATTCCTCATGATAGTGTTGCTTTTCAGCATATTGATTCTACATGGCTTGAATTTGCACAAAATCCACAGAATCTAAAGTTAGGAGTTGCATTAGATGGGGTTAATCCATTCTCCATGAAATCTAGTAAATGGTCAACATGGCCAGTGGTAGTCATAAACTACAATCTTCCGCCATATCTTAGCATTAAAAAGGAGCATTTAATGCTTTCACTTTTAATCCCAGGCAAAAGACAAGTTAAAGATATGAATGTATATCTTGCTCCTCTCATTGACGATCTTCAAGAGTTATGGAGAGGTATTAATGTCATTGATGTATTGAAAAGCATCAATGAAAGACATATTACGGTTCGTGGTATTGTGGCTTGGACTATTCATGATTTTCCTGGATATGGCGTTTGTTTAGGTATTGATGTAATTTTTTTATTCAATATGCATGTAAATAAATATGATTTAATCTAATTATATTTTTATCATTTTCCATGATGCAGGAATATCTACTAAGGGTTATAAAGCTTGTCCATATTGTGGTGATTGGTTGAGATCAATCTATAGTAAGAATCTCAACAAAAATATTTATCTTCGACATCGGTAATTCTTGCCTGATGATCATCCATTAAGATCTAAAAGAGAAGCGATACATTTTAATGGAAAGCTTGAAACAGACCAGTATCCAAAACCTCTGACGCCTATGGATTGGTATAACAAATGGACAGATGGACCTCTGATAGATCCAGAAGCAGAAATCTTCAGTGATGATTCAGATAATGAGTATGTGAATAGAGGTAAAGGAAAATTGGCACTCGCAGAGAACATATCAATATGGTATTCTTTGTAGTATTGGAAAGAGTTAAAAGTATGTCATCTTCTTGATCCTATGCATAGATTCAAAAATATTGGTTATTCACTATGGCAGCATCTTCTTGGACTAAAAGATACCATAGCATGAAGGAATGATTTGAAAGATCAAAAATCCAAACCAAAGCTGTGGCCAGTTTTTGATAGACATCGACAAGAAATGACTTATGTCTCTGCTCCTTGGGTACTTACAACAAAAGAGATACAGACTATCAACAATAGAATTCAATTGATCAAGACTCCTACAGGATATCGAGCATCGTTTCAAAACATGTTTACTATGGATGATAAGAGCTTATCTGGGTTAAAGACCCATGACTGGCATAACTTTTTTGAAACATATTTTACCTTTGGTTATGGATGGATGTACAATGAAAGGAGTACGAGATGTGATCTATCGTCTTGGATCACTTATAAGGTAATTATGATACTTTCATATTTAATATGTATGAATATTGGATATCTTTTATTTTTTAATTAAGTTCTTTATAATTGTTTTTATGATTTGTATAGGTGGATTACATCCAAAGAGATCGATAAAAAACCGATCCCACAAAAAAAACGTGAATGCAAAGAGCTACTATGTTTGATGGAAAAAGAACTTCCTACTTCATTTTTTGATATTCAGGTGCATTTATTAGTCCATCTTGTAGATGAGATAGAGATTGCTGGTGTTGTCAACACTCGATGGATGTTTTGGGTCGAGCGATTTATGGGAATACTAAAACGTTACGTGCAACAAAGAGCAAAACCAGAAGGATCCATGGCAAAGGGTTGGATGCTTGAAGAGTGCATGTATTACGTTAGTGAGTACCTTGAAAGAGTTCATGAAGAAGCTCCACGTGCATGGACCAACGATTCTTCTTCAAAAATAACAGATGAGGTATTATCAGGTAAGGGGTTTCCATTCTTATTTACATTTCAAGAAAAAAATGATGTTTCTACTTTTGTAGCATATAATAGCGAATGCATGCAAGCATTCCTTAGCGAGTACGAGGAACTTCAAAGTCTCCGAAGTAAGAGGCGAAAAAACAAAAGATCTAGACGTAATCTCGATAATAATGAGATTACAGATATACCTTCTTCACGGATTGGCTATATAGTCGTTTGCAACGCGCCAACTCAAATAATGAAGAAATCTCAGATGAGCAAAGAGAGTTAATGATAGGTTGTGAACGAAAGGTAATTTTATTAAAATATATATTTTATTTTTTTCATATATATATGTTAGTTTCTATTTACTAATTGAATTTATTTTGCAGGCTCGAATCTTCACTAATATGTGGGCTTTTGGACAACATATTAGAATCAAAGCCATTGATTATTTACGTAAAACAGAGGATTCTAGTATTGTTGCTTGTTTCAAGCAACTATCATGTGCTAGCTCAAAAGACATGAACCTTATAGATAGCGAACTTGGTTACATAGGAACTATTGTTGGTATCTACAAAATTTCATTTCGTACATTCAAACAGGTAGAAAAAAGTTTATATATTTTTTTTAGAGTTTGTTATTTTTTTAAGCACCTAATAATGGGACGTTTTTGTTGTTATATATTTTGATAGGTCATTTTGAAGGTTGACTGGTATCGAGCGGAGTACAAAGGTAGTAATTCTACAATAAGAAAGGAATTATCTGGGTTTTGGGCAATTGATTCTTCCAAGGTTATGCGATCTACTAAAGAACCATATATTCTTCCTAAGCATATTGAAGAAGCATTTTTTTATAAAAACCCAGATGCTTATCCTTGGTGGCAAGTCATTCATGTGCAACTTAGAGGTAGGTCATTGTTTGAACAATTTATTGTTAGAGAGATTGAAGAAAGTCCTCTTGATGATTCAGCATCAGATACTGATACATCAATAACTGGAATAGAAATTAGAATCATTCTACGTGATAATGATACTAATATTTTTGATGAAGAGGATAATTCTCTACATGCTGATTCTAATGATGAGGAAGAGGAATTACTAGAAATAGATATTAATCCACCAATAGATGATGTGATTCATGAGAACATAGATTTAATAATAGAAGAAATAAATGAAATCAATAAGGACAATGAAGATGAGACTATATTGATGTCTTACCAAAATGATGGCAATAATGAAAACATATGAGCAGATTAGATAGTAAATTCTACTCTCGTTATAGATCAATAACTTGCAGCTTCTGAATGGATATCAGATAATAGGTTTTTTTTATTAACCTGAATAACGATGAATCCTACTAGAGAGATGAAATCATGTTCTTATAAGTTAGAACATGAAGCTCGGGGGTATGCCTAATTATTTTATATATAGCTTTATCTTCGAGGAGTAAATTTTTATCATGTATGTATGCATATGTGTGTGTATTCATGTGTATTATATGTATACATATGTTAGTATTCATATATATGTATTTCATGTATATGTATGTGTTTGCATGTGTGTGATATATGTATACATGTGTTAAATATGCATATGTGTATATATGCATATGCATTTATGTAAAATATTCATGTATTCATGTACGTAATATATGCAAGTGTTTATAATTGTGTACATGTATATATGTATATGTGTCTATGTGTAAATATGTACATGTAAATATGTATGCATGTATATATATGTTTGTGTGCATGTAGGCATGTACATGTATGTGTAAATATGTACATGTAAATATATGTAGTATGTATATATATATTTATGTGTGCATTTAGGCATGTATGTGTGATGCATAATATATCTACTCCATTTTATATTTATGTATCCTATCTACATGATGTGTATATATCTTTACATATATTATGATCCTCGTTGATTCGAGTAGCTATATATAGAGGCATAAGGTCGGAAGGAGAGACATCTCATATGGCTAAAAGGTTGAATTAGAGTTTTTAAATTAGGGATTTCAAAACCCTAATATCGAGATTAGTGTTCTCTCTCTCTCTCATATACATACATACCGTGCATTGTCGCGACGATGAGCCATAAGTGTCCGCATCTCTTTTAAACACCACTTAAGCGACCACCCTGTCCCAAACTCCCTCTCAAGTGAACTGAGCACGTACTTTTTATCCCTCTCATCATGCTCACTACAAAAATAAAAAACATAATGTAAATAAAACATAAGATATATATTTCAATTTATATGTAAAACTTTTACTTACTTCCATGGTAAGTGGACAAAGCGCAGGTAAGAGTCGCATAGTGCACGCATTCTTCTCTTGAACTCCAATCCATTTCCTATGTATACAATGTTCCCCTCAAGCTCTATGTCGCACTCTAGTCCTAACGTGCCTATGCATGTCCTCATAGGCAACGTCTCTGCTCTGCTATCACATGTTGGAGTTGGTATATGTGTCCTGAAAATAGATAGATAGAAATAAATAAAAATATGTGTTATAATATCATTACAAAAGTTTATGAAAAAAAACATACCTATGAGCAAATAGCTCTCTTCTTGCATGTGGAGCCGCAGAAGAGCCCTCGTCTGATCGCGTAAGCATCTGGATCGTATAATCCAGCTCCTCATCAGACATCTCTGCGTAGTCCCACATTATGGCCCCTAGAGTATCAGACGGAACTCTTACTCTCATAAGACCTTTTATGAGAGTGAGTTTCGCCTTTCTCTCTCTATTGGGATCCATAATACCTAACATATAAAACAAAATGGTTAGAAATCAATATATATACGTGTACATATGTAAATGTGTATGCATTAAGTATGTGTATGTATGCATGTGTGTGTGTATGTATGTGTGTGTATATGTGTGTATGCATGTGTATGTGTGTGTATGCATCATTATGTGTATATGTGTCTATGTGTGTATGTGTGTGTATATGTATGTGTGTATGTATGTGTATATGTGTGTGTGTATGTATGCATGTATGTATGTATGTATGTATGCATATGCATTATGTATGTATATATATGCATGTATGTGTATGTGTGAGTATGAGTGTGTATGTGTTTATGTATATGTATGTATCTATGTGTGTGTATGTGTGTATGTGTCTATGTGTATGCATGTATGTATGCATATGTGTGTGTATGCATATGTATGTGTGTCTATGTATGCATGTGTATGTGTGTATGCATCATTACGTGTGTATGTGTCTATGTGTGTCTGTGTGTGTGTATATGTGTTTGTATGTGTGTATGCATGTGTATGTGTGTATGCATCATTATGTGTGTAAGTGTCTATGTGTGTTTGTGTGTGTGTATATGTGTGTGTGTGTGTCTATGTGTATGTGTGTGTGTTTATGAGTGTGTATGTGTTTATGTGTATGTATGTATCGATGTGTGTGTATGTGTCTATGTGTGTATGTGTATGCATGTATGTATGCATATGCGTGTGTATGCATGTGTATGTGTGTATGCATCATTATGTGTGTCTATGTATGCATGTGTATGTGTGTATGCATCATTACGTGTGTATGTGTCTATGTGTGTATGTGTGTGTGTATATGTGTTTGTATGTCTGTCAGCATGTGTATGTGTGTGTATGCATCATTATGTGTGTAAGTGTCTATGTGTCTTTGTGTGTGTGTATATGTGTGTGTGTGTCTATGTGTATGTGTGTGTGTCTATGAGTGTGTATGTATGTGTATGTATGTATCTATGTGTGTGTATGTGTATGCATGTATGTATGCATATGTGTGTATGCAAGTGTACGTGTGTGTATGCATCATTATGTGTGTATGTGTATATGTATATGTGTGTGTTGTCTATGTGTATGTGTGTGTGTCTATGAGTGTGTATGTGTTTATTTATATGTATGTATCTATGTGTGTGTATGTGTCTATGTGTGTATGTGTATGAATGTATGTATTCATATGTATGTGTGTGTATGCATCATTATGTGTGTCTATGTATGCATGTGTATGTGTGTATGCTCATTACGTGTGTATGTGTCTATGTGTGTATGTGTGTGTGTATATGTGTTTGTATGTGTGTATGCATGTGTATGTGTGTGTATGCATCATTATGTGTCTAAGTGTCTATGTGTGTTTGTGTGTGTGTATGTGTGTGTGTGTCTATGTGTATGTGTGTGTGTTTATGAGTGTGTATGTGTTTATGTGTATGTATGTATCTATGTGTGTGTATGTGTCTATGTGTGTATGTGTATGCACGTATGTATGCATATGTGTGTATATGCATGTGTATGTGTGTGTATGCATCATTATGTGTGTATGTGTCTATGTGTGTATGTGTGTATGTATATGTGTGTGTTGTCTATGTGTATGTGTGTGTATATGAGTGTGTATGTGTTTATGTATATGTATGTATCTATGTGTGTGTATGTGTCTATGTGTGTATGTGTATGCATGTATGTATGCATATGTATGTGTATGCATATGTATGTGTGTGTATGCATCATTATGTCTGTCTATGTATGCATGTGTATGTGTGTATGCATCATTACGTGTGTATGTGTCTATGTGTGTATGTGTGTGTATATATGTGTTTGTATGTGTGTATGCATGTGTATGTGTGTGCATCATTAAGTGTGTAAGTGTCTATGTGTGTTTGTGTGTGTGTATATGTGTGTGTGTGTGTCTATGTGTATGTGTGTTTGTTTATGAGTGTGTATGTGTTTATGTGTATGTATGTATCTATGTGTGTGTATGTGTCTATGTGTGTATGTGTATGCATGTATGTATGCATATGTGTGTGTATGCATGTGTATGTGTGTGTATGCATCATTATGTGTCTCTATGTATGCATGTGTATGTGTGTATGCATCATTACGTGTGTATGTGTCTATGTGTGTATGTGTGTGTATATGTGTTTGTATGTGTGTCAGCATGTGTATGTGTGTGTATGCATCATTATGTGTGTATGTGTGTATGTATATGTGTGTGTTGTCTATGTGTATGTGTGTGTGTCTATGAGTGTGTATGTGTTTATGTATATGTATGTATATATGTGTGTGTATGTGTCTATGTGTGTATGTGTATGCATGTATGTATGCATATGTATGTGTGTGTATGCATCATTATGTGTGTCTATGTATGCATGTGTATGTGTGTATGCATCATTACATGTGTATGTGTCTATGTGTGTATGTGTGTGTGTATATGTGTTTGTATGTGTGTATGCATGTGTATGTGTGTGTATGCATCATTCTGTGTCTAAGTGTCTATGTGTGTTTGTGTGTGTGTATATGTGTGTGTCTGCATATGTGTGTGTGTTTATTAGTGTGTGTGTGTTTATGTGTATGTATGTATCTATGTGTGTGTATGTGTCTATGTGTGTATGTGTATGCATGTATGTATGCATATGTGTGTGTATGCATGTGTATGTGTGTGTATGCATCATTATGTGTGTATGTGTCTATGTGTGTATGTATATGTGTGTGTTGTCTATGTGTATGTGTGTGTGTAAATGAGTGTGTATGTGTTTATGTATATGTATGTATCTATGTGTGTGTATGTGTCTATGTGTGTATGTGTATGCATGTATGTATGCATATGTGTGTGTATGCATATGTATGTGTGTGTATGCATCATTATGTGTGTCTATGTATGCATCTGTATGTCTGTATGCATCATTACATGTGTATGTGTCTATGTGTGTATGTGTGTGTATATGTGTTTGTATGTGTGTATGCATGTGTATGTGTGTGTATGCATCATTATGTGTATAAGTGTCTATGTGTGTTTGTGTGTGTGTATATGTGTGTGTGTGTGTCTATGTGTATGTGTGTGTGTGTTTATGAGTGTGTATGTGTTTATGTGTATGTATGTATCTATGTGTGTGTATGTGTCTATGTGTGTGTATGCATGTATGTATGCACAGGTTTGTGTATGTGTGTGTATGCATTATGTATGCATATGTTTGTGTATGCATTATGTATGTGTATGTATGCATATGCATTATGTATGCATATGCATTATGTATGCATGTATGTGTATGTGTGTATATGTCTCTCTATGTGTGTGTGTATGCATATATGTGTGTGTATGTGTGTATGTGTGTGTGTATATGTGTGTCTATGGGTGTATGCATGTGTATGTGTGTGAATGCATCATTATGTGTGTATGTGTCTGTGTGTGTATATGTGTATGTCTATCTGTGTGTATGTGTGTGCGCGTCTATGTGTGTGTATGTGTGTGCACGTCTATGTGTATGTGTGTGTGTCTATGAGTGTGTATGTTTGGATGTGTGTGTGTATGAATGTGTGTCTATGCGTGTGTATGTTTGGATGTGTAAGTGTATATGTGTGTCTATGTGTGTATGCATGTGTATGTGTGTGAATACATCATTATGTGTGTCTATGAGTGTGTATGTTTGGATGTGTGTGTGTATATGTGTGTCTATGTGTGTATGCATGTGTATGTGTATGAATGCATCATTAGGTGTGTATGTGTCTATGTGTGTATGTGTGTGTATATGTGTGTGTATGTGTGTGCGCATCTATGTGTATGTGTGTGTGTCTATGAGTGTGTATGTGTTTATGTGTGTGTATGTGTCTATGTGTGTCTATGTGTCTATGTGTGTGTGTCTATGTGTGTATGTATGCATATGTGTGTATGTGTGTGTATGCATGATGTATGCATATGTGTGTGTATGCATTATGTATGTGTATGTATGCATGTGCATTATGTATGCATATGCATTATGTATGTGTATGTATGCATGTGAATTATGCATGTATGTGTGTGTGCATGTGTATGCATTATGTGTGCATGTGTGTATGTGTACGCATTATGCATTGTGTATGTGTGTATATGTGTGTGTATTTGTGTGTATGTGTGTGTGTGTCTATGTGTATGTGTGTGTGTGTCTATGTGTGTATATGTGTGTGTACATACGTATGTGTGTGTAAGTGTGTGTGTGTGCGCATACCTGCCAATGGTCTCATTCTCTCTCTCTCTCCCTCTCGCACGCGCTCTCTCTCTCTCTCTCTCGGTCTCTCTCTTCTTGCTCGCGTCCAAGTCTCGACACAAATGTGCCGGGAGAAATCAATTTTTTTTTTTACATTCCAGAGCGTCGCATATGCGACGCTCTGTAGTTTTCCAACGTCGTTGAGTTCGTCGCTAGGGAGCGACGGTGCTAGCGATGCTCTTTAAATAGCGTCGCATAAGCGACTCTGGCGTCGCTTAGGCGACGGGGGTCGGGCAAAAAAGAAATCAAAATTCGTACCGTCGCTTATGGGACGAGCGCGTCGCACATTAGGGGAAAAAATGAGCCCTGCATGGGCCTTGTAAGGATCCCTAATTTTTAGGGATTAGGATTAGCAAAAAGAGGGTTTAAGGCTAGAAAAAATACCACTAGTGGTTTTCAGAATAAAATATTTATTCTCAATTTGGTGCTCAGTCCAAATGGGCTCGTTGGCATTTTTTGCCCTTAGATATGATCACATCGACGGTTGTGAGTGTCTTCACTATCTCTGTCACAAGGCGACAAAAAAGCTTCTAATATATGGACAGTCATATGCACTCTTGTCCATTAGATGATATGCTCACGTACGGTCACGATTGGGGACTTAGTGTCTGTCAAAAAAAGACAAAATAGCAAGCATTTAATGAGCTAAGAGGGGTTGTAGACTGGCAGAAGAAGACAAAAAACTGGACGCAGCTCCGTCGCGCGATGAAATGACCGCCGTCCGATTGACTTATCATCCGATGGCTTACAAGCGACCTTGGGATCATTTTAAAAGCAAGTCTTCACAACCATTAGATCAAGCAATGATCCAATGGATGTGATTTAAAGTGGCCCAAACTCCAACCGATTGAATCTCGACTGTTCTTTTTCGGGTCCATCCGACGACAGAGATAGAAAGGTTCCTTTTTTCTTGAGTTTCAAGATGGACCATAAGATCCTTGCTACATCCAATGGACAGAATTGCATGCCGACTTTTTTCTTGATATTTAACATGAGCCATCAGATCTTTGAGTTCATCCAATGGTTATGGTTGCAACTCTAGTCCTATCAAACCACTTTTATAGAAGAACTGATGGTTTTTAGTCATTGATACCACCTTTGACCACAAAGAAACAAGGGAAGCCTAGGTGATCTAGGCAGTAGACTGTGGCCACCACCCTCTTCTCATTGGTCCATCACTAATCACCTCTTAATCTAAAAGGCCCATTCAGGGTTCATTTTTTCCCCTAATGATAAGCGACGGTTCCCGTTTTTTTTTTGATTCGAGGGCGTCGCTACGCCCCCCTTTTTCTTGTAGTATTAGGTTGCACGTTCATCTTCTGTAGCGATCAGACATGCCGCTTTTTTATTCTTTCAACCAAGTGAAAAATATAATATAGTGAAATCTAGAAATTCAAGCAAAATAGATTGCTGCAAGATTGACGTTGATCATTATTGCTCTTGTGCGATAGATTAGAACTCATTCACACAAGCTATGAGCAAGCTTCCATGGAGTTTTTGAAATCCGTGGAGAAGATGATACATCCATTGATTTTTTATTCTTCATATCTATCATTTTTATATTTGAATTTCTTACACATTGAATTTCTATTCATTGCATTTGTAGTCACATAGTTATGAGATCCCAAAGGTGAGGGGTCATGTCAAGAGAGGCCCCAAGTCCCAATGGTCAAGGGTCTCCAAAGAGAGAAAACCAATGCCAAGATGGCAAAATGGATGGGAAATGGGAGGAAGAGAATGAGTGTCTCAATATGGCCCAATAGGGTGATTGAAAGTGGTTCCAACCACAAGCTACATGAAGACGATTTGGAAATAAATTTTGGCAAAACTAGAATGCTATAGATCCATGCTTCAAATGTTTTCACCATCTCGGTGCAACCTTTCTCTTCATTTGCTACAAGGAAAGACTCTTTGCCCAATGAGAAATTAATAATATCACAAAATTGAAATGATCTTATGGTATATATCGTAAGTGATATTCCTCTTGCTTGCTTTAATTGAAGTATGCCTTCACCCTATGAATGTTAACAAGGCTCACTCTCTCACTCTTCAAGTCTTCCATCTTGATTACTCGTTTGGGTAATATCCTCATCGTTTTATAAGCTCCTTCACACTTAGGTGCCAATTTAGTGGGTATTGGTGAGATTTGCTGCATCAAGGCCAAGGATCCTTCCTTCACTTCAATAGCCCTTCGATACCTATCAGGAATTTCAATTAGTGAAATGCTACATATCGGGGATCAAATGGAGTCATTTTTTCTAATTCTGCTTGTACAGTTCTAGTTTGTTGAGTACCTAATCCCATGTCTTCCTCAAAGAGACATCAAGCCCAATGAAATACAGAGTTGCCTGAGTAAGTGGCCCAAAATGAGCCCCCACCAACCTTGGTCACGAAGAAACTGAGGAGGTGGTTGAGTGATGCATCTGAAGGCATTCTGAAAAAAATGTGATAAATTTAATAGGTGGTCCTCTCACTAAATAGTGACAACTTTTAATATTTAAAATAAATGAATGGATAATGTGAATCAAGTTATGAGAGTTTTTTTTTAAAACTACATAGCATTTTAAATTTAAATGAATTTTAAGTAGAAATATTTTAACCATACATTTCAAAAAATCAACACCAAAGGTTTTGGAAGATCTTTGTAGAAACAATGGTACAAAGATATAAAAGGAAATTTGAAAGCTATTTCTTTGTAGACGTGGCTCAAAATTCGAGGAACTTGAACTAAGGAAGGCTTAGACAAATAAGTGAAAAGAAAAACAGTTCCCAATTACAAAGATAATATTCTTTTCTTTTAAGTGTGTATGAGCTACATAGCTGTTATGCTAAGAAAGGGTCCTTGATCATTTCATACTCATTTTTCTTAATCATTGTATTTTTAGAAAGCTATTCTTGTCACATAAATGTCTCTTCACACCAAGCAAAGGAGATTCAACTAGTGAATATGAAAGCATCAATTTCGTATAATAAGAACTTTTGAGTTATAGAGGTAAAGGCTATTACTATTCCTCACTTCCTCTACATCAAAGGGATTCACAAAAGTGCATTAGAGTTCACCATATTCAAATATAACACTCAAGTCAAGTACCTAGATAAAAACAATTATTACCCATGGAGGTCTAGAATCTCTAGATATAGATTGTCGCATAGATGATGTTTACCTAGTTGCATACACTTTGAATGGGCTTGGTATGATGAGAAGTGGAAGGCTCCTACATCAGATATGTATGTCAAGGATGATCTTCCTAACTTTGAGTGTGTGGCAGCCTTGATGGTGACTAATGAGATGAGTATTGTATGTAGAAAGACAAAGGCAATGAAGCCTAAGCTTTCTATGTAGGTAAAGGTAGATGAAGATCACAAAGGAGCTAGTGCAAAGGAAGAGGTAGACAAGGGTGAAAATCAAATGATGATCGTGATGAAGGACAAGGAAGAAAATACTCTTCGCCAAGATGGATAGACAAATTCAAAGTTAGAGGACGAAGGTTCAACTAGAATAGAGAAAACCAAATCTCAGAAACCTGCTTCATTGTGGCATATATGGCCCCTATGCAAGGCATTGCTATCAAACGGAGAAGAATAATTCAACCTACAATGGTCAAGGTAATTATGCATCTACTGCAAATGAACATGAGAGCATGCTAGCTATGATGAAGATGAGTGAATAGAAGACACAATGGTCAAGCACATGGTACATCAATAGCGCATGTAGCAACCACAAGACTTGCAACAAGGAGTTCTTCTCAAACATGCAAGTGCCATTGATTAAAGGTCATGTGGAAATAGGTAATGACACTCCTAATGCTATTGCACACATAGGTGATGTTATGTTCGATGGATCTCACAAAGCCAAGTGTTTGAAAGGTTTTTTCATGTTCACACAATCAGAAAGAATCTAGTCTATATGGGGAAATGGTTGAGAGAGGACTTCAAGTCAAGTTCCACTAGAAGGAATGTTTTGTGGAAAACCCTAAAGAGGTGTATAGATTGATAGCCAAATGCAAAAAGGAGGGAAGGCTATTCACTTTGGATGTGAAGCCTAGCATGGACCATACAAGCTACTTCACATTTGGAAACAAGAAGGTAGCAAAATTTTGTCTCCCTACATTAAATTGATCTAGAAACAAGTTATTAGAGTATGTATATGTAGAAGAGTAGCTACCCAAGATTTGTGTCAACATGCAGAGAATTTGAAGGAAATACTTGAACAGTGTTTCAACACAAGCTTGAAGTTGAACCTTGCTAAATGACAATCTTAATTCACAGAAGGTACACTCCTTGGCCACATAATTATGCCAAAGGGTTAAGTGTTCATCTGGCTAGGGTAGCTATGATCCTTTCCATGCCCATTACCTAGATTCCTAAGGAAGCGCAAAGATTTTTAAGTCATGCAAGATACCATAGGAGATTCCTAAAAATGTATGAGAAAATAGTTAAGCCTCTTTCAAGTCCTACAAGCAAGAAGATCCCGTTCTCTTGGATTTTAAAGAGAAAAAGCATTAAATGAGCCAAAACTAAGGTTTTGTAATGCACCACTACTAACTATTCCTAATTGTTCACTTGAGTTCCATGTGCATACAAATGCAAGTTTTCATGCAATTGAAGTGGTTCTAGCACAACCATGCTCACATAAGGTGCAAAACCTATTGGTTATGCAAGAAAATTACTTAGAAAGGTAGGAAGAAATTATAATTCCATAGAAAGAGAATATTTGGCTATTGTATGTGCACTTCAAAAGTTTTGGCATCGCCTTCTAGGAGTACATTTATTTTCATCTTGGACTATCTAATGTGATAACTTGCATTGACAAGGTCCCTTAGTGTAGCTTATATGAGTGATGGGAGATTCTATGAGTGTGTGGAGGAGGCCATGTATTCTTCAAGGCTGCATAGGACATACAAACGTGGGCATTTCGACATACAAATGCACTCAAGGAATCCGCCTGATCAAGTTCAGTGATGAATCTTAGGCCCCAAGGAAGGGCAAGAATATCTTCTCAGTAAATTGGTCCATTGGTAAAATGCAAATTTTCAAAATGACTCAATAAATAAATGGATTGTTTCAATCGGAGGGGACTCAATTCAAATGAACTCTAAGCATAACAGTTTAAATTCAAATGAACTCTAAGCGTGACTCAATCCGCTCAGAAAACCAACATAATCGACGAGGTGTCGGAAGGTCGGTGTTTGTCTCTGTGTTTGTGTGTGTGTGTGAGGGAGAGAGAGAAAGAGAGATGAGAGCGAACATTGTATTCAACGTTTCTTCAGAATACAAAGAACTTTACGAAGTTTGGAAACATTCAACTTGGCGAACTATAGGAGTTATTATCTGTTTGTTTAGCCTAATTGTATCGGAAACCGCAAACCACCTAATTGTCGGTGTTTGTGTGTGTGTGTGAGAGAGAGAGAGAGAAAGAGAGAGAGAGAGAGAAAGATATGGTGTGCGAAGGTGACAGAGAGAGAGAGAACAAACACGTTCCCTCAGAACATACAGAAACATA
Organism: Ceratopteris richardii; assembly: GCA_020310875.1. Lineage (NCBI taxonomy): Eukaryota > Viridiplantae > Streptophyta > Polypodiopsida > Polypodiales > Pteridaceae > Ceratopteris > Ceratopteris richardii. Next base: position 80,098,594 of record CM035433.1, read on the forward strand.
TCGTGTGAGAAGGTGTGTGTGTGTGTGAGAGAGAGAGAAAGAATATTGTATTGCACATTTCTGCAGAATATACAGAAGATCACGAAGTATGGAAACATTCCATTCAGTTATTCCTTCCATCTGCAACGAAGTGTGCGCGACTGTGAGTCTCTCGTGACTCCTAGTCGAGCGGAAGCAGCAGCTGTATAAAGATCAGCTGCTTTGCCGTATCGCTTAATGGACGCTTAAGATGATCTTCCTTAATACTTTCATCCTCGCTTGCCAAAAAGTCATGGTTCGTGGTACAGTTTTCGACCTTATCTGCTTTCCTGTCACTCCGCATGCTGCGTTGAAGGTGCCCACATCTGGATCTGTCTACCAGGGACGCGGTTAAAGAACGGAACCCCTCCATTGCTCACTGATGCTTGCCTCGCAAGAAAGAGAGAAACACAGAGACAGCTCAAGTGCTCAAAAGGGACTAATAGACCCAGTTCCGACGAGCTGCTTATGTACGTCGGACTAAAAAGGAGACTCGTAGTACAAAAAATACATCAACTGACTTTTGAAAAAAGAAAAAGTGAGTCCGTATGTTAGTTATGGTATTATACAAAAGGACGTCACATTTTCTTTTTTCAAAATTTAGTTGATCTATACTGTTTTTTTTAACTTGTCCACCTTTAGCTCATTTACAGAAGAGAACTATGGGATGAATTCAACAATTGCAGACCTTTCTCTTGTCCGACTTATATGTACTTTTATGGAGGAGATTAATGCATAGAAACATCTGAGAGGGACAAAAGGGTTTTGCAGAGGATAAGTGTATTCTTGATGACATCCTCACCTAGTGTAAGGGTAAAGTATGCTAAAGAGCTTGAGCAAGACTTCTAGTTTTTCATGAGTTCATTTCAACAAAACCTACGATAAGATGGAGTGGGTGTGCGAGAAACATTTTTCTCACTTATGTATGTTGTATTTGAAAATGCTAATGCTAAGGCTTCTATTAATGGTGCCCCACTTCTCTTCCGTTCTAATGATTCCATTCGGTCATCAAAAATTGTATTGAAAATGAGAACAATAAACGTGCGGCATGATAAGATTCTATGTAAGACGCTATGTCAATAAGGTAATGGATGTTGATAAAAAAAACTCATTATTTTTTGGAAACGTAAATTATATATCCTCTATGCTCATCTCCATGAAGTTTATTAACGACCATATTCATATCACCAACCAATAACAAGGATGTTTTAGGATACCTAAACTTTTCCAACAAAGTTCTACTATTGTAGAAATTATATCCATACGTACAAAAGAGAATATGATAAATAGGACTGTGCAAACCATTGGTTTGAAGAGGGAACCTGAGTAGAAGGAACATAAACATATATAACTATTAGAAATACCAACAATAGCACCACCAAAGCCTTCATTATATTGACATTTAATAATGTACTTGGGGGATACTAATTAAGTTTATCTGAACAACATATCAAGTTCATCATAAGTTATTGAAGCTAGAAAAAATAAGAGAGATAAGAAAAATCAAGAATCAACTTTTTATAAGTTCACTTGTAATAGGATTATTCATTCCTTTGTATTTCAGGTAACACCCTTAATCATATATGTGTAAATTTCTTCGAGTTTTGAGTTGTTTTTATTAAGGAAACAGGTAGTATGATGGCTTCATTTGAGCTTTTAACCTTCTTCATAGTTCCCTAGGTTGGGAGAGGTGAGTTGAGTCTGTATTCATTTATCTCATAGAAAACTCTTGACGCTCCTTTGATTCTTTAGATGTAATTCATGCCTTTCGGTCTAAAGCTCATATTTCAACAAAGAACATTATGTTAGAAAATGTTCAATATCCATCACTCATGGATGTACTGTGTTGCATACTTGAAAGCACCTCATTTTGATGGCAAGCCAATTATGCATTACCTTGTTCATGGGAATCCCAAATTAGATGATGCTTGAAGCTTGAATATGAGGCTTCATGATTTATAGATGAAAAAGATATTAGAAGGAAAGGGAGGTGTTTGTGTCTTCACTTATGGAATTTGGGGCAATGCTAATCGGACCTAAGTCCTTCTAATATTCCTTATCTTATTTAGAGACCATGCGATTTTGTTCAATTATTTGACCTAATATAAGTTGCAAACATGTAATATTTGTTTGATGGCCATCCACACTCTACTACCCTATCTAGTGATTTATGGAAGTCCATACTTGACCATTGGCCTATATCTAAATGCATTCTCTACTAGTAAAGGCATCACACTAATTCATCATAAATCTATCTTGTGTACCCCTATCCTTTATCTTGAAGTGTTTCAAGAAGATCTTGGAAGTTACTTACTTCATATCTTCTGTTTCCTTTATCTTGAAGTTATCTTGAAGTATCTTGAGATACTACTTTTATCCTCCTTGAATTAAACTCCTTCTTTGACGTCTTCATTCTCTTGAGGATCAAAACTAACTTCAAGATCCAATGTAGGACTAAACGATAATTATCATCCACGGTCCGATGTCCCATACCATCTTTCCTACATCAACCTGAGTATAAGATCTAGTGTCCCATACCACCCTCTTTTATATTCACATTAATGTGTGGGTGATACTTATCCTAAAGTCTAAACATCTCTTGATAGAGTACCTTCTTGCTTCAATCCCTTACGAGAGCTTTGAAGTTTCAGATCGCCTCAAGAAACAAACGCAGAAGCTTAGGTTGCACATTCATCTTCTATATCGATCAGACTTGCCAATTTTTTATTCTTTCAACAAGGTGAAAAACATAATATAGCGAAATCTAGCAATTCAAGCAACATAGATCGTTGTAAGAATGAGGTCCATCATTACTGCCACTGTGCGACAAATTACAACTCATTGACATAAGCTATGAGCAAGCTTCCATGGAGTTCTTGAGAGCCGTGGAGAAGACGATACATCCATTGATGTTTTTACTCTTCATATACATCATTTTTATGTTTGAATTTCTTACGCATTGAATTTCTACTCATTCACTACAATATATCAAGGGAATACCGATGGTCAGCATACCCACGGTCAGGTGTTGGCGTCGGTATGACCCTTGGACAATTTAGGAAAGCCGCTTATCCTCGGAAACATTGCGTCAGTATAAGCGTTGGTAATTTAATGGAATTATCGATGCTTCTATCGACGTTATCTTTTTAACCAAGCTGGAAACCAAAATTCATCATTGTGAGCGTTTTGAATCCACATCTTCTATTGTCAGCTTTGCGCACACGAACAGCAGATCTGTGTTTGTCACTCTTTCTCTCTTTCTCTCTCTCTGTCTCACTCCCTCCCTCCTTCTCTCTCACTCTCTCTCTCCCCCCTCTCTCTCTCTAACCAGACCTCCATCTTTCTAGATCTGAAGTTTTGGTAAGTAGATCGCACATATTGTAGCACTCTTTTTTCTTTCTTTATGTTTTTGCTTTTCTAATATGTTCTCTGTTTAGTTTTGCAAGAGATTTTGGGATCACATCTTTGGAAATTCAACGAAGGAGAACTTCAAGTGGATTTTGACAACCTTGATTCATACAATTCTCTCTCTCTAAGCACACCTCTATTTTTATAGATCTGAAGTTTTGGTAAGTAGATCCCACATATTGTAGCACTCTTTTTTCTTTCTTTATGTTTTTGCTTTTCTAATATCTTCTCTATTTAGTTTTGCAAGGGATTTTGGGATCAAATCTTTGGAAATTTGACAAAGGAGAACTTCAAGTGGATTTTGATGAACTTGATTCAAACAATTACATCGATGTAAGTGATTGATTTGTTTTTGATTGACATAGGGAGAGAGAGAGTGAAAGAGAGAGACGGAGAGATACATATACATACACACTCACATATGTATAAACACACACATACATATGCATACAAACATGCATATGCATACACACTAACAAATTGCATATCCATACACACATGCATATGCATACAAACATGCATATGCATACAAACATGCAGATGCATACACACATGCATATGCATACAAAAATGCATGTGCATACAAACATGCATATGCATACACATACACATGCATACACACATGCATATGCATATACACATGCATATACATGCACATACACATGCATATGCATACAAGCATGCATATGCATACACACAAGCATGCATACAAGCATACATATGCATACAAGCATGCATATGCATACACATATGCATACAAGCATGCATATGCATACACACAAGCATGCATATGCATACAAGCATGCATATGCATACAAGCATGCATATGCATACAAACATACATGCATATGCATACAAGCATGCATATGCATACACACATCATGCATATGCATACAAGCATGCATATGCATACACTCAAGCATGCATATGCATACAAGCATGCATATGCATACAAGCATGCATATGCATACAAGCATGCATATGCATATGTTGGCATCATATGGGGAGAAGCAAGTACGGCATACATGCAGATCTAGCACTAAGGCAACCCATTAAATTTTTCCAAACCTTACATCATTTTAAAAGTGATTCTCATCACTAAAAACCCTTGTAAATATCGTTTCACCTTTTCGTAGCTCCATTTTGTTCAAGCCGAGGAGTCCTCGAGCTTGAGGAGCCTTAGAAGTAGTTGCCTACCAATTTTCATATTTTTTAGATCTCGTTTGAGACCTCAAATAAGCCTTGGAACCTAATTTTTAATTAGGCCGGACACTAGGTCTGGACACTAGGTCTGGACAGGGCCAAAGCTAGTCAAAAACTATAAATAAAGCTAGAGAGCTCATTTTTGGGCTAGCTTCTTGTAGTTTTGAGCTTGTATGAGAACTTGGTGATAATAGAAGTGATTCCATTGTCTTACTCTCTTTGTTCTTGCCGTGTGTGTGCGTGTGTGTGTATGTGTGTGTGTGTTTGTGTGCTTCTCACTCACATATTTGTGCCTTCACTTGCTCAAGGTCTTCATAGCACCCTCATGTCTTCCCGGATTGACATTAAAGGAGGTGCTACTCATCACTGAGCTACACCAAATTTTGGCGCCGTTGCCGAGGATTCGAGCTTTGAGGACGAGCATGTGATGGTAAGACGTAGAGAGGACGTGTTGGAATGGTAAGTAGTAGTTAAATTTCTGATTTTTCTCCATCGCCATCTCCATCTTCATCTCCATCCTCATCTCCTTCTCCACCTTATATTTCCACTTCCAAATCATTTCCCTCATTTGCTTTGTGCGAGTTTGAGAGAGAGCGAGTGTGTGTTCTTGTTTGTGTGTGTTTTTGCATGTTTCTTGCAGGTTTCAGCTTCATCGTCATCTCTAGCAAGCTCAGCAGGTACGGATTCTGTCTATGCAAACTCCGAGGCATCGAGCTCGAGCTATCGCGACACTCCAAAAAGTTGCACCAATCACGATTCTGAGTGCACCACGACACTGCGCAGCCCTAGAGGTCCTAGGATCACTAGACAAAATAGAAAAATTCACCATATCCCGACCTATCGTGACACCTCGAGGTATCGCGACACTCCCAGGTATCGCGACACCTCGACCTATCGCGACACTCCCAGGTATCGCGACACTCCCAGGTATCGCGACACCTCGACCTATCGCGACACTCCCAGGTATCGTGACACTCCCAAGTATCGCGACACCTCGACCTATCGCGACACTCCCAGGTATCGCGACACTCCCAAGTATCGGGATACCTCGACCTATCGTGACACTCCCAGGTATCAAGACACTCCCAAGCATCGCGACACCTCGACCTATCGCGACACTCCCAGGTATCGCAACACTCCAAAGTATCGCGACACCTCGACCTATCGTGACACTCCCAGGTATCGTTACACTTCCAAGTATCGCGACACCTCGACCTATCACGACACCTCGACCTATCGCGACACCTCGACCCGACCTATCGCGATACATGGGCTTAACGCATAAAATTTTAGAGTGAATTAATTGAGTGAATTGAGGTATATTTGAGCTTAGTTTTGGACACATTGGGATAAGATTAGAGCCTTAGGAGTGGGCAAGAGACCTAGAAACCAAGGAGGAATTTGCTGAACCCTGAGAGCCTGTTTTGACCCCTAAGTGCCTGAATGGTCATAACTTCATCATACGAACTCCGATTGATGAGATTTTGGTCTTGTTGGAAAGCTTGTTGAGAATCCTAAGTGGACCTTGATTGATTTTTGTAAGAATCATACGTGGAGTTTTATGACATGTATTTTTAAGTTGGCCATTCGATAGAAATAGGTGGTCATAAGATTTTGGGGGTACAGTGAGTTACTCCAAAGGGGGCCTGTAATCGCTGATGTGTGTCAGTCAATCCATTGTGGTAAAGGAGCTATATTAACTTGAGAAACTTTTGCAGGAATATTGTGTGCAAGCAAGGCATTCGAAGGCAAGCTAGCAAGGGTGTGTACCAAGCTTAGAAGAAGGCTTCCTAGGCTTGTGCCGCAGTCTGAGCAACCAGAGGATTGAGGTTGGAAGTTCTCTGAACCCTCCTTTGTCAATTCCTAGCCTATGCTAAGTACGACTTAGGTGTGGTAATTAATTAGGGCAACGTTAGGCACAAATCAAGTCTAAGAGAACTAATCAACTAAGTGCAAGCATTAAGTAAGTCTTAAGTGCAAAAATCCTAAGGGACAAAAGTAAACTCAAATCGATCACTTATCAAGTGCCAACTTCACTTAAATATTCTTGTAGACGTGATCTTGGACAAGTGCTTAACATATTAATCAACTAAAAAGAACAAAGTGATTGGTACAAATTCACCTGCAACGAGGGTGTACTTGGGACCAAGGGGGTAGATAAACCAAGCATATGAGCCTCAGGTCAGGCAGACACTTAGGTCGAGACAGACAAAGCCTTAGATCTTCCGAAGCTAGTGTCAATCACACTGCTAGGTCTCAGGCCCTGTAGTTGAGTGATTACCCATACACTCCCCGATCAGAAACAAGTGATTCTGAGATGTCCTATAACATGGAGAGACCTATAGGTAGTTCAGGGGTGGCTTATCTAGAAAAGTCAGAAGGACCTTACAAGACTCAATTGGAATACATCAGGACTAATCGTCTAGGTGCTCGCATCTACAAAGACGGCCTGAGAAGATCTGTGGTCCAGATTAAGAACCCCGATCAACCCCATGAACTAGAACACCCGGTAGTCAAGTTTGAGAATGGAGCATACCTAGATAAAGAGGGGACTATATATGTAGTCACCACTCTTGTTGATAGAACAGATGAGTTTGGAAATGTGATTGCGAAGACCGACATGGGTGATATAGAAGAAGGGAATTTAGAGAGAGAGCCAAGAACTCCCCGTGGTAAATCCATCTTGACCTGAATCATGACTCCATAGTGGCTTCCACAGGATAATAAAAGCATAGATTTGCTTTTAAACCGAGAAACTGATGAGGCTTTTTGGAGGTATAAACCTGCCCAGCCTCAGAAAGTAAGTGCTCTCACAATCTATGAGTTTAAAGTCCCTGATAGCCCACGCAAAGTAACCTACCTAGACAATACATCAGAGAGGATCTTCTTGGTCACCGAGCATGGCAGACATGCCTACACATGGAAGGTTGAATTTGTTTTTCCCCAACCACGGTCCAATATGTCCTATAGGCACCAAGGAGTTGGCACCTCCCAGGCTCATGGAGCTCAAGGAGATAGAAGTAGAGATAGACCTAAAGTAAGCTTTGCCAACCCCTAGAGAAGAGAAAGAGGGAGAACAGGGACGGATAGAGAAGAAACCGAGAGATTTAGAGACCCAAGGAACCAAAGAAATGCTGATGATTTTCCCGTGCCAAGGCCGAGAGAACACACTAGGACCCTGAGGCCAACTCAATCGGTGAAGTCCATGAAGAATTACTTCGATGGCACTGGAGACCCTTATGACCATGTGGCAGAATTTAGGCAAGTCTTGACAGGTAGAGGACCTATTCAAACAATATAATGCTTTTGGTCTAACCCTTAGGAACACTGCCCTTACGTGGTTTCAACCACTAAACGAGAGGCATTGCAGAAACATAGACCAGCTCCTAGAGGCATTTATCATTGAGTTTTCTAAGAGTGGCATAAGGCACAACACTTCCTCACTAATTCATAGCTTCAAGCAAACACCTCAAGAGACGGTCAGACTAGCAAGAAGACGGTTTAGGCAATACCTAGAGAGGTGCCCGATGCCTGAGTTACCCACACCAGCCAAGCAAGTGGCTTTGTTCTTAGATGGCTTGTTGAGCACCAAGCTTAGGTCATATGTGTATTTGAAGGACCCCAGAACTATAGAAGAATGTGTTCGCATGTGGAGACATTGAGGATAATCTAGGCGAGGAGTTAGAGCTATCAAAAATCTATAAAGATTTGTATACCTCTAGTAGTCTCACATCTGGTCAGTCCTCATCCATTGAGGAACTTGCAGAGAAGGTAGCTCAAAAACTAGGTGTCTCTAGCAAACAAATTCCAAGATTTGCCCCAGTAAAGCGGTGCTACACTTGTGGAGGTGACCATATGGCAAATGTATGTCCCATTATGGCCCAACCCCAGGTGAATCCTAGTAGCTAGTACTGCACCATAGAGCGAAGGTACACCAACCACACTGCACAGGACTACCCATATAACAAACAAATTGTTAAGCAAAATTACCCTCAGCTATATCCACAACAGGGTAGATACCAGAATCAGTACCCGCCACAACAATACAACAGACCACAACAACCTTATCATCCACCTTATCAAGGGCAACAGAGACCTCAACCAGTCCTACTGCAGCAACCCCCTAATCCAACCAATGTGATCCCAGTGAAATATGCATCTGCTGAAGAAAATCCAAACAGAGCCATAGTCCCAGTCACCCCATTGCTATCAGACAGTGATCCAAGTGACCATAGTTTTGACTCCACACATATTGATAGCCCACAGGCTTACTACATGCAGTCACCCGAGCATAATGAGTCATACTATTATGAGGACCCAAGTGAAAATAGTGGGGAGCCTGAGTATGCTAATATCATGTACACAAACCCCAACTCTAGACCTCAACCTAGGCAAGTACGACCCCCATTTCCTAGAGGACCATGCTTCAGATGTCAGGGAGATCACCTTATACATGATTGTCCACTGCATGCCCCTACACAACCCCAACCAGTGACGATTCAGGGTTTCTTTCAAGACTGTGGAAAAGAGCATCTCCTAGGAGATTGCCCAAAGAACCCTAATAACATGCCTAAAATCACTCCTATCAACGTCATTGGGTTAGTGGTAGACTCTACGGGAAGTATAACTTCCACAGCCCCAGTGCATGTGGTCACTAGAGCCCAAGCCTTACAGCAAACTCAAGGAGTAGGGCAAGAAAAGAGTTCTGAGGTTAGTGAGACACAGAGTATAACCAAGAAAAGGACAAGAGCATGGAGAGATAGCCGGGAGAGAATGAAAAGACAATGGTCACAGAAAATGAGCGAACTTGAAGAAAGCTTGAGAGAAACAAAAGCAAAGATAAGTGAAGTCGCATCTCAAAATCACTCTCACACCACCCCTCCACCACCGTTTCCATCTCCCGCCAATCCATCACCTTCCGTTGCCCAACCTTCTAATCCGCCACACATAGCCCACCCACCACCCAGAGTCAGATCAGTCCTTGTCGATCCCACTCCTGAGGATCTAGACATGATGCTTAAGGCATATCAGGCCAGAATCCAAGAAGGGCCAAATGTGATGGAGCATGACAAGTGTTACCCTAGAGCTGACCTATAGATAGAAAGAACCAAGCTTTGCGTGAAAATGGTCGCATTGGCTGAGACCATGTTTGAAGCCAGTCCTCTCTTCAACTACTCCGGCTCAGATAAGACACAATTGCACTTGGATGGACTCCTAGAGAAGTTAGAGAGCATAATTGCAAGATCTGTCAAGGAAGAAAAAAATCAAGGAAGAGATGAGGCAAGCAAAAGAATAAGCCTTCCCCCACAGGAAGCTTTTGTGCCCAATTCCACTGAACCAGACACCTCCTCTTCTATGAATAGGTACACACCAGAATTCCTACAAGAGATTCAAGAAGACAAATGAGCTAAAGAAAGTGAAGTCCCTCCTCCCATTGAAGTTGTGGATGACACACATGATCAATTCCCACAAGATATTCCCTCCATTTATGGAGAGCAGGAGAGCACCCAGTGTCACTAGAGATTAGACTTTGAGTCTAATTCTTTACATGAATTACCCCGCTTCACAGGCCCATGGGAAGCCAAGTCGACCTGTATGAGAGCACCCACAGTCATGGTAAGAATCGAAGACTCAGTCATACCTAGGAATACGGAGGTGGTGAAAAACACTAAAGTGCAGTGCAACCTCACTTTAGAAGAGCTACTCAAAGTTAAGCCAGAGTTATGGAAACATGTAGCCAAACAAGTACCAGAGATAGCAAAACCTCGTTCCCAGGTAGGTTCTCATAAGACAGTGCCAGAAATTCCTATAGACAAGATAGGAGATATGAGTGAAGGTGAAGAAGGAAACACATATCTTCCCATTACCCATCTGGGGTACACAACCAAGGCAGTTCTAGACTCAGGTGCAAGAGTTGCTCTTGCCACCACTTCCCTGTGGAAACGTTGGGGCAAGCCAGCACTCAGGCCCAGGAGGATGAAATTGCAGATGGCTGATGAAATTGAGGATGAAATTACATGCGGTGTTGAGTTTGAGCATACTTTCGCCATATGTGATTTTAGCAAGAATCATGCCTATGAGATGATTTTGGGAAGACCATTTATGCGAGAGTTGCAAGTGGTCCAGGATTGGGGAACCAATTCCTTGTATTTGCAACACTTAGGTGTTACGACCAAAGTCAATCTCAAGGATTACTCTCATAGAGATGTACCGCCTATTCAACGGAATCCCATCCATAGAGCCAAGGATGACACGGAGTTCGTGCACTCCATAGGATCAGGATCCTCATGGATGCATGAAGACATCCACTTATGGATGTGCAAAGTGGTAGTAGAAGAAGAAAAAAGAGAAAAAGCTAGAGAGGTAGGTGCAAAAGAGACACATAGATCAATTCAAGACCCAGCCTATGCACCTGTAGTATTTCCCGATGAAGAGTTTTAACCTCACGGCTGGGCAGAAATTTTAGCAACAATGGATGTAGCCATCAATGAAGAGCAGTGGACACCCCACTGTGATGAGGATGGCTATGACATTTCAGTCTTCTCAATAGAGCCAATCATGGGAGATGCAGTTTTAGAGGAATGCGAACGTAGCCCTGATACATTTGAGGATGCAAGTGACTCCGACTTAGAGTCAATCATTATGGACCCACCTTTTGCATCAGATGAAGAATACTTCTATGAAGTTGAAGCTTACCCCCAGAGACACGGAGAAATCATGAAATATGTGAGGTTATTATCTGAAAAGTTTCTATCAAGTCAGAATATTCTTCCTACCTCACATGATGAAATGAAGAAGATAATCAACAATCTTGGTATAGATTATCAATGTATACACGCATGTCCTAATGATTGTATTTTATATAGAGGTGAATATGCAAACTCTTTGACATGTACCAAATGTCAATCTCCTCGATATAAGGGTGAAGAAGGTAAAATCCCAAAAAAGGTATTGAGACATTTTCCATTGGCTCCACAGATTAGACATATGTTTCAAAGCCCGGAATTATCAAAGCTTTTGACTTGGGGACATGATCACAAAAGTATTGATGGAATAATCAGAATTCCTCATGATAGTGTTGCTTTTCAGCATATTGATTCTACATGGCCTGAATTTGCACAAAATCCACAGAATCTAAAGTTAGGAGTTGCATTAGATGGGGTTAATCCATTCTCCATGAAATCTAGTAAATGGTCAACATGGCCACTGGTAGTCATAAACTACAATCTTCCGCCATATCTTAGCATTAAAAAGGAACATTTATAGCTTTCACTTATCCCAGGGAAAAGACAAGTTAAAGATATGAATGTATATCTTGCTCCTCTCATTGACGATCTTCAAGAGTTATGGAGAGGTATTAATGTCATTGATGTATTGAAAAGCATCAATGAAAGACATATTACGGTTCGTGGTATTGTGGCTTGGACTATTCACGATTTTCCTGGATATGGTGTTTGTTCAGGTATTGATGTAATTTTTTTATTCAATATGCATGTAAATAAATATGATTTAATCTAATTATATTTTTATCATTTTCCATGATGCAGGAATATCTACTAAGGGTTATAAAGCTTGTCCATATTGTGGTGATTGGTTGAGATCAATCTATAGTGAGAATCTCAACAAAAATATTTATCTTCGACATCGGTGATTCTTGCCTGATGATCATCCATTAAGATCTAAAAGAGAAGGGATACATTTTAATGGAAAGCTTGAAACAGGCCAGTATCCAAAACCTATGACGCCTATGGATTGGTATAAAAAATGGACAGATGGACCTCTGATAGATCCAGAAGCAGAAATCTTCAGTGATGATTCAGATAATGAGTATGTGAATAGAGGTAAAGGAAAATTGGCACTCGCAGAGAACATATCAATATGGTATTCTTTGGAGTATTGGAAAGAGTTAAAAGTATGTCATCTTCTTGATCCTACGCATATATTCAAAAATATTTGTTATTCACTATGGCAGCATCTTCTTGGACTAAAAGATACCATAGCATCAAGGAATGATTTGAAAGATCAAAAATCCAAACCAAAGTTATGGCCAGCTTTTGATAAACATCGACAAGAAATGACTTATGCATCTACTCCTTGGGTAGTTACAACAAAAGAGATACAGACTATCAACAATAGAATTCAATTGATCAAGACTCCTACAAGATATGGAGCATCGTTTCAATACATGTTTACTATGGATGATAAGAGCTTATCTGGGTTAAAGACCCATGACTCGCATAACTTTTTTGAAACATATTTTAACTTTGGTTATCGATGGATGTACAACGAAAGGAGTACGAGATGTGATCTATCGTCTTGGATCACTTATAAGGTAATTATGATACTTTTATATTTAATATGTATGAATATTGGATATCTTTTATTTTTTAATTAACTTCTTTATAATTGTTTTTATGATTTGTATAGGTGGATTACATCCAAAGAGATCGATAAAAATCTGATCCCACAAAAAAAACGTGAATGCAAAGAGCTACTATGTTTGATGGAAAAAGAACTTCCTACTTCATTTTTTGATATTGAGGTGCATTTATTAGTCCATCTTGTAGATGAGATAGAGATTGCTGGTGTTGTCAACACTCGATGGATGTTTTGGGTCGAGCGATTTATGGGAATACTAAAAGGTTACGTGCGACAAAGAGCAAAACCAGAAGGATCCATGGCAAAGGGTTGGATGCTTGAAGACTGCATGTATTACGTTAGTGAGTACCTTGAAAGAGTTCATGAAAAAGCTCCACGTGCATGGACCAACGAGTCTTCTTCAAAAATAACAGATGAGGTATTATCAGGTAAGGGGGTTCCATTCTTATTTACATTTCAAGAAAAAAATGATGTTTCTACTTTTGTAGCATATAATAGCGAATGCATGCGAGCATTCCTTAGCGAGTACGAGGAACT